>CM045446.1:17808672-18463045 GCA_024666655.1 Dascyllus trimaculatus
TTGTCTGTAATGAGTTTTGAAAAATATGATGTTCTTGCCTGTTTGACTTTTTTATTGTAGGCTTTGAGTTGTTCACATAGTATTTCATAATGAACTGTAAGTTTACTTTTCCTCCACCTTCTCTCCGCACTCCTGCATTTTCTTTTGGATTTTTTAATTTCTTCATTGCTCCACGGGGATATAGGTTTTGTTTTTATAGTTTTAGTTAAAAGTGGAGCCACTGCATCCAATGTTGATTTCAATTTTCTGTTAAAATTATCGACAATAAAATCACAGGGTGCAGGTAAAATTTCAGCAGGAGTGCTCTGTAAAATCCTGATAAAATTTGCAGCCACCTCAGAAGTTAGGTAGCGTTTCCTCACTGTTCTCACCGGGGCCTCCTGATGATTAAAACTGGCGATGTTAAAAGACACACAGTAATGGTCAGACACAGCCAGGTCAACAACAGAGGACACACCAGTGGACAGGCCATGGGATATGACCAAGTCCAGGGTGTGTCCTCTGTTGTGAGTAGGCTGTGTGACATGTTGGCTAAAATCCATGCAATTTAAAAGGTTTAAAAATTCTCTAGACAGTGGGTCTGAGATGTCATCGACGTGCACATTAAAATCGCCAGTTATTAAAATTCTGTTATATGTGGTGTGTAAAACTGATAAAAACTCAGAGAACTCACCAATAAAAGACGTGGAGTGTTGGGGTGGTCTGTAAACAGTGATACAGAGAATTGGAGGACTGCTAAAAACAAAGGCATGATGTTCAAATGATGAGTAGCTGTTAAAAGAAACTTCCCTTGAAATTAAAGTATCTCTAAAAATCGATGCAGTTCCTCCTCCTCTCTTACCATCCCTGGTAGAGAATAAAAAGTTAAAATTTGGTGGGCAAGCCTCGGTGAGAACAACCGGTGCATCAGTGCCAAGCCATGTCTCTGATAAAAGGATCCCATCTAGCTTGTTGTCTAAAATCAGGTCATTTATGATGAAAGTTTTGTTTAAAAGTGAGCGCACGTTCAGCACGGCCAGGTTAATGTTCGTGCCGAACGTGCGCTCATGACCACAGGGCAGTGAAGAGTTAACATAAATAAGATTGTCTCTGTTAAAACCACTCTGTTTGTGTGTCTGGGTAAAACGTCTGCCTGTAATGGTTGGAATGGAAGAATTATCCGGTGGGGGTGGTGGTGGTAGCTGGGGCCTGTTGGGGGAGCTAGTAGGGGGAATGGTGCTATGGGTAGCTGATGCTGTGGATGGTGGGGAAGAGACCGGGGAGGGGGTGTGACAGGTGAACAGTCAGTCTTGTGGAGAATGCTGGACAGCATATTGTATGTTCAACTTTAGCATTCGGCTGCCAAACCTACTGGGGTGGAATCCGTCAGCTGTATAAAAGCTGGGCCGATTCCAAAATAAGTTAAAATTGTCAATAAAACCAATGTTAAAAGCTCTGCAGGCGGATTGGAGCCAGGTGTTCAGGTAGAGGAGCCTGCTGAAACGCCATGCTCCATGCTGGGGGAGTGTGGGGAGAGGACCACTAATAAAAACCGACTTCCCACAGTTGGTCAAAAAGCTGAGAAGGTCACCAAAATCCTTCTTAAGCAGCTCGGACGGCCGCCGGACAACGTCGTTGCAGCCAACGTGTACCACAACACGGTTTATGGAGGATGGCAGTGAACTCAGCAGGCCGGGGAGTTTCTCCAGGATAACCGGGACTGTAGCTCCTGGAAAGCAGCGAGTAACCGCATTAAAAAAGCGAATACCCCGGGTCATTGAATCACCCACCACCAAAGTTGTAGGGGGGAAGAGAGGCTGAAGAGGTCGTGCGCATCCCTCAGTTGGACGGGTTGCCGGACGTTCAGCTTCCAGCGCCTCCGTGGATGACGGCGGTACATGGCTGGAAGGTGGAGGCCCGGACCGAGGGAGTCCCCCCGACCGTCTGATGACGGCCTTCTGCAGCATCCTGAGGCGTCTGTTCCCCGTGGTGGAGCGGCGAGCCGTCCGACCGGCACTGGGCGTGGACGGAGGAGATGGAGCAGCGGCAGGAGCATCAGCCGGGAGGACCGGAGCATCAGCCGGGAGGACCAGGACATCGGCCGGGTGGACCGGAGCATCAGCCGGGTGGACCGGAGCCTCAGTCGGGAGGACCAGGACATCGGCCGGGTGGACCGGAGCCTCAGCCGGGAGGACCAGGACATCAGCCGGGTGGAACAGGACATCAGCCAGGTGGACTGGAGCATCGGCCGGGTGGACCGGAGCATCAGCCAGGTGAACCGGAGCATCAGCCGGGTGGACCGGAACGTCATCCGACAGAGGCGCGTAGCGGTTGGAGAGGCACAGTCCAGGAGGCGAGGCAGCCCCGCCTGAGTGCCGACAGCGACCGCGGACCACCACCTCCGACCAGGACGGCCGATGGCTGGGGGTCGAGCAGGAGGAAGGCCTTGGGCAAGTGGCGGAATCCCAAACAACTGTGTCCTGAAAGGTAGCGTTGAGCGAGGCAATCCGTTTAGACTGCCCCGCGGCTACCTCCATGAAACTGGACAACAGGGAGTCTTTTATTTCCAGTTCTTTGGAGAGCCGTCGTATGTCCTCCTTAAGGTCAGTGATCTTTTTATTTGCCTTTCGAAGTAAAATATGGTCCTCAGTGTTAAAAGAAGGCATGGTTAGGGCTATTGCCGAAAACTCCTCAGACTAGGCCTTCAGCCTGTACACTGTCTTTAAAAAGGTTCAAACTTAAAATCCAGAAATCCGATTGTTAAAGTCTTACACACTACAAAAAATACACAGTTAAAAGACACAGGATTTAAAAGTGCAGCATAAAACTATGTCTTAAAACTAGTAAAACTTAACTTTTTCTGGGAGAAACATCCGCAGACACACACCTATTATCCATCCTGCCTGTCTGTCGGTTGTCCCTTCGTTAATCGTGAGATGTGTGGTGGAGAGCATCCTCTGCTCCTGCATCACTGTGTGCCATGGCAGCTGCTCTGCTGTAGAGAGGAAAGCTCTGCAGAGAGTGGTGAAGGCCAAACAAAGGACTGTGGGGAGCAGCCTACCCACTACCACAGACATTTACACCAGTAGATGCAGGAAGAGGACCATCTGCATCATGAAGGACTCCACCCACCCTGCACACTCACTCTTTGCCCCTCTCCCCTCAGGCAGGAGGCTGCAGAGCATCCAGAGCAGGACCACCAGACTGAGGAACAGCTTCTTTCCAGAAGCTGTTTGACTGTTGAACTGGTGGTGCTCTGTGGCTTTACAACTATCACCCACCTATCTGCAACTACAGAAACTTTTTTTTATCAACCTCACAGCACAGATTTGCACACATGCATATTCATCAGTGCTGTCAATTAAAATATTTCATCACGATCAATTGCATGAATGTCATAGTTAACTCGCGATTAATCTAAAATATTTTCATTCATTTTTAATCTTTTCTAAATGTCCCTTGAATTATCATTTTAATAATCTTATCACCATTGTCGCCTGGTTTTGACGAGGAGGAGGCAGAGAATTCGCATCAGCTGTGTGTTTGGCCATCGAGTGGTGTTTCAGACTGGATGTGCTACCATGATAACTCAGTTCACACTGACAATACACACAGATAACTTCGGTCTTGTCAATCGTAGGGCTGGACTCGAATATCTGAATATCCGAATATTTGGTCGTTGTGGTGGTATCCGAATAATAATTTTGAGATCCGAAGAGTCTTGCCCCCGTCGCCTGGCTGAGCATCTGCACCAGCGGCATGAGGTTTGGGATGCGGAAAAGGAGCCGACAGAAAGACATGACGAATGAGAACTGAGGACACTGCTGCTGTGCCACCGCCATAAATGGTAAAAATTTGCCTGCCCCAAAAGAGCCAAACTTAGCCTTCAGTGGACCATTGCAATGAAGTTCTTTCAGTTCTAACTGTGTTCTGTGTACATCAACCGCAAATGGGTTTGTAAAAAAGTCAAACCCAAATTTCTGGGTCTAAAAGTTGGCAAATCTCCAAAGTGTTTTTGTTCAAGTATTGTTAAAAAATTCTGCTGTTCTAGAGTGCTGCTTCTAAAGTATTCTCAGTAGAGTGTTAAGAATCTGCTGCCATGGTGACACGGCTGAAGTACATCAACGCTATGGTGGCTTTGATGTACTCAATTGCTCTATGACATCATGATGATAACAATGATGTCACGATTTTTTAAAATACAGAACATATTAATAGGTCTCACATGAGCAGTGAGAAGTTGCTTCTTAAGGCAGCAGAGTAGACCATTACATCTTCGCATTATAAAGCAGCAGAATGAATTCAAGAAAAGACACCTCCAGTTTATGCGTACTACGCAAACTGCGCCGGTACCAAGTCCTAGCACAATATCGAAAGATCTCCACGGCACAAAGAGGCACCACCACAACTGAGGCACCAGCGACGAATGCAGGCAGTACTACCATCCCTGCCCACCAACGCAGTAGCCCAGTTTCCATAAGAAAGCGGAACTTCTCTGAACTGTGGGTCCTGCGCAAACAGCAAAGGTACCAACTGCTGGACCGCTACCGCAGAATCTCAGAGTCAGTGGATGAAGAGGAGGATGAAAAACTTGCAGCACAGACCGACACTAAAACAACTCAGACCTTAGACCCAGACAGCTGCACCTCAGAAGCAGTTGAGACAGTTGGGTCATACAGGAGAGCTATTGCCTCCATGGATTTGTGGGCACTGCGTAAATATCATAGGTATGAACTGCTTGTCCACTACAGAAAAATCCCAGATTCATTGGATGAGGAAGAGGATGTTTCCATGGCAAAACCTACCGCTGGAACAACTCAGAGCAGTGACCCAGGCAACTGCACTTCTGGAGACCCAGAGATGAGAGGAACCAAAAGAAGAGCTATTGCCTCCATGGACTTGCAGGCACTGCGTAAACATTGCAGGTATCAACTGCTGGATAAATACCGCAGAATCTCTGATTCAATGGAAGACAATGAAATGACAAATGAAACAGAAAAGGATGGTCCCAAGCCAAAAGCAGACAATGGGAAAACTGAAAGTAAAAACCAGGACAGCTGCATTTCCCATCCCTTAAAGATGAGAACGTCAACTGAGAAAATGCTACACATCAGTTACCATAGAAACTCTTTCTCGGTGACCAGCAGGAATTCTTCTGATATGAGGACACATCGCAGACGTGAACAGCGTGCCCAGTATCAAAGACCAAAATACTCCTGCTATGCTCATGGAATCGGTGGCCCACATCGCCCTGCTGCCCAGCTTCGCCCTGCTGCTCAGCGAGAATTTGGAGCCCAAGGAGACACTGTGGTAGGCACTTCAAGACGAGAACCCCTGGCCCGCCACTATACAGGTAAACAAGCCACACACAGGCAATGGGTTGCCGGTCATCAAAGAAACAGGGGTCCGACTCAAGATTACAACATCTTCCGCGCACAAGCTCTGCAGAAGTATCCCAGCTACCAAAGGTTCTTCACCAACCCAAGGCCCACTTGGTACAGCAGACCAGTATACCAAACTGGTTATCACCACAGACCCTCCTATGCAACCTCGCACAGAAACACTCCTTGTGCAGGTGTTGCACAGATACAGCACCGTGGTGACCCCTGCTGTCACTGCAAAGGCCAACTAAACAGAGCCAACTATTACAATTACCAACAAAGGTTCACACTACAGCGGAACCACAGGGGCAATTTTAACAACAAACGCCAGAGACATCCAGTGAACAATGTAGGTTCCAGAGGACATTTGCCCCAGCAAAAAGAGAACAGACTTAGCGTCAACAGGGGCTCCCAGATAGGACACCAGTGGACCACAAATGTCCAGCAAGCAAGCCCTGATGTCCCTGATGCACTGAGTGCATTGACGTCAGCATTATCCAACATCACCCTTTAATGTGTTTGCATAAATGTCTGGTATCAACACCATAGTATGTGTTTCAAAAACAGAAGTTCATAAAAAAATAAAATATGAACAAAAAAACTGAACTGAATGCATTTAACTACTGAATACATCCAATGGACTAAATTAATAATTCCTGATTTAGAGTTCTTTAGGCTCTTTGCTCCACCACATTCACTGTAAAATACAATGATAGACACAACTTCCAGACTTAGTTATAATGTACATAGGTTTACATCAGTGTAGAACTACGTATTAGAATACAGTCATTTAGTGCCAAACATTAAAGTTACAAACATCCACATAAATGCAGGGCTTAAGCTTTCCCAGCACAGCACTGAACAGAGCATCACACTGCCTTTACTGACTTGCCTTCCCATAGTGCATCCTGCTGCCTTTTCTTCCTCAGGTGCGTCATTGACCTGAGGTAGTCCATGTTGTAAAATAAAACTTGATTCATCAAAAAAGGCCACCTTAAACCAAATTTGGTTTACTTTGCACAGCAAAACAGATGATACAGACAGAAAAAAAAACAAAATAGTAATTTCAGAGAAGGAGATTAATGAAGCTTCAAAGTCTTATTAGAAAGTTTTCTTGGGTTGGTACTTTAGTGCATCTTTAGTCTGGTAAAGTATTCAGTTGCTTTACTGTTTCTACCATCAGATCTCATTATCTTCTTAAATCTATTTAAAATACTTAAGAATGTATAAGCAATAACTGAGGATGTACTCTATCATGACATGAATTAGTTCACTAGTGAAGTATTCAGTCTTTTTACATCAGAGTGAATTATTCGTAATTAAATAGTTGGTTTGCATGTGTATTACAACCCAAACCATTCCCAACTTTCTACTAGTTGAATGGCTTTCATTGCAACAAGTGTACGCTGCCTTTTATTGCTTAAGCTTATTAGCAAATGCTGCATTAGCTTAACGATTAGCATTAGCTATTTCTCAGCATTCGTATTGTCTTTGAAACGTTAGCACAATGATACAACTAGCACCAAAGCACATGGAAACATTAGACAACATTCTTTTCAACCCAACTGGTTTTCTAACAAGTGTCTGAACGTGAACAGAAAGTATATTTCATTTTCTTTAACTACTATGGCTAACAGCTAACTAGCAAAACATGTGCTTCCACTCACCAGAATTTGTGACTCAACTCGACAGAAGTTGTCCCGTTCACAAACATTTTCACAACTGGACAACCAACTCCAGAAAATCCTGGGGTCAGTTGTTATCAAGTTGGAAGATCTTTATATTCTGAATTTTGTTCTCTAAAAGTGCTCTTAACTTGGCGGTTGCCATGGTAAACACTGTCTTCATATGTTCTATGCCTACACAGGGAAAAAAAAAATTCTTATGCTTTATCTTTAAACTGTGATTGCAAATCAACAGTTTTATCTCCCACTTGACTTGCTATGGTATCTCTAGCAAGACTGCAAACATTTTTTTCATTAAAAAAAATCACCCTTTGTAAATGGCCATCCAGATTTTGTGGTTTTCTCTGTGTAGCTGAGTAAATATTTTGTTTTAAATATTTTGCTATTTAAGTTTTTTTTTTCAGCTAAAGGTCTTTTTTTCTGTGTATCTGTAACTTATGTTAGGAATATATTTTTTTAAAGTTGAACAGTTCCGCATTACCTATTGTAGCCAGAGGGGCACTAATTAATGAGGCACAGATGCATATTCACGAGGAAGCTGTGCGTTCCCGGCAGCGGGACGGTTTTTGAATGGGTAAGACAAGCAAGGATGCTCTCTCCTAATGTTCAAGCTAACAAACATAAAAGTTGTTCATTCTGTTATAACCTGCATAAAAAAGTAGTTTAAGCTTATTAAGAGTTGGTTTCTAACTTTTACAATTGGTTTTGTGTGTTAAAACCGACGTTAAACTATCTTAAAATCGTCGGCGATCTTGCTTCATTCATATCGTTTCACTCGCTGCAGGAGAGAGACCTGACTGTGTGCCCTCATGTGCTATATCACAGGTATGTTTTGGTGTTTTTTTAAATTTAACATTCTCATTTGCATCTTTTAGCAGTAGCGGGATGGCTTTTGAATGGGAGAGAGCCCATGTGTTGCCTGCTCGTGTGACTGTGTGCCCTCATGTGAGGAGACCCTGATCTTTAGGATCTTTATCGGTAAATACCACATTTTATCGATGGTCCCAAAACGCCTCACATGCTGGCTACAGAAGACACTGACAGACAGCTGCAGCATAGCACCAGTTGTACACCTGTGTGAATGGGATAACCTCTGTGAATGGGCTGCTACTCACATACACCAGTACAGAGTTGCACAATGTTGGATTTGCAGGTCAAACCAACATTACCAGAGACTTTAAACAGTTCTACAACATACCTCCAGACATGGCGAGATCACCAGGTTCTCCCTGGAACGTCGTTGTTCCTAGGAGGCAGTGCAGAAGGTGAAGGGAATGGAGACAGAAGTGTGGATGTAGAGCGGGAATGCTAGCCAGGCTAAGAAGGCAGCCCCACAGACCCGCATTACCAAGTATTTTCCTGACCAACGGTAGATCTGTTGTCTATAAGATAGATGAGTTGGAGCTGCTGATGACTCATCCCGGATGCGGTTGTTCAGCTAATGAGCCTCTCCATGCACCGCTTCGACAGGATCAGCAGCTTCGGTAAGACTAGGGGAGGAGGACTCTGTGACTATGTACATCAAGACTGGTGTACCAACAGCCGAGTTATTAACACCCACTGCTCCCCTGAACGAGAGACAATGACGATCATGTGCAGACCTTTCTATTTGCCAAGAGAGATAACAGTAGTGCTTGTTATGGCTGTATATGTGGCAGGATGAGTGTGGCGCCGCACTGTCCACCCTTCTCACTCTCTCTCCCACTTGGGTGGTAGCACACACCTGTCCCACATTCACCTGATCAAGCAAGCAGCGTGGCTTCGCCAGTGTGAGGCTGTTGGCGTGAGGTTCTGGTGTTTGTTGGGATTCCAGGAGTCAAGTACTGCTTTAATGCACGTTGTGCGTTTGGCGACCAGCGGTGTTGCTCTCCCTCTGCTTGGGACCGGCTAATCGTGTTTGCTTCGTTGTCTGTTAGCTGCCCGTGCAGCTGTCAAGAAGACGGCTTGGTGACTCCCTGTTTCCCCCATTCCGACTCCGCCTAGTTCAGAGCCTCAGCGTGTAGTCCTGTCAACGTCGGCTGCTACCCCTAACAAGGCTGCTGTTTTTTTTTTTTATTATTATTTTTCTCTACACTGTTGTTTGTGCTGGCTTATGCACTATTTTTAATATGTATCGTATGACCAGCCTTTTTGCCTAGCAGCTGCAGGCTCGTTAGGCTACGCTCCCTAGCCGGCTGGTCACGGTTTTTATAGTTGATTGTCTTCTTCACACTGTAGGTTTTAACTGTTTGTACACTGTCTGTTGCGTGTTCATTTAAGTATTTTGCTTACTTGTATTTGGTCGAGTGTATTTTTTTGTTTTTGTTTTGTAACCATTTGAGTTTGTAATTGATTTTTGGTCTTTTTGTGTTGACAGGAGCTGTGGGCCCTTGGTGCGTGGCAGCCAGAACCCCTTGGTGGCGGTATTTTTCGTTGCAGTGATGTGCACTCTTGGTGTCCTTGTTATTTATCACATGGTGTTTAATGTAGAACCCCCTTCCCCGCTGGCTGCCCAGTAAGCCCCAGCCCCAGTCTTTGTTGTTTTGTATGATTTTGTTTTCTTCTGGTACGGACAGTGCCTACATGTTGTGTTTTTTAAACAAATAATGGTTAGCTACCATCAAATTTGATGATTAAAATAAAGGTTGTTAAAGCTGTGGAATCACGTCTCAAGCCAGATTTTTTTCTTAACAGTGTAACGAGCCTGTGTGACTTATTTTTAATAACTGGGTCTGAAACATCAAAACTTTTTCCTGTGGCGAAATTCCCCAGGTGGTGTTGTCAGTGCTCTTTTTCAAGAACACACCACCCCGCCACATATATATGCCACCTGATGCTAACGTTAGCATAGCTCTCTCTCGGCTCCATGAGGTTATTGGCAGACAACAGAAGGCTCAACCAGATTGAGTTCTTTTCGTGGCTGGGGATTTTAATCAGGCCTGCCTAAAGACTGTTCTAAAGAAGTTCGTGGAATATGTGCAGTGTCCCACCAGAGGGAAGAACACATTAGACCTGGTCTACTCAAACCTGAAGCAGGCATACAGGACAGTACCCCTCCCCTACCTGGGTTATGTCTGATCACACCTCTCTGCTAACTAACTCAGCCTACAAACCCCTCATGAGAAGAATCAAACCAGCCATGAGAACTGTGAAAACCTGGCCAGAGGGAGCACTCAGCCAGCCGCACAAGGTCACGGTGGATAAGCAAATAAGAATGTACAATAACCAAAAGCCTTGGATGACAGGTGAGGTGCAGTCACTGCTGAGAGCCTGAACCTCTGCTTTCAAGACTGGTGACCAAGGCCAGTACAGTGTGGCCAGGGCAAACCTGAGGAGAGGAGTCAAAGCAGCCAAAAAGGACTGCAAAAGAAAAGTGGAGAACCACTTGGCTGACAACAACCCGAGGCCGGTGTAGCAGGGTTTACAGCATCTTACAAACTACAAGGGCAACACATCGAGGTAGCAAATGCTGATACCTCCCTGGTGGAGGAACTGAATCTTTATTCACTCGCTTTGAGACAGAAAGGTTCCACTCTGCTCCTCCAACCTCACAGCCCCCCATCATCCATCCGCTCAACTTCCAGGAACATCATGTGAGGGGGCACTGAAGGCTGTAAACCCAAACAAAGCGGCAGGACCAGATGGCGTGCTGCGCAAAGTGCTAAAGGCCTGTGCTAACCAGGTGTCAGGGGTCCTAACAAGGATCTTCAACACCTCCCTGAGACAGATATTTGATTTACTTACAGGCTTTTATTGAATAAAAAAATGAAATAAAATTTCTTTAATGTCTTGTATACTGTTCTAACATCATAGTAACTGACCAAGTCTTTGTTAACACTAAGGACACAGAGCAGAGCATGTCTTACTGTGTTGACATTCACCAGCATGTCTTCTAACAAATCTGCCATCCTCGTCACTAAAGATGACAGCGGTGATGGTGACGTTGGCTACTGTATGGCACTGTAACACTGTATGCTGCAGCTTCAGCTGCATGTTTAATGTCATTCATAAGGGATTCTCACATCTCCAGGAAATTTACAGTTCGAGCTGTTGTCAAAAAAGGTGTGATCTCTTCTCTGAGATTTCATGCAAAGATGTAGCCTGATATACAGTGTATATGCTCACATGGTGACATAATGTGATATGAATTTGAAGATGATAGTTTAATTGTGAGGTATGCATATACACAAATCAAGCATAACATTATGACCACCTTCCTAATATTGTGTTAGTCTCCCTTATGTGCTCAAAAATGCTCTGAACCATTGGGCATGGACAAGAGGACTTCTCAGGGTGTCCTATGGGGTCCGGAACCAAGACGTTGGCAGTGGACTCTTTGGGTACTCTGGCTTGTGCAGTGGGGCCTCTGTCAATCAAACTTGTTCCACTGCATCCTGTTGATGCTTGGTCATTAAGGGGTGTAGGAAGTTTGGAGGTCAAATCAATGTCATGGGCAATTGTCATGTTCCTCAACATGTTCCTGATTGTTTGATGTTTTTGCAATGTGGTGGGGTGCATTTTCCTGCAGGGATAGGCCAGTGGCATTTGGGATTCCCATTTGCATGAGGGAGTGTGCTTGATGTGGGACAATGTTTATTTGGGTGTCTAAGTCTCATCAACACGAATGCCAAAATCCAAGGTTTTCCATCAGAACACCACATAGTACCAATATGATCAGTGTTATTCACTTCACCTGTCAGTGGTCATAATGTTGTGGATGACTGGTGTATGTTTTATGTATTTACATTTAGTGTTCCCTATACTAGTTTTACATCCTCGAAAGTTTTTGACATCGGGCACGTGTTCGTGGGTACATCGGCATCTATCCATCTATTTTATTCTGTTTATCCGGGGTCAGATTACAGTAACAGCAGGCTCATTTCAGACATCCCTCCCCCCAACAATATCTTCCAGCTACTCCTAGAGGGGTCTTAAGGCATTCCCCAGACCAGATGCTATATGTAATCAATCCAGCAAGATATGGGTCTACCTTGGAGTCAGGTGAGCCTAGAAAATCTCCTGATCAGATGCCTAAACCGCTTCGCCTGGTTTCTTTTCATACGAAAAAACTTCAATTCTACTTGCAGATGTCCGAGCTCCTCACCCAGTTTCTAAGTCCTGCCACCCTATGAAGGAAACACATTTTATCCAGTCATCACTGCAATCTCATTCTTTTGGTAACTCCCCAAAGCTCATGAGCATAAGGTAAGGGTTGAAACATAGACAGACTGGTAAATTGAGAGCTTTGCCTTCCGCCTCAGCTCCCTCTTCACCACAGTGGTCTGGAACAACGGCCACATGACTGCTGATCCTGCCTAAATCTGTCCATCTCACACTCCACTTTCCAATCACTCGTGAACAAGATCCCCAGATATCCTTCGCTTGGAGCAGCGACTCAGTCCCGACACAGAGGGGGCAATTCACCAGTTGAACCATGGCCCAAGACCTTAAGAAAATGCAGCTGCTCATCCTCTTGAGCAGGAGAAGAACGCGTGATCACACAAGTACAGTATTAGCTTTCCTCTTCTGCCCTCCTGTCCATTTCAAGATTGATTTGGGGGATTCTATTGGTTGTTTTTAAGGTTTGTAAATGGTTGGTGCCACTTTATTTAGCACAGCTCTTGTGTCATCACACACCTATAAGAGCACTGGGATCGACCAACCAGATGTTAATGCATGACTCAAGGTTCAGGAAAAAAAATGGAGGTGATGGAGCATTCACAGTCACTGCTCCTAACCTCTGGAAGAATTTACTTTTGTATGTAAGAACTTTCGAAACTTTTAAGTCCCAGCTGAAGACTCACCTCTTCTAGTTGGCATTCAATTCAAACAGAGCTCGACACCTTGACTTCATCTTTTATTGTGTTGTAACTCTTTATCCTTAGTATTTTATTGTCTTCTAATTCAGATTTGTCTTTTCGTCATTGTGTTTTATTGTGTGTTATTTTAATTGTGTAGCACTTTCGACACATGAACACGTCTTGTCCTGCTGTTCTGCTCTGTAGCTCGTTCAACAAGTGACCACAGAAATCTTTGCCAGGGAACAGAGCACCGCTAGAGAACCAATAGGCCTTTTCACTGCAGACACTTTGACTTGTCACAGTAGGAAAAGCCCAGGTGTTCCCCATTTCATTACCAATAGCTTTGTTCTGTTCAAGTATACCAGTGATTAATTTCATTTTTACATCTGTTCTTTCCCTTTTTACTTTGTCAAAATGTCTACTGTGAAAAAGGCCTGTTACCTGCTCGGCTGCAACACATTAAACCAAATGTAAATGTCACTGTAAGTGTAGCTTCTCTCTGGTTAGTTAAGTGTCATCTAGGGCTGAACCATTTGAGAAAACTTTTCAATTACATTTTTTGTGACAAATATTGCAGTTTGATTTTTGGTACTTCAGATATTACTGTGTAATAGATTTAAAACATAAAACTAGGCATTACCACCATTAAATGCGTGACAGCAACACAGGGACAGAATGGATTTGTAGAAATTCCTCTTGTCAGTACCAGAAGCACAATGTCAGTCCATAAGATGGTGGAAAAGTGAAAGTTTGTTTACATTGTGTCTTGTTCCCAGTAACACCAATATCGTATTGCAGACCCCATCCAAATAGTGTTTCCTGTGGCACCCACTCGGATGTGATAGGGGCTTAAATATTGTACCAATCGTGGCAATTAGGGAATTGGACTCTGAGACAGCATGTCACACCTTAAAGTGTATGTATATCTACTGTACAATCTTTAACTTTTCTTGTTCTTGTATAATTCCTCTTCCAATTGGAAAGTTGAGGTGGAGGTACCTGATCTGTTTTTCTGCCCGTCTATCGGATCCAGACCACTTTTGTTAAAATTGCGAGATAGAGCATTGGCCTTGGCAGAGGATGCACTTGACGAGTGCCCTTCTAGTTTAAGCTATAATTATGCCTCTGCAGCAGCGACAACCATGACTGGAGGCATTATGTTTTTGGGTTGCCAGCTTGTCCCATTCTTATGATCACGATATCTCTCCGCAACACTTTGAGAGAATTCCTTCAGATTAGGCTGGAACATCCACTTGGACTCAAGGATGAAATGATTGGAATTTAGTGGTCAAAGGTACCTCACAAAACATGTTTTTTAGGCTAATAATGTCATAAGGTCACACAAATGTCTAATGGGTGGTATGATGAACTGATGACATTCTATATTCAAAAACTCAACTTCACTGTGACCATATGGCGTTCTAGAAAAACATTTTTCTCATCATTATTCATCATCTTAATTTAGGAACAGAAAAGGAGGTTGTGAGTGATGGATACTAAATTGGTGACTCTAATCTTGGGTGCCCACTTTGAAACAGGTAGTTATATAGATGTTCTTTGCTGTCAGGTTGAAGATATGTGTAATGCATCCAAGTTTTAGAATTTGTACCTTCTTTGCAGCAACATCCACATTTGAAGCATTTTCTACTGTAATGACGACAACTTTGTGTTCTATCAGAATCAGCTTTATTGGCCAGTTTGTGAATACATACAAGGAATCTGACTATGTTTTTGTTTCTCTCAATGAACTTACAGACTTTGGAGTCTTCACAACATACATGTCTGGACAGGCACTGAAATTGTGACTTCACTGGCTTGTGGCAATATTCAACCATGAGGTGGTGTATGTCTGCACTGCCAGGGGCCATAAGTTCAAACTACCTTCCCACTGAGCTCAATTACAAACCCATGCTTTCCCAATTCAGCACCTCAAGGTAATTTTTTTTGTCTTAGTCTAGAGTGAATGTATGCGAATACAGTGAGCCCTCAATCCCAAAATGTGTTGAAGCATCACATTTGTAACCAGAATCTGAACATTGGCCGTAAGCCTATATAACCCCTGCCTCAGCACCAACTCAAGTGCCTTCAATGCTGGGATTTAACCCCTCACTGCTCTGGTAGAGCTATTCAACAGGCACTAGTAAAAGACTAGGTTTGTGTGGGCAACTCTGTGTCCCTCTGGAACACTTCTCACAGTCTGCTGCTGTAATATGCCTGTTGTATTTTTCTCACTGGTTAGAAAACTAAACTAAAACCACGTACATTTTGACACTTTTTGCATGCGAGCAGATCCAACATAAAAACCAACCACATCAAATCAAAAACATCCACCTCGCTGAATGTGAATAACCTCTTTAAGATCATTTTGAAGTCATAATAATCTTTCCAATCAACAGCTTTTCAGCTGTGCCATTTCATAAATGCCACAACGGTTCTGCTTCTATTCAGCACCAGACTTTACTTTTTGTTATTCATGCTCATTGTCTAATGGAAGGTCTGCTACAGATAGTACAACAGGTGTCCCACTCAGTCAGACACACACACACACACACACACACACACACACGTGCACGCGCGCGTGCTAGTCTAAGAAACCTGCTGGCTGCGGTCCACTGATTCCTCGGTGAGCGACATGCATCATTAACAGCTTTTAAATGCAGAGGCGTCCTGCCTTCAGGATCTTATAACAGGCTGTCCGTCTCCCCCTCCTTACAACATCCCACCCACTACACACACTCTTTAAAGTGTTACTAAAGAGGCTTAACAGCCCATTCCAAAAAGCCTGCATGGGGCATTTGTACCCGATTAAAAAACAACGCAACAAGCTACAAATAGTACTTCACTGAGTGCCCTTATGGAGGATACACCAGTTGCTTTGCTGAGATGGTTAAGGGCAGCAGCAGGTGAGTGAAACTGTTTTCTCTACAGCATACTTGTTTTCCAATAATTGTTCAAAAGCGTGTGAGAACTGTTAGAACTGAGTAAAAGCACAGAGCCTCAAAGCATACATGTATACATTAAAGCGTTTAGACGAGTGTTCAGGATATGACTGTGTCAGCATGTGATGTGAAATCTGATGCAGCTGCAATGTCCTGGTCTTTCCCTTGAAGTGACTGCATTTGCAGGTTGATGGAAAGTAAGCTTTTTGAAAACTACATTTGTCTCCTGCCCCCCCCCCACATCAAAACAAGCATTTGGGCTGGTTCGGTGAGGCTAATGTGCTGTAATGTGCTGCAAGCTGATGCATCCTTGTAACATCACACGCTAACATACAAGCTGCCTTATGTGTAACAATAGAGCTTTAAAGAAGAGACAGTGTTTGATATCAAGATGGGGGTGCATTTAGTAGCATAATACTGAGAGCATGCGGCTGAGACTGAAGGCTGCAGCAGGCATTATAGGATATATATATATGTATATATATATATACATATATATGTACATACACAAAGTGTTTTTCTATATAGTAAGGCAAACCCAACTGTGCCTTACTTGCATGTGTCTAAAATTTACTGTTAGTGTTACTGAAGGGGAAGTGAAAGCCTTGTGATTGCACTGGAGTACGGTCCATGAGATTAAATGTGCTTTAAAACGATTAGAAAACTGTTAGGTAGGTACAAACCGATAAAACAGGCAAACACAGGAAGACACAATCTAAAATGGCTTCGCAATTGTCATGCAATGGATCGCAGAGTAAAATTAGTGACTGCAATAAAAAGAAATTGATCATTTTTGGCAGTTTGAAAGACCTACAGAATGTAAACATTGTGGATAATGTGCAAATGTGAAGTCCTGTAATATTTTAGCACTGAATTTACTGGTAAAGAAAGGACACCATTTAGTTTAATGGAAGTATTTTTGCCATTTTCGTGTTATTCAGCGAAACATTTGTCATCTCACGAATCGATATTAAATGCATTAATTTTTTTAATGCTATCACAATGGTAACGATCGTAAACCATGTTATTGTCAATGCGGGCATATAAAAGGAGAAATTATGCTGCATATGATTAAAATCGTACAATAATTACAAAAATAAAAAGCTGCCGTAACGCGCTGCGAATAAAATGCAGTAATATCCAAAAGATTTTCGTTCCGAAACATCGACAAGCAAGGCGACATTTTGTCACAAAATCACGGATAAAATCGTCTTGGCAAACAGACGCGATCAAAAAGGTGCAGTGTGTCTTTAATTCCTCGCCTTTGAGGTGGCGGCAGCAATAGCGAGGGCATCCCAGGCAAACCACAAAGCCAAGGGTTAAAGACGATACCATGCTGACTCTCCCTAAACGACATGCCACGCCATTTTACCAGCTCTTTATTTCCCCGTCATAGCAAACCAGCTCCAACTTCCTGCTCGCTCGCATGCCATTCAAGGACAAGGATGAGAAGCAGAGCAGGGGGAAGGAGAGAAAAAAAGGAGGAATCAGTGTTTCAGGAACATTAAGGGAAGGTCATTGTCTGCGAGCTTACCCTGGGAGAGAAGCAGAGGGCCCGAACCTGCCAGAACCTATCCACGGCGACCGGGAGCTGGACCTGCAAGAGACCAGAACAACAAAGACAGTTTGTGACAAAGCTGAGGCGCCGCAGTCCGAGAGGAGTGAAATCAAATGTGACATTTTTCATTTATTTGTAAATGCCTCCTTGGCGGCACACTCACTCGAAACGACAGTTGGGCTCTTACCAAGTTAAGGGGAGCTGATGGTAGAATAGAGGGATCCTGACAGAGGTTGTAATGAGATGCCGCATTAGGGCCGCTCTCTCATCCACTCTCCCCTCTCTCGCCCAGGAGCACGCCCTTCACTTCCAATCTACTACCCCAACCATTTGGAAACGGTTAACCCTGTGAAAAACTACACTAACCCTCTTTTGTGCTCTGATAAAACATTCTTTGTGGGTTTATTTTGTCAGAGATGCCTTTGATGCTACAAATGCCTTTGTCAAAAGGATTTTGGAGCATTTAGAGCCTTGGGAAGGTTGGAAAATGATTCGCGATGTGCATCACCTGCCCCAAAAAATACGAGGAGAAGATCCGTCTGTGGTGTAAAGTCTCAAGTTTTACTGACGGAAAGTTATTCTGCACATTTGCTAAAGTATTTTACCCAAGTACAAACTGGATGTGCTTTTACCTTTCGTGAGTATTTTATTTATGTTTCCTGTTTCTTATCCAATAGTTATTTTTGAGCATTAAAAAAATAAAATAACTTGCCAAGCTAACAAAATATAGTGAAGTATTAAAGATTAAACTGCGGCTTCCCAACTTCTTCTGATCTTAGCAGTTCCAGTGACTTTGAAATTGTTCCATTCAAATAACTGTTTGTACCCCAAAAAGTAAAAACATTTTTAGAATAAAAAGACCAAAGAATTGTTCAAAACCTGAGTGCAGCAAAAGTCATATATACTTTTTTGAATGATGAAGTCCACCACACTCAACTGTATTTCAAGGACCCATGCTGTTGAAAATTTTATCCAGTTCATACTTAGAAACTGGGTAGCCAATATTTGTTGAACTAAAGAATTTGCATAATCCCTTATAGCCTCCCTGGGGTTCGGTTAACAATAAACTTGGATTATATGCCCACAGATCAGAGATGCGGGAAATGTAACGTTTAGGAAAACCTCAGACAGACCGACCTAAAACACAGGAACAAGGACTTTTTTGTTGTTTTTCATGTTGCCTGTTATGCTTTAGTGCAATCTATGTCTTTTTGCTTCCCTCCCACTCTCTGTGCTCACATAAATTGTATTTTAATACAGTTGAGTTTTGAATATAACTGTTGTGGTTGAGAGACAACAGAATGAGTAAGAACTAGTGATTAAAATGCACTACACTACATGCTACCCAGCTGTAACTTTACAGCCATTTTCAAGCTAAAGCCTGCTAAACAGTCTGCTGAGAGCAGGGCTAAAACCGAAAAGTCATGGTAGAATGCAACATCTTTGCAGTACTTTGAGCTGAAACTGGAAGAAAGACACATTCTGGGACATGTGAAGCCTACAACAACTTGTTAAAATAGGTACAATATTGGACCTTGAAAGAAGGTAAAACCAGGTCCACTTATAGCTAAACAATGAAATGCTTCATACGCACTGATGCATCAGTATTAACATTCTAATGGTATAATCAATTTTTTATCTAATAATATTCTGCACTGTTACTAAAGATGCAAGTATTTTGCTTGTAATGGTGTTTTAACATTACATTGTTAGTACTGAAGTGAGTAATCTTAGTATTTCTGTCACTGCTGAATTAAATGCTACATAATATATAAATTATATAACATTTGACAAAATGGGAATACAAAATCCATTATCATTTAAAATGATTCAACAACCATTAAAATTAATGATTGAGTCATAATTTTCCCTCCACAAACTGGGTCAAGCTGGAACGAGGTCTCAACAGAGGAGCTTGCAAGGAAAATGAACTATTACCCTCTACAAGTATGTGTAGTGCCCTCTAAACTGTCCTCGCAGATTGAGAGAGTGTGCTATATAGTGGACAGCATGTGAGCAATGAGTTATGTACTTCATTAAGCTCAAGTAATTTCCCTCCCAGATATCACGTCGCCTTCAAGCCTCTCAGTAATCCATCCCAGCAGCCATCAGCTAAATTTAGCTCTCCGGAGCACAATGCCACACCTCGTCATAACAATGTAGGTAAAAGTGTCTGGCTGAGGCCAAGTGCTACAAGGTGTCATTAAAATAGAAAGAAAGATCCTTGCCCATATTTAAGTAGCTCTTAGTGCTGTGGATAAAATCTGTAGGTTTTCAGTGGCAGCTAATTCATCATCCTTACTTATTTAACTTATTCCTTAATAATTCTACTGCAGTAATTAGATTCATCATCAGTATGAGTCCAAGTCCCAGCAGGATTATCCACACTGGAAGATATTGTATTTAAATATAAATTATATTACACCATCACTGAACTATAAAAAGTACATTCAACTTAATTTAATTCGGAGTGTCTTTATAATGTTTGGTTGTGATACTTAATGTTGCTGAAAAGTCCCCTATTATGCCCCTTTACAGCAAGTAAATGACAGTCTTAGACGTCTGCAGAATATGCCTTTCAATTTTTCAGCTAAAAATACTGAAAAGATGATTCATTTTACCCTTACCCTAGAATCCCTGGTTTTAGCAGTGTTCTAAATGGGCTATTTCAGTGTCTGTAGTTATAAGTGCGAATGAGATGCAGCTCTCTGTGCCACCTTCAGGAAGAAAACTCTCTCTGCACCTATGACTGGCAGCATGGAGACTAGGACTTTTTCACTTCTGTCTCTCTCTGAGCAATTATTTTACATAGAAATATCACCAAATGCTCGGCACAGTCGTTTTTAACGTCTGTATGGTGAGACTGACAAACAAAAATCAGTTTGACAGCAGTAGCTTGTAGTTAGCTATGAAGTGACCGCTGGATAAATGTGGTATTAATGGGCTGCATTTTAGTCACTATTTCATACTTGTTCCGTTGTCCGACAACAAAAACAGAAAAATCTGTAATTGAGAACAGCTTCATTCAGACATTAATTTATTATTAGTTCAGGATTATTACAGTATGTGTGCATAGAGAGTAGGAGAGAAGCAAAAAAATCTTTTGGAGACCAAAACACAGAGTGCTATTGGATCTTCCTGTTGGTTACTTTAACAGGCAAATGTATGCTATTCCCTTACAAACGGATGATTTGACCTGTGTCCACAATCAACCTCTCATTCACTACTCCCTATATAATGGACACCCTATAATTCACATAATAGCAGGAAGTAAACTGAGATTTCAGGCACTGACCATCATCATCTGTGAGTGAGATATTAGAGGAGGATGACCAAAAACAGTATGCATCTGTATCAATATCTGCATCAGATCTTTCACTGTGCAAAAAAATAAAAAATAGATGAAAAAATAGATAAGAATTGAGTTGAATTTGATTTTAAAATGCAAAACAAAACAAAAAGAAACAATTTTAATCTAATTTTTTGTTATTATTATTTCAATGCAAAACAATAAGTAGGTGTATTTGCTATCTTCAAACTGGTAGTCCAAGGCCTCAGGTGTACACTTAAAGTATTGACAATCAAAAATCCTGAGTGTTGAAAGAAAAGGTATCAAAAGGCCATCTCTTTGTAAATACATTTATAAAAGATTAACTGTCTGTAGGTTGTGATTAGGAGTGTTTCAGATATCTTTCCTCTAAAATTCAACTCTGTGGTCAGTTAAGTGCTTCTTGTCTCGTCTTTTGTTAAAACAAAGGCAAAATCAGTACAATAGAAAGTCGTAAAGGTCACCAATAAGGAAGGAACAGATTATAACATCGACTTCACTCATCTAAGAGTCGACACTAACTTTCACTCAGTGTCATGTACGTGCTCTAAATCTTCCAATATGTCCTACTTATGACTTGTGTTAAAAAGGGGGGGACATATGAAGGCCTGAACTTGAAGCCATAAATTGCTCACTCAAACCAACTGGCCTCAATATGGGGATGGTAAAAGTGTCAGAACCACTAGCTGACTGTAAAATGTACATTACACCCCTGTAAAGTGGCTGTCCATCTGAATCTGAGCACTTCCAGGCAACATGCCAATTAGGACATTAACATCATCTGCCACTGAAATTATACCTATGTCAACATCCAGAAGAAGCATTTATAAAAACCTGGCCGATGTGGTCAGAACCAGGCAGCAATATTTGATCGCTATGCAAGATGTGTAGAGCTCTGCAAATTACTCAAGCCTCCCACCTCCCTGTTGTGTTAAAGTGGGTGTCAGTGTTTACAATTTAGAAAAGATGAAGCACAACTTTCCTTATGAGCATGCATGCAAATAAACGCTTTCCAAAAGCAATATGGGTTTGGACCACTCCAGATAACATATGGGTGTGACAGCACTTCTCCTAGGTGTCCATAACTTCAAAAGAAGACTAGTCTCTCAGTCAGGGTTTAATCACAATTCTGGACTAATGCAAAAGCAAAAGCAATGGATTGACACTGGGGACTGATTAATTATTTAATTAAAAATGTTGATTAGTTGGGAATAATTAGTTGCCAAGCCATAGACTAAGTAGAATTTCATTTTGTGTAAACAGGGTTCCAGACTATTTTTTTTACATTGGTTGCACTGGTAGGCCTAAAACTTTTTATTCAAGTTTATTATTCAAAGTTAAAAAATTAACATTTTTTCACTGTGCCTTGTTGATGTTCAATAATACATTTTCAGTGTTAGTTTTATTTTTTTTGTTAATTCCCATACACATTATGCAAACAACTGTAAACTGAATAAAAGTGCAGAATAAATATTTTGTCCATTTAAATTGTTCTTTGTCATAAGATTGATCTTGATGTTAGTAAATGCTAGCTCTTTTTTGGTTTATATTATAAGCAGTGGTAAACTTCTTTATAATTTTTGACTCCTCACTGCTTTGTTTGCTGCTACCTAGCACTACAACACCATGCACCTTTAATGGCTCCCTAGGATGTTTTGATGTTGAGACTTTGTGCTTTTTTATTGTTTAAATTCAGAATGTCAACAGAAAAATCTCTGTTCCCATCTATGCTTTGGCTGCACTCCTTATAATAAACGCAATGAATTTTTCCAGTCATTTGGTCATATCTTCGTGTTTCCAACAGGCCGAGAATTTACTTGTGGTGGTGGGTGGTGTGGCCGTGACCACTGTGCATACCGAGACTCATGCCCGCGATAGGGAGAGAGTGTAACCCCCCTTTGTTTTCTGAAGCTAGCTAGCTTTCCAGATGTCCCCGAAAAGCCTCATATGCGTCGGTGGACAATACAATTTACCAATGTTCCATAAACCACTCACATGCTAGTATGGCAGCTGTGCACAGACAAGCCTCTAGTCCCCACTTAGTTACTGCAGCGCATCAGCTCAGATATCTGTGACACTTACAAAACTGTTTCAAAGAGAAAAACTATGCCTTTTAATGTCACACAAACACAGACTTTCAGGTTTGACCAATGAATGGCACTTGACAGATTTGGTTGCATATTAGTATTGTAATCTAAATTTTAAAGGTGCTGTGTTTACATTTGTAAGTAGAGGAGATGCTGGATCATCAGCCCATACAGACGCACTCTGCTAAACCACATCCAGCCTTATCCAGTGCCAACACAGACCCACTACAGTAGCAACTATAGTTTTTAAGCTTACCTTTACATTTATATGCAAAAACACTTGAATAACATTGTGAAAGCAAAAATAATTAACTGGCAGGAGAGCCAAAGCCTAGTGTTTCCTTCTATTATTTTCAACATTTACTGTTGTTAACAGCTTTTTTCTATGTTATTGTTTATATTAGGTTATCTTATCTATTTACCCTTTCTCAGGCCAACAGATGGAGTGATCTGTTTTAAATGAGGGACGATGACAGTGATAGCAATGGGATGTCAACTATGACAGTGTGGCAAGAGCAAATGGTTTAAATGACTCACGGGTCAGGTAAGAAGGGCCCCTTAGCAGAATTTTGCTTCGGGCCCCAGGGAGGTCAGAAACTGTGCTTGATGTGGCAACTACAAGAAACTAGCAGATGTCTCAGTCACAGCAGTCAAATAAAAATAGCCTCGAAATAGCCTGTAACCATGCATTAAGTTCCCCACAGTGGGTGATACTAAGTGCTTATTTTTTATGAGCATTTTGACATCCTGACTTGCCATTTAATGCTTTGGCAGTTTGAGTAAGTGAGCAAAAGAGTAGACGGGCACACAATGTGCCTTTGCCACTGCAATTTAAATACATATTTTTTTGAACTTGTATTCGTTACTCGGACATTAGTGGAGCTCAACATCAACAGCTAATGAACAAAGCATTAGGCAAAAGATGCTTGCAAAATACTGCCTAAGGCTTGGTCACACAATTCACCCAATGCATGAAAATTAGTTTCAGTCTGCAGTGACATAATAAAATGGAGGTGAGCATTGCTGTATGTGACGATCAGACCTTTGATTGATCCAAAACCTGTGCTCAGAAAGGAACCAAAACAATAATATTATCCTCGGAGCAAGTTTCCAGTATATGGTGGATTCACTCACTGAATAATTATCCAGGAAGAATGTTCGATCCAAGATATACTTCTATACATTAATATCTGTGGATGCACCTTGAGTTGAGGCATATATGGTGGCAAGGTTTGAGCTAGAGGGTGCTATTGTAATTATGGTCATTGTTACCCATTCGCAAAAAGCATTCCCCATTAAAATAAATGCTCTTATTAGCTCTCATCAATTAACTCCATGGCTTTCCATATTAAAGACAAATAAATAAATAAATAAATAATCAGTTGTCGCTGCAAAAGCATAGCTTGTGCCCACACGCTTGGTGAAACATCGATTCTTAAAGAGGGGAGTTCCTTCCAGGTCTTTTGCTATAACAGCAACAGAGCGGGGAGTCAATAAATGAGCTAGCAGTGGCTAACTGCACTAGTCATTTCAAAGCCCCATATGGTATAGCACGGTAGCAGACGAGTAATGTCCGATGCTAATGCTAGCAGATACCAAACAAAAGTAGGAATCCCTCGAATACAGTTTAAAAGCACATCAAATCAAAACATTTTAAGCTCTTCACCTTAATCGGGATCGCCAGAGTACTTAGAGCTGAGCAGCAGCGTGTCCCTTCAGTCTGGGAAACTACCTAATAACATTAGCACAGCAGGAGTGGCTGGGAGCTGCTGCTAGGACACATTTCTGAATATATATCTTGGGTTTTAAGTGCTAAACATGACTCACCAGCAGTCAGTACAGTCATTGATACTACTGGAATCATTCATTCATATCATCCGACTTTTTAATTTACTTGTCACAAACATAAGCAGTGGGAAGTTGGACCAGTTAATATGCAGAAGGACGGTAATAATTTAAAGCATTGAAATAGTATAATACAGCCCTGCTCTTTTCTGAGTACCATATGTATGTTTTAGAATTTTTCAGCAGCCTATTAGCGTCCAAAATGAGCAAGCTAATATATTTGTTATTGTCATATGAACCTAATATTTTGTGGCACACAATATGTGCACAGTTTCCACACTGCACTACCTCGGTTGCCTTTAAATCGTAATGTCTCTTTATATAAATATAATATTCACTCACTGCTAAAAGCCAACCATGTGTTGATATCTTTGTTTCCCTAACAGTATGTTAAATTCAGCTAAAGTGGAGGGAATAAGTTATGATCCCTACTGGTAATTTGTAAGTTAATTCAATGCCATAGTGTCTTTAGAGATCTGTATCTGCACACCACAACTGCTGGATGTCTCACTTCTGTAGTGCATAAGTAATATTCAGCTAATACTGGCAGACCAAATAATTTAAAATCCATTAAAACCATTATGATATCTTAAGAAACACATAGTTTCAAAAAAATCTGTAGTGCCTGTATTTTAGAATACAGAAAACATAGAATCAGTGTGCTTGGATAATCCACAAGAGTTCTTTCACCTGCGTCACAGTAACATTAAACAGCAAGTAGTGACTTTGTCAGAAGCTGCCGAAAGTACAAACTCATATGTTTACAAGCTTGAATTGCAGAGGATGCTATGTTCGAAATAACTTTAGACCTGGCACACCTGCCTTTACTATACTTACATTACGACATCCCAGCGCAATTAAGCTTTCACCTTAATTATTGTGCCATTTCATCTTCACTTGAGAAAATGTGGGTTCAATTTCCCAGCAGACTTAACTAAGGGGGAGTGACCTTGCCTGACATAATGTTAAATGGACCAGCAGTAATGTTTTTTTTTTTTTGTGGGTATGTAAGAGGAAGAGACTGGCTGTTAAAAGTCCACCATTTTCACATTTCTCTATGTCACTGATGCCTGACAGGCTGTAATTTTCATTCTCTCAGTCCAGCGGAGCCTACTGAGCTGGAGATTATGGAGATGACGGTTTGGATTTTTAAGCACCCGCCTCATCCCCGTTTTAAATCTCTATAACGTCAGAGCATAAATAAAAACAGATGCCTTTTATAAAACAACCAAGCAGTGGAGCTGAATAACACTGTGCTTCACTGGGCCCACATTTATTACCATCGCCACTGAGTGAACATTTCCTCTAGTCAATGTCAATCTACACGTCGATGGGAACCCTGTTTGACTAATGGCTCTGGCGGAGTCTGGATTAAAATCTGGGGTAGAGCATTAATTTTCTAATTTCCTTGTCAGTGTCAATTTCGTCATTCATGCTGTCAATATTACTGTATTGTTCGTGCACAAAGGCCATTTCAAATTTGCCTGTGGTAACTGATTATCGGTAAGAGAACAAGTGGTGTCAATAGGGAACAAAGCTTTAATTAAAGCTCCAAAATCAGTCAATTGGTAGTGGTAACTCAGGTTATGTTTGTTTTCTGTGGGTGATGGATGTTAGTGACCTGTTCCTCCTGAGTGGTGCAAGGAGGAGGGTCAAACCGACAAAGCGTGTCAGTGATCACCCCTGCATTAAATGAAGCAGAGGGTCAGAATCATCTTCTTGTCTCTTTACATGAGGATCTCTCCAACTCGGATGAAGTCTGAGTTTCCAATGACCTCCGCGATGCAAGGTTAGATCATTACTGCTTCACCACGACTGTACGTTTCGGCTCGCAGGCCCTGGAGTTTAGGCCATCATTCATCATCAGATTTTTTCTCTGAGCGATTTCCAGCCAACTAAAAGGTCAAGAAAGTACTAAACTGTAAATGCGGATGGCGTGTTGAAGGCAGCATCATCACAGAAGCAAACAAAAACAGGTTAAGATTACAGTTGGCACTGGGCATCAACAGATAAAAGCACTAATCATTTATTCTTTTGCTCTTCACCCGCTTGGAGTCAACAAGTAAAATGCTTGAGAGTGGAAGTACAATGAGAGAGGGTTTGTTTTGGAATTGCAACAGCTTGTAGTACATCAGCAGCAGCAGATGGTGCCCAAGAAAAGGAAAGAGTCTACCCTCCTGGAAGAGGAGGGGCAATAGTGCCAGCACCCCACCTCCCACTGATTGACCCCCGCTGCCAAAAGGAAGTGATGGAGCAGTTAGCTGTGCAGCTACAGACATTACCAGTGTGTCAAACAAATTATCAGACTAAGACAGCAGCTTCAAAGAAGAAGATATAGGCTGTTTGTTTAGCACGAACAGGCATTTTGTCAAACTGAGACACGAAATATGCCTTCATTGTGAAGATCACACAGCAGATTTCTGAATGCAAATCAACATTTCAGTGTTTCTCATCTTAGCCAATGACAGTCCCAATGCAATGCCCAGAAGCCTTACATTAGTAACTCTGGCCTTCTCTCACATCAAGTCTGCTATTCCATTTAAGTCTGAAGTAATGCAAGCCTGTTTATTTTCCTCTTCTAACCAAGTCTATTCCTCAACTTTTTATGCA
Organism: Dascyllus trimaculatus; assembly: GCA_024666655.1. NCBI lineage: Eukaryota > Metazoa > Chordata > Actinopteri > Pomacentridae > Dascyllus > Dascyllus trimaculatus. The sequence continues at coordinate 17,835,865 of CM045446.1, forward strand.
GTTGTTTGTAAGCTTAGATAAGTTTAAATTCACTTTTCTTACCCTTCGTTCTCCAAGAGATATTTCTCGACTGGAAAAGCAGGCTTAGTGAAGAAAACCTTATTCATTTGTCAGTTCACTTCAGAGTTGCAAACAATATCTTTCACTTGTAAGATACAACTCAAGACATAGAACGTTTGGTGACAGTCTAAATGGAACCTCAAAGGCTTTTCCAATTTCCCCAACCCCAACTGAAAGACCTGATTGACCAAATCAGACCAAAATTCATCTCTGCCCCCCAAGGATGCTCAATGAGGTTGAAAACAATGACTCTTACCAATGTTGTTTTTGATCTGAATGGACTGATTAACTATCCCTAATATCATTTTGGAGTCAATGTCTTACAATAAAAATCAAAAGAATTACAAGGAAAAAATGTTTGAAATGTGCTGGAGAGAAAGGTGTAGGTTAAAGCAGTTGAAAACTAACCACAGTTAGTGCAGGTTGTGACAATTCCATGTTTGCAACATGCCATCTTGTCTATAAATAGCAAAGCTTTTCTGAGTATTTTCATGAATTATATGAATTGGTTGGATTATCATAATTATTAGCTGCCATGCAACTCACCAATTAAAGCTTGGCAAGCTGCATGAGGAATCAAGATTTAGGTAGTTAGCTGGTCCATTTGCTCTTATTTCTGTCTCTGCTAATATTGGTAAGAAATAAGGAGTGATGCTGAAAATTTGTGCCAGTTGGTTGTCCAAAATCTTTTTAACACTTCTAATTAAGTTAAACAACAGTCAATTTGCAGGTATGATTTTTAGTACTTAAAAAAATGAATCAAATTTCCTCCAGACTCCTTATGATCTGGGATTGTGTGGCCTGCAAATCCCAAACTTAAAGAATACGTGCACATATGCACCCCTATTCTACTGCTCTTTCAAGCTGTGCTCCTGTTTCTAAAGAACAAAGTCAAGAAAAAAGGCCATCTTTGTCTCACTTATTGAGGTCATGGTTTAAATGCAGGAGATAGGTTTGTGCAATTTTCATGGCAGTCTGCTTGCTTTTATTCACAATCAATGACACCCAAACATTTCTCGTTAATTGGTCCTCTGAATATTTATGCAGCTACTTAGATGCAGAATAGCAATCCATTCAGCACTGTTCCTAAATCGACAATTCTAAGACAGCCGTCATGTTAATGTGGCAATGTTTTATGCCCCCTCAAATTTTAATCACTAATTAAGCAAGGAGCAAAATGGAGAAGCTAAATGACTTGTGTATACTACATCCGATAAGCCTATAATTACTGCCCACCGCTCTCTTTGTCTTATTGATATAGTACATTGGCCCATAAATTGGATAAAAGTCAGGATGTAACAATTGGCATTGACTTGTTTTTTACACTAATGGACATCAATGGAGACTGTGTACCACTTTAAATGGCAAAACAATTTAATGATCTGTAGTAAAAAAAAAAAAAAGATCATAACTGAGAGAGACTCTAATGTAATGTGAGCCATTTACATACAAAAGCCTTTTTTGTGGTGTTTCTATTACAGAAAAAAAAAACTTCTAGAAACTATCTACTGCTCTCAAGCTGAGGAAACATTTTAATCAGGGCCAGATTAATTGGCTGCCGTGTCCCAGGGTGAAAAACAGAGCTGTGGGCTCCTTTCAACCACACATTCCTTTAACTACTGTATCTGTCTGAGAGCTGAGCAACACACATCTACAGTATTGCAAAGGGCATCTTGACTTCCCCATAATGGTTGGTCAGCCAAAGAAAATGAATTGAATAATTTGTTCATGCTGAAGAACATGTTAGATCAAGCCAGATAAAATGCTATAACACACTATACAAAAAATATCAATGGTTAGAGAATTTTATGATGCTCCAATATATATATTTTTAAAAAAGATGGCATGGATTAATAAATAGTGTACATGACATGATGTAAGAAAAGCCCTTTATCCAAGTTTCCTTTAAAGGTGAAGGGCCATAGTGGCATTACTGGATGTTTTAGTAGGGTGTTTTCACTCGATGCAACAAGCTTGAAAGTTATGTCCTACACAGTACAAGGAATGTGCTGATGAAGTGTTTTGATCCACCAAATCCAGTCATTTAATAATGATTTTATCTGCTGATAATCCCATTCAAATACCCCTTTCCTTGGCTATACAAACTTCAGGAACATTTAAGTTATTAAAATCAATTCAATGTATATGCTTGACAACTGAACTGCTCAAGAGGATAGGGTGTAGTGTGGCTCCAAAAACTCCTAAAGACTGAAAACCTGCATTTTCTACCAAAGCATCCAGTGCTATGGTCTGATTTTTTTTAAATTTGATGTAGAAGAGATGACCAATAGTTGGTCCTGGTGATATGCATCCAATATAATTTGAATTATACCATTAAAATCTATGTATGGGTCAGTTGTCATGTTTTTCATCAAGTAGTCTCATAGTTTTAAATATAACATAAGGGGGGCAAAAGGTATGTTTTCTCAACCAAAAGTGTCCCATGCACTGGCAAGGATGGTAGTGCAAAAGGCCAAAAAGAATCCAAGGATCACCACCAAGGCCATCTTGATGAATGTAAGCAATTCTGGTACAAGTACCTTAAGGCTGACACTCCAGCAGACACTGCACAAGGTTGGTCTTCTTTTGAGAAGCTTTCACCCCCATAACATCAACCCCATGGTCAAACATAGTGGTGGTCTGTAAGGCTTTGGAGGTGTTTAAGTAAAAAGCATTGGATGAAAAAGTGACTAAATTTAGATTATGAAGGAAAACATCAGTCTGCAGAAAAACCGAGCCTCCACCAACATTGGATCTTCTATAAAGACAATTATTTGAAACATGCAGCAAAAGTGGTGAACAAATGGCTAATAGAAAACAATTCTGTCATTTTCCAGTGGCCCAGTCAGAGTCCAGACCTGAATCCCATTGACAATCTGTGGAGGAATTGAAGACCAGTGTGATGGCAAGGAAGCCTGTCAACCTCAAAGACCTGGAGATCATCATGAAGGAAGAGAAGGCCAAAATCCCAGGGGAGCCATTTTTTTGCAATGGTGGCGAATGAAGGCACTGTCATGGATTACTGACGATGAAAAATGTAGGGAAAAAAGATCTTGTCAAAATTTATCTTATCCTGTTCTAACAATGTCTTAACATTTTTTGTCACTTGTTTATGTCATTTCAGCCAGAAGAACTATTGGTCAAATACAAATTCACTACAAATCATAATTTGGTACTGGCACTATTTCTGTAGAATACTAAATGCAGGATTTTCACTACTAAGAGATTATTTTTACACTGTAGTATTTCAACATTTGGGCTGCACGGTGGCTCTGTGGTTAGCAGCATTGCCTCACAGTTAGAAGATCCCCAGTTTGCGTCCCGGTTAGGACGCCTGGGATCTTTCTGTGTGGAATTTGCATGTTCTCCCTGTGCATGCGTGGGTTTTCACTGGGTACTCCAGCTTCCTCCCACAGTCCAAAAACATGCTGAGGTTAATTGATTATTCTAAATTGTCCGTGTGAGTGTGCTTGGTTGTCTGTCTCTATGTGTAGCCCTGCGATAGGCTGGCGACCTGTCCAGGGTGTCCACAGCCTTCGCCCAAGTCGGCTAGGATAAGCTCCAGCTCCCCCACGACCCTGCAGAGGATGGTCCTTAACTTTAATCTAAGTCTCTCACACATAATCAGAGGTTCTTTAACTTCTAAGATAAATATTCTTCTGTATTTGGTAAAAACATTCTTCTTTTAACTTTATTACCCTAAAAACCCAACTATAGTTTTATAACTTAAAATAGTCAGAGATGATTAACTTTCACTGAAGATTTCAAACAGTCCAGCTCTAAATATGTAACCAATAGGTCTTAACTCAATTGGTGGTCTTGCCATTGGCTCTTACTAATATCCTTATATAACTGTTAGTTGCTTCCTTGTCATTTTTTTCTTTACATTACTTGATTCAGTGGCTTGGGTCTTAACTATTGCCAACTGTTTCGTCATAGACATGAAAGTTCCAAATATGGGATGCTGCTCGGCCCTGGGGATCTCTTTTGATGTGAGACTGACAGCTTAGAGTTGAGAGAAACAGCGACTGCTGACCTGAAAGGGCTTTTTACAGGTAAAAACTGTACATCTGGTTGGATATGTAACTATAACATTTCAAGGAAGTTTTCTAAATGAAGACTAACGTTATTTTGTGTCCACCAAATGCTATTCAGGAACAACTGAAACTAAACACACTGGCCTTGTAAACAAGATTGAATTTGGAGCACAACTTCTATTGTCAGCATCAGGTGAGTTTATCCAAATGAAGTGCTTTGGCAACATTTTAGGAGGTGTTAAACACATTCAGCATATGTAAATTTAGTAAGATGTTCAAAAGCTGTTATCAAATGCATATAAACAGTGAAATCACCGTTTTACCATGCACATAGCTGTTTTGGTGAATCAGTTTTATGTAAGTGATAAAAAAAGTTGTATGTGAAATCTTCCTGTCTCCCAGTAGTGACACATTGGTGAATGCAGTTTAAAGGAGAGCATGTTAATTTTACATGTAAATATCTCCAAACTTGTAAAGCCTATGATGTGAGACGGAAGCTAAAGTCTAAGACGTACAGTTCGAGATAGGAAATACAACATCCAAAAGTGTTGTCTAAAAAAACAAAGATGACTGACGCGGAAAAAAAAGAAAACCTGTATGCTGATCTGCCACCATGCTGCCTGCTAGTGCAGTGGCAGGAAAAAAGCACACACTGTCTGAAGTGTCTAATAGGGACCAAACTACAGATCAAAGGTCCACTGATGTGAAGCAACACCAGGCGCAGATGACATCAGCTGTGTGTGACGACAAGGCCAAAACAAGCCACAGCACTGCAGCATTTTTACACAAAAGTTAGATTTACTCTCCATGTTCCTCACCAGAATGCATCCCGTGTGTCTTTGATGTCTACAGAGCAGCATTAGCTATCATTTGAAGCCATATGTTGCTAACTTGGGCTGTCTGCTGTTTGGTGCAGAGCCAGCCGCGTACAATGACTCCATCAGAGCCTTGTCACTGCAAACAGCTGCCTGCTGTGGCTGAAAATGAGGTTGTTGAGAGCCTGCCTGAAAGCTGAACCAATGTGTTAAATGAGACTAAAAATATTTAATAAGAACATTTTCCTGTGGGTTTGCCACTATGATTGACCCCATTTCATTATTAAAAGCATTTGTGCTGCTTTATACAAAGTGATAACACAATACTGTTTTACCTATCCACTGAAATCGAGCGGATTACACAGACAATTCTAAGTAATTGTGCTACAACTTTGAACTGCCCGCCTATTTATAACCAGGCTAAACTACTGCTTTCTCCATGTCGCCTCTGTCTCCGTGTTTTACATCTTCCTCGTCATTACCTGTGCTTCATCTGACCTGCACTCACCTCACGTCTGTTGAGAGTCTGTTTCAATTCAATAACTTCATTTGAGAGATTCACAGTGCATTTGTTTTTGCCGCAGGAAGCAGCAACTCCTCATTTCCATTCCACTTCTCACTCTGCAGGTCGCTTCAGAGCAAGTCATCCGGTTTTTCGCCCGTGATTGACAGCTCGGAGACACCTCGCGATGACTCCTCTGCCTCTGTCATGTTTCGTCTCTTTCTCCGTCTTCTCTCCTCTTCCCTTTGATGCTCTTTGTCTTTCTAGCATACCTGTATGGCTTTCCTTAACCTCCCCAGGGACCTCTCTATCCCCCAGTCCTTGGAAACTAAAGGAGTGCAAGCAATAAAAAAGCTGGCTGGATAAGAAAAAAAAAAAAAAAAATATATATATATATATATATATATATATATTATCTGTTTCTCTTTATTCTTTCGCCTCCTTCAGGTTTGCTGCAAAGGCATCCGAGACACACAGCTGATGCCCGCTGCTGACTGACAGCTCTAGAGCCTATTATGTCAACTTTTCATAAGCCATCACATGTTGTGACCTTCTGTCTTGAGACAGGAATGCACTGAAAAGCATCCAGCGTCCACATTTTTCAGAAACACAGATTGTTTTGAGTGGCCAACCGCCTTGAAGCACAGCTTGGATGCTGGTTAAATTCTGGAGCATTACAACATAAGTGTGTTTGTTTCTAAAAGGGCTCTCAATCTGATCTTTTTTTTCTTGCTGTCATACTTTTGTGGTTTTTACTTTTCAAATTTCGATACTTCTATTAATTATTCAATCAAGAGAGTCTTGAGAGAATGCAAGTTAAATCTTCTCATTTTTTCTCCACAGTTTCCTTGAAGTTACCACTCAAGTGTTGTTTTGTATAAACTCTAGTGAGCTTGAAATTAATATATTTGTTTTTCTGCATTGCACTGTGTAAAATATCTTTGTTTTCTGTCCTGTTTGTTCATTGCCGTTTCATCACATTGTGGCGCTCTCTATGTGATTATGACATGTCTATGGGGTGACCGAAAATGAGCTTCAAAAAGGACAAGGTTTGAGGTATTCCATAACTTTGTTATTGTTAACAAATTCAATAAAAAGACATGAACCAGACTGTCAGCACATCCTATATTTCTCCGACCTGCCAGTGATGCTCAAACCCAAGCCAGTTCATTCCAATCTAATAACAGCAGTAAATAAATATTGATTTCTAAAACACTTGGGTACCACAGGTCTATGCTCATTTTGAATAAAGCTTTTGTTGGAGACAAATTTGAAGTTTGGTGCTATGGCAATATTCCCAGCAGTATTATAGTGTTCTGGGTACTGAAAATACATTATAGTGTGTGTGTGTTCATGGTCATAAAGGCAGATATTACTCAGTGCAACAGTGATGTTTTTTTTAATATATTTTTTGGACATCAGTGGTGCTCTATGGCACAGAGGAGTAACATACATTTTGGATGCACACACACTACTCATTAAGAGCATCAGTTTGTTGTGGGGTTTCATAGGATTTGTCGAGAATTCAAAGGACAGGAAATAAGAACCAGGGTGCAAACTACAATGGAGAGCTTGGTTGGCTCCTCTTAATAAGACATGAGCTCCCCTGGAAATGTTATTTGATGAATTTTGGGGGGTCCTTTTTGCCATGCATTTTTGTGTTTTTGTATCTGTAAATTAGGGTATTCTTGATGTATGATTCATGGATGAGGGTGACTCATCATTAATTCACTTTCATAAAAGACACCAGCATGCATGCTATTCTTGTCACCTCCATCGAAGCATGGTGGCGCAACATCATAGAGCTCACTTGGTGCAGTGGATGACTTACTGAATTACTGAATAAACAGCATCTTTGTCTCTCTACACCTCATGGCACTGACTACTTCTCATTATGTTTCTTTTTCTTATTATCAGTGTTCTTACACATTAGAACAATGAGAAATAAAAGTCCAAATCAAGTGTTTTATATAAAAAAAAAAAAATCTGCTGTTCCTGACCACACTTCTCTGAAACAGACATTACAGGAATGAAATTAGAAAGCACCAAGAGATTTGATTTTTTCATTTCAAAATCCACAAATGAAACGAATGTTATCCTTGTCTAAAAGAACATTCATGAAAGGATAGGCCTTGATTTTCCTTTTTGCTTTTGTAAAAGAGAAAATGAAAGTGGTTTTATTGAACATATTTTCTATCAGCAATGAAGTCTACAGCTATTATTACTGATTCTCCCTCTCTTCGTCTCTACCATGACACTGAATAATACTCAGCAGTTAGCAGTGGCTTTTTTGTATGTTTTCTTATGCTTCCTATCATTAGGAATTATGCAAAATAATAATAATAATAATAATAAAAGCCTCAATTAAGTGCTTTTTGTGCACACAAAAATCAACTAAATTGCTGGTTTATTTGGTGTTCCTGGCTAAAATGTAGTCTGATACAATAAATCCCATTATCATGAATGCTGAGTTATTTTTTGTATAGTTGTAGAGTGTTATTAGAAATGTGTTATTCCACTGATCGACATACTACAGAAATGTTTCTGCTATTTGACCTTAGACAATCCATTTGATGTTTTTTATTACAAAACAGTGAATTGTGTTACGTAGCAATTTCCACTGCCTGCATTTTTACATTATTGATATCTGAAAATGTAAATATATGGCAATGTTGAGGGATGGACAGGGTTACAGTATTGTTAGGTTGTAGCTGAGTTTAGCCAACACAAAAATTTGGTTTGGCGCAGAGAAAATGTCCTGCAACAGGTAAGAGGTTATACAGGATGTCTGGACATATTTCTTGACAAAAGCTGTAGAAAAGGAGGTAAACCTTAAGTGCAGGACTGTTACATACAAATTAGCATCTGCTGTATTCAAGCAAAACAAGTTTACACTATGCTAATTAACTGAACCCACAATTTCTGGTTATCTGTTGCACCTCTCATTTTTACTCAGTGTGGGCCTGTTTTTCCATTGCAATCTAAAGTCCTGCACTTTAATGGAAACAGTACAACCATGTATTATCTCCCCTGTGCTCTGTGTAAAACACAACCTGCAGTTTAGCCCAGTGCATCCAAAAAAGTTCCTGATTTTTTGTCATGTTATTAGAAATCTGATTAGACTAAACATTTCGTTTTGGCAAATTGTTAAATGAGACATAGACTAAAGTGGATTTGATTAAGTGTTATATTTTAGGTTTGGATTTTGGTCAAGTTGCCCAATGAAACAGCAAGCCAGATGAGTAGTTCAGGAATCGCTGAACAGTTAAAAATCAGACTATTCTTTTTGTTTTTACAGCTTCTGGCCAATGAGTGCTGTCATTTTAGCCATTTTTCTTTTGAAAAGATAATGTGCCTTTCAAACCTTCCAACAGGTTTTGGGGTTCAGTAGGTCTGTAGCAACATGGCAATAATGTGTTTCTTGCAAACCAAAATTACTTGCCATTTAAAGAAAGGATTGCAGTTGAAAAAAGGGATCAATGGCAAGGCATACATCATTAGCATTATGTCAGCATATGTTTCAGCAATTATTCTGACTGCCAGAAGGGGGAGACAAAAGTTCAACACTATAGGCTGAAGATGAAACAGCTTAGAAAAGGGTTTTGCATTTTTATCTTAAAACTGGATACAAACATAAGCACGTTGATTATCTGTATCATAAATGCAGAGTCAGTCAAATTGCAATATGACTGCAATGATTGGGCAAATTCAAAGAAAAAAATGGCACTACTGGCCAAATATACCAATATATCAGCCTCAGCACCACAGTGAAGACTCCCATCTTCTTTGAATGTCAACAACATGATGCATTCCCACAATACTCCCATCAGTTCATGTCTCCTCCACCATAACTCCTCATTCACTGCTCCTACTTTACCCTATGAAGACTTTTACCCTCTCCCTCTCCCTCTCTCTCTTTCTCTGTCTTCTTAAATCCCATCCATCGTTACCATCTTCTCCCACATGAGACTAAGGTCTTCTTTACCTTTCCCTCTTGGGTGAGTTATGTGTCAGGGCTGAAAGAGAGATTCTGTACCTTTCCTATCTGCTCCTGTGGGAGAACTGGCGCACGATGTTGACACTGGATGACTGACAACGACAGCTGGACATCCAACACCGGAGGAGGGAAGAAGTCCTATCTGAAAATGAGAAGAAATATGTAGACAACACTGATACTCTAATCTTTCCACCTTTTTATTGAAACATACCAACCTAAATACAAATAACAAAGCTCGAATCTGGGTTGAAGTAGAAGGTTATATCATAAAATTGACGAAAACAACAACTGAAAATAGACCCAAAGATTTCAAATCACATTTTGAACAGTGATATGGGAGAAGACAAAGAACCAAAGTGCTTTGCAGTACAAGCATATAACAAAAGTAACACAAGAGCAACACAATAAAATATTTGAATTACAAGTTCAGTTAAGAAAAAGACAAACAAAAAGTGTGTTTTAAGAGATTTAAAAGAGGATAGTGAATTTGTCTGCCTTAGAACTCTTGGCAGAGAGTTCCACAAGGGCAAGAAGAAATTAGGAACCATTATAAACCTGGCCAGAGGATCTCAAGCAATGATCAGGCTCATGGGGAGTTAGCAGATCGTAGATATAGGCAGCAGGAGCCAGACTGTTCAAGGCTTTAAAAAACCAAGCAATAAAACCTTACAATCAATTCCAAAACACACAGGTATCCAGCGAAGGGCAGCAACGATGTGTACGGAGTAATTTGGTTGCTTCTCTTAGTTTGTGTTAAAAGCCTGGCAGCTGTTTTTTTCTTTTTTTTTTTTTTTATCAGCTGCACTCTTCAGATGTTTCACCTACTGGTAACAAAATAAAGTGTCTTGTTATAGCGGAGTCTGGAAGAGCTAAAAGCATGGATGACTGTTTCTAAGTCTGCAGAAGAAAGGAAATTACCTGACTTTGGTCACCTCAGGGCTGCGCCACCTTGAAAGGAGTCAAAAAATAACACACAGACTGCAGACTTCATTTCGAACATTATTAGATAAGCGTACATGCTTCAGTATAACTAAAAAGAAGTCCAGTTCCCTTCTACTGCACTTAAACATGACCTTGATGGCATTCAATATTTAGTTTTAGTTATTTAATACACACTTCAATTACTGTGAATTAACTGTAGTGCCTGGTTGTGCTAGTAGATCTGACTGTTTAAATACTGTAGTAACCAGAGAAGGCAGTCAGAGATTTTCTAAATCATGTGGCTGCTGTCTTGCTTACCAGTTAAACAAAGTCAGTTATAACCTCGGTAAGTCAACCCAGGGTTTCTTTGGGCAAGGAGTGCTATTTTCAACTAAGGAACATTGCAAAATTGAATTCAATTCTTTCAGAGAGACATGACAACCGTAATCACTGCAGGCAAACTTACTGCAAACTTTATAAAGTCAGAAAGCACAAGGCTTTAGTGCTTTATCAGGATTGTGTCAATATACAAAGGCCTACAGACCAATAAAATGGCTTTGAAATTGCATTTCTAAAACCTTTTGTCCTGCTCAGGTCCCTCTCTATCTCCATCTTCGCACTGTGCTCTGTAGGATCTTCCACGTATGTTCCCAAGAGAACTGATTGGTTACAAGGCAGTGTTTCAATAAATGTTGACCTGTTTTCTCAAACACACACACACACACACACACGCGTGTGCACACGCACACACACACACGCACACACACACACACCAATCAACCATATATTGTGGAAGCCAACCTTGTGCCTCCAACAACAGCTCTGATACATACATACATACATCAAGGCAAGGACACAGGACTTCTGAAGGTGTCCTTCAGTGTCAGGTACCAGGACAATGGCAGTGGACTCTTTGCATGGGGTGCAAAGAGTATATTCTGATGTGTCAATAAGCTTGAGATGAGGGGAGTTTGTATACTGAGTCAGCACCATCAGCTCTTTTTGAGGTGTAGCGGGATGCACTGTCCTGCTGGGGAAGGCTGGTGCCTTCTGGGAATGTTGCCGCTTGGTCTGCACCAATGTTTAGTTCATTGGTATGTTTCAAAGTAACATCAACATGAATGCCAGGACCATACAAGATGCTCAGTCTTATTCACCTCACCTGTAGGTGGTGGTTTTATTGTTGTGGCTGATTGGTGTACAAGCACAGAAATTAACATAGATGTTGCACATGCTTGGGCGCATGGCAGAGTGCCAGCCTTAAAGAAAAAATGTTTTCACATAAACCTGCTTTTCGAGCTCTGACCATCACTTTTTTACGATAACACACCAAAGCAATTGCTGAGATGTAATAATACGGCAATATCGACACAACCAAGGCCGAGTGGCCTCACACAAGTCAATAGTTTTGACAGATTACCTGACACTTTATTTCACAGTAAAACCAAAAGTGAGTTCAGGTGAAGTGCTACTAATATTTCATTGGTGTACAGGAAACCTGTGAAAAGCTGAACCTAGAAATTTAACCTCCATTTTAATTTCATTAACGTGGATATTTCTTTATGGTAAATGGTAAATGTTCTGCACTTATGCAACGCTTTTTCTACCTTAGTGGTATCCAAAGCGCTTTGCAATGTGTTTCACATTCACCCATTTACACACACATTCACACACCAATGGTGACAGAGCTGCCATACAAGGCATTTATCTGCCATTGGGAGCAACTTCGGGTTCAGTGTCTTGCCCAAGGACGCTTCGGCATGCAGAGGGGCCAGGGATTGAACCTTGTGATCAGTGGACAACCTACTCTACCACCTGAGCCACAGTCACCCTTTACAGCTAAATGTCTGACTTGGTCATGTTTTGAGAGATACTATTGTGTTCTGAGTTCTCAGCAGTTACAATCATGAGCAAAGTGTTGTCATAACTGACATATTAAATTTGTAGTTTTTTTATGACAGCTCCAGCTGCAATGAGCACACCATCAGCTGGAGTACATCATTGCTTCTGCAGCTACAACTCAGCCATTTCAAGGCAGGAATTGTTTTCATGAAAATAAACTTCTAAATTTGTAACTTTTTGAGTTTTTAGGGCTATAATTAATAACAGAAGTCATTGTACCCTTCATTAGTGAGATTCCATTCCTTTATTTTTCCATATTTTGCATGTCTAACTTTATTTTTGGTGACAGATCTGATCCACCAGACCACATATGACAGCAATATTGCACAGATTTCAGCTTTATTCCTATAGTTTTGTGTGTAATAGTTTCCTCTGAGACATTTGCATTTTACATGTCTGTTTTTCCAATGCAAGGTTGCATAAATAGCAAATTGTGAGTGGTGCCATGTTTTACTGCAGGTACGGCTCTTCATATACTTCCTAACGACTGATGCTGCATTTCAACTCATGTTAAGTTGCTTAATCATTTTTCCTCTACCCTCCATTATAATCTTGTTTATACCATCAGCCTTTAATGCAAATTACATGTGTAATCACTTTTGTTGCATTGAGGTCGTACTTTGGGGCCTGTATTTTTAATGTACGGTACTCTACCTAATCTGTTTGATTTTAATTATACATGAGATCCATTACCCTACATATAAAATTTAATTTGCAATTTCGAATCATTTAACATTTTAGTAATATTGCACAAGGGTGTTTTCAGTTTTAAGACATATAGCATTTCCTCTCTCTGACCTTTTTCACAGCAACCACTGTGTTGTGATGAACAGAACAGCCTCATACATGCTCAAGTGACTGAGGACTTTGAGTTTTGTCTGAACTGCAGAAGTCATTTTAGCATGGTTGAAGCCTTGATAATTAAAGCAGTTCCTGGAAGGCAGAGCATCACAGCAGACAGGGTCAGCCATCATCCGGGAAGGCTGTAGATTTCAGCACAATAACCCTGTCATCACTGGAGAAATATTACATTCAAACTCATTTAGTCTGTCTGGACTGAGAGAGATGGCGACAATAGACAGTTTTATAAGAGGTCAGAGCAACTGCAGTCAAATTAAAGTTTCGGTGTGCGCTGGTGTTTTGTTGCACCAGTGTACAGTTTATCATGCAGCTCAGCCTCAGGATTAATGTTTTCATTTGAGCCTCTGATGAAGCACTATTGATTTTGCTTAATCACACTCTCAATATGAGAAATCCACTGTGAAACATTAAATGTCCCAGTGAACTATTGATCTTAGCTCTGGGTCAAAAGCAGCAATTTGAAGCAAGATCAAGTGTTTGACACAGCAACAAAATGCATAAAAGTTTGGCCTCATACACAAAGTGTCACTTCTAAGGCTTATTTTTAACTTGAAAAACTAATTTTACATGTGTTTTTCCAAGTAAGTTCAATAAAAATGACTTTTTAACTTACCCAAACAAATCTCTCTCATCCATCTCTTGCCTTTCACCATGCTGACACTTCCAAATGTTGTGGCTGTAATGATACACACCTGCTTCTGCCTCATCCTAGTTCAGTCTTTAATGATGGCTGGTAAGCAGCTTATGGGTGCATTATCGCCACCTTCTGGATTGGAGTATGAATTTGGAAGGTTTTTTTGTGCTAATGTATTAAATTATGGTTTCTAAAAAATCTACCCCACATCAAACAAACTACTCCGCAATATTTCTAATACCTAGTGTCATGTGTTGGCTTTGGAGTGCAAATTTATGACATGTACCTCATTAAAGTTAATATGATTCCCAGTTCAAGCATACATCAAATGCTGACATAGAAAACTGCTATTGTTATCATTATCGGTTACTACAATGCAAGAAAAATCTCTATCAAAACCAGCCATACTGTGACCAAGAATCTAACCTCGGATTGCTTAACCACTGCACCATCCCTGCACTTACTGCACCATCCCTGCACCTAAACACCAAAGATGTCCAGATGTTGGAATCAAACTAGTCTCGAGTTTCCAAAATGTTTTTAGAGCTTAAGGTTTGGTCCGAAAAGCCAGCCAGTTTTTTAGGTTTCCATCAAAATGACAAGATGATGCTTATTTTAGCTCTATTTACTTAATTGGGAAAGGTGTTGGATAATATATATCCTTCAGTCTTTCGTAATTGACCTTATTGTGCTGGGCGGGATATAAAACTTTGCAAAATTATGTTACCCATTGTCACTTCTTATTAGCTTTAGTCATCGTAAAATGACACCTTTGAATTAATTTACAACTAACTGAGTATAGCTATGTGGTATTTGTACTTTTACTCTCTATGCACTAATGTATGTGAGGCAGGAAAGTTGGCTTAAGCTATTTTACCTTATAATGACCTATGGCAAGAAGGACAACATAAAAAACAACACTGTTCCAGAGGTAGACAGTAATATATTTTTTTTATTCTGTTGTATGTAGTGTTTAATAACTTTTTTGAGTAAACTGTATATCTTGAAGTATTTCTAATTCATACATTTATTCTTTGTGCTACTTTTATGATGCCTACAAACCTGCAAAAGTGTGGAATTATGTTTTGGAGTTTTCTATCCATCCTATTCTTGTGAACGCCTCGAGGGAACGAGGAGAAGCACATCTGACTCCTCTCTCACCTTTGCACGGTTGGCTAATCACAGCACTGAGTAGGCGTGAATGTCAGATTGTCTGCTATGGATAGTTACAGATAGGCTGAATGTGAGGCACACACACCCTATCTCATCACAGACAGGAGTGCGGCGATGAAGTTTCCAACATTGCTGTCTGATGTGCAGTTTCGGGAAAGACATAAATCCAGCTGAACCACCTTTTGCACATATCTTTGAGGTATACAAAACTGATGTCTCCCTGCATTATTCAAGGCCCTGCCTGTCTGTACATACCATGCAGCTACAGCAGCTACTGTTGTCGGCGCTGGCTGTCAGATTTGTTAAATTAGCTTTACTATGGACAGTTCCAACTTTCTTCACTTGCGGAGAGACAACGGGAACAGGCCGACTGCCAGATCTCATTAAGCTCAAAGATATTCAGACGGACAGGCTGGGAGAAGCATCAGATCCTCTCAGATTTAATTTGTTTGGTTCAATCACGGCAGCCTGATCGCTTGTAGACATAGGATGAAACATGAGAGAAATGCTTCATTCGTTTGTGTTGACAGCAACTCACTTCTAACTCCAGCAATATGGGTCTGTGTTTGGACGCCACCGCGATCAAATGAAATAAAAGGAAATACAATAATGGCTCGCGGTAAGCCTGCAGTTAAATATGTTCACAGAAGTATCACTGGAAATGTTTCCTTTGTCATGTCTTAAACTTGCATTTTACATCTGTTCACAGTCGAGATAGCAGTCACACTTTATCTTTTACCTTCATCAGTTTAAGCCCGAAATAGAATCAATTATGTTGGTTGAGTTAGGACTTAATTTTTCAGATTTGAAGTACCTCAAACATGCCGAACAGATGTTATTTGTAATCCAAAAGTGTTTGATCATTAACTTGTAAACAGAGCTCCGATCAAGTCCATTGTCATTCTTTTTTTTTTCTTTTTTGCACAAGGAGCTCTTTGAGAAGAATCTGGGCCTTGAACAAGAGGGAGACAGTGCATTGATTATAATTGCCTTACCTGAGGGTAGCATCCAGTGGACCGACTCAAACGATGCAGAAACTCGGCAAATCCCAATTAAATTGAACACAGACTATGAACAAAGCTTTTGCTGTGTGTGTTGTCAGGAAGAGAACAAAAGAGTGATTAAAATTGCTTGTTAAGGGGGAAAGTGTGACTCATCTGCCTCAAAGCAGAGCAAATTTTGGATATCTAATAAGTGACTTGGGAATTTCAGTTAATAATTTCACAGTTTTAATCTTCCCATCTGAAAAATAATGGTAAAATTAGCTCGCTGTAATGCAGCTCGGCAAACTATACTGCCATCTTGATTGGCAGCGCGTCTGGAAATTGTGACCTGAAAAACAGCTCAGCTGAATTCTTCACTTTATTCTTGCATTGTAAGCTGGTTTTACACAGCTTTTTCAAATATGGTATGAATATGAACAGATTCGCATTGTGGCCCTAGAAACAAGAAAACAAGAAGCAGAATTTCTAGATGTATCTTTCACATGCGGGATGCCTATGGAATTTCGAGAATCCATTGAAATTGCTCGGACTGAACTGAGAAAATGAGAAAAATATATCAAAATCCTTTATTTATCACAAAAATTTATCTTGAATTTAGATAAGCAGCCTCAGATTACTTTGGATATACCAAAGGCAAGCGACGGATAGCCAGTTTGCAATGTTGATCATGAAAAAGCACCAAAATCATTTTACACATCCAGGCTACTGCCTCGATCTACATTGTCTGTCTTGTTCAGGCACTTCATGTCCACAGGATAAGTTATTTCTACCTTCACATCCATTGTCTAAGTCAGCAGCTCTGCAATGCATTCTGGTAGTGCTGCGTTGCATTTCAAAAGACTGGACACCATGTTTGCCACCTCTCATTTGCATAAAAGTGAGGGTTTGGCTACTTGACGCAAATCTGGGGTGCAAAGCTTAACTCACCACCTCTGGAGAATCCTGAAAAACTTTTAAGCTAACCATTGTTGATCTAAAATGAACACAGATTCAGTGACAGTGATCTTTCAGAAACACATTTTAGTGAACTGTTTTCATTATATGATAGAAAGATTCCAATCAAGCTGCCATGTTGGTTTAAGATCCTGGAGCAGGTAGTGCAGGTGTGAAGTGCCCAATCTGGTGCAGCCAGTGTTTATTGCATGAGGGTGTGGCCTGGTTTAGTTTCCTGTTTGAGGTAAGTAGAACACCTGTCAATCATTTTCCCAGTTGCGTGCCTTCAAGCGTCCAATGATGGGAAGCAATATGACCCCTCACATCCAAAACAGGCCCCTGGGGACACAATTTAAAGGTACAGACAGGAGCAGACGAGCTGCATTGATATGATTTCCCTGAGTAGGTAAGTGCAAATTTGAGGTACTTGTACTTCACTTGAGTCTTTTCTTTTCATGCAGCTTTTTAATTATACTCTATCAATGCTGTATACCGTGATATTTTTAAGTACAGCTCAGTCATACAGTAAAGATTGTATGCTGCTCCAATCCCAGTTCATAAAATTCAGGCATTGCACACTGATGTTTAGCTCAAAGCTAAGCTGCAGCCTTTATTTTAAGGGCCTTTGCAAATGTCTAACTGTTACCTTATACCATGAAAAACTGAACTTCCTAGGACTCCAGCTCTGAAATTGTCATCATTGCAGCCAGGTGACAGCTACAGCTCTCAACAACCTTGCAAAGAAGATTTGTTAATACTTTCTCTTTCACATAGTGTCTCCGGCAGCACACAATTCAGTGCAGCCCTGCACTATAGGTGCAACATTATGTAACTGTTCTATTTGTGAAACGCTGCTAAAGTACACAGCAATTACCCAACTGTTGTACTGCTCGCGACAATGGCCCTGGGACAGCGGCGGCACAGCTAGATCAAACAGTTGTGCTAAATTAAAGAGCGGGTTATCAGACCAGGCAGGAGTGTTTGATGTGCAGAGATGAGATGCATTATTATGGTAAATAAGCCTCCTTTATCAAGCTATTCCTACAGGGCCCTCTGGCTGAGCAGCCCACAGTAGTGTGTGCCCTTGGTCAGACAAATACATGCACACACACATACACACACACACACACACCACACACACACACAAACACACATGCACACGCCAGCCACAGCAGAGAAAGCATAAATACATGCTCTGTTGATCCTTTACACTCCACTCCAAACAGCCGCCTGCTCTCCAAATGTCAGTCAGTCTCTGGCATAATTTGTTTCTAATCATTGGCAAAGAGCGAGAAAATGTCACCGTTTTCCGAGGAGGATGAATACCCATTGATTTCCAATTAGTACTAAAACAAAATGGCAGTTTGCTTTTTTTTGCCTGTGTGTGTGTGTGTGTGTGTGAGAGAGAGAGAGAGAGAGTGCTTGTATTTGTGTGATAGTTAAGATCAGAGAAAATATAAAGCAGCATTGTGACCCCAAAAGGCGCAAAAACAAAGCCTGAAGTGCTCAGGCAGGGCCCCGCAAAGCATATGTCTCTGAATGTTTACAGGGTTTTGCATTTATGGCACCAAAATACATAACTGAACTCATCACATGCTGGAAGACAATAAAACATTAAGCACTGCTGAATGATTCAGACCCTTAATTTGTGTTGCAGGGAGCAACATGTGTAAACAAAATAAGAGAGCATCTACAATAAAGACAGAAAGAATGGAATATTCAGTTTGGCTCAAGTTAGAGCGTTATGTTGGAATGAATTAGTTCTAATAGCAAATTCAACTCTTTGAATTTCACCCAGCTAATTTATACACTTACTGTTGATCTCAAATTTGTATAATGAGTTTTTACACATGGGTTGCTGCGAGATAGTAGGAGAGAGACTTCTCTGTATAAACAAACAAGATCCAAAGAAGAAACATGTCAGCGTAGTGACATTTTCACCACACAGAAACAGCAAAGATATAAACTTATACGGTGACTCATAAGAAGTAATGCATTATATTCAGGTCTCTGTCAAAGACGTTTATCATGTACTATGTACAACGCAAAGCTGCATGGCTCATATGTAAGTCTACAAATATGAACAAATTACTGTAATTCTAGTCACCATCCATGGGCTGCTTTTAGAAACAAGATTTATTTTTTTAACTGATAGAGCTATTTATGATTCATGCATCCTTGCAGTGGTGGGCAGCGGATCATGTCCCCTTCAATGTATGAAATATGGAATTCTGCTTGTGGCTGATTGATCATTAATCTGTGTTGCTGTGAACTGACTGTCGAAAATGCACACAGGCTAATGGGTAGCAAACGTAAAACCTGCGTGGTCCACATTGCCCCATCTACTCTGCTTGTTCTGTATTTTTCTATATGTGCACATGTACTTGCATTTTACAAAAAAATCACACTTGTATATAGATTTTGTGGATGAAAAGAAGAGGCTGATTGATTGGGTAAAAACTTCAAGACTGTAATAGACTTTCTTTATAAGTTGACCAGACCTTCACCGCTTCTGTATCTGGTTCTCTTCTCTTACTTTGCAGCTTTTTTTTTGGAGCTCTCAGGGTCACTGCTCAAACTGAAGATGACTGAAAGCTCAAATGAAAGCTGTCTGTAAGGACTCCTTTTAAAAAATAACAACCAATAAATATTTGTCTCAAATGGCAGAAATTTCACATTTCAAGATTCAAAGAAGTCATCTCAGGGGGAAATGTTGCTGCTTTTCTTTTTCTCATCAAATAAAACATCTTCCTATTTGGAGTTTACAGAATTAAGACCTGTTTCTCCTGAGCCGCCCTTTCGGAGAAGACAAGTTAACCTGTCCACTTGGGTGACAACAGAAGAAATACAAGAAAATCTTTTCCTGTGCACACAGAGTTCTCAGAGTTTTCTCTCTAACAACCTCAGGGAGCAATAAATAGACGAATGGGGGGGGGGAAGCAGTTGATATTGGGCCGGAGGTGGGGATAACATAGAGAGACAGAGAACTATTCACACTCACATCTGCTGGTGATTTAGAATCACCAGTTAACACAACATACATGTGTTTGGACTGTAGAAGAAGGTAGAAGCTTCTTGTTGTGAGGTACCATGCTATATAACATGCCATATGACCACTCCCAGAGGAAAATCTTACTGCTCAAAAGTTTGCTCCTTTATAGCTTGGAAGACAGAGTTGCGATTCTTATTTTAGGCTTATGTTAGCTTTGATTTTGTCTGATGTGATTCTCATATTTTTCTCCTAAAATTAATTCGTACATATAGGTGAGAAATGAGAACAATGAGGAACAGGAGTCATACTTGAGATTTAAAGGAGATAATTCCTAACTTCGACTAATGGTTCCTTTTTTAAAATTCTGCATGTGAGCTATATATATATGTATATGTTTGTATAAAATAAAGCTCATATACAGCTCACATGCAGCTCAATTAAAAAAAGGAGCCATCTGTCAAAGTGTGGAATTATCTCCTTGAAATCTCAAGTATGAGTCCTGTTGCTGATTGTTCCCCTAATTTCTCACTGATATTTCCTAGTGAATTTTAGGAGAAAAACATGAGAAACACATCAGACAAAATCCAAACTAAAACAAGACTGACATGAGTTATAGAGGAGCAAACTTTGAGCAGTAAGATTTTCCTCTGGGCTGCATCAATGTGCCATCCTATGAAAGGATCATAATGCAGAAAGTCTTTATAAATAGATTTAAAAAGAAAGATGAACATCCATCCAAAAAAAGTGCTGAAAAGGAAAATATAAACTGTGTGCTGAACATAGCAGGGTTTCCTCTACTTTTACTCAGCTGTGGTGCACCATCATGTTAAAAACTTCCCACTACAGCCTCAAAGAGCCAACCAAGTTGCTTAAAAAATTAGCAAAACTAGTGCAGTGTCTACTGTCACAGGTGTGTTAGCATCAGCAAAGGTAGATGTCACAGTCCGTGGTTAAACTCTTTAAAAAGAGCCACTGCTCCTCCAAATGACTACAAACTCCCCATTGCACTTCATCAGTCCCCCAGCAATACGCTCTGCAAGTTTGAAGCAGATCGGACGTACGGTTGCTGACTTAAGCAAAGAACAAACACACATACATGCAAAAAGAGGTTCCTTTATTTATTAATGAGACTTGTGATGAATCAATGAAAAACGGAGGTTTTTATGTAGATCTTAGTAGTGAGAAAACTCTGAGAACAGATAAGACAAAGAGGCTGGAATTGATCCATGAGAGAAATTTCTGAGAGTTTGCAGGAGCCAATCAAGTTTTTCTCAGGATTTTCTTCAGACAAATTAAGACGAGGGCAGTGAGAGAATAAGAAAAAGAGCATTTTAAGGCCTCAAATTGGCTGTGACAGGAGGGAGGCTATTTCTCACATGCTGAATTTGCTCCAAAAAGTCATAGTGGTGTTAAATTGGGCTCAGATATGTGTTGGGGAAATGATCTGGGCAGAGAAGCGATCTGATTTTGACATTTACCTTTCCTCTGGGATGGGCTGTGTGGATCCAAATAAACTGTTAGATGGAAGGAGTAACATAATGCAAAATGTACCGCACACAGCAGTTCAGTCCTGCTAGGGAAAAAAAGCATTAACAGAAAATTCATGGAGGAATATTTTAAAAGTTAGACAAAGAAATTGTTTAATATGTCTCCCCATCGCAACAAGACCTTGTACCTGTGTGTGTGCTTCCCTTTAAGAACATAAAGGAATTCTTGACAGACATTTTTTTGTTAAATCTTAATATGCATGCTGCTGATGACAAAGCGTGTTCGGCTTTCAGTCAGAGAAACAAATTCAATCGAGCCACAAATAAATTGCCGGAGTAATTACTTGTGAGTGAGAGCTGATGTGTACTTTGGCAATTAAATTAGTCAACTTAGCGACAGCCACAGAAAAATAATAAATGAAGACTCGAGAGGAGGAGAAGAAGAAGAAATAAAACATATCAGCATATTAAAATCATTTATTGTGCTCCAGAAGAGTAATTACTATTTAACCAGAAAGAAAGACAAGTGACAAATAATCTACAATACAAATGCCAGACCTGCTCACGTAGTTTCCCCCCGTTTCTCATGGCATTCTAAGAACAAGTCCAACTTTTAGTTTGCAGACTGCCAGCAAAAACCTCTCAGGATGAATCTGAGGTTTGATTGTTGTTGTTTCTGCTGCGATTTGAGGTCAGAAAATGGCACGTTGCGTTACATTCATTCGCAGTGCTCGTTCCATCTCTCTTTCTCCCCTCCCTCCCCCGCTGCCTCCTCCCCCCCCAAAAAAACACGACAACACAGGCTGACTGTCGACCACGGTCAGGGTAGATTTACACAGGAACAAAAGTGAAGCATCCCCCTACAACAGGGTTTTTTAAGCATATTCAGTCCCAAAACTGTGTGGATTTATACTCACCCCGCTAGACTGGCTCGTTAAAACATACTGGTGTTGGGATTTCAAAAGAAACTGACTGAAGAAATGCTACCTGGATTGATTCGGAGCTTCCCCTTCATGAATGATGGGACACAAGTTTTTTAAAGGAGGGTGACACCGGACTGAACCCTGGGGCATTCTCAGACTGCTATCTTACATCTGCTGTTTTGGATGTGAACACTTCTAAATGAGTGCTGTCGCAAGCGAAAAAAGCAAACAAATCCAAATTCAAGTCTTATTCAGGACAAGCCAGACATCATATGACACAAAACAAAGAGAGTATTTAAAAAAAAAAATCTTAACACAGAAATGGAAATTAGGCACATTGCAGAAAGAAACCCTAATGGATACAATGTTTACAAGCCTCAGTTACTGACAAAAAAAAAAAAAACAATATCAGCATATGAATTTCCTTGTAAATGCACTCGGTAAAGGAGTGACGGATTTTTGCAGGTCATGTGTTTTTTTTAAAGTTTACAAGTACTCCATGAATCCTGTGTTTTTTTTGTTATGTTTTTTGTTTTTAAAGTGTTTCACCACACGCACATGGAAACACACCGCTGCTCATGCATGCCGCACCCACTCAGTGTCCTCGACGTGACCGCAAAGGCTCGAGGAAATAATAGGTATTTTCACGGTCTGACAAAGATGAATTCAATCAGGAACCAGAAACTGAATTAGGAAAAAAAAAAGATGCAAGAAAGAAAAAACTGTGCGTCTAAGTTTTAACGGTACACCAAACTTAAACAAAAGGTATACTCTTCCCCTCAGAAAAAACGCCTAATGTTCCCTGTAAATCTGCCACAGCATATAAACAGTATAAAAGCTGCAATTAAATTTTAGCTTCTTTTCATATTTTATTTGCCCGTTTAACTATCCAGTCAGGTTTTAATGTTATTAGTTCTTCGTTTAAAGGCCTAATGTTTCCTCTATCAAAGGGTAGATATGTGACTTGCCCTGCACTTAAAAGGAGCTGTTAAAAGAATTTCATCAGGCTGGGTTACAGTGGAGAGTTTTAGTGTGTTGTCTTGGTGTAAATGCGGAGCCCCAGTTTTCCACTTTGACAAGAATAAAATCCTGCAAAACACTAAATGCTTGGTAAACAATAACTTATGGCAGCCTTAAAAACAATTGGCTCCATTTTCCTTTTCACTCTGTTATGAGAACAGTAAATGCAAAGGCTCCAGATGACATCTGTCATATATTTTAGACCTTGTTTCATTTGGCCAACAAAAACGGTGGAAATTTATTTTAGTGGCATCACTTTTGTCCCATTGCAGCAAAGATTTGGGGGTAAATCTGGATTTTCTTGCATGATGTTTGATTTACACTCTGGGTATATAGTGTTAATTGCTCCTGTCTAGAATAAAAATAATGTTTAACATGTTTGTTAATGGGGATTGCAGTATCTCTTATCTGCTTTTACTTATGAATTTCTTGTATCATCTCACATAAAAAATAATCCAAATGAACGCAGAGTGCAGGGGTCCAGCCTTAAGAACAGTCACTTTGCATTTCACTGTGCATACTGTATGAGCATGTGGCGAGTAAAAACTCTTGAATCTTGGCACTTGCTGTGTAGATGGGAGTAAAAATGAATGAATCCTCTTTCAATCATACTTGACTTAGTCTGAACTGTTGTTAGCCCTAGTCTGTTAAGACCTAGCCCTTACTTGAAAACATGTCTGACTTTTTCACTGAGCTGTGAAAAACCTCAGTTCAGTGTGAGCTGAGGTTTTTCACAAAGTGAGCAGCTTCGGCATTAAAGGTACCCTATGGAGTTTATTTAGATCACTGGAGGTACTGTTGAGCAATGTTTTGATGATAAAGGGTTGGTATCACGTGCTCTAGATCATGGGAGGCAACAATGCATATTGACTATCAGAAACCAATAATCTGTAGGAGTGAAAACAAACAAGATGGAAAGCTGAAGAAAACATTAAAAAATTATACTTAAACACAAATCTTCTATGAGGTGGGACATGCATTTGACATGTCCGTTAGGCCATAATGATTATATTTTTGTCGGAAACACCAAATAAACAAAAAACTGAAAACTTCACAGGGCACCTTTAACATCCAGCTGGCCAAATACAAAGCTAGTAGACAAGCTAACATGTAAGCAATAGCTTATCAATTAAAAACTACTACATATTAGTGGTGGAAAAATTAAGTCCCCGGGCCAAAAAAAAAAAAACCCAAAACAACAACAACTGTTAATTAATCATTTTCATAAATGAAATAAGCTTGTTAAGAAAAGCAGATGCCATTCAGTGAGGCTGCCAGAGCATTAATTGTTGAATGGCTCAATTCTGGGGATGTTAAGATGATCAAATGAGCAGATGTAGGGAACATATTTATGTAAGTGGAGTACTGTGACTCCAGTTGCCTGTTATGACATTAATCAAGTAGCAGGCGATCTGTCATTATCAGCCACCAGAATTGGCAAACATGTGTTCTAGTCTCATTAAAGGTGCCGGGTTCCTCCACTGTGGTCGGTCAGTGGTTCCTCTCTCTCAAAATCTTTTTCACATTATTTTAATCATGAGGGATGCAGCATTTGGCCGGTTCTTCAATCAGTCATGCCGAGGTCTACTTTAGCCGACTCTCAATTTGTGCAGCCAGCTCAAGATTTAATCTGTCTCTCATTACTCTTTTTTTCCTTCATTTCTCCCTCCTGCTTGTGTAAGTTTTGAAGTCATCACATATCATCGGCTTTCTCAATCTGCACAACTCTTCTCTTTGGGGATGTGAAGGTCGTCTAATGCTTTTATTTTCAAAAAAGTTTTTCTTCTCACAAATGATGCCCTTTCACCTTTCTTTCGGTAACTCCAGATGTTCAAAAAATACATCTATTTAATGCATTTGCTTGATTATATAACCCTTAATTCATGAATCACTGCAGCACCTCCTCCCTCGACAACTTCTGTCAGTCTGTCTAGTTTCACATCCCCCAGCAATCCAGCAGGACTCCTTGTTCCGTATGAAAAAAATTAGGACTGTGTTTATATGTAGTCACCACGCAGGCTAATTCCTGTTAGCAACTGCCACCATGCATTAAGTTCACTGCAGTTTCTAGTAATTTCCATTTATAATTTTAAATGTGTCAGGTGCTGACTAGCTCTTCTGTCACTCCCCTCATGCTACACTTGGCCTGTATTTCCTCATCTATCGTCAATCAGATGACTGAACGCATGGTGAGTTATTATTTGGGATTCATGCTTGGCTGTCGGCTGCTTAGCATGGCCCTGCAATTGCTTGACTATTTACCCATCAGTGCAATTAAATGTTTAATTCAGAGGGTGGCCCCTTGCTTTGCCCCTGTTGTCATTTCTCCGGAGAGCAGTGCTTGAATTTTGGTGCTAACTATGTGCTATCTCAATCTCTGAAGAAGCTCCCCTGAATAGATGAAGCAAATGTAATGAATGGCAATTTACTGATTTATTCATGCAGAGCCAATTGTACTTATTATTACAATAAAATTACATGATGAGACCTGAAAAAAAATCAATTTAATCTTTCAATCTACTGCAATTTTACAATACAAGAGCTCAAAGAGTTTCGTAGTGCCAAAACTGTAGGTATGTCAGAGTGATTTTTAGA
The DNA here is from genome assembly GCA_024666655.1 of Dascyllus trimaculatus. Taxonomy (NCBI): domain Eukaryota; kingdom Metazoa; phylum Chordata; class Actinopteri; family Pomacentridae; genus Dascyllus; species Dascyllus trimaculatus. The sequence continues at coordinate 17,861,721 of CM045446.1, forward strand.
GGATCTAACATGAATTAATGTGAAATGTCATTAAATGTGATGTAATTTGAGATGGTCAGATGAGGTGACTGTAGGGTTGTAGCTGTGGTAGATTACACGCTGGATCCACCAATCATAGCTTGCCACAGGCCAACAATAAATGTTTACATAAAACACATTTATGAATGAAAGTGACTGGAACCGTATTGGTCTGGCTTTTTTCCATTCCCCTCAGTAGCAAAGCATGTTTACTTCCACAGCAGTGTCTGTGCAAAGGGTGACATCTCATCAGCGGGGGTCATCTCTTTGATGTAATGCTCCTGATCGGAGGGTGACAGTCAAATTGTTGGGTTTACCAAAAAAGAAACATTCCTCTTTTGCCTTTTGCCATATTTACAGCCGAGCAAGAATAGAGGGCTGTGCTGCTGTGGGTTAACACCATAGAACACATCCTGAAGATTTTCCATTAGGTGACATAAAGTAAAGCATTACACTCCATGCCAGCAAAGGTCTTTGCTGAAAAAAATGGTTGGGGCCATTATTGGGGTGATAAGTGTATAGCCTGTTCCAACAGAGCTGACCTGTTGCATATTTTTAAACTAACAGTCTACGCATGAAAATCTCTGTGGTCGTAATATTGTTTAGCATGGAAGTGGTTTTCGCTTCTACTAAAATGTTCTCAACACCCACTGACAGCAATTATCAGCATCTGATGTTCTTCCAAGGGTCCCCCTCCACATCTTGTGAAATGTATTTCTGCCGCTGAGTTACAAAAGCAAGGTCATGTTGCTTTTTATACGGGTCTAACAAATCTTGATTCCAAGTGTAGGCAATCACAGGGGTTTGCCCGAATACATTATCTTCTGCAGATACGAAAATATTGAAAAGCCTAATTATGTAGCACATGTGACAATGTTTGAATGCATTTGAGTCTACAATTCAGAAACGGGCAAGCTTAGCGCTAAAGCTCATGATTTGTTGATACACTGCCATCAGACCTACAGGACAGATTTTCCCTAGATTCTAAAATTCATCCCTTTTTAAAATTCTGTTGGCATGTGTTTCAAAGAAAGGTATTAGAGATGTCCCTGGCCTATGAGGATGATGTGCGATAATAGCCTTGGAATCGTTCCTTTGTTTAAATCCCAGATCAAGCTCCAGCTGCTCATTTCATCCAGAGAACCAATCTGGAGCAAACAGATATAATTAATTTACTCAATTTAAATCACATTCCAAAAAGCAACACTCCCTATGACAGACAAGATTTTATCCCCACCCCATCCGTATTGTCTGCTGCACCGTATAACAGTTAACAGTTAACACTGTTATACGGGGGCAACAGTGGTCTGCACTTGTTACTTTGAATGACTGCACAGTACTTGTGAGCAAGCGGAGAGAGGCAGGATGTCGCCTCACAACAGACGCCCGCACACATCTACATTTTAGTGAAAGGAAAACAGCCAGACAAGCGTTTCAGCTTACCAAATACCATCTCAGCGCTGGCAGACAGATTTCTATATCTGAGCACAATGGGCTTGCCATCTGTGATATTCTTCTCCCTCTGTCTGTTTTGAAGATCACCACTTTACCCCCACAGTGACTCCAGCCTCTTAAGCGACTGGATTCAACTGCAGCCTGCTTTGTTGTATGACTCATTTCTACTCTAGTGGCTAACATTGTTAGCTGCCGATGCTTCACTGACCTAAAGATGTTAGCAATGGCAGAGAGCCTTGCAGGAGATAGTCAGCTGAAGACGGTGGGGATGTGAGAGGAGCCGTTCACCTTAACAGCCCAAGCTGTCACCTTGGCTTAAGCAATGAGACGGTACAGGATCCCGAGTTGAAAAAAGAAAAGAAAAGTAGTAGCTCTTTGAAATGAGGTAAAGAAGGGGGAATGTGGGCCTCAGCATCAATGAGAGACTTTTTTCTGCTTCTTTCCTCTACATTAATATCTCCTAACATGGGCAAACCTTGGCAAAAGATAAAAAATTAGATGCAAACTGTACCATGGGAAATGACCTACCCTGATCCGAGCTCTTCGTCTCACCCACCCGCTGTGCATTTCCGCCCAGTGTGATCTGTCTGTGCTTGGCCTTTGACTTGTATTTGTCATGTATAGGCATTCATGTTTAAACAGGGCTACGGAGCCAGGTTGGATGAACGAAAAAAGAAAATCTACATAGCCCCTATGTAGAGATTCACTCTTCCACTCTTCAACACACCCCCCACTTAAATTAAAGAAAAGAAAAAAAGGGCAAATGGAATAAACAGTGCAGGTAATTACTTCTATATGGTATAGTGGTCCAGTAGGTAGAATAGCAAAGAACACTGATCTCAACTGAAGGTACAATGAGTTTGATTGATACAGTGTAATGTGATTTAACCACTATCAAAAAGTAGTACCAACACACAGAGTACAAAACTAGTCCTTATATATCCAGCTTCACTCAAGCTATATTATGTTATGCAAGAAAGTTTTACCATATCCCCGGCCCCCTCCCCTTTCTGCCCCCAACTCCAGCCCACAACATCCACAACCTGGAACTGTATTTTCCCATGGTCCTGCAAGGGTGTGTGTTTTCCTGTAATCCAATCAGGAAGTATGTCTGAAATTTCTCCAATGCAAGGGAGAGGGTGAAAATTATTCTTAATAATGACATAATCAGCAGAGCAGCCATCAAGCAGATAAATTGTCATGCGCATCGTGCTAAAATATCCAATTATCCTTTGTCCCCCAGCTCTCTGTGTTGAAGTTGGAACTGCCAGAAAGCCAGTCGGTGGATCCCCATCTCCACTGGTTCTGTCCTGCTGGCAGGTTTGCAGTATGGACGCCCCTCCCAAGAGAAGAGGGCTTAAACAGCCTTGGTGCTTAGTGTACAGATCTAGATATGTAAATAGGTTCTATACAATAAAATTGTTCCCAATCCTCAAAAATAAATGGATGAAAAGTATTTGCGAGATTTTTTTTCCTCAAAATGGTTCTGTTGTGCATACAGGGTTTCTTTTTCTTGAAGTTTTCCGTCCTTCCTTTGCTCTTTGCAACAACTGTTTTTGCCTTATCTTACATAGCCTCCATTTATGATGTTAAGACATGCCTAAATTGGTTTGCACGGCATCTACTTTGTGCCCCACAAACAGAGTAATCTGCAGTGTGATGCCAAAGGAAAACAATATCTTTTCTTTCTTTTACAAAGTGCTCCCCTCTTCTCACCTCCAAGGCGTGTCTGATGCTCTGTTCTGCTTCCAGATAATACTGTCAAGCAGTCATTTGTCAAAAGATCCCGAAGGCCATATCTGTCGCTAGAAAGAAAATGTATTTTACTGTACCTTGTTTTGCTGCAATATCAGAACAAAAATAATAATAAAAAACATCCTCCTCCTTGTTTTAGCTCATGAGGTTGTTTTTCTTCAACTCTTTATATGCATTTTTTCTTCTCGTCTTTAATTTTTGTACAAAAACATAATTATTCTTTTTTTTTCTCTGGTCCAAACCCTCAGAAACCCTTGAATATATTCCCGCAGGTATTAACAGGGTGTCGTACAATCCCAGTGTAATTCCATGGGTGTCTGGCAACTCCAGGCTGGCGTTTCAGCTCCTGACATATTTGTATTTGTCAGCAAGTCGGCCTTAAGTCTCTGCTGCAGCAGTGGCGTTAGCTTTTTGCCTCAGCCATCAGAGTCCTGCCTGCAGGGGTTCATCCACAAGGCTATACCCGGGTGGTCGAGTGTGAGTGTGGGTGCGGGTGGGGTAGGGTGTTATTCTGCCCACTGCTGGGGAAGGTGTTGAAAGAGTGGAGTGAGGTGAGCCCTCCCATGGTGCTGGGGATCATGGTTATGGTGTTTGGCGTCATGAGTGGGATGTCATCTGGCGAGCGCCTCATGGCCAGAGTGTAGTCCGGCGGGCAGGCAGTCCTCAGCACCACATCGTGCGGGTGCAGAGAGTCGCCCACCCCCCTGCAGTCCCGGTCCAGGTCCGAGTGCTGCTTCATCTGCAGGGACATGATCTCCTCCTCCTGAGTGTGGGCCAGGTCGTTGGCGGCGCTCCGCTGGGGGCTGCAGCGTCTATGGACGTCATGCCGGCGCTTGTCCTTTTTGTAGTAAAGTGCGGCGAAGGCCAGAATGTTGAGAAAAAGCAGGGAGGCTCCCACAGCGATGGTCACTGACAGCTCAGTGGAGTAGTCGCGCTGGTCCACCAGGTGTGGTTGGTTGTGGCTGTCCTGGGTCTCGGTGGGGAATGGAGTCGGGTTCGGGCGCTTGGTCACCAAAACTTTAGTCTTTGGTGTGCGGTTGGTAGCTTCTGGTGGAGGGATCTGAGGACAGGAAGGCAAATGGTTAGTATATACTTGACTTGAATAGGTTTTTATTATGTTCAAGGATATAGAGTCCACTTTATACCACATATTTCTTTTTCAAAGAAAAGCTCTACGTACTTAGGTGGGAAAACACTGGAACTATTTACATAGATCTTCACTCAGACTCAATTTTCTCTTCTATAACAAAGTCTGTTGTTCTTTCTTCTGCTTCTTAGAGAGAACAGTAATTGTCTGAATGACTACAAGATGCTGCTCTCTTAAGTATGAATTCAAACACTGGTCCAAGTCTCAAGTGTGTGCATAAAGTATGGAGCTATAGCCAGCAGGTGACAAGCTTAGTATAAAGACAGGAAGATGGAAGGAATCATGCAACCTTGAGCTTTTCAAACTGTGAAAACAACTTTCTATAAAGCCACAATTTCATCAAGTTCTTTTATGTTTGTTAAGTCAGCCATGAACTTTGGCCAGAGACAGACTGTAAATTAATGCATTTCCCATAATGCTGACCTACGTAAAGCATTTCAGCAAAGACCTTAGCTGGCATTTTTCTGCTGAAAATTTAAGTTTGAAAACCTTCAATGTATTCAGTTTATAGAATCTGTCGTGTTTAATACATCAAATTCCAAAAGATGATACAAACAAATTCCAATAATAAAATGATTCAATTCAGTACATGCTATTTATATCTATTCATACTCCAAAGGGTGTAAAATTGAAGTGAATCTGGCTGCAAAAGCAAAAGACAGATACAGTCTTTAATCCATTCCAAGTTCCAAAGTATCTTCATCAATTTTTATCTACTTGTTATTAATTCATTGTAATATTTGATGCTCGTAAAAGTGATTTAAGAGTAATACAGTCAAGTTTTGGAAATCTAAATGTTCATTTAGTCTGTATTCACTGATGAAAAAATATTAATCATAGACAGAGGGGCCCAAAACCCAACGTAAAACTACATTTTTATTAACTGATGTCACCTGTGATGCTGGTTATGGGACTGGAGAGAATGGATCTCTACTAGAACTGATTTTTGGCTCACTATATGTGAATTTCCTCCTTAAAACTACAGCTCTGTGTAGCTCTTAACTCTAACTTCTTCTTATGTCATGGACACTTTAATATGCCATAGCTCATATCATGTCTAATCACATAAATGGAAGGTCGCCAGTGGCTGGTGAGGGCAGGATTAGGGTCAACAAACAATTTCAATGTTGCATTTTACATTTCCTTTATTAAGTTGCTTGGGTGTACTCCAACATCTTTACTGTGGAGGGAATGACTCAGGTAGTTAATTTTTAGTAGCGTGATGAGATATAGATGATTTAGTACCAACCTTGGTGGTGGTGGGGATGAGCTGGGTGACCTCATTGAGGCTGTGTAGATGAGGAACCAACTCCAACCACAAGTTGACCTGAGAGAAAGAGGGGAAAAAATATTAAGTGAGGAGAAAATAAGCATATTAAAGTCAATATGGAATTATATTAAGATGAGAATACAGTAAAATTTCAATATAATGGTAATGAATTAGAAGCTTTGCTTTACATGACTTAAGGTAAAATTAGAATCATACAAAGGAAAGATAAACAAACTGCCATCCTTACATCTGTAAGTCATAACTGGAGGATACTGCAACAAATTATTCAATTAAATTCAATTTTATTTAGCACTAAATCATGACATATGCCATCTCAGCACACTTAACATTCAAGTTTGAGACCTTTCAGTTTTATACAGAAAAACCCAATGATTCATCGTTGAGCAGCATTTTGCAGCACTGGGGAGGAAAAACTCCCTTTTAACAGGAAGAATCCTCCAACAGAAGCCAACTCGGGGGAGAGGCTGTGTGCCTCAACTGGTTAGGGTGAGAGGAGAGCAGACAGTGAAAAGATGAGCCTTGAGATAAGAAATAAGAGGGTAGCTGTCATGATATGATATGAGGGTCTCTTTAGGTTACCTGGGTTCACTGAACCTAACAACTGTGATCCTGGATAAGGGGTATCAGAAAGTTCCCAACAAGCTCAGTAGACTCTGAGTTTTTCAATCCGTTGATGAGCCCGTCCACATTGTTGGGGCAGAACTGTTAAATACTCAACATACACAAGGCTTAAATTGGAGCCCATCAGAGCTCATCTCCTCCTGCACCTCCTTCAGTGTCACATCATCACCATCTCACAAACAACTCTAGAAACTTACTTTTAGACACTGTGTTGGGCTGAGCAAACAGCTGTTAGAACACTGCTTTCTTTTCTTTGACTTTATCAAACAACAACAGCATCACACAGAAGCAGAATTCCTACTGTCACCCCATGGAAAGAGGGTGCTGAGTGCAATACACACTGGCATAGGAGGTGATTTCATTGATTACTGCAGTCTTATGACACATCATTTTGATTGTATGTAGCCTCATTACCCTAAATGTTTATTTTTTCTTCCTCTATTCACAGTTTCCACAGTGAAATTATTATGAACAAAGCAGTGGGGCTCAGGATGGTGCAGCATTTTTATATTTGGCAGATAATGTTTATTCTGGACAATATTTTCAGGGCATATCAGTGTATTATTAGACAGAGTTGTCAGTCGTGCCACAATGCATTAATATTTGCAGTGGTGGCAATACTATATGAACTGATTTAGACTCTTAAGAAAAAATGGCAAAAGCCACTCTAACAATAAATTTATTATACTCAGCTTATAAATTCATTGTAGATAATGTCTGTTTTTATGAATTGCAGAGATGTCAGAGTTTCTTGAACCATCAATAAATGATAATCATAACAGTGGTGTTGTCTTATTGTTATCAGTATTAACAGTAATAATAGTGGTGTTGTTATTTCGTAGTGCTTTGGTGGGATCTTTTTCTTCATTTTCATTTAACATGTTGTTTCATCAAAAGGTACAGAAAGTATATATAAAAATAAAATATGACTGAGAATGCTCTGACTTCTCTCCAGTGGAATCTGGCTATTTAAACAGATTTATATTAAGATCTAACTCTGTAATGCTATCAACAGGTAAATCGAACTTAGTTTGTGGTATAACATTAAAAACTGGAATTCAGAAAAATTCTGCTTGTCTTTCGAGAAATAATCTTTGTTAATCTGGACAGTCCACAGCCACAGGACACAATGTGTAAAGTTTTTATCTAGAATGACTCTCTACTGAAGAAAAAGTCCCTATTTTTTACAGTTTGGAGTCTGATCTGTGAGCCAAGGGTCCCCACTCCTCACTAATACTAAGTGGACAACATAGATTACAATTGTGATTTACTTTGATTAAACGTGAGCCACTTTGTAAAAGCCCAAAGACAGCTGGCTTTCCAAATATTCCATTTTAGGGATTCTATGTCAGTACTGAAAATGCTAACATCAAAACATAAAGTGCAGTCAGCAGGACAGTATATACCTTGTTGGCACGGTAGTGCTCTTTGACCCGGGGCTTCAGTCCAATGTGCAGGTAAAGCTGGTCTTTCTGGTTGTAGCGTGTCCATGCAACTTCTTCAAAACGATTGGGCTTGGTGTGGATGAACTTGGTGTCCTGGGGGACCGGCTGGTTCGGGTCCCTGTGAAGAAAGTACAAAGGGGAAAAAAGTTTCCAATGAGAGAAGTCACAGAGAGGTGAGATTAGCTGACGGTCGTATAGCAGAGCACCACAGAAGCCTGTTTGCAACACTGCAACAGAAGACAGAGAGCAACTCATGGATGATGCAGTTGATCTCTATTATGTATGTCTTCCTGTAATGGTTTACCTCAGAGGACAGGAGGACCTATAACTAAAGGTGGTGTGGACCTTTTGAGACACAACTGGCTAGTTATTAAAATTTCCATTTTGACCTAAGTGTAGCATCTGCCTGAGGCTAATCAGTATAATTATGAAAATACTGGAATGCAGTGGTGAAATTCAGCCTGCAGGTTTCATCAAATTTTAATCAACAGTGTCTGAGATATCACACCTGATAAAATCCAAAAAAGGTCAAAAGGGGTATTATTGCTCAAAGATGATTGGTTTTCTAAAGATTCTGATTGAATGGAAAGGTCTTAAAATAGCTAATAACTTCAGAGGTTTCTCTAATGTGAAGTTTCATTAAAATGCTAAAAGAAAATGGATGTCACAGTTTCTAAATTATGGATGTCTCCTTGGAAGTTAACCTATTTGTATATAATTTATACATGAAAAGAAGCTTCCAGCCAAGGAATATGTTTGGGCAAAGATGCAGTTCAACCATGCTGATAATTCCGATAAAGCATATGCTTCAGTGACTGCTACAACCAAATTTAGGAATACCTACTTTTTTTAATGTTATGTGCCATCTATTTTTGTTCAAGATTAGTCTCAAGCAGTAATAATACAAGACTTAAATACAGTGTAAATGCAGGTCAGCAACTTACATCAATGCAGCTCTTATTTTCAGAATAGGAGCTAACAGACCACATTCAACGTGGAATCCTGTGCTAAATAGGCCCAGTCGCACTTAATCTGAGCAGAACAGAGCCAGCCATGTGAGCTATTGAGGCCCATTCAGACCTACTGAGCGCCCCATTGTCTGAGAGCGGCATATGGAGCTAGCCAGACCTCATCAGGAACACGCTTAACCATTCAAATTGGTGGCATAAATCTCCCAGGTACCCAGCATTCCACGTCAATTTGGGGTTATATATGTAGATCATTAGTGCCTTTCTGTTCCCCTCAGGGCTACTGGGCAGTGCACAGAAAAAGCCAATGTCCCCCCATTAAGCTCCAGAAAAACAATTACCGCCATGGCTATATGCTAGAAGGCAACATCAGACAGAAGGGTGGTGGGGGGGATTTTAATTTTGTCCCATCGAGAATGTCACTCTTCAGGCTGCGGCCATTAATTAATAATGTATTTGAAGATATGTAGAGGATATCTGCAAAGAATACCAATTACACTGTACAGTTCATAAAAACCCAGATAGCATAGTTCACTATTCCTGGTCATCAAATGTGGGTTAATACTGAGGAAACACAATTGCAATGAAATTATCAATTAGTTCAAGGGCTTGTAATGGTATGTTGATCGAGTATAAGTGCAGCGCAATGCTCACAAAGTTGTTTAAATGAGCCTCAGGCAAAAGACCTTTTACAAAACTATGTTATGTATATGAACAAGGTAAAGCTTGTAAACCAGGCAATGACATTATTTCTATACTTAAGTGGGATGCTCGAGCACAGTCACATCATATATAATGCTTTTCTTTCTTTGTGAAATCCCACTTAGTGCTGTACCTTATACGCTATCCCCATGTTTTCTTTTCTGTAGCACATCTCTTACAGTTCTGGTGATCTTTAATATGGGGCTTTGCAAAAATGCAAACAAACAAACAAACAAACAAACAAACAAACAAAACTAAATGGGTTTAAATTAAGTGCAGTGTTCAATAGTTGTGTGAAATAAAAAGTTAAAGCCATGGATGGACATTTCTACCTTGAAATAAAACATAGTGTTGAATTTCTGGGGTTTCATATGTAACAAACTAAATGACCTAATCCTGTCAACTTGCAGGATGGGACTTTCTATCTCATATGTAGTTTCCAGTTTGAACATATGTGGCTGAATTACTTTAATATTACAACTTGCCACTGTGCAACATAGAGTAGATTTACAGTGTATAAACAGAATCGAAAGGGAGCGGGTGTGCTGCAGAGGAAGGTGGAGAAAGAAGTGGGGACTAATACCGCACCAAAACATCTAAGCCATTTGAAAACATAAAGGGATTATTTCAACATTAAAACTTTAAAAACATGTAACTCTGATAAACAGAGATGAGTTTTTAAAGGGTTGATCCATGCCTGGAGAGGAAAAACTGCCAACACCCAGCATTGTTTTATGCAATGTAAAAAGCTATATCTAGACCACTCGACAAATCAAAAAATGTCCATGCTATTTCCTGACGTTAACCCTGCATGCAGTTGCTGTAAATAATCCTCAGTCTCTCGTATCCACATGTTCTGGTCATGCAGTGAAAATCGCAGAATTCTGGCTTAAAATCTTCTCATTTATTGCGATTTGCCTTGTCAAGTATGGTTGCTGGCCACTCTGGGTTCACATCTCCTATGCTTCCCCTCTCATGTCTTTGACACACTATTTGCCAGACTTCCTATTAAAATGGGGGGAGTGGTGGCGCAACAGGTTAAGCCTGGGGATACTGATCAGAAGGTCACAGGCTCGATCCCCCGTTGCGGCCACCGTGGGCCCCCGAGCAAGGCCCTTAACCCCCGACTGCTCCCCGGGCGCCGCCATGTGGCAGTCCACTGCTCCCAACTAGGATGGGTCAAAATGCAGAGAGGAATTTCCCCAAGGGGATTAATAAAGTATAAATTATGAAATTATTATTATTTATTAAAATGGAAAGATACCTTTTCATCTGCCTTTACACAGTGGGTTAATGGCATACTTTCCTACGTCAAATTAGAGAAAATACAACTTTCTTAAAAGGGTCCCATCCAAAAATGAAGCAAAAGATCCCTTTCCTGATGCAACGTAACTATTACGGATATCAGTGCTGAAAGAAAAGGGTTAGTCCCCGTTTGCTGCACAGTAAAGGCACTCAGTTCTTATAACTGCTAGCTAGATCCAGGGTATACAGTAAATCTGAGCTGTAGCTACTGCAGAACTCAGACTTTGTTGAGGTATGATGGTATTATCCAGGTTCATGGGGATAACCTATAGAAAGTGAGCTGCTGTTTTGGTCCTAATGAGTCACATTTGTGTGTAATCATACCCCGTCTTGGCGAAATTTGTCCAATAGGTCATGACCACGGCACTGAGCATCACGTCGTTCTTGGAGAAGTTGCAGGGAAACAGCTCCGTTGGTCCAATCATGGGAAGCCCAAACACATATGGGATCTCATCACCATGTGCTGCGTCTGCCCACGGCGGTACCTAATGAACAGCAGAGGAATCAAATCACATCAGTATTATCATATTTATGTGACAGATAAAGGACATAAGTAGGCATTATTCTTCGCATGATGGATATTGTGGTGATACACACATGCACAGTCAGATTAAAGAGGCTCCTCATTTGCCTTTTTTACTGGATAAAAGTGTCACTTCTCTGGCTACGGAACTTTTTGTGGAGGCGACAACAAACTGCCAGCTTTTCTTTAATGGCCTTGTTGGTTTACAGTAATTATAGCAAATTAAACAGCATACAGTGAGTGATTCTTTCTGAGAACTTAAAGCATCAGTGTGTGTCCATGCTGAACGAAATGTAAATTTAGAGGCGGTGGGATTCCACACAGAGTTAAGAAAATAAATGATGCAAAAATTCGGTTTAGATGGCGCAAGGTGAAGAAAAGACTTCACACGCCACTTTTAAACATAAAACTATTAGCTGTCTGATATCGTATATGTCAGCTTTCACTTAAGGCTTAGAAATACAGAGCAATACAGCAGTATATTAGAATGTCACATTATGTCACATTAAGATAATCCATAAGGTAGACCATCACTTCAAAAGATAGAGACCCACCTGTTCTGTCTGACAGTGGTGGTAGAAGGCATAGAAGTAGGTCGGCGACCCAAAACTGGAGTGCAGGTCAGCTGTGGCAACAGCTGGTGCCACCCACTGGTGATCCGTAAAAAGAGCCAGCAGTGTCTTCCGGCGCGTCTCTGGGTTGTGCCTGTCGGCCCAGTCGGTGTACATAAACTTGATCGTTTCTCTGAGGATGTCTTTACCTTCTGGGTAGCCATAGAGGTCGTCCACAAAACTGGACACGGCGTAGTCAAAGTCGTTGGCCTGTACACCGTTTTCGTTATCCACGATAAGCTCCACAAACTTTAGGCCCTCGCCCTGGTTCACTCCTAGCATTATATCATAGTTGAGGAACTCACCTGGTAAGAGACAGTAAAGATGGTTATGGGAGTACAAATTCAAGATAACAACATTGTTAGAAGTTGTTGACTCTTAAAGTGAACTGATACCTTGCTCCATCAGTATCTGAGGGTCATCAGGTATAACATCCCCATCAATAACAGGGCCAAAGGCGATATGGTAGCGAGCAGGCTGGATGTCTTGATCCACAAGCTCCTTGTAATGTTTTCTCTGCAGGCACGCCACAAGGTCTACAGTGTCCTCCAGGTTACAGCCCACCTTACGGGCCAGCATCCGTGCGTACTTGGCTGGCTGGAAACTGACGGCCCAGCTAGACAGAGCTGTGCCGCTCTGGGCGATGGCTCTCTGGAAAAGGCCTGAAGATAAAAACAGCAGAGAGAAAAAAAGACTGATTCCACTTCATGAACTCTTTTAGGTCTTTTTTAAACGTAAATACAAGATTAAGAGAGTATAAAATCTGGACACAAATATATACTGACATACCAAAACTGAATAAAATTGAAATTAAACAGCAATCATCCAGGTGGTTAAGATGAGGGAAAGTTATGTCCTTGTAAAGGCAAAGAAATATCCAGTTCATCAATCACACTAATCAGTGAAAAATGTGCTTTGTTAAATGGCACATATGTTGATATTCTATAATTTCTTTAGTGTCAACCAGTTCCATAAAAAGAGATAACCCAACAATGAATGCATCCAATTTGTGCCTCTGTATCTAAAACCTAACATATATTTTACCACTGAGCCACAGAGATCCATTGTTATCCCCAAACTTTTAAAAACTCTAAATCAATGAGTCTCATTGTTGTCACAAGGATAAAATGTTCTTTCTTTAATATAAACATAATAACCGTAGTTTATATTGAGTCAATGCCAGCTATGTGACTTTCAAGGTGATAACACAACAGATGGGGATAGTCTTAAAAGGTCTAGTTTATAGCAGCTTTCCCAGCTTGGCTGATAGTATAAACATCGCATAATAAGTCAACATTCAAATCAATATTTAAGAAAAAATTAAAATAATAATTATGAGAGGAATAAATGAAAAGAACATCTTCCACAGGCCTATCTCACTCTAAAATATCAAATTATGCCCATAAGAAATATTTATGCAAGCAACTTCTCGATGATCAGATTTCGATTTTCATGGAAACTATCTCTGTTTGACATGTCTGTTCAGACAGCTGCCAGAAAAGGAAGAGGGCATGGATCAAAAACAGTTTTTAGTAATAAGTTCAGATTCCGAATGTGTCCATTTTAAGATGTTTCTTCCCAAAACTCATAACACATTGAGAAACCTGCAGCCAGTACGGTCTCCTGGATAACATTGCTTGCTTGCCACATTAGTGTTTACCTTGTAAACACTTTTGGATATGTGACCCTCATCTTGCAGATCACAGCTGCCCCCTAAGCACCAGATTTGTATTAATGTGAAACTGACAGGTTCTACATATATTATAACTCATATTTTTTCCCATACATATATAATTTAAAGGACTGCATTTAGTAAATCTGCCAATCACATGAAACACTGAAAAATCTGCTTGGTTAAATGGTATGGCTGGTGATATTCTATATTTATCTTATTGTCAACAAATTCCATAGAAAGAACTCAGACAACCATGAATATATCATTTAAAGCCTGGTGTATCATATTCTTTTGGGGCTTGGGGTGGCCTACCTGACCATGCTTGTGCAATGATGAGCTTTTTTACTTGTCTTGACAACATCAGATGCTGGAAGGCAACACATTTTCTTCAACTGAATGAAAGCTAAACTGAGGTAATCTAAGTCTTCGTGTATTCAGAGACTTTTGAATTTGGTTAACAAGTCAGCAGCACTGGAAGGGACCACTTGTGTGAGCTCAGAGCCATCTCACAAGGACTGGAAACATACATTACCTCGCAGTTGGACTACTGTAAATTCCTGTATATGGGGTTAACACAGTCCAGCATCACCCAACTATGACTAGATCAGGATGTAGGTCCAAGGCTCTTAAACAGTACAAATAAATGACAGCATATCGCTCTAGTTTTGGCTAATTTGCATCAGCTGCCAGTGAAACATGGAGTTGAATTTAAAATGTTAGAATTTGTTTATAAATCCCTTAATGGTTTAGTTCCACAATACATTACAGATGTGTTTTCTGTCTCACTATGGAAATTTTAAATCAAAATGAACATCTCATCTTTTTTCAATTGCGTTCATATCGTCCTGATACGCTGCTCTAGTTTCATAGATTCTTAGTTTCATTTCATCGCTACATTGTTTTGTATTGATCAGATGCCTGATTTTCAGTTTTCTGTTTTACTCTTTTGCTATTTCCGCCTCTGTTTTTAACTAGCCAATATGCTTTACCTCAGCTGTCCTGTTCACATAGCTGTCACCACATTTGTTCATCCTTGTCACTTTCTCCATGCATCTATATGCACTAATGCATTTTATTAACTTTGCATGTCCTCTCTCAAGTAGTTTGTATCTCCCTGCAGGTATTTCTGGCTCTGGAGCTACATGGGTTTCATCTGCAGCTACTGGTCGCCCCAATCAGTCCACTGTTTGTCCTCTTGTTTGTTGTCTGTTTGTCTCTACTTTCCTTTTCTCGCTCCCAGACGGCCATCCTACTTGAGCCTGGTTCTGGCCTGTTCCAAGGGAAGTCGTTCCTCTCTACTCTTACAACTATGCTTGCTTATAGTGAATCTTTGGGATTGTTGGGTTTTCCATGTGTAGTTTTGCAGGGTCTAATTTTTTAATTTACTCAGGCAAATCGCCATAACTCATACCATGTTTGGTCTTAACCTAAGAATTTAATTTAAACAGGTACATTTTTACTTGATAAAGCTTAATAGATTGAGGTAAACTCACATCATAAATCACACTGTAGAGTTTTAATATTTGAACTTAATAGACAAATCCATAGCGCCAGTTGTATTTCTCTCCTGGAAAGCAGTGTGGCTCAACAGCTGTTGTTTTAAATGCACTATATAAGTAATGGGGACTTGACTTGACTGGACTGTACCACTTTTCATGCTCCCAATCTATTTGACTGTGTCCTACTACACTGTCAAACAGGCACATGTTAAGATAGCAAGTTGCTGTGTGTAAAATCTCCTTTTTAGTGCATGTAAAGTAAGGTATGTGATTTCTGTGTGAAAAAACAATAACGTGATACGGTCTCTTGCAGGACGTTGCTTCACTTTTAGAGCTTGTGTATCTATAATGTTAGTATAGTTTTTTTATACTTGCTTGCAAACAAAATTATACCTAGCCCAGTGCCATCTCATCACTCAAGATGCCCACTCACACCAAGCTGTGACACTTTATTTCACCCTGGGAATGTTCTCTACTCAGAGGCAGTTAAGTCAGCCAGGTGGAAACACCCCCATTTAAATGTAGGTAGCATCTCATTATCACAGCTGAATGATGTATTTATAGTTAAACTCAGGAAAGGCAGCAGCTACAGTACATAATTTTAACATGAAACAGCACCTGCAAAACAAAACTATCAACTATTTTGTGTTTTCTCTGCATGAAGTGCTTAAATTTTTGTACACTGCTGAGACACTTACCTATATACTTAAATATATGTGAAGATCCCCCATGAATTCCTGTGAGTTTTACCTTTGGTGGAGTTGCTCCAGCGGTTTCCCTCAGAGTAGTGAGACAGCGTGAGAAGGTTTACACAGGAGGCTCCAGCGCCTGAGCCGAACACAGTGATACGTAACGGGTCGCCGCCAAAGGCTGCAATGTTCTCACTGGTCCAACGCAGAGCCTGGATCTGATCCAGTAAACCGTAATTCCCTTTGGCTGCCTGGTCACCTGTACTCAGGAACCCTGCACAAGAGGACAAAGAACAAAAAGGAGATGCTAGTTTAGCATTACTTCACCATTTAACAACTCACATATAAAAACAATGAACAAACTGAGTAACAAGTTAAGGTACAAATACACAAGCCCAAATAAAATAAGGTAAGATACATATACTGCAACAGCTGTTGCAAACGCACTTTGCTCTCAATAAATTGTTGAATCAGTTGTAAGAATGTAAACATTAAAAAAGATAAGAGATGAACAATAACAGGACAGGATATGAGGGTAGGGGGTCATTTAGTTGCAACATAAAGAAGCACTGCTGCTTTTCTTTCTCTAACTTTGTTGCTAAGAAATTACTTCAATATTACTCCAAGAGAGACAAGAGACAACCAGATAAAGGAGAAACACTGATAGCAGCAAGCATTTTGAGCTGATGCAGGTGAATACAGTGTATTGAATATTTTTGAGGAAGTTTTAATTTTCCTTAAGATTTTCTTTTATGTTATTAGGATAATAGTTGATTATCCCACAAATAAAAAGTGAATACCATAAAGGACACAACTACTTCATGCTTTCCTCTCCTTTTTTTTATTATTTTTTGGGCTCTTTGATCAAAAGAGAGTAAACAAGAATTTACTTTTGGATTATCAGGACATCATGCAAATGGATAATGAGGCATGCTTTTCAACTGTGGGAGGAAAACCAACAAACCCAGCTATGTGATAATTTCCTGCAGAGTTATTACTCTGTAGAGCCACTTATATTGTGGATAACCTAAATATAGCTCAGACGACTCATTTTAGAGAAAGACGTCCTCCATAATTATGATCTAGCCCAAACAGAACTTACAGTGTGATGGTAATAAGATACAGTCATATGTCATGACAACAGCTCTTTGTTTGTTCAGAGTAACATAGATTTCTTTTCTAAAAGCAGGTATATAAAATCCATTTCATGAATGTGCTTTAGGGGAGAAAAGATCCAAAGAAATCGGATGTGTATGCTTGTGTCATTTCTGTTTTCAGGGCCAAAAACATGTATCTCTAACATTTTCTACCTTTTTTTCAAAGTTGCATCTAACTATAGCATATTTAAATCAATTAAAAGGCCATTTATAATTACCATCCACCTCGAATGCCTGATGGAAAGTCTCATACAAAGATAATGGCCCATGATGTATTTTATCACCTGGTTTAAACTATACAGAACCACTGTAATTCAGTTTTGAATGAAAACCTTTTATGTTAAGATAAGTGTAGGAATCCAGAACAATAACTGTTGCCTCAAAAACCTGAAGTGCAACACACAGACGCCACATTCAAAATCCCTATTACTGATCCAATATGATGAAACTGATGCTCAGACGACTCAGGTGCTCTTGAAGCAGAAGTTTTAAGTGTTTTTATTTTGAAGTTTTGTCCTTGATTTGTAAAGGTTCTGGGTTAGGGGTTAGGGTTAATGATGAGATAATTTATGTTATTCCCTTCATCAGTCAGTAATTTAATTGTAATTTTCATTATTGGACCAGAACATTCTATCTAACTGACAGTTGGCCAGATGTCTAAAAAGGGTGGCTTAGGTAGTAATCTTACTTTTCTTATGCAAATAAGTCTGAGTAGCTTTGTATTTTTAATTTTTTAAGTCTGTCTTACTAAACTCCCACCACGCTTCTCTTTAGCAATACTGTCAAATCTCAACAAATAGCTTACAGAGTTCTCTTTTATCCCCAAAAGAATCAATAATGGCTGAAACAAACACGAACAAACTGCGTCATAATAATGCAACAAGTACTGAATGAGGAAACATTTATCCGTGTTTTAAATCTATAGTCTTTTATGAAAGCTTATGCAAAATGTTACCAAGTATTACCTTTAATATTATGTAAAAGTTCATACAAGAGCCTTAGATAATCACAGCCAACCAACAACCTTCACAGCAGAATCATTTTGTTTCTTTCATCCCAGCCTCACCAACACCCACGCTCCCTATCTAATTTTTTTTCATTCTCCAATTAAAGCCCTCAGGTACTCCCGGTTAGTGAGGCTGCACTAAGATCCAGTGCTAGTGAGGTACGAATGTAGTGACGAGACAAGGACCCTCAAGAATACCCACTGGAGAGTTCTGGTCTTTTAGAGCAATTTCATGTCCATTTCCCACCAACTGCTTCTCCTTCTGATTTCCATGCTAAAAGCTCCATTACCTGCAGCAGGCATCCAGGGAGCACCCGACTCCCACCAACACGACCCATGAACTATCTCCCTCCACCCCCTCAATGCTCACATATTTCCTACCGTGTCCCCTTTTATGTTCCTATTCTCACCACTGTCCCATTCGGTGGCTAAATGAAATGCTTATTACGCAGTGTCAGTCAACGCCGCTGCTCATTTCCACTGGGATGCATTGAGGCCATGTGCATAGCGACCGGCACAGTAATGCCTTTGAGGAAGTACATGCGGCAGAATGGAGGCAGTTATCGCTGCTTTGAGAATTAATACCATACATTTTAGGTCATGTCTTTGAGGTGAAAACCATATGCTGTAATTTTCCCAGCATGAATAAATAAAAGCCAGTTCAAAACACTGGAAGGAAGTCAGTATATTTTCACAGCACTAACACTGCCAGTGGGCTCCAGTCAAGGAGATTCTTGTTACTTTTCCAATGCTGCAATGTCTTTTTTTTTAATGTTTTGACAGACTCATTTTATTCAATTACCACTACTTTACCATTGTTTTCATTTATTGACTACTGTCAGTACAGCAAAGAAAGTTATTGTCAGTGCTTCACATTAAAAACCAGGATATAAAGGTAGAAAGTATGATGCTGACAGCTGGAAGGCTTTTAATGTGAAATAATGAGCAGGGTTGAACCTCAAAGCGACTAAATTAATAAATAAAATAAAACTAGAACTAGAATTAGAACTCAGAGCATGAGATGTTAAAATCTGTCTTAAATGTAAGACAGTTTCATATTAAAAATGTCTTTACAGAAGAGATACATGTGGATCCCAATTAGACAGTTGGTATCATACATTATTATTCATAATTTATCACTGCAGTCATTTCAGATGAATAATTCCTCTTGAACTTCAATAAATAAATGATTGATATGATTAAAAACCCAAAGACAATATACACTAATATGGTAGAGACCTTCCAATCACAGGGTGGCCCCATCTTAGAAGATACCCTGTGTTATTGTCTATTTTTCTCCTAAAGAGGGCTATAATTTACCAAATTAACACTAAGTATGGAAGGAAACTTGAATCAAGCAATTGAGACCATGAACTCATTAAGGATATGCTTATTGACGTAATGAATCCAATGAGAAGTAGAGTCATTTTCTCATAGACATCTATACAGTCAGACTCCTTTTGAAATCTGAGAATGCGCCCTCCGCTGGCTGTTAGACAAATTACATTCAATGCTTGTGCCATCATTGTGTCAAGTCTAATTACTCTATATTTGTTTTAAGTACTGCAGACGTCATGACAATCACATGAGCCACAGCTGAACTTTGTGTTTCCTGTTAATTAGCAAATGTGTAGCATGCTGGCATTCTAAACCAACACAGTAAAAATGGTAGACATTGCACTGCGAGCACATGCTAACATCAGCTTTTGGCTTAGAGCAGCGTTGTGTCTAAGTATAGCCCAACAGAGCAGCTGCATGGCTGTGGACTATTTGGGTGTAGGGATTATATAAACCTGCAATGTATGAATGTATGCTGAACCAATTCTGCAGGGTTTTTTTCTCATTACAATATCAGCATATGCATTTTTATTGCATATTACACAATGATTTGAATTAATGTGCCTATTAAAAGATGTATTTATGCATGATAGCACATGTGATTGTGATTATGATAACCATAATGCATACATTATGTTTATAATTGCTCATACACAGTCCTCTAAATGGCAGTTAATGTAAAGCATAACCGCTGAAATGTGCTTAATTGATTGGTGGGTAATATAAAATCGATTGATAATGTGTGTTATAAAAATGATGATGGAGTTACTGCATGTACAGAATATACACACAGGGCAGAAGCAAAAGTTTTCTGTCATGATGCTGTCTCTTTACAAGCAGCATCCTATTGTACATTAGTGCATTTTCTCGCACATACGCACCACTGAACGCCTGCAAACAAGCCCCTTTGCCATACCACAAACTTTATACAGTCCAATACTGTACATTTGCATCTACACACTCCCACTGACAGCCACACAAAGGCACGCACCCTGGGCTAGGCTGTTTAATTGAGTTCATTCCCTTTCTATTCCCTCTCCACTGGCTTATTTATTTATTTGTGTGTTTCTTGATCAAAGCCTAATCTGGTGGAAGCAACAGCAGCCATCTACAAGAAAGATTTTAATTGATTCAATTTAGCTGCAGTGCAGGGACGGGCTGGCAATCACAAAGAGCGAGGCAGGAAGAATGATTAGTACAGCAACAGCGGTGGGGCAGCAGGGTACAGCTCTCTCCACCCCCTTCTGTGTTACACACACATGCACTCCAACACACTCACTGTAATGCAGACATGTTCAGGTGCAAAAGCCACGAACAAAGCACAAGCCAGTTTGAACTATTCGACTTTACACTCATTATTTACTACACCATAAAAATGCCTAAATTACGAGAATTTTCATCATCTTTAATATTCTCGCAAGGACATTTGAGCCTCACCAACAAAAGGCTGTACGTTCAGTGAGCCTCATTCATCATTCATTTCCACACTGTAAAAATTAATCAGATTTTCGAATGCATTTGAAGGTGAAAAAACAGCACAATGTTAAATCTGCAGCAAATCCATGTGGATAGTTGTTGTTGATTACGCTTCCTCTGTCTTTACTAAGTTGTATAAATTATATTCACAAACGCTCAACTTGCAGAGATTTTTCTATTTTGTAAAGAAAAGGATTTATAATAAATCAAATAAGTCAACTTTATGAAGGACAAATGTTTTATCAGCTTAACCATAAGATTTATTTTAAAACCCTACTTAAGGGTTCCAATCCTCAGCTTTTAATGCACTGGCATGGGCATAAATCAAGAACAATTTAAAGACATTACATTTAAGAAGAGTTGTAACAAAATTTTTAAAAATAAATAAATACATAAAAAAGACCACTCAAGTGAAAATAAGTACCGTAAAACAGATCAAGGAGTTATCTGAACATCTGAAGACATTTCACTGTGCTCAGTGTTGGGAAACACCTCATAAAGTCTTCAGTGACGTGCTGTAAATGTGATTTTGTGCCCACAATATGAAGCCAGACGCTTCATTTTCCTCCCCAGTGCAGGATAGATCATACGTGTCTATGTCTAAGGTTTGGCTAAACGACACTGTCCGTGATCAGTGAGACTGCGATTCAGCAGCTCGGCCTCTAAGCTTCCCGGGATGACAATATTGAGGTGAAACCTGATCCAGGAATCCAGCTTTTATCCCTGCTATCTCTGTCGAACCAGAGAGAGAAGGCTAGACCAAGAGAAAGATGGGATTTTTTTCTCATACTTATTTCTCTGCACACATCTATTTTTTCCACAGCCATGGTCTATATACGATAATCCTCTCTCTTTTTCACTATCTGTCCTTTCGACTCTGGATGTCAAGAGAAGACAGAATGAGAAAAGAACGGCAGAGGAAGAAGGAAAAACACCATCAGTGGAGCATGTAAACTCCAGCAGCAGATGTGGCTTATTAAAGTCAGTGAAATCAAAAGAAAAATGCAGAATTTGGAGAGCAAAAGGAAAACGGCGAAGTTCGAGTGGTGGGAAAAAAAGAGAAAGAGTTCCACAATGTGGCGAGATTAACAAGCACATAGAGAACAAGACAGTGAGTCTGGAGCAGACAAAGGCATGGAGAGGTGGAGGAAATAAGACAAAAAGAGAAGGAAAGTGAGAGAAAAAGGCTTAACGACTGAAAAAGCATGGCAGAACTAGCCATTGTTGTTCCAAATGATGAATTATTTATGGGTATTTCTGCCTCAGTAGACAAATGTCTGAGGTAGCAGTGTTAAACAGCCTATAGGATCAGTATTCAAATTCATTATGCTGAATATGACTCTGTCATAACTAAAGATCTCTCGAGTGTGTGTTTTGAAAGTTTGGTTTCTTCCATTTCAGCCTTTAAAATGTTATTTTTGTTAGCAGCACAGATGAAAAAAATCTCAAAGAGTGTTTTCTTAAGATGGAGTGACTCACCATGGAGCACAAAGCTCTTAGGTATCCTTCAATGAAGAAATAACAAGATAAAGAATTGAATTTTTAAAAAAAAAGTTGGTGCAGATATCTGGTCAGACAGGTGTAGTTTTGCCTTAGGCATGTCACAAAATTGTGCTCTCTAATTAGAGATTAGTTCATAAATCTTAAATTGCTTTACACTTCTTTTATCATTGATATCTCAGACTTGATTATAAAAAAGAATTTTCCACTTATCCTTCAACATATGGAAAATATATATTTTTTGCTTTTTTTAAAAAAAAAAGCAACTGTGGCATCATGTAAACAAAGGTAAAAGGTTAAAATCCTGAAAATAATTGAATACTTGGTAATTATGATGAGTACTGGTGTGGATTAAGAGGGATAAGTCATTAAAAGTTAAAAATAACATTAATATATTACATTTTTTGGCATTGTTTTTGACGTGGACTCTTTTGTCCTTAAAGACCTCTGTGTAACTTTTTTAGGCCTAAGGGGTTAAACTTGCAATAACTGATTTTAGCTTGGCCACTTGGGGGGAGCGGAAACAAGCAGTGAACACGACGTTGACATATTAAATCATATTGAAGCTGACGGACATCTGATGAATTTAAGTAGATTCTCTTTGACCTTTAGTCTCTGCTAACTCCAGACAGAAATATTTTCACTTGTAAATGTAACACAGTTAATCTGAGGTGAGCAGACAGTGGCTGTGGGCTGTTTGGTGTTGGCAGGTTTACTGTGGCAATTTTCCACTGAAAAAAAGTAAAAAAAAAATAAATAAAAAATACTGTTATGAGAGTGTTGAGAGCAAATCAAAACAGCAAAATGATGAGCTGAAACAAAATCTGAGGGGAACAGCAGTTAGGTGATAATTTTTTTGCATGTCTGTTAAATTCTCACATTTTTCACATCATCTTTTAATATACTGTTGTTGCACAACTAGCCAATTTATTTGTGCTAAAGGATCAAATCAGAAGAAGTTTTACTACCAAGTGGGTTTTCGCAAGGAAGAAAACTTTGGTAACATTTGTTTCTTGGAGTTCATAAAGTTTTCCCAAAAGGCACAAAGGACCCAACACAACCTTCTTCACTGGAAAAAAATGATTCAAAGTGAAACAATCTTAATATATGAAATAACTTGAACGATTCCTTTGTTTCTGCCCCAGTGGCACCTGCTGAGCTCTACACATACAGAAAGCAAAAATGAAAAATATTAGTCATCATAACGAACTGCCAGTGGCACAATGACCGGATAAGGCAGTTTGTGTTGCTCAATAAGACTCACTGTATGGTCGCGCCATAACCTCATCTCCAGCGCTCTCCTCCTGCTCCTTCCTGCCCCTCCCTGCCCCCACAGTACGTATATGTCTCCTTAAAACAAATGGTGCAACAGCGGCTCCAAATATTTACAGTGCCTCAGCAGCGCTCCATCTATATCTGCTGCTGCTCCCTGCACACAACAGCGGCGAAGACAACGGCATGCCGAGGGCAACCGGCTGGGGAATATGCTGATGAGGCACAAAGCATTTCTCACTGGAAATAATGAATACAGAGTTACAGGATATTCACTCATTCAACCTTTATTTAGACAGCGCTGGGGACAAACAGCGAGCAAGCTCTCGTTTTCAGGTGTGCCCCTGTTTGCACGGTGACAGTTAAAAGTGTGCGTCAGCAGCAAAATGGACATCGGTGCCCAGCAATTAGCATATATGGCGTGCATTATCATATGAATGCATTTCATATAGGGCCGCAGAATATGACACGTTGAAATGTAGATTCATATTACTTACCAAGAAATGTAGTCGCATATTGCAACACATACATGGATGCCTTTTTCCGAACAGCTGTGCTTTTATGCTTGAGTGTTCGAACAGGTGCATTTTTGGCTACACCCCAATCAATGGTGTGTGTTTTTTTTTGACACATTAATACACATCGCTGCTTTATGTGTGTCAAAAGCAGTCGAGGTACAATTAATAGCAGAGTGATGAGAATCTCTCCACTGATTTCAGGTTCTGTTTTAAAATTACATTTCAGGAATATAGATAGTTCCTGCAGACTGGAACTGATTCCCCAGGTGGTGTCATATATTGTAAGTACAGTACATTAAATACCGTTTTTTAGTGAGGCTAGTGTGCCTTGTTAATCAGTTACACGGGAAGAAGAGTGAAAATTTTCAGCTTCAGAAGGTGGCAACAGTCGCACTGTCCAGTTAATCCTTCTTTAAGTTGAGCTAATTAATTTTTCTGACCATTTGGGGTCACCAGAATGAGCTGAAAACAGAACATAGACACATTTATCATCTTGTTTGCGTGTTATGCCTTGTGTTAGCATGATGTTTCCAATTTATGCAAGCAGGGAGGGACACAGGCAGAAAAAATAGTGCTCCTTTGGATGTATCTTTCTAACCAGTTTAGAAATGTAAGTCCACGTATTCAGCCTCCTTTTAAGTCTCATCAACAGCTCCGAAACAAATTGTGCTCTTCGGCTGCTCAATACTCCACTGTGTTGACCAGATAGTTGCTAAGTACTGCTGACAAGTGCAGTAGAGGTTCGTAAGTGTCAAATTTAATAAACAAAAAATCAAAAATAATGAGCTGACAGATGCTAAAATGCCCAGAGGGGTTGAGGAGTGAGTGATCATTTTCTATAGATCAGCTCATACTCCTTTGATCCACTTTAAATAGAAAAAATAAAAATTAATGTTACTTTAAAGCAAAAGTTAAGCATCGAGAACATGTAAACTAAAAAATCTATTGTGTTGTCAACACATTATTAACATGTCAGCGTTAGGTGATCTGTGAAAGGGGCAACTTGTGCGACAAAACCTGCAGAGAATGTTTTGCCAGGGCTGATGTTTCTTTTGTTCTAGTATATTTAAGCATTGCTGTCTCATCCGCATTGTTTCTAGTGGCAGGCAGCTGTTTCCACTGAAAAACCTCTTATAAATCCACCGTATGCTACCTACACTTTGCAGCAGACAGATAAAATTAGCAAGTAAATGGTGAATGTAGCGGAACCAGAAACGTCCATCAAGAGTCGGCATTCTAAATTAATGTTAATGTCGCTTTGTATTTATTGTAAACAGCCTCAAAGTCACTGCTGATTTAAAAATTATCTCAGCCACAACAACAGGAGATAAGAAAGCAAAACTATTTGCTTTTGACCTGCCGCAGATAAACATAGTGTAACTGTTTTAAATGGGCAGCCAGTATAAAGGGACGAGAGCTGATACCCAGATACGTCCCTAAATGTGTGTTTAGAGAGCTGTTACAGGCGTGCAAATAAACACAAACCAAAAAGGTGAAATGTCCGATTTTTTTTTTACCTTTGTAATCTGCTAATGAATTCAGTTTCAAGGACAGCTGCATGTTTGTGTGAGTCTGCATTTGCATTTAAAAGGAACAACTTATCTTCAGTGAGTAAAGTGACACCGCAAACGCTAAAGGTCCATCTAAATAATACAGCCAGGAAGACGGAGCGATAAGGCGCCAGCGAATTACCTACAACAGGTGGAAGTGTGTGTGTGTGTGTGTGTACGTGTGTGTGTGCGTGTGTGTGTTGAGGGTAATGGTGAAAGCTATCAGATCATCATAATGTTTGCCGCTGACATTAGGCAAGGTAATAAACTGAGGCACAACTGAATAACAGAAAACACCAAACTCAAGCAGAATCAATGCTTGGTCATTTAACATACCAGCTGTTACACACACACACACACACACACACACACATGCACGCACGCACGCATGAACGCGCGCGCACACACACACACACCAGGTGCTGCTTAACATAGCATGTGACAAGCTGTAAGTCATAGGTGTCTATTACTGTAAATATTTCACACTAAACCTCTCAATCCATCGTCCATCCATCACTTTCCATCTTGCTATGCTAATCTACCATCTCAGTTTCCTTGTCTATCAAATCCTCCTCTCCATTTCCTCCGGCCTTCCCTTCCCCCTCCTCCTTGTACAAATCAAATTACGCTGTCAACTTCAAAAATGAAATGAGCCACTGTTCATATTTCTTGTTCTGCACAAACACAAACATGTGTTAATTTGTGTCGCTGCCCTAACAGATTTGCCTGCAGGACAAGCTGGTATAGATTACCTCCTTCTGCTGGGTTGAAAGCGGTTGAGGGAGTGATGAGGATTTCTCTGTGTGGGTGTGGATGTGATTAAACTGTTACTCAAGCTATCCCAGCTTTGTGGAGTGAATGCATAATAGGCTGTAATTAAGAAAATGCAAAAAAAAAAAAAGATTAGACCTTGACTGCTGCCACGTTATCAAGTGTTCCACTTCAGAATGCACAGAAAGTGCCAACAAAATTTCAATAAGTAAGCAACTTAATACTGAACATACAATCCGACCACTTGACAAATCAACCAGTGATTTGGTGACTGAATGAAAAGACGCAACGCAGAATTAACTGCTTTGTTTCAAATTGTGTTTTACACAAATTGGCATGAAAGATAAGACAAAAAAGCAGCTGTTTGGATGTGACTGGCCAATGAGGTAACATCTGGATATGGCAAGTTTGTATTATGATCAGCCAAATTGACACGTTGTTTATAGTGTGATCATATTTTGAAGAAAGAGGTCACCAACCTTTTCCTGCTAACTCTGGCAAGCCAGACAAACATTACAGGTAATAGCAGGTATACTAGAGAGAACAGAGTTCATGCAACAAAATCGGCTCCCTTGACCTGCTATTAAGTTTACATTTAACTAAGGACCCATTTAAGATTGTGTTTTAATACCTTGTGTAAATGCAAAGACGTGTTATTTGGACATGTATCTAGATACCAAGCACAAGTTAATACCCTTTGTAAATTGGTATCAGCTTTATCCACCGATCAGGCATAACATTATGACCACCTGCCCAATATTGTGTTGGTCCCCTTTAGGTGGTCAAAAATGCTCTGAACCATTGCATGGACAAGAGCATCTCTCAGGGTGTCCTATGGGGTCTGGAACCAGAACGTTGGCAGTGGATCCTTTTGGTACTCTGGCTTGTGCAGTGGGGCCTCTGTCAATCAAACTTGTTCCACTGCATCCTATCGATGCCTGATCAGAATGGGGTCTAGGACGTTTGGAGGTAAAATCAACACCTTGGGCCACTGTCATGTTACTCAAGATGTTCCTCATTGTTTGATGTTTTCGCCATGTGGTGGAGTGCATTTTCATGCTGGGGTAGGCCAGTGACATTTGGGATTTCCATTTGCATGAGGGAGTGTGCTTGTTCTGGGACAATGTTTACTTGGGTTTTTAAGTCTCATCAACATGGATGCCAAAATCCAAGTTTTCCCAGCAGAACACCACATAGTACCAATATGATCAATGTTATCCACTTCACCTGTAAGTGGTCATAATGTTGTGGCTGATCGGTGCACTTAGAATTCATTAGGTGGAGTAAGTTACCCAAAAGTGGGTCACATGGAAATAGAAAGTGAAAGGTTCCTCTTTTCGAGGAACCTACAACATATGGAGGTGTGAAGGTGCTGGGCATTGTACTTGTTAAAAACTTGTTTTGAGAGACCATAACTTGGCCCCTAGTATTGTACCCAATAAAGCACTGAAACAAAGGCAAAGCATAAACATGAATGGTCACAATTTGTGCAGTTACTAGTATGAGTCAAGCTCCTAGGACAGCTTACCAATATGATATCATCTGAGTGATTTAAAGACATGTTCTGTTTCTTGACAAAGTTTCTCCAAAGCCATGCAATTGTAGCTACAATAAATCAGCTGCTTTTAGTTTTAATCAGGTTTTATTTGGAGGAGTCGGTTCAATAGATATTTAGCCGTATGGGGGATTGATTTGACATAAGTCCAATGCAAAAAGTCTAAATTTCCTTCCCAAGTGGTGAGCAGGTTACTCAGTCGTCATTAAATTTATTTCTATATTCATCAGTGTCTTTCCTGACAACCAAATGCTGCCATTCCTTCATTATAGTATGACTTAGCTGAACTTGTGTGAGACAGATGATGGAAACTGTGTCTGTTTTTTCCTGCCATTAAGGTCAAGCTGTCACTAAATATGTCTAAGTATGACTACCTTTTGACCCAAGCAATGAAATTAGTAAGCAATATAAGGAATCTCCTCCCAGCTGGATATGTATGAAAACACAAATCACTTGAGATGTTCGAGGTGCAAAAGAGAGCTCTTGTTTATGAACAGCTTTTAGGCTTCTAGACTACATTAAAAATTATATTGTGCTGTGTAAAAGAGAAAAAAATAAAGAAGCTGGACAATTTAATCTAGATCCTTTCCCATCTGTCAAGCAAGAGAGAAAAAGACTGATCATTTACTAGTTTTGATTTTTTATTACTTTGAGGCCTGGGGAAATTACGAAGAAGCCTGGCATATGGTACCCCAAAACATGGGAAGGTGTCTGGTGTGGGTAATACAGATGTAAATGTCAATTGTAAATTCAAAAGTCTTATTATACAATATGATGATACAGTTAGTGTTATTCTGCTGGAAATACATAAATTGCAGTCATATATAAAGGAGAACTGATTTCTAGCAGCTTTCACATTTCTGAATGTTGGTTTTTATATTGTACTGTATGGAATAGAAAGCAAATGGCTACATGCACATTACACAACAAAACCACTGTACAATATAGAATAGTTTTCCTCGGAAAACTGCTGACAATCATATTGCAAGTATAACAGACTTCTTGTAAATAGACAACAAACTTGCAGATACACTGTATTGCATAAGTGTGGAAGTATTAGGAAAAAATATATAAATACAGTCAACTATGTAAATGCATTAGAAGTGTGCATGCAGTGGAATAAGCATGATTCTGTAAAAATATTGACTGAATTTCAAGACAGAACATGTGCTATATCACACATACACACACACACACATACACAAAAGCAATTTTACAACATTGAATGTTACAAAAATACAACTGAAAAATGCAGGCTTGTTGAATGACGATGTAGCATACGAAAGAAAAGAAAGAAAGAAATCACACTTGCTAAGTCTTTTTTTGTGTTTGTAATAATAGCTTCAAGTAAATGAGGAAAAAGGTGGTCAAGAGACAAAAGAGACAAAGCCCAGCAGGATGAGAAGAAGTGAGGCTGGGCTGCTTCACTGCAGGATGGAGAGGGAGGAGGGATGCACACTTACTTCCACAGGCAAACAAATACAGTGTGTATGTGTGTCAGGGTGTGTGTTTGTTTATGCATGCGTGCATGTGTTAGGTCCTGATGTGAATGGGTAAGCAGCTTCCTTTCTTAGCACAGGAACATTATTAGCATACGGGGGGAAGTGCACCCTAGAGAGTGAGAGATGAAAACGGAGTGGCAAAAGCCAAATGGACAGAAAACAAGACGTTTTTAAGGGAGAGAGCGGGGAAAGAGAGACTGATGAGTGTGAGAGGTGGATGACAATGTGAGAAAATAGAGTGGGAGGTGCCGAGAGAGGGGATAAAAAACTGGAGTAAGGGAAACAAGAAAAAAGAGCACGGAAGAGGGCACTCAGAATGGAAGGTGGCATTTCAGAAGAAAGAAAAAACATAAACCCTGCATAGGAAGTGAAGTCAAAGATAGCTCCGACACGTTCAAGTCCTGTAGATGGATAATAAAATAAAGATGGGGGCGCAAATGTGGACAGAGCGAATGAAAAAGTAATGCAGCCACTCTGTGGTCAAAAAGGTTTTGGTGTGGAAAAGACAGGGAGCATAAGGAAGGATATGCTACATTCGGAGAAGGAAGATGAGGTCTGTTGATGTGTTTGATTTGTATTCATTTTTATAATAAAACTATTGAAATATTAATCTGTTACTATGAGCCATAAAGGCAAAGAGTAATGTCAGTTTCAATGCATTAGTCTCAATACTGGTCATAACAGGCCAAATAAGCTTCTCCCAGCCAAACTTAAATGTAGCAAGGGTTGCACATGAAATTAAAGGAAACATTTACTTCCAAAAGGCTTCTATTAATTACAGCTGTCAGAGGTGTGAAAAACAAGGCAAAATAAGGTAGTCTGTCTACCATAATGTTCATAATGCAGTAATATAATGGCAACAAGCATAAAGCAAACAGTGGATGTCCAAGAAAAACTGCATTTCAAAGCATTATTAGATCATAGAGAAATCTTAAAGAAATACTGAATGTATGAGGAACTAAGCTAGCGCCACTGCCTTGATGTGTGTAGGGGTGGTGCCAGTTGCCAAGATATACAACCAATAGTATAGACCCTTAGTGAGCTATATACACAATCATAGAACTGAAGTTACATCAAGCAACTATTATACTATATAGTAAAACATTTTTGCAAAACTATTTTTTATGGTCATTGTTCAAATGTAGATGCATTTTAACAGCACATCCGCTCCCATTTAGCCACGTGTAACTTAGTAGTTCAGACCAACCACAAACTGTTTACACAGATTTTGTAGAAATTGTGTATTATTGTCACTGAAAAGCGTATAGGCAGTATAGAAATGCATCTTTATGTGTAATTAACAATGTTTTGTACATGTTTTATTAGTTAAGGTGTGCATGACTAAGATTTAGTTGTGGATTTACTTGAAGCTCATGTACAGACTTTAAAAGACAGTACAGATGAAACCTACTTTGAAGAACTCTGGAAACAAACTGATGAACAATGCAAGGCTGTGACCCAGAACCTGCAGCCAAAAGAAGCAAAAGCCTTAACTATCTCAACTAGGTGGCTATCCTGAGCAGGACATTTTTGATATAAGTGTCTTATGTGCACCTATGTAATTTTAGATGTACCAGATTCAACCGTTCCACATTTTAATCACCTGAGGGTTACATAAAGATGCTCATTGTGATGTATATTAGTTTTAATGTACTGCTACATAGGAATCTTGCCAGCATAAGCAAATGATAACAGTGACTGACCTTAAAAAATGACTATTTGGCCTACAGCAATTTGTTGGAAAAATAATAATGAGACACTGTGCCACCCCACTGTAAGTAATGGGCTCTGCCTGGTCACCTTTATAAAAACTGTCTGGTTCCACCGCTGAATTTGTGGAATTCTCACTACTTAACGTGACTCCAAATAAACAAAATGTTTATGTTTGGTTAAATATTGTGTTCACCGGGTAGAAATAGTCCATTGTAAAAACTAAATGCTCTTCAGATTTTACAATGCTGCACAAAGTAGTGGCTCAAAGTAGTGAAAGCTTCCATCCTAATGCATCTCTGTTAGGGCTGGCCTTCAAAATCCCATATAGGTCAGACTCTAACAGCATGTTGCTAAAATCTAGAGGCGAGGTGGCTTTCAGATATGCATTTCTTTCATAAGAGCTGCATAAGCCGCTTAGTGCTTTTATAGCAAAGGCACTCAGGTGGATTCACAGCCATGGAGCTCTGCATCAACAGCCTCTCTGCTCTGCCACAGCAGAGAGGAGAGGAGCCAGAACATGTTATCCATGTTATCTTATATGAGCTGAATGAGAAACTCCTCGACACGGTGGGAAATGAGACAGAGGGAAAGAGGGGGAAAGAATAAGGAAAGGAAGAAAAAAAATCAAGTGAGGCTGAAATTTCCCCCTCTGCGGTTTCTCTCTTCACCGGCTTCACTGCAGTTCATTTACATTAATTCAGTCTGACGAGCCGGTGAAAATCTTGGTGAAAATCTAGACCACAGGATGACAGAGGGGTCGGGATGTGCAGCGGTTGAAAGTAAGTGCATTAACCCTTTTAACGGTGGAGGTCTCCATAGTGGGACCAGAACACATTTGTTTTTAAAACACAGCCTGATGCCATTTTTAAAGTTTGAAGAGGTCACCTGGTTGCATTATGACTGCAGAGGATGCAGCGCTGTTGTGTGTGATTTCTGTTGCATCACATGCGGTAAAGTTTCAATTCCATATGTTTTATCGGCAAGATTAGTGTGTTTAAATTACTGCCAAAGCACCAAAGATATTTATATGAAGTGAAAAGAAAAAAAAAACTATTAATCAGGTGGAAAAAGAAATAAAACAGGATGATACAAAGAACAAGAGGATATCAGTAAACTGATATTAAGAGGAAGTAAACATGTCCATTTTGGAAGTTTTTCAAAACTTCTCCTGGCCTGAAGATACACACAGAGAGACAAACTTATTATTATTTCAGAATTCATCCAAGTACCCATCAAAACCATTTTGGCTTTAAAGTTCTTAGGTCTGTTTGCTTCAGGTGTTTTCTCTTTTCAAAATAGCCCAGGGCTTAAGAGGTAACTGAAGCGTTATACAAAGTGTGTAGGTATTTGGACTTCACTTAAATATTTCCAACTTTTGTAACTTCGTACCTTGGCCACATACATTCCAGAGGCTCCAGTTAGTATACTGATCAAATTTAAAGTACAAAACAAACCATTAGTAAATACTGGCCCACTGTCGATGAAGAAATTCCACATCTTCCCCAGTGACAACCTACAACCCTGAACTGCTGCTAACATGTTAATGCACCTTTAATGGTATTCCAATACTGGAACATTAATGTGTTATCTACACCCGCTAACTGTTAGGGGTTGCAGGGGCAGGAGCCTGTCGGATGACACTGGCTGTGAGGTAGGGGTGCAATCTGGACATGTTGCCAGTCAATCACAGAACTGACATGTGGAGACAGACAATCATTCACACTGACATTCACACCTGAAGGCAATTTAAAGGGGTGAGTTAACCTGACCTGTATGTACCTGCCTTGCCCGAATACAATATGTACTAAATATGATCATACCTCCGTGATCAGTATTTTTACTGATTTTAAGTCTATTTAAGAATTTATTTGAAATTTTAAGTACATTTTCATTTGCTTTTTAAAGGAAAAGTAGCACCATGGCCGTACTTTTTAGACTACTCTTTTTTATACTACACACTTCTGTACATTTGAGGGGGACAAAACAACCTCAAAAGCACATCCAACATTTTAACACTTTATAAAGCAATTATTATAAAGCAATTATCTGTTAGTAAACATTTGCTTAATCCACACATCCAGCAAGTCAAGTGTTATCCATGTTTTAGTCCTCCCACTGGCCTACCCAAACAGGAAAATGCACCCTAACACATGGCTAAAACATCAAACAATCTGGAACATGCTGAGGATCATGACAATGGTCCAACATGTTGATTTGACCTCCAAACTTCCTACATCCCATTCTGATCAAGCATCAAAAGGATGCAGTGGAACAAGTTTGATTGACGGAGGTCCCACTGCACAACCAAGAGCACGCAAAGGATCCATTGCCAACGTCCTGGTGCCAGACCCCACAGGACACCCTGAGAGATGCTCTTGTCCATGTCCAATGGTTCAGAGCATTTTTGAACACATAAGGAGGACCAACACAGTATCAGGCAGGTGATCATAATGTTATGCCTGATTGGTGTATGATCCCCAAGAATAAATAATAAGCAAACAGGCAAAAGACAGTACAGCTGATGGTACAGTCTGATGATAATCCTTTGTAGATGTCTCACTATGAGCAACCCCTTCCTCATAACTCCTGTAGATGCTGATAACAGAGTCAAGCAGTTAAATTCTGAAAACACACACTACTTTCAACATATCAAAATCCAAAAATCCAGGTGATCTCACCTCAGCATTCACCACAGAAGGTTCTTCCCTCAGGTTTCACACTGTAAGGCTTTCATCTACAAGCAAATCATTAACAGTGGCATCTGGGAGCATTGAAGGCCACATTTCCCGGTGTTTCCCTTCTTTTTTCCCTACCTCCTGTCTCAGTAATTTTATTTTATTGGCATGAAAGTAAAGAACAATATCACCCAAAGCAATAGAGCAAAAGATCAACATTTTATATGAAATCCTTTTCTCTCCTCATATTAAAGTCTTTAATTCTCTCTCCATTTCTCTCCCTGGCTCAGTCTGTCAGTGTTTCCTCCCTAATGAGGCCTCGGCCACCCAGGAGGTGATGTCACTGTGCGGCTGCCTGTTGCCTCCAGTCATAAACAGACTGGCTGCAAATGTCAGCCCGCCTCTTGCACTATCTCAGCTCCGCGTGCGCGCACGCACACACACACGCACACACACACACACACACACACACTCTCGTAGATACACCTCGAAGGTAGCTCCACGCATGCTGTCATACACAGTGCTACAGGATCACAACTTCCCGTCCTTCCTCCTCTAACTAAACGTGCATTTAGACTCACACAGGAATCCTCATGTCCACTCTGAATGGACAAACAAAAAAAAGTCGCACACACAAAAGCAGCAGCGTCACCCCCTCTGAACACAGTTGTGCAGTAAATACCTGCGCGGTCGCACACACATCATTCCCAGTCGCCTGATGGTGGTTTGAGAAAAGGTTACTCGCCCAGATGGAACACTCTGCTCTTTTCTCTCTTCTTCTTTTTGTCAATTTGTGTGAGGCTGAGTAAAGGTTAGCATTGCTGAGGCACTTCTCTGTGGCCGTTTTGTCATTCTTTGGCCTTTAGTACGTCTGACTTCACTAGTGGTTCTCCACTGAGAATCTCGTTTTGAGTCTGGTTGGATGTTGCAAAGAAAAATGGAGGGCAGGACGAAGATAAATAAAAGTTGTGCATCTAAATGTAGGTAAATACCAGAACTAGTGGCCGGAATGTTGCGTGGTAGTGATTTAACTCACATAATATCTCAAAAAACTTGCACAAAAGAGGTGACTATTCTACACCACTGAGCGGCACTGTGTTGACAGTTCTTTTTACTTCTGCTATCTGCATGTTACAGTTTTCAAAATCCTATGCGAAACAGCAACAACATATATCTCACTTTCTTGTCTGCAGCTGGTGCAGAATGTTACTGCAAGATTTCTGACTGCTGCCAAAAAAGGAAAGCATTACACTGGCATCCCTCCACTGGCTACCTGTAATACAGAAATGATTTTAAGGTTCTTTTATTTCTTTATAAAGCCATGAACCTCTCTGCCCTTACTCTACTCCTGGGCTTCTAAGATCTTCACAACAACTGCTTTTAACTGTTCCATAATCAAGTAAGCTCCAAACCTTTGGAATAGCCTTCCTCTTTCAATCGAATGTTCCTCCCACACTGACACTTTTAAGAAAAATATAAGGACACGTTTATTTTCAGTGGTCCTAATATTTTAGTATATTACATTTATTTTATTTTAGAACTTCTCCTTTCAAGTTACGTCCCTAGTTTGTCTTCTTTTACAGTATTTTATATGTATTGATTTTGCAAGTTTTGCCCTGCTTTCTGTTTGGAAGTTTTATACCTGTTATACAACATGCACAGCACTTTGGTCTGCTCAGGTTGTTCATAAATAAACATATGGAACATAAGGTACTTTCAAGCTAGCAACCTACATGCTGAAAAGTTTTGCAAAAGATTTAGATCATGCATATATATTCAATACACAGTGCTCTGCCTGACTCATTACATACAATGTTGACCTGTCAGTCAATTTGGTTATTGGTCTCATGTTAATACAAAATGGGGAAAAAAAGAGGAACGTCATGCATTGTTGAATGAATAATCCTAACAACAAGAAGCCTTTTGGATTGGATCATAAATGGTAAAATAATGGTAACACTGTGTAATTAGCTGGTAGCTATAGAGAGGCAGCAGTGACTCCAGACTCTGCACTCCAGTGATTTCCTATATTCATGTAACTTTAACATTTCAAGCAACTGTTCACAAAGAAATTTCCCTGCAGGGATTATTAAAATAATCCTGATTCTAATGACTGTAGTACAGGATTAGACTATTAACAGCTGCACTGAAAATAATTTAAAGAAATTATGCATAAATTGTGACTTCAAACTGATTCAAATATTTATAAACTTAAGACAGTTTTGGAAACCTGTCCATTGTTGACACATAGCATTCATGGCAATCATGATTATAGTTTATGCTCATCTTTACCATCAGAGTCAATATAAACTACATTACTAACCCATTTTACACACAATAAACTGCAATAATCGGTAAATAAAATTTCTTTCAGTCAAACTTATGCACAAATTTTGAAGACAACTATTACACTGAGGTGTTATATTAGCTTGTAATGTACAAAAGCATTTCTCCAGTGACGAATATCAGTCCTACTAGCCTAAATTGTAAAGAAGTACATATCTTTTTTTCCTAGCTTGACACCTACACAAAAGTCAGGTAATATATAATGATTTAGGGGCTTTAATTGTACAGATATTTTTTGATAGTCCAAGTTGTTTCCTAAACTTAGCTGAGGCCAGTAACTAATTCTGTGTCATAAGCTAGCTGAACCTCAGTTTAACAATGACGTTTCAGGGTGAAGTTGTGTCTAAAATTTAGTTTTGTTCATTTTTACTCTGTGCTTCTTCCTCATGATATCATGGCTTTTCACATCATATTCTGCTGAATAAAATTCCCCCTTGGTTTATAAACAGGATTATTAGGAAATACAAGAAAGCTGTAAAGGCAAGGCGTTTATTCCTTAGGCTAGAGAGGATTATCTGTCTTAGACCAGTGTTTACACACATAGCATTTATTCCATTTATTGAGCTGTTTGGTACATATGAAACAGGCAAACTCAACAAGATGTACCTCAGTATGTGACAGGAGAGTTCAAGACTTTTTTAGCTGATGAACGGATACCTGCATTAAAATAAGGACATTAGTATCCTACAGCAGTCCCAAGGTAAACCTGAGAGAGTCAGTGTTTGTCTAGAAGGAGGACAATCAGATGTATGATTTCTGTAATTTACCCCGTGTTTGTTTACAAGACAATCATAGCCAACTGTTACTGATCCCTGGCTCAGATCTGACTAAAAATCCTTCGCTGAATCCTTTATTCAGTGTGTGAACATGTCACCGGTGCTATACAGTGACCTGCCAAGATTAGTCATTATACAGCAAAAGCGTGACACAGTGTTACGCCACAACAGAAGGGTAGTGGGCATCCACTTAAGCATGTTATTCTTGCAACAAATGGAGCAGGTATAATGATGAAACTGTACATAGACAGAGAAAAACACTATCACACATGCACTTCATTGTTATATACACCGATCAGGCATAACATTTTAACCACCTGCCTAATATTGTATTGGTCCCCCTTATGTGGTCAAAAATGCTCTGAACCACTGGACGTGGACAAGAGCATCTCTCAGGGTGTCCTGTGGGGCAGGACGTTGGCAATGAATCCTTTGTGTGCTCTGGGTTGTGCAGTGGGGCCTCTGTCAATCAAACTTATTCCACTGCATCTTGTTGACGCTTGATCAGAATGGAGTCTAGGAAGTTTGGAGGTCAAATCAACATGTTGGACCATTGTCATGTTCCTCAACATGCTCCTGATTGTTTTGTTTTGTTTTGGGGGGTTTTTTGCCATGTGGTGGGCTGCATTTTCCTGTGGGGGTAGGTCAGTGACATTTGGGAATTCCATTTGCATGAGGGAGTGTACTTGTTCTGGGACAATGTTTATTTGGGTGTCTAAGTCTCATTGACATGGACAGCAAAATCCAAGGTTTTCCAGCAGAACACCACATAGTACCAATATGATCAATGTTATTCACTTCACCTGTCAGTGGTCATAATGTGGCTGATCGGTGTGTACCTGTGTGACAAAAATGGCCAAAGTGTTTGGTAGTGTTTCTTATACAGCTGCTTGGACAGGTGGTTCTCATAACAGCCAAATGCTTAAGGGTTCAGTTGTATAATCTGCAATGCTTTTCACAAAAGGGTATTCTTTTAAAAAGATTGCCATCATGACTGAGAACAATAAGACACAGAAGACACAATATTTGCAGTTTGTGTTAGTAACAGTATCACTGTTCTAATGTGCTTCAGTGTGAACAGAAGTACTGTTTCATTGACACTTCAATACAACAGGCACAACTGGGGGTGAATATAACGTTTCTCACACATCCAGCCCTAAGTAAGACTGCCAGTTCAGCAGTTTAATCAGTTCGCAGCTGGTCTGGGCTGTTAGGTTCTCTTTCTGCCCTGTCTCCCAAAAATTATGTTTCCATACAACTAAACTGCATTCTCAATTACGTTTAGAGCGGAATGTATTTTCTGCCAGATTACTTTTGTTTGTGATTTGTCACAAATACAAATCAGCATAGCCCCGCCATTTATTTTATTGCTGTACTGTCAGTACTTCTTAGCTAGCCAATCATATATTTTACTGTATATAAGAATCTCTCTAGTCCCCTGATCTGAAAAATGCAGGAGTGCCACCTGCATTCCTTCTAAGAAACCAGCAGGCGGCGACTCCTCTGGTGGCAAAAAGACATCCAACTATACAGAAATCTTTGAAAAATGACCTGCCCTATTCTGTTCGCTCAGTAAACAGTTTTTAGTCTCCGTCACTAGTTTCAAGACTTTTCTTCATATAGCATATTTATTTTGCAAATAATAGCCCCATTTAGGGTAAAATAAACAACAAAGCTATGTATGATTGAGAGGCTGCTATCATAACACTATGCAGTGTCCTTGGGTTCTCCAATCAGATCCAAACAACATAGCAACAGCTAAAGCTGGAACTTGAGGCTTTCATAACGGTTGCCTGCCAACCAGCGAGTGATGTCAGGGTTGCTATGTCCATCTTTTACATACAGTTTATTAGAGGAAGTGAGATTTTGTAAATCAGAGCAGAGAATCTTGGTCAACAAGGAGGAGCTCCAAAAGCTAATGATTCGGCCTGTGAGTCAGCTCCCTTTGAAAAAAAAATGTTTACAGAGTTTCATTTGTTTATGATTTGAACACATTCTCTGCAAAGCAACCAAGAGAGAAACCACATGCAACAGCAACAGAGGCCAAAAAACAAACAGACAAACAACAACAGCACATGGATTTCCAGTTTAAAGCTGAACTTCAATAGGGAGAAAGGGGATAAGACAGACAAAACAAACAAACAAAACAAGTGTGATTGTAGAAGAGGTCTGAGACATAAAGACACCAGACACTTCTAGAGGGAGAGTCAGAGAAAAGGCTGCCGGCCCCTGCCAGGTTCTTCAGACGATCTGTTCTATTCGTGCTGTCCAGCAGAGACTTTGGCTTGGCTTTCTTTTCCTCAGCTTTCCATTTGAGTTGAAGCCTCCATACTGAGCTGACTGATACAGACAGATTCTCTCACTCTGACACGCACACACACACGCACACACACACACACCCACACACACACACCAACAAATCCTAACAGATGAAAATCAAAAATAAAATCAACCCATCAAGACTGAATGCATGGCAAAAACTTCCACAAACAAACTTGGAGCCTTCAAAATTAGAAGAAAAAAAAAACCCCTAAAAGCCAAAACAAACATAAATCACAAAAAAGAAAAAAGAAAAAAAAATCCTTCAGATGTGAGCTGACAAACCCAAAATTAATTCTGGAACTGTACAAAGAGCAGAAGAAAGGTTTAGCTTTGATTTGTGAAGCCCGTCAGGTCCAGACTGTCTCAGTGTACCTCTGCTGGGAGGATTTCTCCTGATTAAAAACCATTTGTCTCAAGAAAAGACAGTGGATTTGACATCAAGAGGAGAGAGTCTCAGAAGAGAGTCCTGCTACAATGGCTACATTATACTGCTGTCTATGTGCCGCCAACTTTAACTCCCTCCTGTCTCTCCTACAGTAAATCCATTCTGAGTAGGAACTTGTAAGAAGGTAAAAAGACAGAAAAATGCTAAAATATGAGAGTAAATATAAAAAGGCGTGATAGAATAAGCACTGGAAGTTGCTCAGATGCTTAAACAAAACACAATAGCCATGTTTCT
The DNA here is from genome assembly GCA_024666655.1 of Dascyllus trimaculatus. Lineage (NCBI taxonomy): Eukaryota > Metazoa > Chordata > Actinopteri > Pomacentridae > Dascyllus > Dascyllus trimaculatus. The sequence goes on from CM045446.1 coordinate 17,901,581, forward strand.
GTTGCTTTCCGTCTTCGTTTTGCTCACCTCTTGCCATTTTCGTACTTCTCTTTCTCCTCCTTCGCCACCCACACACCTTTGCACTCCATAATCAAAATGTCATTTTGTGGCCCAACCTCTCTCCTCTTGCTGCTGTACTCCGACGCTCTTGCACATATCTAGTTATCGATCCGTTCCTCCTCATCACACCGCTGGGCGACTCATAATCCACTTCATTATTCCACCTACCGCATACACACACACACACACACACACACACACACACACACACACACACTCCGGCAGACACAGACGCACCCACAGGGAGGCGAACAAACATGCAGGCATCCGTGCAGGTACACAGCGCCGAGGCACACCCAAACAGAAGCAGCTAGATAATTTTTCAATTAAACCTCAAACTCCCACAGACTACCCACCATGCACTGCAGCTGCCAACCGGGGGCCCTCGTTTATCAAAGCGCAAGCAGAACAAGTTTTAAATACATGAGAGCCACACATACCCACAACAAAGTCGGTATAAATCAAACACATGTACGCACACCCGTATGCATTCAGAATTGATGGATTCAGCCTGTCTGTACAGGAACAGGCTTATTTAGGAAAAAAAAGATCATCCATGATGGTAAGTGTCCATTTGATAGGTTTAAATGTAGGAAACACGCTCATTTGAGGTACTACTAAGAGGGGTTCAGCTAAACCACATATTATATGACCTACTTGTCATTAAAAGAAGCAGAAACCTGTTTAAATGGCCTGTTAAAGACTGATGAAATAATTTCTTATGTCTTTCTTGCACTGCAGCAATTGTGAGTATTAGGACAGATACATCTTCAGCTAACACAGAAAGTGCTGTAGTGATAAAATTGAAGGAGGATAAACCCCACAAGGCCTGAGATGATGGAAAGGGATTGAAAGGGTGGGGTTATTTATTTAGCTTTTTATTGCAGATTATTGTTTAAAATATAATCCAATGACAAAATTGGCTGAGGTGGATCAAAACTGGTAAAACTTCACAGATATGTGAAAAATTGGACTTATAGATAGAAAACGAGTCATTCTGTTTCTCAACCAGTTGGAAGCGAAACCACTTTACTGCTATGTCCACAAAGCTTGACAATGTAAATACACTGTAAAGCATGTGGAATGAGAAATATTGAGAAATGAGAAATATTTGCCAGCAGGTTCCAAGTTAGTAGGTGGAGTTCAATTCTGAGACAGGTGACAAAATATGTGGAAAAACGAAGATAGAGTGTGTTACTAAGGGGTTGGGCCACCACGTTCTGTCAGAACAGCTTCAATTTTCAGTTGTCAAAGTCTCTGGAACCCTACTGAAGGGAAAGAACATCATTTTACCAAAAGACATTCCTTCTTTTGATGTTTAGGTGTTGGTGGTAGAGAGTATCGGCAGCCCATAATCTGCCACAGATGTCCAGCTGGGTTGACATCTGGTGACTGTGAAGGCCATAGTACATAATACTCTAATCATTTAGTGACCCCTTGTACCCACTGGATAGGGGTACTGTCATCTTGGAAGAGGTCACTCAAAAACTTTCTATTGATTTGCAGAGACATGTCGCTCTCATAAGACAAGTGAAGCCAAACCAAGGCTGCCACAGCATAACAGAGCTTTCAGATCCCCTCACTGTAGGGATCAAGGATTTGTGTTTTTTCTTTTAATTTGTCAGCATCAGTCGATGATGTCTTAAAAGACATGTTGTACCTTTCTTGCCTCATTAGACAGATGTCTAGCCTACCCTCTTGGATTGGTTCTGATTTAGCGTGATATTATTTTCCTCTCTCTTTTATTTTACATTTCAAATAATGTCAACTCTCTCCATTTTTGTGTTTGTATTCTACGCTTCTCTCCCTCACTTCTCACCTCTTCATTCACTGTCATTTAAAATAATGTTAATTAGTAGCTGTGGATTAACAACTTCTTATAGTGTGAGTACAGGTGAAGGTGTGGGGCTGCCTCCTGGCTAATTTATTTAACAATATCATGCAAAAAATCTTTTTAACTTAACTTTTTTATTAATATGCCACCTGTTTTCCGCTCACTTCATTTTCTGCTCATTGAATATGTCAGATGTTCACACTCTGCCTGTTAGCATCAGACCAAACAGTGTGTTTGTTTTAAGTCACACAAGTGGGAAATGTGTTGATCTCAATCAGCAAGATACAATAGGTATGCAATGTTTTAATGGAAAAACAGAGGAAATCTGCAATTTGGGGGTGAATACATATTAGATTTTGACAGGTGGGTAAATAGAATTTATTTGTTAATTACAATGACAAGTCTGACATCACAAGAAATGGCCAGCTGGTCCTCTAAACATATAGCTCGAATCATCAATTTTAAAGAAGGTGAAAGCTTTGATCTCAATTGTTGATGAGTTTATCGCGCATCCAACACTTCATCTGCTGCTGCAAAATGACAGAGCAGAACCAGCGCCATATTCACATATTAATTAAGCATGGCCCATCACATCGTCACCCATCAGTTGAGGCATCTTTTATTCATCTGTCGTATGGCTGGCATGTCTGCAAACAGATGCGCACAACAAAACTCGGCAGACAAACAGGCTTGTTGGGGAGTTAAATTTACTCAACACATTATACACAGAAGGGCTGCATGATACTGGGAAAAAATCAACAACAGCGACAAAAAAAATCTATCATTTTGCTGTCCACGTGTGGACCCTGCAAGCCAACAAACTATGTGTCTTGTGGATAAAGTATAAACTGAAAACAAAACAAAACATTTTTGTATCAAGCAACAACAACAACAAAAAAAGTTATAGTATGATGCTTTTGAGTTTATTTGCCTTATTTTACAATGCATTTCCTGCAATGTGGCATCCTCACATCACAATGTTGATGCTGAAAAAAATGTGCTGTGCAGCATTAATTCACAAAATCTATACACAGTTTTTCACAAAATGTCACAGTGGATTCCTTTGGTAACACTTTGAGTCCATATTTGAGGCCTTTTTTAATGTTATAAAGGTCTGAGAAAAAAGTCATTAGGCAACCTTAAAACAGGGGTGGGAGTTAGAACTTCTACAGCGACTGACTATATGTTCAGGATTTTGCTCTCCAGCGTACCAAGTAACAAATCAAATCCTGTTGCTGGTTTAGTATTTTTGCCCATGGCAGATTACATATCACCAGCTGGGCAGAAGAAGTGAGGTCATGGGTGAGTCAAGTGGCGGCAACTAATGCAGAGATGATTTTAGTAACTGCAGAAGAGGGATGACGGAACAGTCGAACAAAACACAACAAAGTTTGTGTATATCATCGATATAAAGGTTAACATAGGTGGCCCCAAGGGTTAACTGGGTAGCGGCACAGCTACTTCTAGGTTACTCACCTCTGAGGAATTGCTGTGGTTTCTTTCTAATTTAGAATTTTAAAAGTGAGAGAACATTATAAGTTCTTAAGTATAAAATGAAAATGTATTGAACTTTTGACCTTCCTTCCACTCCCTGTCTGCCAGAGCACCTTTTTGGTAACTAAATGGATGTATCACAATGGATGTTTTTTTTTTTTTTACTCCATTAACACTAAGGCGAAAAGATATAATCTGAAAAATGACAGTGAATGTAAACCTAGGGCTAATACAGGTGGTGTTAATAGTTTTTTTTTTTTAAAATTACACTAGTAAGAGAATGAAGATGAAGAAGGGGGGCAGCTGAGGATGCTACAATTGTTGTAGATGATATTAACAATCATCTTTAAGAGAACCCAAGACTATAAGTTCTTCCAAAATAACCTGAAGAACCAAAGCATCAACATCTCTGAAGAGCTTGTTGAGTTATGGAGAACAGAAAGTACATGGATGCTGTCACAGAATGCCTACAATACGAAGATGTCTAATGTTAAGTCCATGATGTGTTTCTCTTCTGTTTTTTTCCTGAATTTAAAACGTTTGGGGATTGAGGCACAAATTTGGACTTCTTATCTCGATGCATTTGCTCACTCATACACAATAGGTCCGTGGAAAAGGATACTGTTGCTTCATTAGTCGAGTTGATGGCAGCTGGTGGCATGACTGTGTGTTCTCACAATCTGAGGCTGAAATGTGAACAAACCTACATCACGCTTGTGTGTAAGCCCTGTTTGTGGCCTAATTGCATGAAATTTCATATTCAAAGGCAAACTTATGAAGGCAGGACTGTGAATCTTACATCTGTATTATCTGACCTGAATATCTCAACCTGTCTTTAATACAGAACGATATTGTCAAGCAGCCCCACAGCACCATCAAAAGAAAGGATGGATGTGCACTGATGCCTCGTGTTATGACTTCATTGCAGGCGTTTTCTTTTGCTGTTCATGATGCAACTTTGCAGCGCAGTCTGAACTTGGACAGCTTTTACAAGTGTTCTCAATCTACGTTTTCGATAAGATCTTGTTCACTCCCTGTAAAGCTGCCTTTGATTTTTTTGTCCCTCACCTCAAGCGGGTGACAGTTGACACACAGATTCCTGCTGATAGCCCAGCTTCCATGTGCACTTTGCACACAGGTGTCAGAGCATTCTTGGTGTTGGTTGGTCACCATGGTTACTGTATCATTTTGCATGTGTCTCTCTGCCTTCACAGAAAGAAAGATTTAAAAAAAACAATATATGCACTTCTTGCTCTTCCAGCTGATTGTTGAGTTTAACCTCCAAATTTGTGGCTGATCATGGCCTTGCTCCAATTCCACAAAAAAAGTCCTTATTTCAACATAAAAAATAATCACAGGGCATGAAAACTGCTTATTTATTGCCACTTCAGGCAGCTGCTTGGTGAGGCAGATTTTTCAGAAGTAAAGAGGAAAATCCCCTCATAGCACATGGGAGCAATTGCTCAGCTCAGACATTGGTATGAAATAATAAACATGTTTTGACAGGCTGCATTCTACAAAGATCCCATGTCATATCTGAGGTAAGGTGTCTCATTCTGACTGGTTAATATCTGATTTTTAATTCAAGGCCAGTATTGGCAAATCCATACATCAGTCAAAGCCAAACACAAGGCCTTGTGTGCCCACAGGCTTTGGCGGGGGGGCATTCACACACACGCACATGCGCACACACACACACAGATGGGCAGCAGATTTTGTTGTTTTGTCTCAAAAAGAAGGAGCTGCAAGGCCCCACATGGAACTGTCAATGAATACGAACTCAAAGATGAGAACTCGCTGTTGGATTCCCTATGCATGCTGGGAAAGAAAGATTGGAGCACACAGAGAGAGAGAGAAAGAGAGAGAAAGAGAGAGAGAGAGAGAGAGAGAGAGAGAGAGAGAGAGGGAGGACACTACAAATAGAGGCTCAGAAAGAGAGAGAGAGGGTGAAAGGATGATGAAAGAAAAAAATGAGAGATGGAAGGAGACGTATGGGGGGGAAGAGGAGGCAGAAGAGGCAGTGTGGTGTCTTTGGGGACTTGCTGTCAAACCTCTCTAGGAATGTGAGCAGAAAGAGAAACAGCTTCACCCAACACAAACACACACACACACACATATATACACAGACACACACACAGACACAGGCAGCAGGTCCACGCAGATTGACGTCTATTGAAGTCTTTGCACAAACATCACTAAGCAGTACTCCCACAAGGCTTTTCTCCAGCCCAGACACCACCTTATCAAGAACGAAATGCTGAACATCCACTGAATTGATGGGCAAAGAGTGTTCAATAACAAAGCAGCAGGATGTCCAGAGGTGCCCAAAACTGCCAAAAAATGTACACAGACACACATACATTCACATAGTTGATACAAAGCCTGCAAACAGGTGCTTTGTGAGTCTGTCAATAACTAGCAAGGGAATAACAGACTTTTGATGTGATATTTATCGGCTGCTTCAGTGAGGACTGTTATGAGTTTTCACTAAGGTAGATATATGTCAAGACCCCTTTTTGACCAATTTTCAGTCAACAACTGCACATTATCTTCTGATTTAAAGTAAAAAAGACTACCTTTTGCTGTTTGATGACATTACTCAACTGCAAGTCAGAGAAGAACTGTGCAAGAAAGCCTGCAAATGGAAAAATAATATACTATCCTGACAGGTAGAAGGGATAGATTAGATAGATCAGTCCAGACTATCAGTATCATGTGTGTCTTTATGTTGTATTAAGCTTTCTGGGTACAGCCTACCACGGTCAACAGCTCAGGTCAGGTTCTCCTATATATCACTGTACAAGTAAACTTGTGTGTTTTAGAACTTTATCTTATTTGGTTTCGATTGTGTTGTGAAACCTCATTGCTGTAGTTGAAATGCTGATTTTTGGTCTGAGAGATCCTCAAGTTCTGTCAGATTAAAGCTCCATCATCTTTTATCAAGTTTCTACATAGTACACTGTTTTTTTTTTTTTTTTTTAAATCTTCCCATTTACATATTTCTTACAATGGACATTTTACTTTTCAAAGCAGGAGAAGCACAAATGTAAAACCTTGAAATAAACTCTACATAGTTAGATGGTCTAGTTGGTCTTCTTGGGCGGAAGGGTTTGGAAGAATCAATTTGTCAAAGCTTTAAGGTGTGTTTGGACTCACTATCCCACTGCATTTCAAAACCTTCTCCACAAAGATCCAAACCAGACTGTGAGACATGTCTCTCAAGAATGGACTTGTCTTTGGTCAGGGTGGAGTCGATTCACTGTGGGAGTCCAAATCCAAAGTCGCAAACATCCCCCTCAGACGTAAACCTTCCCAGCAGCATGTTTTACAGGTTTCATCAATTGCAGGATCATTCTCTCTCCTGTTAACCTCATATTCACCTTTCAGTTACTTCCATAGCTCCCTAACAAGGATTTATCAGCAAACAAGGATTTGTTTCCATCATCCATCTTAGCCCGTCTCTAGGACTCAGTCTTGTTTCCCCTACTAAGAAGTGGTTTAGAGATGCTACTTGTCCTTTCAGAGCACTACTAAACATCTTTCTTTTGATAGGACTTTTGTTTATGTGTTCTTTATGAGGGGTCAGTGGTGGCCTAGTGGTTTGTGAAGTGAACTTGTAACCGGTGGGCCCCGGACTGGCAAGAGGTTGAGGTGGGAAGGTGAGAGTGACCGCCTATGCCAGTCACCACCACTATGGGCCCTTGAGCAAGGCCCTTAACCCCTGACTGTTCCCGAGGCGTTGCATCACGCCCACTGCTGCTAGTATGTATAGTTCATTTTTGTTCTGTCTGATCCTGCTTTGGATACAAGTGATCCTGTGTGTGTTAGAGCTCCATGCTCCCCCTTAGAAACCTTCCGTCTAGCCATAATTTGATGCTGAGAAAGCTCCTCTTTGCTTTGAATAACAATCTGACTTCTGACACTTTCCCTTAGTCCTCATGCCATGTTTTCCACTATCACAGTTATACTTAGCAAGCAGTGGAGGCACAGCCCTATTTGGAACAGGTGAACAACGCGGCAGGTTGATTTAGTTGAACAAGCCTGAGGTGATCAACTGATTTAAGTCATCTGAATGCTGCTTTAGTGGATGGATATAACTCCAAGATACCTTTTGAGAAATGAGTTAACATTGTTACTGCCACTAATCTGCTTCAGTTTGTTCTAGGGCTAGATATAGAGCAGAATTTTAAGTATTTCTTTATTTACCATTAAAACTTGTAGTGTTTCGAAATATTTCTAAATCATCCGACTTTAATTATTTTCCCAGATATGACAGATTTTTCAGTTTCGACTGTACGTATACACATGTTGGACCATCTGAGAACAAAAACCTGCAACAGTAAACACAGAAAATTAATGAGGGATGGGTTTGTGTGTTTTGTTACATCTTTTATTCTCCCCTGATGACTTTTATTGGGTAGAATTTGTTTAGTGCACACAGTTCTGAAGCAGAAAAAAAACTAATATGCAGAAAATCACACAGAGTGCTCTCCTGGCCACCTTTAACATTTTCAGCAGCTTAATAACACACAAATACATGACAGTAAGACAGGCAACACTCGCATATACAGACTGATGTGCCAGCTGCTAGCAGCGAGGGCAGTGCAGGGCCATTAGCCGAGCACTTAGACACAGACCATGTCTTTCATAGGCCATGAATGACAGATACTGCTCTGTGCTGGTGAGTGTGTGTGTGTGTGTGTGTGTGGTCACTGGTGAAACCAACAACCACAATAAAGCCATGGTTTCAATAACACATTTTCCTGAAAGAGTACACAAGGGGCTCTTCAACAACCCACAGCATCTCAGCGTGTGTGTAGAGGGGTTGTGTATGTGTGCGTGCGCGCGCACGTGTGTGTGTGTGTGTAGGTTATAGCCACTAAGGGGGCCATAACAGTCTCAGTGCCTCTGCACCATGAGTAAACTGTGTAGAAGTGTAGCCAAACAAGCACACACACACACACACACACACACACACACACACAGGGGTGCACACACACACACCCACACACACACACACACACACACACACACACACACACAGTAGATATATGACCTCAGGGTTGGGTATGAAGGGCTGGCCTGGGTGATGTATAGGCCAAGGCCTCGGTCATAGATCTAATAGATACAATGGACTGGACCTTGACGCGCATGCACACACATTTTCTTGCTGAGGCTGAGGGGTGGCTGATGGCAGCTGATGATCTCCCTCTCTAAACTCTCTCAGACACACCGGATCACTTTATATTTCCACGCCACGTCAGTCATTTGACACGCTGACATGTTATAGCATGGTGTAACCGGTTGTAACTGGTGTACAACTGGTTGTTTTTTCAGCGTTGTGCAACGTCATCAAGTCCTCTCGCTCCAGGCGAGCCATCTGCTGGCGCTGACGTGATAACCAGGCAGATAATCCACTCCTCAGTCTTTCACTATACTTCGAACAGCACATTTCAGATGGTACAAGCAGCTGTTGAAAACTGCTATATGGAAGCTTTTATTATTGTTGCATTACTTGAGAATGTGGGTGTGTTAGTATCTCCCATTATAACCTCATCAAAGGTGTAAAATTAGTTTTTAGAATCACCTTGATACTCTTAGATATTGTTTTCCAAAGAGAGGTGAAGAGAAGATCTCATTTGAAAAAAAGCTTGGATGAGATCTTTATTCCTAATATATAAATTGATTCCTAATATGTAAGTGTGGTCTACCATAATAGAGAGATTAAATCATCTGTTTTCTGATTTGCTGTTGATGCTGCTACTAATCGACTCTTTGTGTTTACCTGCTGTATATAAATCCATTATAGTGTGCATTTTCACACTATTTATTGCACGTCTTTAGTCATATGATACTCAGCACTTTCTGGATCATCTCATCTGCATGAGTAACATCAGAAAAGATTTGTTTTTTTTGTCTGAACTGCTTTACAGTGCCACACAACCTCTTCAGGTAACAATCATGGTGTGACAAAATGTTTTAGATCTCAACATATATAGCAAAGCATCTGCATTGCAATGTAGGTTTGTCCTTTATTTTTTCTTCTTTTTTCGTTACAGATACAGCCAAACCGATTCAGGTCTGCTCTTGCAACATCTGATTCTCGAAACAGGTGCTACTGCATTGGAAATTCTTCCGTGTTAAATTGTGAATTTTCACTTGTTGTATAGATACAACACTTTAAGGCTGACTAGTTAAGACAATTAATTGTTTAGATAGACATGGTTTGCAGCAGCCAGTATTATCTCTATGTCTTTTTTTTCTTGCTTGCTTTGCTTTGCTTTTGCTCTCTCCTTTCTAATTTAATTTCATTGTTTCTTTGATTCTCAGCTGGCAAATGCAATCTTACTTAATGATCTGCTGGGTATAGTGCAATTAGAGGATTCTCTGGATGCTCTATGTTGTTAGCGTAGAACACACATATGTGATTGTATGTGAAGCACGTATGTTCAGGTACAATCAAGATGTATATGTAGTGTGTTTTCTCAGGGCAGCAAACTAGTGAGACCGCATCTTGGCTGATCAAGGCAGTTAACTGAGCTTCAGTCTCATAGCAACACAAAGCAGCTAGACAATAACAAGCAGTTTCTTATCCATCTCTTTGTGTGTGTGTGTGTGTGTGCCCTTTTCAGACATACACCAGTTTCCATTAATCTGAGGGCAATGTACGGTATTATGTGTCAAATGCTGCCAATGTCAAGGTGTCTTGGTTGAACCTTGTAACATTAAATTGTAACTTTCAACATGGAACAAGTCTGAGTTTAATGGTGACAGATTCACAGATAACATTAAATTATGAAACAGCCTTCTTCCTTATATGACTAACTTTTTACCTCAATGCTTGCTTTCTTTTCTGCATGCCCCTCTGTCTTGCACATCAATGGTCTGCACTTGCATAACACCTTTCTTCCTTAGTGGTACTCAGCGCACTTTACAATGTGTTTCGCATTCACCCATTCACACACACATTCACATACCAATGATGACAGATGTCCATGCAAGGTGTCTGCCTGCCATTGGAAGCAACTTCGGGTTCAGTGTCTTGCCCAAGGACACTTCGGCATGCTGAGAGGCTGGGGATCGAACTGCCAACCATGTGATAAGTAGACAACCTGCTCTACCATCTGAGCCACAGCCCAATCATATCATCTGAGAAATATTGCACAGTGCAGCATTTAGGCTTTTCCATAGATGTCCTGTCATGTCTGACAGCAGAAGGAACATTAGGGTCACCTACATGTGTTTGACACAGAGACAGCTTGAATGACTTTAAAAAGTCAGCATTGTTATGTAATCTAAGTCCGAAGTTTTTGATTCAGTGTCTTATGAGTCAAAAAGGTAACTCTAAGGTTGAAAATAATACAATTTACTTTGCGAGGCTATGATGTAATTTCAATTTTTTTTAATGAAAGTAGATTTTGACATGCACGTGTGTCGCTGTGTGTTTCAACAGAAATGTTATGCAGGACTTGGCCAAAGTCCCATGAGTGTGCCAGACAAGTAGCTGGGTCAGTCAGGAGGGGAGTCACCCACTGACCCCCCGGCACACATTTACACTGGCTTAGTCTGTTTATCGAGCTGAACTATGCTGTACAAGCAGACACACAAATACACATATCCACACTCGTGCACGTGCATGCACACGCGTGTGCAAAGTGACAGAAAGTGTCAGCCATCCCGCTGATCTGATGCAAAAGCAATCCTACTGATGGACATAATCCCTTTTAGAGAGAGGGAGAGGGAAGCAGAGATGTAACACTAGATGACAGTGAACTTGCCTCAACAAGGGGGAACAACCACAGAAGCCACAGTTGAGGGAATATCACAGCCATGACAATAATTGATGGCTTTAATGAAAAATGGATGGAGTGTTATTGTCCTGGAAGATACTGTACTGTGCATACACACGGAGGCCAAGTCCCAGAGGCGGAGCAGACAGCGCCTTCTTACAGCCAGCCATGTTTACATCACTGCCAGAGAGGAAATAAAAGTGTATTGTCTATGTGTCTGTTTATGTGTTGATGCTCGGCCAGGGCATCTCTGTTGTTTGTGGAATAGAAAGTGGTTCACATTGATTGTAGGATTTGTGTGGAACTCTACCCTTTCTGATTGAGTCTGCGTATGCTTCATCTGTGCTGTCTTTAAAGGTCTTTAAGGTCACAGATTGCAGTGATTTGGCCAGTCAGGTACATCTAGGAAAAAAAATAATGCAGTCTAATCCAGCGGTGCTGCAGTAAACCTTTTCTTCATTACGGTTACAATGCAGGATTTTTTGTTGGAGCAGTTTAACAGAGGTCCAATGCTGTTGAATTGTTATTGGTGTTTTGTATTATTTTATCTGCTCTATTTATATCAATGAAAGGATCCTAAACAACAGAAGAACCTCTCTCTGTACAATGGAATAGAGTTCAACAGCACAATATTTTTTAACTAGATGCACTTTGCACACCCCACCTGGCACTATTTCACAACTGCTCATTTACACAATGAATGCAAAACAAATGGCAGTATGAATTACTTTTCATTTCCATGTCTTTATTACAATGAATACCTTGTATTTGCAGGCATTTGCATTGTCATCGTCCAGTTTTCACAACAAGACTGATGTTGTTACTTGTATGTTGACATTTCACAGTGGAAAGTAGGGGTGTAAATGTTCAAATCAATGATGATTTAAGTCACACAATTCTGACATTATCAGTCCAACAAATGGATATGCAGGGATCTTCGCTACCTTCTAGTACACCAGAATGTTTGTTATTATCCATTGTAACCATTGATAAAGAGACAAAACCCTGATAAATGCAGTGACCTCTTCACAAGAGCATGTACAATCTCAAAACATACAAAATTGAGCTGCGTACATGTGGTAAGTATGGCCTCAAGGTGCAGTTCAACTCAAGCCATAACCCTTTTCTTAACCTAAACCAGCTGGTATCTAACCTAAAACAAACAACAATTAAAAATGCCGAGTTATAAACAGCTAGTGAAAGCTAAAGTCAAAACAAGCGAAAAAAAAGACTTTAATCATGGTCTGAGACGGGATTGAAACTCAAATCTCTTGTGTGGAAGTCAGCTAACTTACACCTCCACCTGCCCCTCCAGCCTCAAAACGTGTAAGTGCCAAAATGTGGCTCCACCTCCATTAAATGAGGTGATAATGGAGCTTCATTAAATGGTGATAACATGCCTACTGAGCCTACAAAAAATGTAGGGGAACGTGATGGGTCCTAATCACTGATGGGAGTTTAATGAGCTGACGGATTCCAAAATGGGAACTGAATTCCATTTACCTGTTTTTTTAGTCTTGGTTTTGTGTGTTCTAACTTAAAGTCACTCTGTGATGGTTTGCTTGGAGACTTGAATGGTTCCCTATTCATGTAGAATTGTACCACCTATGTTTTCCCTACTAAAAGGCAAAAAATATCTTTAGAGGATACAACGATAAAATATATCAGCAATATACTGTAATAATTAGTGAAAAAAACTAAAAGCTACCATTCAGACTTTAACTGAACTTTCACCCCAAAGCCATCATCCTTACACAAGCTGCTATTATTCTTTAAAGAGAAGCTGCATAACAATCACTGAAAGTTTGTAAAGACTTTACATCTTGTTCTCCCATTGAGGCACAAGTCATAGAGTTCTGTACTTTTTCAAACGTTTTCTTCCCTCGGCACATTGCACAAACATTTTCCACGTTATCACTTGAAACATGACTCTTGCCTTTCATTCTCTCATTTCCCTTGACCAATCTGCGAGAAAGTGGATGAGTAAACTCGGTATGTGCTGGTTTTGTGCTTGAGCGAAGTTAAACAATATGAATGTTAAAAGAAAGACCATGAAACCTCAACAAAAGATGGGATGGTGTTGGTGGAAAGGAGGTGCGCAGACTCTTATCTAAAAAGATTTCAATTTATACTTAGTGCATCTTGAAATATGGAAGCCAACGAACTCCTCAGTTAATAGCGAAATGACAAGTCGCGGTGATTGGACAAAATTGCAAGGTTGCGCAGAATTCACGGAGATTGGTTGAATTTGCATTAATTGTTGCGATCACAACATCGCAAATTCCTGGAGGGACTGATTTATTATGGTAAGTGGCTGTGGTATAGATGTATAGATTGACAGGCTGAATTTCAGATTCCGCAATAAATGATGCGAACGTGTAAATAAACTGGGAAAATTTGGCTTTTTTTCTTCAAATAGTACATAAAATAGGTGTCTGCCATCAAAAAATGCAAAACATAACTGCATCTTTGGTGATATTTGACAATGTAGAGAAGTGAGAGCTGTTATGTTGATTTTGGTCTGCATTACATTATATATGCAATTTTGACAACAGCTATTGCATCTCATCCTTCTTGTATGCAGTATGAATATATGAGCAAACAAACTTAATATGAGTTCCATGTAACATGTACAAAAGAGAAACAAATACATTTCGGACAACATCGCAAATCCTTCTAAAAACTGTGAGTCAATCAAATTAAAGCTGAAGTTTTGTGACGTGTAGATGCATCTGTTGAAAAGGCTGTCTGCAATATATATCTTTGTATGTTTTCATCTCCACATAAGGTTGGAAAGTAAGAAGAAAAAGGACAGAAGTAGCAAGGAAAAGGCAACGCCTATTAGTCTAGAATCCTACAACATGAACTCTTTCAGGAGAGAACATGAAATTGAATAGGAGACTGTGGTGCTGCCTCCTTTTCGAATGAAATGTTCTTGATGTGTGCCGCATCTGTGTGTGTGTGTGTGTGTGTAGGTGTGTGTGCGTGTGTGTGTGCGTGTGCGTGGGCTTGTGCCTTCAGATGAAAGGTTAATTGGGTGGCTGCTGTTGTCCCAGAGACAGAGACAACAGGATCTGTAATAGCTGTGACATTCCTGGCTGCTCCCCTACACACTCCAGTCAATGGCGTGAGAGAGAGAGAGAGAGTGTGTGTCTAAGTGTGTGTGTGTGTGTGTGTGTGTGTGTGTATTTGTGTATGTGCCGTGCAGTTGGATTTGCAGACGAGCAGAGGAAGGTGTGAAGTCCCTATATAAAGTCCACTTTTTACTCTGAGAGAAGGAGGAGAAAAAAAGAAGAAAAAGTTAGAGGACTCCATGATGCTGCTGTCTGGTCCTTGTGGAAGTGCCATGGTTGTTATTTGTAGAACAATTGACGGATTGTATGCTGCTATTGTGGAGGAAGAAACCTTTTCGGTGTCTCAAAACCTGGGCACTTAAAATCAGATGTACAGCTAGATGCTGTTAGTAGTAACAGTAGATGTGTTCAGTACAGAACGATGAGTTTTGTGTTGTCTATCAGCTTTAGCTAGTAGGGGTAGCCCTGAAAGCTAGGCAGATAGTGTTTGTTGTTTTTGTTTAAGTAAATATTGTACAATGCTTTACCCCATCTGAAGCCCATGCATTTTCTGGGCATGTTTTCCGCTGTCATGTTTTTACGTATTGTGTTCTGTTTTTTTTTTCTTTTTCATGCAATATAAAGTCCTGCACCTCTATGCAAAGAGCACAACCATAGCTACAAGTAGAGAGGAGTGAAAATGCCTTTTGTATAGTATACCAAAATTGTGATGCCATAAATCCCAAAGAGAAGAAAAAAATGAAGTTGAATATTTTTATTTATTTTGCAAAGACTGAAAAAAATAAAAAAAATCCAAGTGCCCCCAGGTGCTAACAATATGAGGAAAAAATGCTTAATCTACATACTATAGATAATTTTATGACAGCATGCCTTTAAAACCTTTTTTCAAGGTTATCGTACACAACATGTTATTCTTTCTTTCTTCATTTTACTGATTTTATACTTGAGAGTCTTACAGCACTGCTGACATTTGTATCATTTATTTTTTCCTAATTAACAAATGCAAGTATTTGAATGCTTTAACTGTTGCAGTAGGAATTACAAGCAATGACACAAATTCAAATGTTTGCATTTCTTTTATCTTACATTACCAGCTGCAGATGGTAACATTTTATTGCCAAGCCAGGAAAAAAAAAACAAAAGAGAATTTTAGAAATGCTTCTGGATACGATTCTGGGACAACAACTGCGCTTTTATTTTGAATACATCCTCAGTCAAATTTCAAATTAAATCCACAACCAGAGCAACAGTCTCAGTAATGCAAAAATCCACTATTGGGGAGAAATAAATCCTACATATGAGAGCAGCTCACAGAGCTCACGCATTGAAGGAAAGTAGACGTTCAATATTTCAGCACACACACACACACTTGAAAACACACATCCCTCTGGAGGGCTAAGGTGATGTGAGTGCAGGTGTCGTGAGCCATCAGCTCACTGGGTGCACGAGAAGATAGCCAGATATAGACACAGCCACATCCATGAAAGTTGCATTGGCGTGAACAGACAAGAAAAGGCTCCCAGCTAAAATGAGTCCACACTCATTTAATAATGATGCCGCCTGAGAAAATCGAGCCTGATAGAAGCTTTCATCATCGCTGCAAGTATAATCTACACAGCGAGGGAGCGGGAGACGGCGACAAAGAGGCGTTGATTAAAGCCCGTTTTATTGCTTATATCCCTTCCATACAGTATATGTTCAAACACACATGTTGCTGAATGCTATTTTTCTAACAGACATAACAGATTTTTTCTTTAGCTGCTACACAGAAAATCCCTCTTAGAAACTGCTGCACACAGGTATAGGTCCTTTCATCTGCTCACTTCTATTGGTGGATTCAACAGATGATCAGAGGTTTTACTTCCCTGCATTCATTTTCCAGAAAGTAGAATAGATCCCCCAAAATGCACTGCTCATTAAAAGTGACTGATAAGTAATGATTTGCTCTGCGATGATGGGAGCCTGGAATATTGTCATGGGGATGAATCCAAAGCATCAGAGACTTCTCTTCGATAGTCTGACAAGCTCTCATTTACTCTCAGTTTTTTAAAAATTTATTTTGCAACTCAGAGGAGGCAGAACTCAGCAGTAGCGGTATTTTTTGAGGCTTTTGTATCTATAAAATCAGAACTACAAGCAAGAGATTAATTTCTAATCCAGTGTAAAAATGTACATAGCTAGAATTATATCTGTATAGTGGAGATAAATAATCAACTGTTCCATTACATATGATTTCACAAGCAAAACCAAAATCTGCACTGAAAGTTACATTTTACCCTCTCTACCAATTTTCAAGAAAGTCAGCTTGGTTGTTTTTGTGTAATCCTGCTGAGAGACAAGCAAACACTGATGAAAACTTCCTTGACGCAGGTAAATACAACAATGAAAGTACTTAAAACAGGACTGAAAATGAGGCAAAATACTTAGTGAGTGCAGACAGTCAGGAATTCACATGGATATGTTTTGTAATTCAGGAGATATTACTTACAAGAACCATTTTAAATTCTCAATTGTAACAGCTAATGACATAATACTGAGACAACCAGCGATAATTGTATTTGTGCTTGTTTGACTATTCACTGCTCAGCCACAACATTATGACCACTTAAAAGTGAAATGAATAACATTGATCATATTGGTAGTATGTGGTGTTCTGCTGGAAAACCTTGGATTTTTCCATCCTTATTGATGAGACTTAAACACCCAAATAAACACTGTCCCAGGACAAACACACTCCGTTATACAAATAGCAATCCCAAAAGTGACTGGCCTCCCCCCGTAGGAAAATGCATCCCACCACATGGCAAAAAAACCAAACCAAAACAATCAGGAACATGTTGAGGAGCATGACAATGGTCGGAGATGCTGATTTGACCTCCAAACTTCCTAGACCCCATTCTGATCAAACATCTACAGGATGCAGTGGAACAACTTTGATTGACAGAGGCTCCACTGCACAAGCCAGAGTACCCAAAGGATCCACTGCCAACATCATGGTTCCAGACCCATAAGACACCATGAAAGGTCTTCTTGTTCATGGCCAATGGTTCAGAGCATTTTTGACCACAGAGAAGGGACCAAGACAATATTAAGCAGGTGATCATAATGTTATGTGTGATTGATGTATTCTTTGACTTGAATTGTTCCTTGAGAGTTCTGCCACCACTGAAGTACGAACTGCTGGTCACAGAATGCTTTCCTTGCCTGTACATACCGTAAGACTGCTTCAGAATAGCTTAAGCATGATGTACATAAACTGTGAGAGCTTCACCTCTCTATACATGCATGCTGTACATACTTCTAGTCTGTGGTGTAGTTTGTAATAAACATAACTTCTTTAAAATTTATTTCATGAAAAATGTATTTATACAAGTTACTTAACCAATGCAACAACTCCTCCTCCTCCTCGCTGCTTTTTTCACATTTTTCTTGCAGCCCGATGAGGAAGGTAATAAGTTCAGCAGAGTCCGATGGCAGTGTATGGTAATGTGCCTTGGGAGGGTATGGAAATACAATTTGCAAGAATCTGCATTTAAATTTATGTGCTAATAAATGACATTATAACTTCCTTTAGTGTAACAGCAACAAAAAAAATAATAATACAAATGCTTTACAAACAGCATAATGAAAGCAGCTATTGTAAAAGCGTGGCATAAAAAAGAAATTGAAAATATAATAAAGCAACACAGGTTGTTTTTTATATTACTAACACCCACTGCAAAGTGTGCCTGTTAACTTCCCCACATGGAAATCAATGAAGCCGTGTGTCCGACAATTTGAGCGTTAGTGAGTCTGTTCAGAGAATTGAATGCAGAGGAAAATAAATGCTGGTGTGACAGCTCACGGTGCAACAATGACCAACTCAGAATGCAACCATCTGGTTTTAATAGATAATGCTCGTAAAACGCTGTATCCTACTGACAAAAGGTGTCATCTGAAATATTAGTTAATGTTGCAACTGTGAAATTTAATGCTGTAAATGATGAATGAAGAGCTGCAGTGATAATGATGATAAAGCAATTATCAAACTGGTTACACAGAAACTATTTTTTACAACTGAATGATTTTGCAACAGTTGCAGGTGAAGGGTGAAAATGTATTACAATTATAATATGACTTTAATATTTTGGACTATTTGTTGGAGATATTTTGGGTATGTCACTTTATTCTGAAGGAGTTTTTTAACCTTTCTGATGTCTTATTGGGAACATAATGCATGTATTAGCTGTGATAATAAAAAACAACATAATAGATGATAATAAAAACAATTGCTTGTTAATACTAGCACTTTCCTGGTGCATATGTGAGCAGTGTGAACCTTCACTTAGGTGCGCGGCCATGTGGCAATGCTCAATACAGGACTCAGTTTTGTTTTAATTATTCATGATTTATATTATTGATTTCCCGAAAAAATGTGAAACCATTTCAGGGACAGCGAGCGAAACAAGAGCAGTTAAAGCCCTTTAAAAATGAGTGTGTGCATACAAGAGGGGAGAAACTACAGGTGGATGACTGCTCACGCTACCATCAAACACACACTCATCTCACAGACAAACAAACACACACCCGTGGCCTGTGGCTGAGAGTTGCCATGTGGAAGTCTTTCCAGGTCAATAACCTGGAGTCGACTGAAACACACACATACTCCTGTCCTGCTTTCACCCTGGTCTTCTCTCTGTTATCGTGCTTGTTTCTTTTTTATCTTTCACCTGCCTTGCTGTTCTTTCGGTTCTTTTTTCCTTGTTTTTTTTCCTTTTTGTACCTGCTAATTTAACCCCTCAAACCAGTGGCACATGGCTCAATTAAAACAAATTACCCTCAGCAGTTCATGAAACTGACATCAGACCAATCCTCCTACCTTATATCTATACAAAAACTCCACAAAGAAACCTTATTTTTCAAAACAAAACATCTTCATATCCAATATATCTTAAATTTGAGAACCTGTTATCTCTTTGACACGTGCTCATCTCCATGCCTTTACTTATCTCTCCTTTTCTTTCTCTGCTCTGTCTGTACAAGCCAAAGGCACTGATCACTTTGCGACACCATAACCGTTGTGGCAACTCAGCCTTCCACAGAGGAGGCCAAGAGGCAGGAGAAGGTCGGATTGATGAAGCACGAAAACAGCGACAGAAACATCAGCACACTCTGGCTTGAATAAATGTTATATACACAGATCAGTCACAACATTATGACCACTGACAGGTGAAGTGAATAACATTGATCGTATTGGTACCAGGGATGGGACAAAATGTCGATACAGCAATATATCGTAGTCCCTCCTCGTGCGATATGAGTATCGATGCGATGGCGGCAAATATCAATACTTTAATTAATATAATAAGGCGCTCTAAACCCAGCCAGATACCCCTGCCAGCTGCATTTCCCCAGCGTCAGTACTTAATGACTCCACATGGTGGCGTTTGTCACATGAATGAGGGAGACTTGAGAGGAAATCCATTGGCCAAAGAGGAGTTTGTACCAGTATAATGGCAGGCAGCAACGCTACTGTAAGAGACGCAAGCAAGCTCAACAAAGACTATTCCATATGCAAGAACTGCCTCGCAAAGGTAAAGTACACATGCAACACCACCAACATACAAAGCCACCTACAATGCCACCATCCTGAACTCCTCGCAGAGAAAGCGGCTGATGCAGCTAACTTTTCAAGTCGTCATTAATGACTTGAAACGTTAGCTGCATCAGCCGCTTTCTCGGCTCGTGTGGTGGCAGCTCGTGCGGGGGGATAGTGACGTCCAATAAAACTATTCATTTCTTTATTTATTAACACAGTAAGTGACTGAGATACACCGATGATTCATGACAGTAGCGATAAGCTGAGGCTGTGGTGGCTGTGGCGGCTGCCGCGTCTGCGACCACAGCGGCAATGGCAGTCGGGGGGTGTGTGCACGAGTATTCGGATCTCAAAATAATTATCCAGATACCACCACAACGAATGAATTTTGGGATATTCAGATTTTCAGGCCCAGCCCTACAGCTGTTAATACAATGTTTGAAGCAAAGCTTCTTTTCTCATCCCTGAGGGCCGCTGGCATTATGTGATGGCACGTGTATGCATTGACAAGTTACAGTCAGTGTGTTTGTAAAAGAGTCCTATGGCAAGACTATAGGCAGTTTTTGTTCAGTTGTTCATCCAAATTGGTGTCAAATCCTGTGAAAGTGACACCAAATTGCAAGAAAGAAATGAAATGGTTGCAGAGCCAATAGCAAAGCTGCAATGCATTATGGGAGTTTTTTTATTGCCAGCACCATGAGTGTGGAGTGTAGCCGGGTTCATTGCTACCCTCACTGTTCTCTTCTGCTGGGTCAGTGTCTCTGTGTGTTTATCAGAAAAGCTTCATCCTGGGGACAAAAAAGGGAAAGCTCTGACTTAGATGTGTTGTTCTTTACATTGTTTGCTTCATGAAAAGATACTGAACTTAATCTTTTTACAGGCAACCTTGGATTTTAACATCCGTGTTGATTAGACTTAGACACCCAAATAAACATTGTCCCAGAACAAGCACACTCCCTCATGCAAAAGGAAATCCCAAATGTCACCGGTCTACCGCACCCCACCACATGATAAAAACATCAAACAATCAGGAACATGTTGAGGTAAATGACAATGGTCCAAGATGTTGATTTGACCTCCAAACTTCCTAGACTTCATTCTGATCAAACATCAACAGGATGCAGTGGAAGAACTTTGACTGACAGAGGCCCCACTGCACAACCCAGAGTACAGACCACGTAAGGAGAGACCAACATGATATTAGGCAAGTGGTCATAAGGTTATGCCTGATCAGTGTATGCATCCTGTCCCATTTTATCAACCCTTACCTACCATCTAGGGTTGTTAAAGTCACAACTGAAATGCTTAACCGGTATAATTTTGATCAACAAAGATCTTTCTGGTGATGCTTAGTACGCCTCTGCTCAAACGTGACTCTTTTCATGCCATAAAATAATGCAAAATTTAAGCTTTTAGTCATTCAATTCTCCTTCTGGGGTGCAAAAAGTGCTCTGAAACAGCATCACACCATCTGGCACTAAAATGGCAAAAAACCCTGAAAAAAAACAATAATAATAATAATAATAATAATAATTCTGTGTGGAATCCAATCAAAATGTGGCAACAGCATGAATACTCATTATGGCAAGTCCCACAGACAACCTGTGTGATCAAACAGACAATAAATACGTAATGGAACAAAACAGGTGGACGATATTGATGCAATACACACAGAGCAGATGACGAAATCTTGATGCCATTCAGCCAGTTCGTAACTGCCGTCTTCTCTCTCTTTAACTGCTCTCTCCATATGAGATTGATGGTTTTGCTTAACAAGGCCACAGTAGCTCCGATATGGAACGGCTGCTTATTTACAGCACAAATGATGACTGTGTGATGAAGACTCTGCAGAAGCTCGTTTTTTTGTGCATTATGGTGTTTTTTTTCCACAGTTACTTTGTCTGGTATGGTTGTAGAAGCCTTATAAAGGGGTTAATATATATAGTAAAAGTATTCTGTGGCACTGATCAGACATTTTATGTCATATATAACACAGTTCAGGAAGCCCAGTTTAGGCAACAGGTCCGTGACTCTAAAGGCTTATCAGATGCCAAAGCACTGCACAGAGCTGTACAATCCCATAAGACAGGATTTTCCATTGAGTCGCTGCAGTAATCTTTGCATTCTATGCCACTACAATGGACAACTACACAGCAGAAACACCCTATTCACGTAACAAAACAGTGACTTGCATGTATTGACTGGCGAGCGCAGTAATGTTTCAGCCAAATTTCACTATTTTGTACAAATATCCTGCATTTGGTTGACTGGTGACCTGATTCAAATGAACTAAGGGAACACTATTTAAAAGCAAAATGAGAAGAAGAAGAAGAAGAAGAAGAAGATTTAAAAATTACAGATGTTAAAACTTTGCAACTCAAAATCCCACTGGATTTGCATTTTATCTTTAAAGGATTCCCAAAATAATACCATTCATCAAGGGGTAGAAATCATACAAACAGAGAAAATTGCCTGTTTTTCAACTTTTTGCTGATTCTTGAACTACTCATCTGTAACATGCCATTCATCAGGAAAATTATTCAAGTGTAACCACGAAACCCTGACATTTCATCAAAGCCATTCTATTCACATATTTATTTATTGGTAACACCTGTGGCCACTTAAAAAAAGTTGTGTATGTCGATGTGTATTTCTTTCTTTATATTTTTTATAATTTTTGTCAATATAACTGTGTCATACTGCACAGACATATTTAAGTTCTCTCGTCATGGTTATGCTGTTTCTATAAAGATACAGGACTTCATATTGCAGAGAAAAATGAACCCATAGTGAGTAAAAAATGTGACAAAGGCAAAGAAAAAAAAAAAAGAAATTGCTTGAGGCTCAGGAGATTAAGATCTAGTTAAAAGTCTACAGACTGTTTTAGGTCAGACCTATAGAAACATAACTTGTGCTCCTCCTCATCACATCTCAAATTTGCAGTAGGTAGTTATGCCAAAGTTCAGATCTTGATATTTTAAAAAAGATTGCTATTATGATAAAACAGATTCCATTTACTATTATTTTTTTTTGTGAAAGTCAACACACTGGAGCTAAAATCAACACGCATTTGGTTACTTTTGCTCTCTGCAGTATCTAATGGACTACAAAATAGATCAATATGGCCAGTGAGCAGTTTTCTACTTAAACATCCAGCAAATACAGAGAAGCACAAGATACAAAGATAGTTACAGATACCAACAATCACATATCTGGCCATTAACTTTCCTTCTAGCTCTGATTTGGACTCCATCAGTGCTTCACAAAACATCTTACCCTTTAGCTGCGAAGCACGCTGTCAGGTGTTTTGTGCTGGGAAAGACAGCAACATAAAGTCCTATGTGCAGTCTAGTGACCTTTTCATATTACACACAATAGCTATCACCTGCCATTCAAAAAAAAAAAAAAAATACATGGGCGCTACGTACAATATCTGGAGATTACCGTATACAACCAACCTTTCCTGAGGCTGTGTTCACATTTCAGCGAATTAATTAAGAGTTGCATGCTCATGACTGCACCACAGAGAAGTACAGAATCTGTCTTTTTCTTCTGTCGTACTGTAGCAAGTCCATCAGTCACCAAAGGCAAGACACTTAGCCGCAGTTTGACTTCACAAACAGCCACTGCTACGCCTCAAGAGAAGACATGGTTTCTAGATAGCAGATGGACCAAAAGCACATCACACACAAGCGCTTGCACAAACTGCAGAGTACGTCTTGTTAAGGCTATTCATGTAAACACCATTTTGCCTGGCAAGCGACCGCCGTCGGGAGGCATCTCCTTGTGAATGCAGCTTATTTGGAGTTCAAGCAGGAGGTAGCAAAGGGAGAAGGAACGGAGGAAAGCAGGATGAATATGGGGAGAATAAAGAAAACAGAAGGAGAGGGCACGCAGAAAAAAAGAGTGCAGGGGAGGGAGGAGGACGAGCAGAAAGAGATGCAGGCATCCCAGATAAAGAGGTTTAATTGACTGTCACAGAGCCTTGTGGTTGTAGCTGCAGCTACTAATAGCCAGCTAGAGGCTGCCGAGGCTAGCGGACACACAGAGAAGCCGGACTCCGCTCTCATTATCACTGCTACCCTGAAGCCTTCGCTCTTGCTTCCTCCCCGTCTCCCACACAGTCTGTGTTTCAGCTCCATTTTGGCTCATTCGGTATTGTGCTTTTATTGATGCGGATGTAAGAAGAATCCCCGCTGTCAAAGGATCCTTTAATGAAGAGAAACATTACAAAACATCGTAAAAATAACCATCACACAGCAGTAACGTGGATGTTCTGATGCCAAGCTTGTGTCTCTGTGTGTGCGTGTGTGTGTGTGTGTGTGTGTGTGCACTGGAAGATATTTTTAACAGTGAATGGTGGTTTGCTGTGCAGGAAACGTGTTTTGCGTCACCATTGTGGGCCTTGACGACTGGTCCTGTGTTTGTGAGTCACGCTCTCAATTTTTTGGTTTGATTTACTGCTTTATTGGAATGAACGTTAGATGAAAGGTATTGCCAGAACATGGAAATGTAATTAAATAAAAATATCTGAAAAATTAATTAGTCTGTGAACATCTGTGGGTGTTACAATGCATGCACATTACAAAAAAAAACCTCATCGCTGTTATTGTAATCAGCTTTTGTTTTGGGGGTTGGTATTTCATAAGGGTTTAGAATATATTTCTCTTTTTCTCCACTGGGTTCCTTCTCACCTCTTCCTAATCCCAACTCACCCCTCCTCACCTGCTCCTCCCCTCCCTTCATGTCCCTCCCGTCCTGTACACTCTAATAGGCTATTGATTTTCCATCTACTCACGAAGCAGCCTCTACTTTTACCGTTCACTCATGATATTAGCTGTCCATTAACAGCAGCGGGCAGCTCTGCTTGCACATCAGCACCTTGGTTCACACACCCTCACGCTTCTTTGAGACACACACTCACACACAGAGAGAGGTCAGTTGTGTCGGTCCTGTCGCAAGTATTGGCTTTTCTTGCATGTTTTGTAATTTTACTTTAAGAAATACGACAGTTAGAGCAAAAAAAAAATTGGTTATATCAAAACATGCTGATATAATGGCCCAGTTCTGCTGTGATTATAATTAATTGCCGCTCAAAGTCCAGACCCTCGGCTCTTACTCCAGTGCACTGGGTGCCAATCCACTGTCTCCTGTCTTTCGCTCACTGAACTATAAAGGAAAGTTAACTGACATTTAAGATAACTGGTCTTGATGAGGGTCACTGTATGACTTGTATGAAGAACGAAAAACAAAAACATCTTACATTGTTCTTATTTGTGAAATAAAACTACTGTAAATAAATAAGATTATATATATATATATATATATATATATACATATATAACATTTTATGTATAACATTAGATATTAGATATTATATAGGCTACATAATATTACTATATTATACAACCACACTGTAATTAGATATTTTTAATATCTAATTTTCACAAAGTTAAAATTAGATATTATTTTAATTTCAAGAAATAAGATATAATTTTAGATATTATATATAATTTTAGATATTATATATTATTTATATTTCTTCTTTTTTGTTAAAAAATGGAGTAAAGGCCAGAAAAAATGACCAAAAAAGTATAATTCTCCCACAGTCCATTTCTTAACACCACTCCCATCAATGAAAACAGCGTCTGTGTTGTAACGTTGATATTTGGGAAAAAAACGTTATTGTCTGAAAAAAATGGACTTAAATAATTAACTTTTTAAACTATGGATTGTCTTTTTGCTGTTTTTGTTGGTTTGAAGGTGATGAGGTGCAAACTAAACACTTCACATTTATCTTGCAGATCCAAAAAAATCTGCCTGTAAATGCAAAATGCGTGCAAGATAATCCACATGATAACTCTTTCTGCTGTTTTCATGCTATGAAAGGCTGACTGACTGACTTGACAATAAGAATTTGTATATGGAAATGTTGCAAAATGCCAGGAAAAAATGAAGAAGAAAAAAACATCTGCTTTGCATAGGGTTCGTGGGGGAGGAAATGAGTTCATGACATCAGTTTGGCCTCAAGAAAAACTTAATGTCACCAAAATTGTGACAAAACTCCTCGTCTCGTCTCGCATCACATTATGATATCTGTGTTCACATTAAACCCACACTGACAGGTTAATTAGAGATTGACAGCTGTGATGGATTCAAAGTTGCATTCAGTCATCTGATATTTTGGTTTTCTAATAAATTTGTCATCTCTGCTTCCTTACTAGTGACAACATATTAACCAAATATTAATCTCAGCTTGAAGTAGCAGAAGGTTAATGCAGTGCCATATTAGAAAAATGCAGGAAATGAAGAGGCAGTGGAGCTAATGGAAGTATCTGTTTTACAAGGACTAAAAGAAAATATCAATGGGAAACAATTTCACTGCTGCAGGATGAGCTGAGAGTTTTTTTTCTTTTTTTTTAGAGACTGAATCATTTAGTGGCTGTAATAGTATTGTGTAGAATTTCCCGCATTGTCTTTCTTTCAGTTCTTCACCTTTTCAAATTTGTTTTCACACAACTCTCAGCGCATCTGCATCTCGTTTGCCCCACCGTTAGGCCATGCAAGTGAACAGTTGCTTTCATATCGAATATGATCCCTGTAATCAGATGTTCCAAAAATAGGAGATTTGTCCAATTTCCTGCCATGTCGCTCCACAAAATTGTCTTCTCTGTCTTTATCCCTGTCGTTTCATTTCCCTTTGCTCCATTCCTCCATTACCTGCTTGACGCCTCTAATCTCTCTACCCACGATTAAAATCACACAATCCAAAACACACAAAAGCAGCTCATTTGCGATCCTACGCTCTACAGGCTTTTAAATGTTCACCACCCAGAGAGGCTGCAGGAGGAATCTGACGGAAAAAATGTACTATATGCATGTTTTCTGTCATATGGTCGTGCCAGTTGGAACTCAGCTCTCACACATGTGGGAGCTGAAATCTCTTTTACAATCACAACCTGAAGAATATAGACCAAACCACGACTAAAAAATAGAGTTATGCAATAACTGTCAACAACAAAACATTATGATTACTGAAAATTCAAACAAGCTTGAACAACCTAGCCCCAGGAGACTAACAATACTCAACAACAGCTTGCATTTGTCTGACATAACATAGACACAATAAATAAAAAAAAAAAGTTTGTTGACAATACAGTAATCCCTCATCTATCGTTAGGTTAGGTTCCAGAACTCCCCCACGATAGACGAAATCCACGACGTAGAAACCTTATATTTATTTTATTATATATATTTTAAGGCTTTATTAACCCTCCCCATACTGTACATACATACACCTTTCCCACACTCTTATAAACTTTGGCTTCGATCACCGCCAATCAATCAGCTAGTTCAAGCAGAAGCAGCCTTAGCTGCATTTTCCACACGTGCATCTACTCATCTGCTGTACGCTACGCATTTTATATACAATGTAAAAATCTTTGATAGTGATAGTGAGACTGCTAAAAGTGAACCGCGATATAGTGAGGGATTACTGTATTTGAATTGGCAACCAAAATATCTTACCATAAAGTCCATTTAGTAGCTGTTCAGAAAAAGCCAAAATTCAACTGATATATTCACATGCTGATGAAAATGATTTGATATCATCTAAAGCTCCAGAACAATTACTGAAGCTGAGATCCCTCAACAACTGAACTCACTTTACCAGTATCTCATGTCCAAACACTCAGACAATGGATTCCCCACATTCATATTCCACTGAGGTGGCTGAAAGGAAAATTTCACAAAATCTATCCAGTAGTAAGTGGGCATGCTGTCTCGAGACACCTTGAAGCTATTCTCCCCAGTCCCCTATAAGGCACTAAAACAAGAGATTTTTCAAGCCCATATTTCCAGCCCTGTCTCCCAAACATTATGTTTCTATACAACTGAGCTGTATTTTCTTTTATGCTTTGAAGGAAACTGTATTTCCTGCTTTACTATGCTTGTTTGTAGCGTATCACAAACAAGTTAAATATCAGCGCTTTGTTTTACTGTTACTCCTTTTCAGCCAACTAATCATCTAAGAGATGGGACAGAACTCAACACCTCGGAGAAGCATCAAGCATATTGTCAGAAGATCATATTTTAACCCAAGCTGCACTATTTTCCTACACCTAGCTAACTAGTTTTTGTACGAAAATCCAACCAAGCAAGTGAAAACTAAACTTAAGTCTAAGAAAAATATCCCCACATGCACTCTGGTCACCTGGGTCAACTCCTGTTGCTGGCTTAACCTTCCATCCCAGCTCCTTATACAGACTTTCTGACCCTTTCAAAATAAAAGCCTTTCATCATACGGCACAGCCTTACTTTTCAGTGAAAAAATCTGTTTGTCTAAAAGCAAAATTACATTTCTTATACAACTTCGATGAGAATAAAGTTTAGTTAAAAACCCTTTTTTTCTTGGGGGGGGGGGGACAAAGGTTGAACTAGAGACCAGTCTATGTTTCTTGGTCCAGTTTGTCAAAATAGGTAAACAAGGCCTGTCCCATTCTGAACACTATTTTATATAATTGCACCTGGAAGCTAATCCTTCATGTGCTAAAATTAGAAAGACAAGTTGGTTTATTTGTTGTATTTCTCTGAATCAATTTGTTGAAACTAGTAAATTATTTAATATTTGAGCATTAAAATGATTATCGCCAGTTTCTAGAATCATGTGAAGATGTTATATTTTTTGAGTGTGGGTGTTTTTACATCATAATTGTACAGGAAACACCATATCACTGTTTCTTTCATCGCACTTGACCTGCTTTATCAAAGGAATTTACAACTTGTGAGCTTTTAATGTGCAACATCCTGATCATAAACATTTAAATATTTGACTTTAAAAGTTGAAGAGCATCTGAATGTACCATTAGCCTGTCTTGCGAGCCATGTCCTTCAGGGTATCCAGATGCAGCTATTTAGTCATTGACTTTATTATTGATACACACCTTTCCACATGTCAAGATCTGAAATGCAAACACTTTATTCAGGCAGGTGAGACTGCCATTGTTCTTACAAGTTCAGAGTGGAGTTTCAAATTAGGATTAAGTTTGTTGGCTTGGGAACGCATCTAATCAACGTAAGGTCTTTACAAGTAGTGTGCGGTGAGAGTGCATGGAAGTGTGTGAATATGAATATGTGTGCGATATGAAATTGCGATGGCCTTTACGAAGCCGAGTTAATTGTCTGATTGGGTGGTTCAGCTCCCTCCTGGACGGCTGTAATTTACGGATCCCCCGGCATATGTGAGGCTGCCGCAACACATACTTGACCTTCTCAAATAACGGGGCCAGATAGAGAGAAAGGCAGCGAGTGAGTGAGAGAGAGAGCGACGTCTGTGTGAACGTCCACACATATCTCTATGTGTGTGTGCACGCTGACAATTTGTTTAATGCTAAAGTGGACAGCTGGGCCGACAGCTCTCTCTTTGGAGAGCTAAAAGCCTCTTTAATTTAGAGAGTTGGAGCGAGGGAAAAAGAGGCAGACAAACAGAGAACGAGTGAGAGCGCAAAAAAAGTGCAGGCTGTCCATTGGGGAAGGAAATGAAATGAGACAGATGTTGGTTTGCGCTCCAAAGTCCAAATAAATAAATGGAAAAAATACATGGAGGTGACACATTAAAAACAGATTAAAGTCAGAATCCCCCTCTGGCTCTCATACCTTTGGTCAGGTTTCAAAATAATGCCTCTTTAAATATTTTGTTTTTGAGTTAATATTCAGTTTTCTTTGGCCTGAGCTAAAATTGGCACACTGATTAAACAAACTATACCTGTATGCATGTGCATGCATGCGTGCATGAACTGTATCTATATCTTTCCATTCTCCGGTGCACTCACTGAGCTGAAAGCTTTTTGACGACACCTGCAATAACATCACCTGAGCCCCAAAAAGGTGTGTGTGTGCATGTGCTAAAATATTGAACATCACTGCACAATTTCTCCAGCATGAGAGCTATGTAGGACACCTTTATCACCTCAGCTGCATCTGGTCTGCTTTAAAAAATCTCCACTGCTTCGGCTCGGTGTGGCTGCAAGATGCAAAAAACTAGACTGAAGAAACAGGTGCCATAAAGGGTTACATGTTGTGCAGATCAACTTTCATTGGAAAAACTGTGAGCCTTGAAAGGTTGATGTGAAAAGCAAGTTCCACTTACATCATTCCAACTGGCGATACACCACGACACAGCCATAGCTATTCATTTTACTGTATTGACAGAAACTGCTTATATGTTGGAGTGTCGCTCTTGACAGAGAGTACTTTAGTTCATCTCTTTCTTGACGATCAGCCCTCAACATAGAAATGGTGTCCAAAGAAGTCAAATACCATGTGAACATTTTACTATCATGATAGCACATTTTATTTACTGTAATATACCAGCAACACAGATGCAGCTCTGCATGATTAGAAGTCACTGTCTGTAAAGAATGTAACATGGCCCTGGTAAATTGAAGCAGCTACCTGAGGCCTCTTGAACACTCCTTCATAAAAGACAGACCAAACTATTGAAACCACACCTAATGCTAATGGTGCTGTTGTGGAGGCTTATAAAGAGGCTCAACACATGTTTATAACTAATTCAGATGGTAAATAGTCTTCACTTATATAGCGCTTTTTCTACCTCAGTTGTATCCAAAGCGCTTTACAATGTGTTTCGCAATCACACATTCGCGACAGAACTGCCATGGAAGGCACTAATCTGCCATTGGGAGCAACTTCGGGTTCAGTGTCTTGCCCAAGGACACTTCGGGATGCAGAGGGGCCGGGGATCGAACCGCCAACCTTGCTATCAGTGGACAACCCACTCTCCCACCTGAGCCACACTCAGATGTCGCCCAGATGTTTTCATACAGGTGATGAGGGGTCCTTGAGTGGTTTGATGGGTATGAAAATGTGGTAAATAATATGCTACACCATCACTGTCATCAGATCTCACCCCACCTGGACACCTATGGCAGATTTTGCAGTGACGTCTTAGATAGCGCTCCCTACTACCATTATGAAACCCCAAAATGAGTGAATGTCCTTTGGAAGAATGGTGTTCATTTCTGTCATAGAGCTTCACACCAGCAAACTGTCCACGTTAAATGTCAAAACATGTCATTGTAATCTTTCCTTTATGCTATATAGAGGAATTTTTTGCTCTAATGCCCCTTTCAATGGCATGGCATTCGTCAGTGCCTCTAAAACTGTTAAAAAACCCAGTTGAAAAATAAAGCTTGTCATGGTTGGACAATGCTGCACTTGAGGTTTGGTAATGTTTAAGCATGAAAATGACTTTGCTGGAAAACGTGTGTAATATAAACAGTATGTTAAGTCAAAATGGTGGTTTGTGTTAAATTCACTCTGTTGGTGATGTTATAAAACTTTTGTTGTGTGGGGAAGATTGTAGTTATCGTTCCAAGAAACCAATATTTACCAGTGAGAAGAACGAAGCAAACTGCACTGTGTTTTGTTGACCCATCTATCCACCCCAACTTCCTCAACAACTGCTGAAACAACTGCTGTCTCTTTTCACACATTTGGAGAATGTCTGCTATTGAGCAATGGGCAGAAAAGTTGCAGCCAAGTTAAGATGAATTAGATTTTCATATTAATAGTGAATTATTACACACAAAACTACCCTTAAGGAGTCATGGCAGGAGCTGAAACACACTTATTCTGCCCAATACTATTTCTCAAACTGGAGGAAAAATAAGTTTTATAACTTTTTCAATGCTCATGATAGAAAGCAACATTTATTATAATATAATTTGGTCCAGTTCATTAAATGTTTGATATCCATTTCAGCTCATAGCCACGTTAACATGCAGCGCAAAACATTACCTTCACAACTACATAACCATGCGTTCTTCTGTTCTTCACCCTTGCTCTGCTCTCTCTCCTTCCCTTTAACCCTCACACTCTCTTCCTCTCCCGTCTGCAAACTTAAACACCATCAAATAGGGCTTTGAAGAAAAGTTCTGTCAAATAACTTCCGAGAGTTTCCATTCAGCGGAGCAACTTGTGAAACTCCACAGCTTTAGACTTCAGTGGGTGGCCATTACAGCATGCAATTCTCGCCTTAATACGCAGCATTTAATACCTGTTTTGTAAAGATGTATTCAGAACATGTCAACATGTGTGTAACTTTGTATTTATGCATGTGCATATTCTTGTGCCTCTGGCTGCTCTTGTGTGTGCATGTGTCGGTGTGAGTGTGGGAGGGGTGGCCATGCATATGTGTGCCTGTTTGTTGGTGCAATGACTGCAACATGAACTTCAGAATTATTCATCATATTCCTCTGAAGACACCACAGGGAACCCAAAATAAGACTATTTATACCACTGAGACACCATGCACTCTTTCACCTCTCTGCATTTTGATGTGGACTGACTGAAAATGATTTGCAATGTAAAAATACCCCCCAAAAACCCCACTGTATACTCACCTTCTTGTTTGCAACTGGCAATTAAAAGATCCCAAACCTGGCAGCTTTGTGGTGTGATAGTATCTGCAGTGGTAGCCATAGTAGAAGTCCTCCATCCTGCATCAATGCTGCAATTAGTTCTGCAGTGCTGACGGGAGGGATTTCTATCTGCGTCGCTGCCAACAAGAAATGAATTAAATATTCTGTTTCCCGAAAACCCCTCCTTTCAAATGACTGGATGCTAAGACAACCTTTGCATGTGAATGCAAAATTGGCTAAAAAGATTTGCAAAATATAAAATCAATGGCTTTGTTTTCTTTGTATAGACTGTTTTAACTTGGATCTTACATACTGAACTTTTCTGCCTGATAACATTCATGCGCAAGAAATTGCAAGGCGAGGAAAGCAGTTTGACAACCAGGCAAGTTGTAAACAAGCCAGATTATTTAAAAATGCTGGCACCCAGCTATGGAGTTGGAACCTTTTGGTAGGTCTCACAATGGTTCCAAGAATAAGTGAGAAGGGGAAAAGAACTAACTATTATCTTACTATACATATCAATAAGTTCATGTTTTTGAATTACTTTATGAATACCCAACAGTGTTGCCTCTACAGTCCAGTAAAGGTTATTTCAATGATCTGGAAGGGTAAAAATTACTTTCATGCTTATATCAGCTGCTCTTTCATGTGCAATCTTTGAGAAGCGACTGTAAGTACAAGGTATTTTTGTGAAAGGGTGTAAAGCCAAATAACTGGGATTTACTGATTTCAACTACTTGTCTGAAAATAAAACCAAAACATGATGAGGACATGCGATTAATATTAGCTATGACACTGGATCCAAGTGGTATTAGACGAAAATTATTCTTAAATAAAACCCCTGTTATATAATATATTTGCACTAAAGGGCTAAAATGCTCTGATTTTTTTAAGTTCCTTTAAAACATGTTAAAAGTCTAAAACAAGTACCTTAGCTCTTAAGGCTCATCTTCAGTGTTTAATACATTCAGTCCTCAGCTCTGAATCCACATGTGAGTACACCAGCAGCTGTTTCGGCAACAAATGCCCAGCAACGCACACTCATCCTGAACCTTCCCTTTTTAGCCAACAGCAGTAAACCACTCTATGAGGCCAAAGGGAGTCAATTTCTCCAACCAGCAGTGCATCTAAAATTTCCCGACTGGTTGCAGCTCCCTCCTGGTGGTGGCTCTCCACTATCTGTTAGCAGAATCCAGTCGTGTAACCCCTCCAGCTATCTGCTTGCTGCCTTGTTGATGCTGGCTTCTCTGCTCTCTGTTATGGGACTCCTTTCAGCCCTGCTAATCCTTCACTTTCAGGATAATCCCACTCGTTCGCACAGCTCCTGCTCTTCCCTCGTTCTCCCCTTCAATCTGCAGAGCTTGTTTACTCAGTTCTCTCTCTCACTTTTTCTACTGTCTCTTTTTCTTTGTTTTTTTAAACCCATCTGTGCCGTTTTCGTAGTTCCTCGCTCTCGCTGTAACAGCTCACCTCACCTTGCTACCTTACCGGTATGTTTTACTCACTTTGAATTCTAACCTCAATTGCAGAGAGAATCAATCATAAATTAAAACAGGAAATGTTTAAAACAGAGAAATGTGGGTGTCCAATTTGCTTATTTTGTGCATGCCTATACAATTTATGTAATCCTGCCGATGATTTCACACTATTCCCCTGGTGATTATTGGGAGCACATTCTTGGGTCAGATTAGAGTAAGATACATTTATTTGTTTCAAACAGAGTCCTGCATATTTGATATCAACCTGACCAGGACTACCACAGTAAATGCATAGTCCTGGCAGTAACTGTGTGGGGGTCTGATGATATGGAGGTGCATGACTCCCAGCATGCAGAAGCTTGGGAGAATAGGAAGGTTCCAGCATGATGACTACCCAAAGCATACTGCCAAAATCACACAAGTTTCTGAAGAAGAGAAAAAGGAGAACATTTGTGTCATTTTAAAGAGAGAGATGAGGCAACAAAACCCTTCCAGCAAAGACCAGCTGAAAAAAAATATTAAAAAGTCTTTGAAGAATGGCACAACATCTCTTCAGAAATTTTAGGATTGCAATCACAATAATGCTTCTTCCCTGCTTAGTAAGATTGAGCCTGTCAACAAAAAAGGTAGATATGCACTGCACTGATAAAATAAAAGAGCTGACTCTCAGTAATATAATGTGCACTGATGTTTGTTGCATTGAGCTCTGACTACGAGAAGTGTATCTTTAATGTTGTACATCTACAACTCTAATATTTTAATTTTACTCAAGCAAGTCCCCTACTATTCAACTTAGAAATAATGCAATGATCCACTTTTGAATCATTTGAAATGTATGTTATATTGCATGGGTGTACTAACTTTGGTTGTTTAATGTAAATTGGACTGACATTTATTTATTATTCATCCTCTCATCTGGACTGGTGACTGTCCTCCAAATCTGATGCTTACTAGATAACTAGCATTACACTGTTCCTGTATGTTTCTACAAATCTGAATATAATGCTGGAGCTAATTTAAATGAGTCATTTTGATCATTTTCCACACAAGTATCCATTAATATGTATGGTAGTGATAATTGGTTATACAATTCATGTTTTTATTGGACACTTCTAAGTCTTAGACTAGTTTAGATTAGTTTTAGAAGTTTTTCTACATGGTAATGCACACACACACACACACACACACACACACACACACGCGCACACACACGCACACACACGCACACACACGCACGCACAGGAGAAATTTAAGAGAAGTTTAACATGGAGCTGGCCTAATGGTCATAAGCTTTCAAAAACACATGAGTCAAACCTGAATTTTCACTCAGTTTTCACTGAAGGGGTTGCTTTTTTGAGGTATATAGTTGTGTTTTGATGGGGAAAAGAGGAGTGTTTTTTCTGGCTTTTTTCTTTGGCTTTATTTTCTTGCTTTGGCACCAGTAATGGAGATCATTTGGGAGAGGGTGGGGGAGGTTATTGCTTTTTTCAGACCTCTGATGTTACTTCAGTCCTTTGGTGGCATGTAGGGAGGGCAAAGGAGCTATTAGACAGACAGCCCACCCATGTCTGCACTGAGAAGCCACTCAGATGTCTGAGGCTAAAAGCTGTGTATGTTGATGCAGTCTGCTCATAGTTACTCTGCTGGCTGGGCTGACACAGTGAATAGAGGTGGTTACAGAGGAAGCAGCAGCCGTCAGCGCATGGTAAAAACCTAATCTACAGATACAAAAAATGGGTGTGTGTCCGTGTTATTTACACTATTTACTCTATGTGTGCTACTGCGGCTGCAGATCTAGCAGCAATTTCACCATGTTGAAATTTTTATTGCTGTGAAAATGACTATTAGTGTGTCTGAGTGGGCTTGCATGAACCATGGGACTTCTTTGTATCACCACCACTCCTATAACTATTTCTTCCAATTACTCTCCTCTTATGAGAACATAATTCTTAGCTCGGTGAATATCACCAGCAAAACATCCAATTCATCATACAAAACAAGACCGCGATGCTCTCAATATGTAGACGCACATAATCTGAAATTCTCTCTTCAGGAAGATTGTTGAGCTGATAATTATACCATTGTTATTGTGACATTGTTTGTGCTTATATTTTTTTGACATTGCTGTAAACTCAGTGATAGATAGAAGATACTGCAGATATTACCAGTCACAACACTGCCCATGAGGGAATGTGTTTTGTCAGTTCATGAGTCATGTTTCTGCATCTTTATATTAATAAATACACCTGCATATGTTGCATTTCCAAGAAAAGGGACTGTTTTGGATCACTTGGTGGCCTAGTGGTCAACAAAATCATATCATTTTTTTAATAGTGGGAGTCATTTGTTGACATACCCCTCTCTCTGTTTCCCTTGTGGCTCTTGTCTGTATCTATCCACACACTGAATCATACAATAAACAACCATTTTTCAGCAGCCAATTTTTATCAAATGCATCAGGTGTCAAACTGAGTTTAGTGCACAAACTCTGTTT
The DNA here is from genome assembly GCA_024666655.1 of Dascyllus trimaculatus. NCBI lineage: Eukaryota > Metazoa > Chordata > Actinopteri > Pomacentridae > Dascyllus > Dascyllus trimaculatus. The sequence goes on from CM045446.1 coordinate 17,937,823, forward strand.
TCTCACCACAACTCCCTGCGATTAAATATGCAACTGGAAGACTCCAGAAACATATAAATACAACAATAAAATCATATTCCACCAGCCTCTGTTGCTGTCAAGCTACTAGAGCTTGCCAGCTCTACTAGATGTTCTCCATCTCTTTTCTGCACCTCACCATTAATAAGATATCCAACTGGCCTCTGAGTGTATATTAAAACAACGCATAACCTTTTCACAAGTTTAGTCCAAATGGATACAGACATATCAGCTATAAGAAGAAAGGATATAAATGTAAAGGCTGCCTGATGAATGCATCAGAAAACCATAAAATTCCATCATTCAGTGAGTGGAATCCAAAAGAGTCATAAGTAGCAGAAAGACAGCCCTACAAACCTGTAAGACAGGTATAAGAAACCATGAGACAGCTGTATAAAGTGGTAAGAGAGCAATGTAAAACCACAACACGACTACAGGAAAGCAGGGAAAGGACATGCAACAGATGGGCCAAGCCAGAAAAAAGTCCTAATGCCTTTGAAATATTATTGCCACAAGTATTGAAAATCCATCTTGCTCCTGTCAACTGTGACACAAAGTTTGTAGTATGAAGACATTTGGATTGATGAATGGCCTTCATCTGCCATCAGTAAGTGGTAGTACACGAGGTAATGGTGGATGGGCTGTTCGATGCCAGTGCACTGTGCAATGATACCATCAGAGGTGACCGCTCGTCCTGTCTGCAGGGAGGGGTGTGTGAAGCATTCTGGCAAGAACAAACCACCTTGTCAAAACCGTAGTTCGCTGTCTCTGCCTCTCTGTACAGTCATGAGTTTAAGGTTAAGCTGTGCCAAAAACCACTGTCAAAACAGGATCAGTGAGTGTGTGCTGCCATATAACAGGGTTATTTCTCTACAGACAGCTCTGGGCAGTTGTGAGACCTATTCCTGCCCAAAGCCATCTTCTGGAAATCGATTCACCTTTCGCCTCATAAACACACACATTGACACATACACAATTGCACTCAAACACACAGATCCCTCCGTGCAAACAAAAAGAGGAAAAAAACTCACATGTGGTGCCTTGGCAGAGGCACTTTTGTGAGAAGTTGGAGTGACATCAATTGCACTCAGATAAAAATGGATTTGGCCCCGGCAGTTGGCTGTGTAATACATTCTGATACCACAGCAGAGGAAGATTTATCAGGAGTCAAATCAGACGCCTCACTTTCACACCCAAACACATATCACATACGGAGAGGCGGCAAACGGAACTCATGCATAGAATTACACCATGCTCACTGCCGCATTCGTTTCATTTCGTTCTCTTCAAAGTACCTCATTACTTCTGGAAGATTTGAGGGTATTAGAAAATAAAGGTGAGTTGGTCTTGTCTAGTTGAGTGGATAACGTTCTGAGCATCCTCGGTTGGGCTCAATTTCGAAGGTAATCCTCTTCCTGCCTTTATACCACTTCTCTAGTATCCAGATATTAAGGGATTTTTTGTGTTGTTGTTTTTTTGGCAATTTATTTCTGAAAACTCATTGAAAACGCAAGTTGCAGCATAATAACAGCATAAATGTCCTTCATCAGAAACACAGTGTGATGACACTGCCCTCAGTTGCAAATATTCTCTAATTTTCTCATCACTGCTTTTGACTGGATCACTGGCTTCAAATGGTCTATTTCTGTGTCAAATCCATGGTAACCCAAAAAACTTTCTGGGAAAATCTCTCCCTTAACCTTCTCGCATTTCACTGCTTTGTTCCATCTACTTTCTCACCTCAAAGGGAGTCACATAAATACATCAGTCTATTCTCTCTCAAATAGTCCAACAGACATCTGTGGTGCATTCAAGTCAAAGCAGTTCAGTCCTCTAAAAACTTCAACAAAGACTGTCATGCTGTGGAGTGTTCTTTAGAAAGATGTCTCTGCTGGAGCAGACTGACTGACTCACTGGATGCCTGATGCTATACATTGTATACACCGGTTGAGTAAGTATTTTTTTATTTTTTTTGCAATTGTTTTACAATTTCTCTGTCTAGACAAGGAGAAAAACAGACAATTCATACAGACACAATCACATTTATAAGTTATTCTATAGAGCTGTTCCTCTTTTAAAAAGAAGATTGTGTGGAAGCAAATGCAATTATAACTTGAACATCCAGGCTGCAGCACATATCTACTTTCATTCAGACATCTGGATTATACCTAACCTAACAGGGTAGAGGTCTAACTGAATTCTTTAAGTTTGTTTGCTTGCCTTTGAGAAGCACACTTGTGTAATAACTGGAAATCAACTCCAACTGAAACTTTTGGATGGTTCCAATTTAAAATGAGAGATAACTTCTAGAAATTTGACACAGATGATCAATTGAAGATAAGACTAATATGACAAAATGCTTTTGCTAACTTCTGGCCATTATCTAGCTAGATTTTCTTTTACTATGTACCACTTAAAAACACTATGGACACCTAGCAAAGAACAGTGTTGCCCTTGTTTATCTCTTTACTCTCAAACAGTGTTACCCTGTAACCAATAAGCTACCTTAAAACTATTAAATCTCTGACAGACACAGTACACCTGGATGTTAGAGTGCTGCCAGACTTGTTTTTCCTTAAGAGGCCCTGTTTGAGGTTTATACCTTTAGGGTAGTGATATTTTTTGCAAAATGAGAACATTTTGGTTGGTTCTCTCATTCTCAAGGGGCTTGTTTGGGGTATGCTGGACCTTGTTAATGTCTGAAATGTTTAAAATCAGAAGACGGCAAAGGGACTGAGAAAAGAATCAGGACCTCAGCAGAACCAGGCAATATACAGTATTCTGCTCTGTGTTCATGGCTCTAAATTTAAACTGCTGATGAGGTGTAGCAGCAGGTCTGCCCCTCACTTCACACTCATCTCATACCTCTACCCAGTCTTCTTAATGAACTGTCTCCAGTGAACACTGGAGTTGGCTAAGTCTGGCCTCATGATCACCCAGAAGTCTCCTCTCTAACTGGCCTGCAGTGAATGCAGAGCTCCATTAGTCTGAAGTGAATGGTGGGGTTGAGTTGGCTGGGGATCAGAACTCTTCATCGTCCAGATATCCAGCTGATGGTCTGTTATCTGAACACTGTGTCTGGCATCCATTTTATGCTCCAGTGGACCCGTTGTTGGGCAGCGATTCAGACACTGCTCTGCCCTGCTGTGGAACACTTACAACTTTGATCCTTAATTGACTCAAAATCCTTTACGGCGGGCTACAGAGGAGAACACATGGGAATGGATCGGAGGCGTGAGTGTTTCTCAAGGGCTTTGGGATTTAGGCTCAGCGGATGCATTTGGGGAAAAGAGCCTTTTGGTTCTGCACTGATGTGGCAACAAACACTCAGCTGGATAAACTGTGACCTTTACTTAGGTTAAACAACATGATCAACAGTTAGTTATGGCTTCAAAAAGCTGTACAATTAAGCACAAGCATGTAAATAGTAGGTTGCCTTCCATTACGTTCTTAATAACGTTCATCGTTCTGCTACCAGGAACAGGATTAATGGATTTGATTGGTGCTAAGGGTGCAAATGTTTCACTTTGATAGTTTTTCCTTTGATACTCAGCCATGGTATTAATGAATTACAGTGGTTGTTTTTCCGTAGGGTAATAGGATTGTGTTATAACCACTGATGTTCACCATAACACCAGAGAGCATTATGAATTTGAGGAACATTTAAAGCAAACATTTAAAGTAAACAGCGACATAAATAAAGCAGCATAACATAAAAGTACAAAGCTCTTGTCTTCCATGATTGCACCAAGAAAATGCATAATGGGAGTAAAATGTTTGTCTTTGCTTGTTGTCCAGCTGATATACTTGCAATGTGAGACTATAACCTCGCCGCAACCTCTCACTGTTTTTCTTATTCTTATTTTCCAAGTAGTTTCATATTCAAACCACATATAGACACACAACAGCACACACAACATCACACACCCCAGTTGTCAGTGAGTAGTCTGCCTTCCAGTGTTCTGTTGACTGATGAAAATAAAAGCTTCATGTTAAACTGGGTTCTTATATATCATACAACTACCTGTTTACACTTGCTGTGCAACACACAGAGACACAGGCTGAGATTTCATTAAAATGTTTAACATTTGTTGCATTACTTTTCACTGTTCAAACAAGGTGCGATTTTCTGTTGATTACATTTGCATTTGTGTAATTCAAGGAAACACCTACTAAACCCTTGAAACATGCTAATGTAAATATTTTATGCTTGATTATAAGTGGAATAACATTTTTAATTTCTAACGGACTGATGCAATGGGGAAAAAGGGGTCAGAGAGAAAGTGAGAAGGACAAAGAAGAGGAAAATATCAGACAGACCCTTAGGTAATCTCATGGTAAGGGTATATTTTTGGAAGAGAAAAGACAGTTGGGGCTGGGGGACATGAAGGGCGCACCGAGAGAGAACAGAAGAAAAAGGTAAACCAAGGAGTTCAGATCTCACGCCAAGCCTAATTACCTTTACCTCAGAGAGAACAGCAGGAAGAAACCCCTTCCCTCCACGATGAGTGGATGGAAGGAAAATGACTCTCTGGAGAAGAATGACAGAACAAAACCCCAATCTGTCCAAAAGGTACATGTGTGTCTCCCACGTAATTCTTTATGTGTGTGTTTGTGTCTTTGCTCCACATGTACGTGAAGAAATAAAGGTGTGCATTCACGTACACACTCATTTCTTTGCAACCACACACACAGCATCGATTGTCTGGCTTAAGGGGTTACAGCACAGCACCTTATTGGAGAAGTTTGGTGAAATTAGATGATTGAGAGACTCAGCAGGGCAAACTATTTTTAGCAAACAAACAGACAAACACAAATCAAATATGTGTTGCAGGATAGTTGATTACTACCAGTCCAGCTATCCACAATCATATGTACAGGCTACTGTGCAAAGGCTCTTTGGTTGTAGAGATTCCAATCTATCATGGAGTGTCTGAGCAGTCCTGTATTACTTCTGCAGCAGGACATTGATCATGTACAATCATTAAAACATATCATCAGTCATAAACAAAAACGACAACGAGTCCTGGAATGGATGATATGGCCTCCATGGATGTGAGGTCAACAACTAAATCTCCGACATGCTTGGAACAACCTACCTGGCAAGTAACTTGAAAACTGAGGTGGTCCAAATTGCTTTATAGGCAACGAACATGACCACTACTTGTTTCTACCGTCCATTGTCCATAGCTTTAAAAATATATCAAGGGTTAAGTCCCAAATCCTAAATATCACAGGTCGTTACAGACCTATTTTGTAAGGTTTATACTGACCACAGTCTCTGAAATGCTACACTCTGATTTGTTCAGCAATACATGCAAGTGTGATGTTGTACCCACCAACAGCTATAGACTACAGATATATAATAACTGAAGAAATAAATTCACTGTGGATTTTTGGCTACTATAGTGTCTTGTAACAGATTGGTAAGACCTAATTAATTTGTAAAATAAAACTCCCTGGTGTTGTCTCTAAAATAAAGAGAACACGTGAAGCAAAGGAAAGAAAATTGTGACGGGATATGTTTTAATTTGTCATCTCTGAGTGGCCAATTACTGTCCTTCAGGTCTCCTTTGGGCTTTTTTTTAACCATTTGGTGTGGTGGAAAGGAAGGAAGAGGCAGACAGAGGAAGAAATGGAGAGAAAGATGAGGGATGACAGGCAGGAGGATTAGAACAGATAGGGAAATTGTACATTGTCTTGGAGAAGAGGAGGTAATGAAGCAGAGAAACAGTAGAGGGAGAAGGTTAGAGGGTTAAAAGGGTACAAAACAAAAGAAGGTGAGAGGAAGAGAAAAAAAAGTGGCAGAGATTATGAGGATAGGGGAAAAGCATAAAGCCGGAGTAAATAGAAAGAGGAGAGAGGCAGATGGTTGGAAATACCAATACTAAGTCTAATGCTGGGCTTGCACATTATGTATAAACAGTGCTCCCTGATCTTTTGTCTCTCTTGGCAGAAGTGCACAGCTTGTTAGTCCCTTCCAAAATGACCCATATGACAGTTCATACTTTACACTGTGGGGTACATTCATGCCTCTGATTTTCCTTGTGTGGCCTCAACAGAGGTGCCAAATCTGCATGAAGTGTAAACATCAGTTGGGACTGAAAAAAATACAAATCTCTTGACTTGGAGTTAACAAGAAGTGAGCTAATGGTACCTCTGTAACCCCGCACTCATCTGTTCTTCTCCACTGCAAGCATAGCACTCTCTAAACAAACTACCTGTGGTCAGTTTGCATTTTGGGTAATGTAGGCCACAACTTTTGACAAAGATGAATGCATGGATAAAACTAGAAGGGGAGTCAGAGAGCGCAGTCCTTCATCAGGTCCTGCGCCCTATCTTGCAGTTTTAAAGAAAGTGATCCAGATCTGCACCAAAATTGCAGGCTTATTTCCTTTGCTCATGTTTTACCTCCCCACCTAGTTTCATGAAATTTGACCTGACAGGCAAAAAGACAAACAGACAAACAAAAAAAACCTTGGCACAGGAAATAAAGACAAAATCACGTGGTTCACATGCATCAATTTAGGTTCAGTATGGTCATGGTGAGTCAAGCAATGCTGTTTTATCCTATCATAAGCCACTGTGATGTAAGTAATGTACAAAAGGTTGAAAGGTAAAGTCGCCTGGAAGTGTTTCAACAAGAATGAACTCAAATCTTCTCCAACAAGTTTTTCATTGTACCAAGTTGTGTCCCAGTGCATCGTAAACAGCAGTCACTTGACTATTCTGCGCAGCAAAGGCACAGTGGGAACAAATGCACTTGCCAAAAGGGGAATGGCTTTCATGTCTAGTACTGTACAATGAAGAGAGGCCAGAGGGTGTGCTTTAAGTAATGCAATCTGTATCAAGCTGAGAAGTGACTGGCACTCCTCAGGGTCAAACCTAATCACAGAATGATTCTGGCTTCTGTGCAGATCTAATATTACCTTCTGCTAGTTAAATAAATAGATCAGGCTCTCAAGTGCTTTCCACCTCAGCTGAAGTACAAAATATGTACATGGCAGTTGCTCTGTACCACAGCGCATTATGACAGAGAGCAGACGGTCCCAACATCCTGTGCTCGTAATAAAATATACGCACTTGTGCTTTTTAGATCCTTGAAGTGGAGGCTTGCTCATGCCCAACAAAATAATAGTATGAATTTATAAAACTTCACCTGTAATCACCGGTGTGCTGTGCTTGCTGTTGGCAGTAATACACTCAGTAAAGAAAATGTTTCATGCATGCACCGACTGAGTAACTGCAGTCAGAAAGTCACGGAGCTTTCATGCTTCTTGGTGTATAGGTCCTTACAGAACACCTTGCCCAAGCTGACTGATGCTTACATGATTTTTACTGTGTGATTGTGACTGAAACCACACTTTTTGGTTGCAGGCTCTGGTGGTTCTGCACCAACTTACATAACAATTCTTCTCTTGGACCAGTCTGAGCAGAGCTTTTCCTACTGTAAATGCTTCTTTGAAATATATCTAGTGCTTTCAGGGCTTTACTGCTGCTATGCTAATATCATTAGCAATATCGATATCCATGTCAGAACACTGTGTCATCTGATTACTGCAATTCAAAGCTTTTAAACAAATATATTATTGGACAATTGTACAAAAAACACACAATGCCAACATAGCTTCTGTGTCAAAGTAAGATGTCCTATTAACCTATGCATCATTCCAACCTTCCATCTTTCCACCTTGCTACATCAACGGCATAGCACTTCCTTCACTGGCACTGAGGGTTGACACTAGACATTAATTGTGACGTACAAAATCGTCAAATGTGGATGTAACTCCTTGGGACACTACTGATTACCAAGGAACCTTGGGCTGTGTGTCAAATGTCAAATACCAAAGTGGATCTTAATTGGAGTTGCTTCGTGGCCCTATATTTGTTCTTCTCTGTCTATTTAAGGCTGTTTAGATTAAGAGTTTGATGAAGTTGTCCTAAAATTTAGGACCTAAAGATCTATAGGTTGGACCAAAAATGCAATGCATCATTGTACCTGAACCAAGTCCAACTTATTTTTGAAGGATGAGCCCTTGTTTTTTTTGCCAGAAACCTTCTGGATTCGCACTGTGAAAACACGATAGCGATGATATTAATTTTAACAGGAAGGCTGCATTCTTGATGCTGCCCTCGTGTCAGCCAAAACACCATCTCTAGTCAGTGTTTTGACTGACTACTGGAACTACTAGAGTCCTACTTTTGGTGCTACTCCTACTGCTACCAGCACTGCTATTACAGTACCATGTATTTTTCCTTCACCGACGCCGCTCTATTGCACTAGATGCAGGATGCTGATAGCAGAGCTGTTATAGTGCTGCTGTATTTCATCTTAAGATTAAAATGTGTCCTTGATAATGTTGGTCGGAGTGGAAGGCTAGTGTATGTAAAGTACTTTAAGTTCATCTTAATCTCGCTCTAACAGCTACCGAGAGCTCATTTCCAGACAGATGTACAATCCCAATGGATTACTCCTTCAGCGCTATCTGATGGCTAGGGACCATAAAGCACAGTCCTGCCACTCAGGTGGGAGTAAACACACAGAAATAGACGCAATCACATGATCACACAAAAAAAGACAGAGGAGAGTTTTTAGCCATGATGGATTCTGCCATCATGGCATTTTCATTTTTCCTTCCTATTTCCTTCCATCTCTTTCATTTTATGTCACCTTCTCCTTATTTCCTCCCTCATCCTTTTCGTCTTTGAGGGTCACTGCTAAGAATGTACACACACGCACACATGCACACAATCACACATTTTACTACATGGTCCTAACTACCTTTCTGTCAGTCACTCTCTCACTCGCTTCCCATATCTCTTTCATACGGACAAAATCCAATTTATAACAAACCTCTTTGAGTCTGTGCATGTGTGGATTTCAGAGTGGATGTGCACTCTTGGCAGCATGCACACGCTTTCATAATATATGCATGACTATGCAAGTATGCATTGTATGTGTGTGTGGAGGCTTATTCTTATGGTTATGTATGTATGGTATGTGTGTGTGTGTGTGTGTGTGTGTGTGTGTGAGTGAGTGCCCAAAGAGATGGAGTTAGCCCTCCTATCTGAAGGTTTCCCGGTGGAAGGCCATAAAAGCTGTCGTAATGACGAGGCCTCCACGATGAGATTTCCGGCATAGTTGTAAATGTTCAATCACTTTTGCTCTTTTCTCTCTGCCTCTATCTGGGTACGGCCAAATGAGGGGAGAGAGGGTCGAGAGAGGCACAGGAAGAGAGGGGAGGCTGGAGACAGAGAGTCAAAAGAAATCAACTCAATTTAAGGAATGGATAGAAACGGAAGCAAAGATAAATGCACGGAGAAGAAAGGGGGGGGGGGTAGAGAATGAGGAGTTGTGGGAGAGTCGGCGATAGAAAGTGATTGCACACACAGCAAGGACATCTTGGTGTTTAACACCAGTCCTAACCCTGGACAGATGGCCCTGAGCTGGGAACAGAGAGGAGTGACCAGAATGTGAATTTGTGTGTGTGTGTGTGTGCATGTGGGTGGCAGTATTATTAGTGCGATTATATTATAATTGCGTTGTGCCTCAGCATCGGTTGGGGGGGGGCAATTACATTTCTATTGTTGTTACAACTCATGTAGTACTATCTGTACAGCTACTATTACTGCTCCAACTGCAATTCAAATCCTACTACTATTACCAGTACTAAAATAACTACTATAGGTCACCAAGCTATTCTTATGGCTACAAAAACTACTAAATGCATCTCACTGAATTACATCAAAGTCAAACGAGATGTTAATAATTTCTCTAAACCACGAATATCTTTTTCATCAGACTTCTCAAGCGTTGTTAGTTCCAGCTGGTGTTTTTTATCTATGTACGTATTGCGTCCTGCCTGGATGGAGGTAAAGCAGTGGAGGATTGAGCTATCTGTCTGGAAGACAGAGACAGCCTCCCCTGCATCATTCCTGGTAAGCGGCAGACTCAATCACAATAAAAGCATGCTGCGCTGGCACTACGCACTCACAGCGCCTGCTCGCGGGAGATCCATGTGATGGGGAGGATGAGGACAGAGAAGGCGGAGAGGATGAGGAGCAGGAGGGGAGGAGAAAGGCTGTCTTTTGGGCTTCTCTTTTCTTGCCCCACACCTTTTCTGCCTCTCTCTCTCTCTCAGGATAATGAATCAGGCATAGAGAGCGGGGTTTCACAGAGAGTGGCCAATGCATAAATAACGCCTGCAGAATAAAGGTCCTATTATAGTGTTGCTGCATGAATCCAAGTTTCACACACACACACACACACACACACACACATGGACACACACCTCTGGCAGAGAATAGATGGTGTGGTACCATAACAAGGTCTGCACAGTCATAAAAAGCTTTCAGACAAATGGCAATCTGTCCTTTATCATAAATTAGGTGACATGAACAGGAGAGAGAGGATGTGTGTGTGCAGGACAAATACTGTAACTGGTAAAACAGAATAACAAGGATTACAAAAAAAGGAGATAAATTATAACTGACCACCACTTTCCAGTTTATCACAAGTGATGCTGCATTTTGACATGACACATCCCAGTGGGCAGTCATACTGGGTAATGGCACAGCTGCAAAATCTTACAAAATTCTCTGTTCCTACCACGCAGCAATATCTTGCAGAGAAATCTCACCTCATGAAAATTTAATTTGGATTCCTGATTCTGTTTTTTACTGTCCTTTCATTTTTTTCTCTCCTGTTCATTATCTTCCTTTAAAGTCACAACATCCCCCCTCTCAGTCTCTGTTTCTTTGATTACGCCTTCCTCTATGTTGCTGTAGGGAATACTAACACAAACACCTTGCTCTATATCTCCTTTGTACCAAGAATTCAGTTTTTATTTATCCTTTGCCTAATCAGCTCAACAACAGAAAACAGATCAACATCTCCACTTTAAAGGCAGACCTGAGTGCAAACACAAAGGAGATGCGCAGTGAAGTGCGTCACGCGTTCCAACAGTCAAACAGATTGTAAAACATTAAAAAATCATGCTTTTATCTTATCCATCTCTTTATGCCAGTCTTGCCTTCTATCTCTGCCACTGCCTCACAGACTCTCCATCTTGAAGCACACAGGGAGACAAGCGAAATACTTTTCTTTGCTCTTTGTGGGGAACTTAATAATTTAAAAGCGCATAGACTAGACACACACCTGTGTGTTTGTGTGGCCTTGAGTCTTTTTGTATTGTTGGCACAGTTATGCAGTCGTGCTCAGAGTATATACTGCTAACACTTTTGTAGATATGACATGCCTTTAAGACTTAACACTAAAATCTGTAATAATAAATGCAATATAACATTGTGACATATATTAGAAAATTACATTCACAGTATTTTTAATTCATAGGAATACATGATACAGTAAAAATGGGAGAGTGAGAGGAAGATGATGGGGAAGAACAGCATCAAGCACAGACCATGAATGATGATATGATCCCGATGTGTCACTGTTGTCACTGTTTTAATTAACTTCGGTGTCTATTGTTAAGGATGTGAGTCCAAGCTGAGCTCTAGAGAAAGAAAAGGCTGAAAGATCTGGAGATTTTGCACGAGCATCTTGCTCATGTTAGTGAATTTCCATATTCAGTTACAGTAAGTATCAGTATTTTTTGTTCAACCTATTGCTCTATTGTAATATTAGGAACATCACAAGTGATGGCACCTGATTTTACAACCCCTGCCTCTAAACTCTAAATTATTATTTTTTCCATTAGTGGTTTAAAACTGAATGCTGAACATTTTCCCAGGCCACTTGTTCTTCTTCTTTTTTTACTTTAGCATATTACCAGAGCATAAGGTGGTAAAAGTAGAGAAAAAAAAATGCTCTGAATGCAATGAGTCTCTGCTGCAGCTGGTAATATGCTGACAGGGAGGTGTTTCATATCGGAAATGCATCTCTTCTCTTTCTGTCTTTGTCTATTTCGCATAGTCTTTTTCTTTTCCTCTGAGGCTTGTGCTGAACAAGCTGCTACAACTCGAGCTATTAGATAAGGAGTGCGTGTTGCATGCATTTGAGTGCATTTGTGTATGTGTGGTGTTGCTGATGGTGGGGGTCAAAAGCTGTTCAACAATGCATAAATCTATGAGGATGTCCATGTGTTTAGTTAACAGCATTTTGCAGTTGTATGTGGTTGTGGCACATGCTTGCTTATTAATGCATATGTGTGTATACAATGCATGTGTGAACGTGTGTGTGTGTCTGTGTGTGTGTGTCTGTGTGTGTGTGTGTGTATGTGATGCACTATAGGAAGATACGGGAGTTAGCTGCAGAAAAGAACAACGTGCGACTCCAACATCCAACTCCCACCGGCTCGTTGTAGACAAAACGCCAAGCCAGCAGGGCCAACAGATCACGTCTGAACCTTGCCCAGCCACCCACACACACAGCAAACACATCGACAACACACATACCCTCTGGGCAATGCAACAACAGCCGTTGCCCTGCGGCATGGGACACCCGTGTGTGGAACTGAACCAAAATGCAACAGAACAGACTATCAGAGCCCGGCGGATCAGTGTATTCCCAAACACATTCAATCACACACACACACACACACAAGTAAACACTAGCAGCTCTGACTAATCTATTGTCAACAAAACAGCGAGCCAGACCAACCAGACCAGCCACTACCACTATCATCCAATTGCAGAGGAGCTGCACCAGTAGCAATAAAGCTGCACTTCTGAATGTGGGAACATACACCACCCATAGGCAAGAAAGGGAACAGCAGCTCCATTGTAATCATGCAGGTGTAGACACACTGACACACTATATACACAGACAGTATACTACTGTACTTGTTGTACAACTTGAAACACAGTTAAAATGCTAATAATATAATAACAGATGCTTGATAAAGGATATAATGAATTATATACAGATATTAAGCAGATAAAATATAGTCAAATTAATAGAATTTAGGCTGTAGTTTTTGAATCAGTTTTAACAATGCATGAGTTGTTTCAGTTTTTATATGCCAGAGCTATAAGCAGAGCTCATTGTGACAAGCCTGGGTTGAAAAAAATTTCACTAACCGATCCAGTATTGTAACAGCAATTTAGGGCTAATGTGATGAGACATGATTTAAGCCTACATTAGGAACTGCTCACTCAAGTCACAATGGAGAAAACAGACAATTATTTTGCAGGTACTTTAAGCTCTGTTAGTTTGATTATGTTTATTGGTTTGTATCAGAGACAGAACAGCCTTTATAGTCTCGAAATACTGCCTCCTTAAGGTTGTTTATGTAGGTTTCTGCTGTTTTTACATCTAAAAAAAATTTTTGTTTACAGTACACTTAATATAGGGTCAGCTGGTGGAAATGCTAGTATCACGCTGTCGTTACGAGTCAGAAATATCATTCAAAACATTCAAGTGGTCTCCAGCAAAATATATATATATATTCACTGCATTTGGCAGCAAAGGAGCAAAGTGTATTTAATATATTGGCTGCAATTTTGTTCAGATGTTGTGCAGAGATTCAAAAATTAAATTTGGTATGTGCTAGTTGTAGATATGGTTACAATACAGCAGAAAACAGAAAAATATTGAGGAAGAAATGGTGCCTGGTAAAGTGCAACCCTGCCTAAGCCTGCAGCTTAGCGAGACCAGGCTAGTCTGGTGGGAGAAGTTTCCATTAGGTCAGATTCATCTTGCTTTAGAAACCATTATTTCCTAAAAATAAGACAAATTTACTCAGTTCATCTGAATGTTGTGCTATAGAACACACATCAAGGCCTCACTCAGCCCAGAAAGCCCCAGAGAACCCAAGCAGAAATGATAATAACTTTGTTCTGATGTCACACATTTTTCTTGTTTGTCTTCTGTGAGATATGGATGAAAACAAAACATATACTCTTCTCTTAAAAACCTAATAAAGCATACAGAATACTGTTTGTTCAGCCTAATTTGTTACACAGACATTTGTTGTATGATGGAACACCATGTAGAATCCACAAACTCCTGTTTTGGCAATTAGAACTGATGGGAGTTTGTGTAATGAGGCTGGTTTAAGACATAAACCCACTGATGATGCTGGCAGCTTAAATCTATAGCTGACACATAATTAGGCTGGGCAACAGAAACAGATAAATATCTCGCTGCCTGTCAAAGTGCAGCACCAGCAAACAGTGAATATGTGAGAAGGGTGCAGGAGAGAGAGGCTTGTTTGTCCACCTGACTGTTCCTAAACAATATCTAGTGGACACACTGTTTGGCCGGCTAATGAAGTGATGGGAAGAAAATGGGCGAGAACCTGAAGGAGCTTTATGTGCTGCTGCAGATGCATGTCTGCTCCAGTAGATCAAAAAGCAATAATAAATTTGTCAGGTGGAGAAAAAAAATGGCAGGGAGCATGGTCAAGAAGCTGGAGTTCAGGGGGATAGGCACAATTAGCTAAACCCTCTAAAGCCCAAATTTACAATGAGAGAAAATTACAGCATTTACCAGAACCAGAAACTGTATAAACAGAAAGAATCATTGGAATTTCAACTTTCGACAGCCCTTCAACTCATCACCTGTAACGTGCTGTTCCATCTGAAAGCTTAACCAAACTTACACTTAAAATCATGATATTTCATTAAAGTCACTTTACACTGGATGTCCCATTAAAAGGTTTGTCTTGAAAAAAATGTTTGCATTAACCAGATTCTGTAAAAAACAAAATATTTTGTGCTTTTCAGCACAACCATTAAGTTATTAGTCACTCAACTGAGATCAACAATCATGTGACAAAAATTCTGGGTTTTTCAGCTCAACTTAAGCCAGTAAACTAAATAAATAAATAAATAAATAAGTAGTGAAATAGCTATAATATGTTGAGCCCACATTTGCTTCCAGTACTGGTAACACCTGTAGGTACTTCAAAAAATGTTGCACATGTTGACTTGAGTTTTTATTTATTTGTTATTGTTATGTATTGATTATACATTTTTGTAATAAAAATAAATAAATAAATAAAAGGATCAAAGATTGGGATTCAGGGACATTTTTAGGGACAAATCTGTTAAAAAAATAAATGAAAAACTTAAATTAAATTAAATTAAATACTCAAAAAAATTAAACTTGAAATAATCAAAAAATATAGATGGCAGTACATATTTCAGTCTGCAAATAATAATTGCAGGTATTTTTTTCCAGCTGCAGAGAGCTCAACAACCCTGAACCTAAGGTAGACTGGCCTTTATGTTATTTGCTTTTTTTGGCTTGTCTGTGCAAAAAAGAAACTCACTTTAGTCGACATGTTTAGAATTTAGATGTAATGCTATAACTGATGTTTTTTTGGTTTTTTTTTTGCAATGGATGTAAAGTTTCGGGCACGGCACGGGATTTAACTAACCGAAAAGTCACTAAAATAGTTGTCGATTTTTAGGAACTTCTGTAATTTACCTGTACATTGCACATGTGATAATGATGTGGTGATAACTGGAATCAATTTCTCCCCTCACCCTGTGGGTATCTGGTCAGCCAATTCACTATATTACCACCCTAAAGCTCTACCTTTTTTTTATTTGCAGTCAACTTGAATTATACCCTCAAGGCTGAGTGAGTACTATAGACTCAAGCACCTAATACATCTTTATTCCATAGGCCTTAGGCTCCTCCGCTGCCACCAGATATCTGTATTTGTCCAGCCAAGGCCAGCACTGCATGGTCTGGCAGGGGCTGGACAATGTGCAAAGCAGGAAGGTGAAGGTGAGTCAAACTGGCAAAGAAGTCTGGAGCCAAGTTGATAATTCTGTTAGCTTACACAGCTATGGGGGAAAAAAAGCGACGCAGCATTCTGCATGCACCCGGCTTTCAGAGCAATCTCCTGAGACACAGACAAAGAGTGGGAGAGGGTGGGGAAGAGATAAAGAGAGAGAGCAAGGGAATGGAAACATGAGGGAGATAGAATAAAATAAAGAGAGAAAGAGATAAAAGGCCTGTCTGTATTCACTCGGTTTCCATCCTCTCTTCCCCCAGCGGGCCGAGATCGTCTCCACTTATTGAAGAATGAGAGCCATTGGTGGATTGGCTGATAACTAAGACAATATATGGGAGGGCAAAGGGAAGGAGGACAAAAGAGAGGGGAGAAAAAGAGGGAATGTGGCAGAGTGAATAGTGAGAGCGAGGAAGAGGCTTCACACCAGTTTCCTTCCATTATTCCACACAAACACACGAAGGGCTCGCCACAATCGAGTAACTTGAGTATTAGGTCACAGCGCTGCAGTGACCTTGTATCGCACATCAAGGTCAAAAACAGGCACAAGCAGGAAGCAGATGGAAACGGGTGTGAAGAGATGCAGGAATCGCTAAATCTCTATTAAAGCCAGTCACTTTGGCTTTATATTAGCTTTCCCATTCAGTGATAACCAAAGAGGCTTTGAGGAGGCTATTGTAAGCACTTGTAGCCTAAAAGCCTTCTTTACCCTCAAGGACCCACCAAGCAGGAGACTCATTTAAATGCATGAGGTTAAAATGTTATCAACGATGTTGGAAAATGGTGAAAACGAAAACAGGAAAATACAGTACGACACTATCACTAGGAATCTGAATTTTAAAAAAGCATTTCAAATGCGTCTGGTTGCTCGTGACGGTGCAGAGTCATAAGAGCTGTTTCGCAGTTGGTGTTCAAATTAGTGCTGTCAATCAATTAAAATATTTAATCACGATTAATCACATGAATGTCATAGTTAATCGCAAATTAATCGCACATTTTTTATCTATTCCAAATGTCCCTTGAAATATCATTTTAATACTCTTATCACCATTGTCGGCTGGTTTTGACGAGGAGGAGGCGGAGAATCCGCATCAGCTGTGTGTTTGGCCATCAAGTGGTATTTCAGACTGGATGTGCTACGATGTGTAGCACATCCAGTATACACACAGTATCTGTGTGTATTGTCAGTTCACAATGACAATACACACAGATAACTTTGGTCTTGTCAGTCGTAGGGCTGGACCCGAATATCTGAATATTCGGTGTTGTGGTGGTATGTGAATAATAATTTTGAGATCCGAATAGTCATGATCATATTGGTACTATGTGGTGTTCTTCTGGAAAACCTTGGATTTTGGCATCCATGTTGATGAGACTCAGACACCCAAATAAACATTGTCCCAGAACTAGCATACTCTATACAAATAGAAATCCCAAATGTCACTGGCCGACCCTCACAGGAAAATGCACCCCACCACATGGAAAAAACAAAACAAATCATCAAACAATCAGGAACATGTTGAGGAACATGACAATGCCCCAACATGTTGATTTGACCTCCAAACCTCTTAGACTCCATTCTGATGTACAGTGATGCACCTACATAAGCAAGCGAAGGAAAACAAAGCAAAACAATGTAGGTGTTTTCTACCTTGTGCTGCATGTAATCCTAAAGGGTCTATTAGGGTTTTTTTTAAGTCTCAGTTGTGTTTGAGAAGAAAGCAAAATAAACCACTTCACAGACCAGAGAGGAATAAAGAGCTGTTTTGTGAATGAGGAGCTTGACATTATCAGCCTCCCTGGAGAAGCGCAGCCATTTGCAGATAAATTAAGGCCCTTAGTTTAAAGTTAATTGGATCAACCGGCAGTGCACCTTTTTGCAGTTGCCGGGGTCACCTCAGATTATTCATATCCAGGTAATTACGTATTGTGTGGATGTCTTTTTTGTCAGCCTGCTATCTACGGCCTGAACATACAAGGAGGTTAAACTGGCCTCCGGCAGTCCGGGAATGGGAGCAAACAAGGTGAAATATTATCATAACACTCTTAAGGGGCCATGATACTGCACTGTAATTGGAAGGGGGAAAATGCAGGTACTGGTAAATTACTTAATTTGAGTGTTTCTGCCTCATGAGCCAGTCAAAACAATATGCATACATTTTTTTCTAGCACAGGACATATGCTGTAATTATCAGTTGAAATTCTTTTTTTTTTACACAATTACAGTCATTTTCTTTCTTTTCCCCCTCTCTCTGACAGTTACATTATCTGCTCACCCACACACTCCTTCCTGTCTCTGTTTCACTCCGTCTTGCTTGCACACACACACACCTTGTCACAGCTCACCTACACACACACACACACACACACACACACACACACTCTTGCACTTCCTTGCCGTGGGAGACTGTGGCTTCTGTCCCGGTGAATAAAAACCCCATTATTCAGCTAATTAATAACTTAATTAAAGCTCGCTGGCACGTCAGCCGTGCTTGATTACATCATTATTAGGAGTAATTGGGGATTTCTTTAATGGCACCTTGAGAGAAGAAGAAGAGAGAGACACAGTGTGTGTGAGAGAAAGAGAGTGATGTTCTCACAGCTACAAAGTGCTTGCCTTTCTTCAAATGCTCAAATTAACATTTGGAGAAACATCTCTGGAATGAAACATCAGGAGAAATCAGTTGCATTCAGTTTCATGCTGAACTATCAGTTAAGTGACTTGTGCATAATTTTGGCATCAGTGGCTAATCCACAAATCCACAGGGAGCTGCTGCTGGCCCCTTTTGATGCATTTCACATTGTGTGCCTCTGGTTGGAACATATAAAGCTGCCATGTCACAAGAATAAAAAAATTCTGCACATTTTCTGCAAGCAAATAAGCAAGTGATTCTGTCAACACTACTGGAATGTTAATAAGAAATACTGGGGAATTATGCAAAAACGTTGCATTCCATTCACTTTTAATGTTTTAATTACAATTCTGTGCATAGCAGGCACAATGTGGTTAAGAATAGCAAGATTCATGCCAAATAAATTGATTTTTATTTTCCTCAGCTGCTTTAATAAAGCATGATATGTCATCAGTGATCATTTGGGATAAAACAAAAGGCACCACAGAGGGGAATGTAGGAACATCACATTTCTGAGTTTATGGTGGAGCTCATTTCAGTCATTACTGCCCTGATGTATCACAAAGAATACGACAATGAAATATCGCTGCATAAAAATAGCACACATACCTCTTTAATTCTGATTTGAACACACATGCACTTCTCACCAGACACAGACCCCACTCAGCCCCTATTCCATAAACAATATATCAGCTGTTATCGGAGCATTATGCTGTCCACTCAACTATTATGCCCCATCTGAGAATGTCCTCTTTATCTCTGACTACAATGACTGGGGACAGGAGGACACTAATGAAATTAGTCCAGACAAACCCCTTCCATTCTCTTTGTGCCTCATTAGAGCCTGATGTCCATTCACTGAGAACCATCCAGCAGCACGCTGCCCAGCCCTCAATGACCAACCATTAAAAGCCTGGCGAAATTCACCTCTGTTTGTATAATCAGCTGCTGGACTGAGCAGAAAGGAAAAGAGAAAATGAGGTGGGAACAGAGAGCAGGGGTTTAGATGCATTATGAATTAAAAACATTTTCAAGGAAAGTGTTTGACTGCCTATAATTGTTACTTTTTTTTTTTTTGTGACCAACTTTTTTATTTTATTTTGTTTTCCACGAGAAAAAATGTACAAAGCCACTTATATGTTTAACTGGAATACAAAGAACAGAACATGGGGTAACATACCAATGGATAATGGAGGAAAAAGAAAATAGATAAATAAATAAATAAAATTAAATTAAATTAAATAAATGAATAGCGCTAAAATAAAATTAAATAAAATGTAAAATAAAATAAAATAAACTATAATTGTTACTTATGTGATTCATTTTTTGACCTACTGTTAAACACTCTATACCATACTGGCACCATTGCCACAACTTGTATTCTCTAAACTTACAGTGCATCTCCCGCCAGTTAACCCTCGAAACCCCAAGCAGTTTTTGGACAGTTAGATTTTTACTTTTTGTGGACTTTTTTGCAGTATCTTGCAAATCTTAAAAAAAAAAAGATTTTGAATTTCTCTGATTTATTTCAGAAAATTGAAAAAAGAAAAACAGAATCAACTCATCCAACATTTCTTTTTCCATTTTTTCCCTAAGGTTGTGTCAAAAAGCACATTATTTGTTTATTTATTTTTGCAGTACCTTGCAAATTTTTAAAAAGAAAAATAAAGATTTGGGATTTCTCTGATTTATTTCACAAAATTTGAAAAAAAAAATTCTAAGGTTGTGTCAAAAAGCACATTATTTCATTTTTAAATTTTAATTTTTTTAAAAGAGCCTGGAGACTGCACACTGTTTATTTTATTTTTTTTAAAGATTTATTTTTGGCCTTTTGTGCCTTTATTAGATAGGACAGTGGATAGAATAGGAAACGGGAGAGAGTAGGGAAGGACATGCGGTAAACGCCCGAGGTCGGAGTCGAACCCGGGACTGCCGCTACGCCTCTGCACTTGGGTCACGCGACATAACCATTATGCTATCAGGGCGCCCCACACTGTTTATTTTTAACATAAAAAGAGACATGTACAATTAAGTGATTCTGATTCTTTTTTAAATCTTGATTTTAAGCTTAGATTTGGTTGGATTGTCCGACCCAGTAGCATGTCACAAATGAGTAGTTCAAGGACCGTCAGAAAGTTGAATATTCAGTAATTCTGTATTTATAGTTGCTGGCTGAAAAATGGTGTAGTTTTGAAAATTGTCTTTTTAATTTTTTTATGGACAAGCCCTTGAAATCAATGGGTGGGCTTTTGGCTTCAGAGGGTTTATTCTTCTCAAGCCCAGGCAAAAAGAGTCTTAAGTCATTGCTGGGAAGCTCAAGTCAGAAATCACTTCAAAACCTGTGTCAAGACAAGGACAAGTCTAGAGTTTTGAACCCAGTCTCACACCATGTCATCATGACAAGCAAGTCACAAGACCTCATGAGCAAATTACGGTTAAACTGTGAGTCTCAGGTCTGTGACTGCTATTCATTGAAATAAGCTGAGGTTTAAAGCTCCGACAGGTGATTACGGAGTGCTGTAAAAAACTTTTCAATCACCGTCAAGAAAGGGATATTATGGAAATGGACTGAGCTCTGTTGTTAGCCTCCTAGCTATCACCGGTCTCTAACTGACATTTAATCATGTCAGATTGACTCACAAACAAGTCTATGTGTGAAATTTAAAAAATGGTTCCTTTTTTAAATTTCTTTTTGTAAAGGCAGACTAGGGGAGGGGTGAAGACAACAGATGAAAAATAAGAAAGTGAGCATGTGGCAGAGTAGATACTAAACTTGTCGGGGCTTTTGTAAATCACTAGCTGTGCAATAATAAATGCGTTTAAGACCATCTGAGGGGACTATAGTGTTTGTGCAAAAGAGCTATTCTTAAGTGGATTTTATTGTTTCCCCTCTCCCTCTAAATCCCTTTTGTTTTTTTCTTTTTTTATATATACTTTAGTGGATGAAGAATAATCACCAAGGAACAAGCGGGGGTATTTTATTTATAAAGCACACTTAAACAGATGTTCAATTTAACCTGTGAGAATTAAGGAGCTGGCATCTTTGTCCAAAATTGCTGATCCACTTTTAAATCCTTATTTATTTCATTTTATACACTCCGGCACAGTGGGAGTAGATTGACTCTAAGCTTGTTTCGAGACACAATTTTCAACTTAATCTGCATACACAGAGGCAAAATGAGAAACAAACAACTGTATTACCCACATTATCTCCTTACTATCTGATTCACCTGCAGTATTTCATCTCTAAGCGAAGTAAATAGATGGTAAAGATGCTAAAATTCATCCTCATGTTCTGGTGATATATGAGGCAATTTTACTCTGTACATGTATTTTGCATGCATATACTAACCCTGAATGACAAATGATATATCTTCTTTTTGCCTAAGTGCTGCTTTTAATTCCATGTCTTCATGTTCTGCAATACTTCTATCATTTTACGTAAAAAAAGTGACCATTTCTCTCCTGGGGGGGTGGGTGAGTAAAGTGTATAAAACCCCAGTGAGTCCAACCCCGCAGGAAGATGGAGTTTGTATCATCAGACAGAGATGCAGATTAGTCCCTGAACAAAAAGAAAGAGAAGGAAGGAGCTGAAGTTGTCTGTCAACTTGACAAGTATCAAAACAGGGACTCAAACTGTCACCCTGTTGGAGTGAAGAAGAATTTGCATTTTGATGCATCTTTCAACTGGTGTCCACCATTTGAAAGATGCATCAAACTCGATAAAAAAAAGGAAGAAATCGTTCAGATAGATGTGTTGTTGCAGCGTTGGGATTTGTACTGTAATTCTGTCAGCTGTTGAACAGTCAGTCAGGATTTTTAACTATTACTCACCGCCATATGTTAAGTCGATGATTTCTCATCTTCTAGAAGTTATTTCTTTAATGTTATTAGGGCTGTTGCAGATCCTTATATAAGCAAAACCACAGATTGTGACTTTCTGTATCAGTGAGCATCCTGTTTTCTTTGCCTCCCACGGTTCACTTGTAATCCATATAATGTTGCCAGAAGTAATGTTACTTTGTTCAGTGAGGTTTTGCAGGATGCACCCTTATCCTTGTTATCTATTCAACTGCTGTGACCGTCAGCTCTCATGGTAACCAGTAATTACCCTTTTTCCATCATTCACACTGAAAATATAGAAAAAAGATCATGCTTCAAAAGCTTTTATGCCTTGGTTTTAAGGTGTTTATGAAAACATAATGATAATATTGAAATGTAAACATTAAGAAGTGTCATGAATATTTATTTTAATGTAAACATGCTTACTTTGAAAAAGCTGCCACTCACACTGATGGAGTCCTTTGTGTCACACATTAGCAACTTAGTTACCACTGTGCTAAGCATTCAATCAGTCAACTATTTATATTGTCAAGTTGTCAACTTGGCATTTAGCCTATTATTCAGTCTGTTACCATTTTAAACCAGTAACAGTCTGGAAACACTGACAACCAGAAGTCAAACTGAAATCTGAACATATAATCCATGGTAGAGCATACAGCTTTAAATACACCGATCAGGCATAACATTATGACCATCTGCCTAACATTGTGTTGGTCCTCCTTATATGGTCAAAAATGCTCTGAACCACGAGAGGACATCTCAGGGTGTCGTATGGAGTCTGACACCAGAACATAGGCAGTGGATCCTCTGGTACTCTGGCTTGTGCTGTGGGGCCTCTGTCAGTCAATCGTGTCCCTCTGTATCCTGTTGATGCTTGATCAGAATGGAGTCTAAGAAGTTTGGAGGTCAAATCATCATCTTGGGCAGTTGTCATGCTCCCAACATGGGGGTAGGCCAGTGACATTTGGGATTTCTATTTGCATGGGAGAGTGTGCTTGTTCTTAGACAATGTTTATTTGGGTGTCTAAGTCTCATCAGCACAGATGTCAAAATCCAAGGTTTTCCATCAGAACACCACATAGTACCAATATGATCAATGTTATTCACTTCACCTGTCTGCGGTCATAATACTGTGGCTGAACAGTGTATATCCCCAAAACAAGTATCAATTAGTCACAATTAGGAGATGTTATTTTTCATGATGAAGTCAGAACGAAACAGAATTGACAGAAATTCAGAATTACTATCTACAAAGTGTAATCTGGCCCCAGAAACACCAATAAACTGAATGGATCATCCATTAGGTCGGATGAGAAGAGGTTGAAGGGTTTAACATCATTCACTTAATAAGGTTTGAATAATTTGTATGACAACAGAAAAAGAAATGACAAGCATAAAATATTAACCTTAATATTTTTGTTTTATGCAGTGATGTGACAATTCAACAGTTATTGTTATTAATGGAACAACTGAATGTTCGTTTATACAGAAAGTGAATCATAAAACTATTAAACATAAGAATTAATTTTCCTAAACTGCCCATTAGAATATCCAAAATATCCATGACGACCCAGATCTCAACTCTGGTTTAGTCACAGTTTTGACTAATTAACACTGACAATCTCATATTTTCAGTTATCTGGGGACTTTAATCACATGTTGGACAAAAAGCCTGCTCTGTTTTATAAAAAAACAAAAAACAAACAAAAAAAACAAGTGTTGAAATGATTCTCAGACAACTGTGAGCAATTTGTTAATCTAAAACCACTGAAGACACTTTACTTCTAGTATTGAAACCATTTTGTTTCTTTCAGTGTTCATTTTCCTTCCACTTAGAGCCCTTCTCTCTTCTTTCACCTGTTTTCTTTGTACCCATCCCTTCCTCCCTGCACATCACTCTGTTCCAGCCTCTACAAACCGAGTCGATGGTGGTGAGTTTGTTTTTTTTTTTTTGCCTACCAGAAGCCCATATGCCATATATTATTTACTTTTCATTTCTTTCCTGCACAGCAGTGAGGTCAGCCATCTATTTCAAGTACTGAAGCTAAATACTTCTTAGCCAATCAATTGCAAGGCCCAGACGAGGCTGAACACTGACCAAACAACAACCTGCAAGAACATTTAACCATGAAAACCCATTCTGAGGACGTCTTCAGCCATTGGTCACTGATAAATCTTACATATAGGTCATACACCGCTCAGCAACAACATTAAAACCACAGACACGTGAAGTGAATAGCATTGATCATATTGGTACTATGTGGTGTTCTGCTGGAAAACCTTGGATTTTGACGTCCATGTTGATGAGACTTGAACACCCAAATAAACATTGTCCCAGAACAAGCACACTCTCTCATGCAAATAGAAATCCCAAATGTCACTGGCCTACCCGCACAGGAAAATGCACTCCACCACATGGCTAAAACATCAAACAATCAGGAACATGTTTGGGAACATGACAACTGCCCAACATGTTGATTTGACCTCCAAACTTCCTAGACAACATTCTGATCAAGCATCAACAGTACACAGAGGGACAAGTTTGACTCACAGAGGCCCCACTGCACAAGCCATAGCCCTACGTTCTGGTGTCAGACCCCATAGGACACCCTGAGAGGTCCTCTTGTCCATGTCCAATGGTTCAGAGCATTTTGGATGACATAATGGGGACCAACACAATATTAGGCATGTGGTCATAATGTTATGCCTGATCGTTGTGCATTAGAGGTGTCCACACTTTTGTCAGGAAGTGCAGTTCTTGGGACCAAAGCCATAAGCACTTCACTGATTCAAGGCATTCTGGATTTTAAAAAAAAATGTGCTAATTTATCATGGGGTATGCACCAACAGTGACACAAAATACTCAGTCTTTAGGATGATATATTTTCTTGCATGGCACTTAAAGCTGCATGGGAAAACACAGAGAATATAGCAATACACCATGCATACATAAAACTTGGAATCAAAAGGGTAAGCAATTGTTTTTATCATCAGGAACTGAGATTCTAATTTGAGCCCAATCTAGACTCTAAAGACAATTTTAGACTGACAGATAACAAAATAGTATTGCACGGAAAAAAAAAAAAACAGGTTCATGCCTTTTGTTGGCAGAAACCTTTAATCAAAGCTGAGCTGGTAACGTAATGTAATGTTAGCATGTAGGGTTAGGTAGTATGTAACAGTGTGACCAAAAGCATTTTATTCAGGAACTATTTTACTTCTGGACCCAGCTGTCTCTCTGATTGCCCCGTCTTCTTCAAAAATCTGGTTAAAAACATGCCTGCTTACTGCATGTGTCCATCTAACTGCCTCTCCATCCAACTGCCTCTGTAACTTTTGGCCAAATGTTAACACGTTCTGTCACATCGGTGCTGGCTGCTGGCCACACACCGGCTAATCACACACTGTCTGTGAAGGCATTTGCATGTGTGTATGCAAGCCTGCGAGCTGAGTAACACTCTGAGCAGAAAAAAAAATAAAAAATCAGGCCAGGCTTCCTGTTCAAACAACAAATAAAATAAGCATCATCTGACCATTTTTGCAGGGAAAATGAAAATTTTGGCTCTCGTTTTAATTGGCTTTATTGCAGCCATACATCAGCACGAGACGCAAAATGTGCCCCAATGTGTTAGCAGATAAAGTCATCACGCGTGGAAACAGATGGGAGCCGTTGCTGTAATTTCCGTTTCAGATCAAAACAACATGAATGCGCATATTTGTGCTGCAATGCTGTCCGGCAGAAGGCTGAGGCAAATAAACCACTTCTCTGATGACTGCATGCCTCTTCACATACAGACAGCGGTCATCCCTCAACCAGCACACAGCTGCCTGCTGGCACAAATCAAGCACACACAAATTTAATCAGCTGCACATGAAGGGAAAGCAATCCTCAGGAAACAGGGCGAATGTATATTTTGTTTTTTACTGTAAAGCTGACATTTCGCTCTGAGTCATGTCTTTTCCTCTGTTATTACTTTCCATTCTTGACCAGTTTTGGCAATGTTGGTTCAAGCCGTAGTACACTGCGGTGGCACGGATAAATTACATTACACCGTGCACTCTTAAAGATCATTCTTATACCTTAAATGCACTATATTATAAAGAAATTAAACTCTGCCTCCTCTGCTTCCCTGGGACTGCTTGGACCAAACAATCCCTAAGGGTCTACAAACTCCACTTTGAGACGCAGCGGTCCATATATCCTCCTCTTCCACAGAGCACAGAGACACAGCTCTGGCCTACATTTTACAGCTCATTAACTATACGAAGACAAGCTGCACAAAACGTACAGACAGTGAGCATGACTGTGTTGTCGCCAAGCCCTTCCCTGAGAGCAAACGTGAGGGAAAAGTTGCATTGTGTGTATGCATGCATAGGAGAGGCAACATATAGAGGTCAGCGGAGTGGACTTGTGACTGGAGGCTTATGGAGAGAACATGCTTTAAAAAAAACAGAGACATATAGTTTAGAATCTGCAAACAAATGTATTGATTTGAGTTATTGTCGGAAGGAATGAAATTCTTCACCCACGTAAGAAAAAAAAACAAAACCTTCACCCACATATTCTGGGAATTACATTTTTTTTTAAATCAGAGCAGACTCTTACAGAAGATATGTATCTTCCAGCGTTTTTATCTTTTATGAATACAATTGATGAATATTTATTGAGAATATTAGGAAAAACTGGATGCAAAAGAAAAGGAGAGGACATTGTAGGTATCTGAATACGTATTTCTCTACATTTCGGATATATCGGGTATCATTTGTATAAAAAAGTGTTAAAAAAAACACGCAAATAAGTTTGCAGAAAGTTCGGTCCAGGTGGCTACACATACTGTACTGCCATCTTTTCTCTTCAACACATCTCTTCTCTCCAACAGTTTCTCTATCCCTCCAACTCTTTCCTGGCTGTCACTGAACCATCATTAGCTGATTAATGTTTCCCTGCTGAGAGTGTTAATTGACATAATCTATTCTCCATTAGCACTGGCCCTCTGCAGACAGAGTCAATGTGTTTCTTCACCCCTCATTGCACTGAAGGTGGTCTTGCCCTTCACCTTGGGTTAATGGTAGGCTAAACCAAGTCAAGGTCCTGGCAGGGGAGCTTAAGGGAGATGTGGGTTTAAGTTCTGAAGTAGTGCATCAAGTCAACGTTGGTCAAGATACATGTGAAGTTGGTCATTTGCACAGATTGTACACTTTATGCAGGTATACCTTCAGAAAGTATATACTAGATGAGAGCCATGATAACAGTAGTCTCAGAGTTTGCTTCACTGTGTGAATGGAGAGCTATTATCAGCAAGATGTTAATGATCTTGCAGTGGATTGTGATGAATGGAAAAGTTTAGCAAAAATACTCATAGAGATGTGGAAATGTTTCAAAAAAATCTAGTGAGGATCACATCTTTGGTTTATTGTTCCTTAAATTTGGACTCAACTTCCATTTCAACAAGTCAGATGAAAATTATATGTCACATTTTTGTCTTTAGGGGTTGTCATCTTGTTGTTATCTTCAGCTAATATGGAAGCTATGGTAGCAATTCCTGATCGCAGCTTAGCTTTATTTTCATCAATAAAACGAACTTAAGATTTTGCCGACATTAAATAAAAGCATTAATCTTGTCCATGCTTCATGCAATTTGCAGGTCAATTTGTCATAGTCCTGGACAGCACAAAAACAAGCCCATCTCTAGACCTACTCACAAAATTTTGAGTTGCTTAGCTGTTTTTTTCTACTGCAACAACCATCAGAGAAAAAATTCTAACATCTTTTTGAGTCACAAAGAAAGAAAACTCTAACAGCAGTACAGAAGTCTGGGGTACTTCACTTTCATGAACCGAACAGAAAAGGCGTCAAAAACATTCACAGCTCGGATGTGCCCCTGATGTTTGCTTACTAAGTTCCTGAATAAATCAGTGCTCTGGCTCAACTGTAAAGTTGCTACACCAAGTCAACATCTTTTTTTCCTTTCTTCTTTAAAGAAGTCAAGAAAATCAGCAAAAGGAAGGTTGAGCTCTTCTTGGTAAAACTGAAGAAAGCCCGGCAAAGCTGAGCAATGTTCTAAATACATAGAGGAGTCAAGAAAATCAACATGTTGTTGTTGTTGTAAAGTCAGGAAAACCAAGCACAGACAGGCTGACTTCTTGGTGTATATTTAGACTGAAACCAGCAGAGAGAGAGAGAGAGAGAGAGAGAGAGAGAGAGAGAGAGAGTAGGAACAGATCAGGAGAGAGAGTAAAATGAAGTTGAGGTGGGTGGAAGGGATTGATTTTCTCTGACATTTCCCACTGAAAAAGTTCTGAACTCGTCACAGAGACTTGAAAAAAGAGAAGTCGAAGGAAGAAAGAAAGCATATCTAATACATACACTGGCTCCCCTATCCGTTTCTTAGCAACAGCCTGCACCCGAGGCGAGAGAACAACGAGCTGTGGAGATGGAGTGATAGAAGGAAAGATAGCTGCAGAAGAGACACCGATAGAAAGGGGGAGATATTGGAGTGTGCGCCCTACAAAGTATTTTGTGAAGGCTTTGGTAAATTTTGACTCCAGCTGATATCCTCGTCTAATCCTGCACCACTTCCAACCATTGCATGGATTTCCTCAGGAAACAAATTTTGGGGAACTCTTATCCATGTTATACTAAGGATTACATACCTGTTTACTCCGTGTGTCAACATATTCAAAACACTGTGGGCCTAGACTGCATCGAAGACCACCTGTACTATGCATCAGTGTCTTTATTAGAGTTACATTAAAGCTGCACGTACGATAAGAATCAATAGATATATGGATCAAATGACCAGGCCGTGCTCATCGCTAGGCTGCTTCTGTTCAGTTACCGACTTTGAATGATTTTGTTCCACCAAAACAGCTCTAAAATCTAATTTACAAACTGCCCGGAACCAAACAGCAGACAGGGATTTGTGGAAACCAAAGCAGATCTAAGAGGACCATGAAGACTGACTGTATATTCATGAGTGTTCATTCATGATGTGTAAATTGATGCTATACA
The DNA here is from genome assembly GCA_024666655.1 of Dascyllus trimaculatus. Classification (NCBI taxonomy): domain Eukaryota; kingdom Metazoa; phylum Chordata; class Actinopteri; family Pomacentridae; genus Dascyllus; species Dascyllus trimaculatus. Next base: position 17,967,036 of record CM045446.1, read on the forward strand.
CATTCACTATCATCCCTTCAGGTGAGTCACATTTGTGTTTGTAGGTTCTCCTGTTAGACAAAAATCAATTATAGTTATACAATTTTATAATATACCAGTTTGATTCCATTTATTACCTGCAGTTTTGAGTAAACTACATAGACCTATAAGTTGTTTTCCTTTGTTGCATGTCAGAATTTAAGTTCAAGGTGTGTTTGCTTCTGCCATACACACATCATTGAGGTGTTGTCCACATTAATATTGACTTATATTCTTCTCTACATTTAGGCCACACACAATTTTATTTTAGGCTGTTGTGGATGAACAGAATTGCATCAAATAAATACTTTAGATGGGAAATCACATTTACAGAGCTCCGAAATAAGATTTAATTAAACAGAAGTCTCAAGAGCTACAACTGCACAGGAATTATACGTCAGTCAGTTAACCTGGATGTTTAATTGCTTGACTTCAAAAACTCCACTTAAACCATGGCAATACCAATCTTAAACAAAGCCATTGAAAATAATGTTCTCGTAATAAAACACATTTTAAGCATTAAAGCAACGCTATGCATCCGCAAAGTCAGATGATTTGATGTATAATTCTTGAAATATAATGAATACGACTGGTATAGATGATTAAATGTAAACAATATTTGCACTGTGCACATCGACGGGCACTTGATTGTGCTTTTAAATGAGATTTGCTGCAATCCAAACATGTCCGTAAGTATTGTGTTACTGCTCTACTAGTGTGTGCATGTGTGACTGCGTGTGTGTGCTTGTCAGCATGAAGCGAGTATTTGACCTTGATGCCAGCATGGCAGCCACCAGATGGTCGGTGTCTGGTAGCTGCTGTATACAGAGTGCAATCGCAGTTGTAAGCACACACGCACACTTTGATTGATCCATGCACACACAGCTCAACTACTGATGGATCTAGGTGCGGCTGTTGTGTCAAGTCGCTTATCAGCATGCAAACTGAAAATCTAAAGTACACTTAGCCACTCCCAAATATCAGAGAGGTGATATGAAGACAATACAGAAAAGACTTGCAGAGTCAAAGTAAGTGTATAGTAATTCCATGTTGCATTGGCTCTCCGAACCCCAAAAAAACATGTTTGAAAGGCATGTGACGTATAAAAAAGCACTAAAATTACAACAACTGTATAAACATCAGTGAACTTTCCAACAGTCCTTGAACTGTTCATCTGTGAAGTGCCGTTCGGTAGGAAAACGTAACCTGATCTAAGCTTAAAATTGTGATATTTCATTCTCATTTAAATAATGAAAATATTAATAATTAACTGTATTTAACTAATAAACTGTTGATTCTAACAAGATTTTATAAAAACACAAAAAATGTGTACTCGGTCAAACAGTGACAGAAATTCAGGGATGTTTTGATGGAACTCTACTGAACTGCAAGCTGTGTTACTGTAGAACAAATGGGAGAAAAGTATGAAAAATTATTTTTTAAATATGTAGGCTAGGTAATAAAATATATGCAGTAGGTACAGGTCACAATTTTTCTCCCATTGGTAATACCAGTGGGCACAAGCTGATTTCTATTTTTGTTTATTTATTTATTTTTCTTTCTACTTCTACTGCTGTACTGCTCCATAGAAATGCAGGACTTTACATGTGAAAATTTAAACTACAGCAAAAACACCCACATTTTTCAGAGGGTTAAAAATGCTACTTTTTCTACCTTGCTATTTAAAAATCGGTTTTAAATGTACTTCAGACACAGTGGTCTATGCCAGTCTGAGCACAATAGCCAAAAAGAGACGCATATGGTGCATATCGTATGAAGTATCACAAAATTAAATGATGACATTTAGATGCTTACGAACCAGTCAGCCTGGTCATAAGACATATCGAACAATCCCTAATTCATTTTTTTTAATGCCTGGGAGAATGCAGCACTGAGGTAAGTTAACTGGTTCAATTGTAAAGTACCTTGGTGCGATTAAAAACCAGCAGTGTTGAATCAGATTTAACCCTCAAGACCGAGGTTTAACTGTTTCCTCATACCTGACTGAAAACATTCAGTGAACTGGGTTTATTTGTGGCCAGTTGATGCTTTTTAGATAAAAGCTGCAACAGGGAGGTACAATATAGCTCTATATTTGCTTTCCCCTCTACTTTTTTTCTTCTTCTCTCTATTTGTACGAGAGAGCAAGAAATAGAGAGGAAGCCTATTTGGGACAGTGATGGCAGCTAAAGATAGAAGCCAAGTTTGAGAGGCGAGGATAGGAAACATGGGTTGTTTCAGAAAGATCTAATGTATGATCTGAGCCTGAATCAAGGCAGAGAATAACAGAGATTATAAATAAGCAATGATTCTCTCTCTCTTTTTCTCTCTCTCTCTCTCTCTCTTTCTCTCTCTCTCTCCCTCATTTCTGCATTGTTTCGATCTCCCTCACCTCTCACTCAACCTCTATATCTACTTTTAGATGTCCTCATGTGTTGTCACTTCCTCAGTCTCTTCCCTCACACGGATACTCTTTTTCCCCCTTCCTCGGTTTTCTCCCTTATGTCACTCCACTGGGTGACTTCCCATCTTCTTCACATCACAACAGCCACCATATGTGCTGTATTTCCCACCCGTGTGTCCTTTGTTTGTCTTTTATCACTTCTCTCCCTCCTACCGGCAACAAGAAGACCTCACAATTAATGGTCTTTAACTTGTCAAGCTGCCACAAACGCCCCATTGTGCATATGTTGTGTTTACATCAAACACAAAGGGAACTTGAAATAGACTTACGTTATTTTTCCCACAGTTTTTTCTTGTTGTACTTTCATCAAATAGGCTTCTATTATACAGTTTACTCCGATTAATGCAAACTCGTCGCTTTTACATGCGTTGTGGAAGACAATGTGAATTGATTATGGGGATAGTGGGGCTCCTCATGTGTTGTAAACTCCATTGTCCATTGAAGTTATTTGGATTTTTGAAATTCCCATCTCCAAAGTGACTGGTTTTGTGGTGGTACCTGTTGCTACATAACTTCATGCACATGTAACTTCACCAGTCATGATAAAGAGTGACACAGAACACTGGAAGTTATTGCTTGTTGTTTAGCAGCTATAAAGTCTTTTCATAGCCTTTCAGAGGATGAAAATAAAAATCAGGTAAGGCTCAAAATCAGTTTTTGAAGACAATTCTTTCCTCTGTTATTAGCAAGTGGTGCTAAAGCCAAGCTAGCAACCTCATCATCAGATTCGTACTCCACCCATTTAGCATTACACTCCAGTTCATGGACTGCTACACAGTCTTATGCTCAGGTCCAGCTATTGCTTATGGAAAAGATGTGGCATAAGCATATTTGCATTATTCATGAAGTTGTGTTCCAGTTGGTAGGAGGTGAACTTGGGGCCACAACTCCAGACAACCAGAGTAGGCGTTCAAGAATAAGGCAAATTAAGTGTTTAAGCTTCCGAAAACAGGCTGTTGGAGGACAGATGGGAATTTTGATCCATGGATCTGGAGGAATCTGAATAACCTTTGGTGGATAAATATCACAAATGTCTCCATAATGGATTTATAAAAACAGATTACAATAGGCTGCAAAACCAGATCTTGCATTTTCACAGCACTAAACTCAATACGAAAAAAAGAAAATTTGGTCAAGCTTAGCACTTTGGTTGTTACGAGTTGATCTTTTTAGCCAAAACACTTGTGTAATTGACTAATTAATCCCATGTGATTGTACTTTGCTTTCCTTTAAGGTAATTTTAAGTTAAACTAAGCAGTTTTAGCAGATTTTTCACACCAAAACACAACAATGGAAAGCATGGAATTCTACCCTTTGAAGTTGGAAAAAAATGAGTCAGAACACTTGTTTATTTATTTAATCCAGTTTTAATCAGTCTCAACCTTATTTTTTACATTTTTTAAAATCTTATTTCATTTTCCATTTTTGTGGCTATTGTTTAAGACTTTGGCATTTTCATGGGCTTTATTTGAGGGTTATGGGATGCGCAATGGACACTAAGCTAGCTGAATGCTGACTTACACTAATATAATAATATTGATCTATTACATTAGTTATTAATGTACAGCGCTCTTGTCTGAACTTCCCCTAATTACATATTTTAAAGAATGAATAAACTCAAATAGTACATGCTTTGAGGCCATTACCATAATGAACACTGCATTTGCATTTACTTCAGAAGCTAAAGGAGCTTTAGTGGCAATTTCAATTAAAATTAAAACTGATCAGAGACTGCCAGGCCTCATTATGGGGTTTAGATTAAGTTTAAGGCACTGGGAACTATGCTAAAGCAAATCATAGCGTATTGTATTCCCAACACAGGGATGACAGGAGTGTTAAACCTGTCAACCTGTCAGTTTGCAGAATGAGAGCTGAAGTGGTTGTGCATGCTATCATGACCATTCGTCTCATGTGGCCACGCCGTGTATCAGTGTAAATAAGACTTTATAGAAAATGTACTTCGGTAACAGCACCTGTTTATGCATGCGGTGTCATGGTCAAGCAATTTAGCAGAGTGAAATGAATCCAAAGAAGGCGGTCACAAAAATTCAATCAAACTGAAGATGTTCAGAATGACAAGAGGTTTTTCCTCAGCAGACCAGCCATAAAGTTCAAACCTAAACCTTCCTCCTTTGTCTGGCTGAGGTGTCAGTCATTCCAACACACATACACATCTAAATTCAAACACAGTGAAGCCACAGCACCCTGAGATCCACTGCTTGCAATGCTAATAAACTAGAAAAAGGTTCTGACAAAGACTGCGCTTAACTAGTCACTATGGAAACTCTGAGAAATATTTGTGTTTGTTGTTTTCTTTGCCCTGTTTGTTAACTATTTATCTTGAAAACACATCAGGACCTCCGAGCTGCTTCTGTAAAAGCTTCATAGAGAAATTGCAGCTGATGATTGAACTATGTAGATCAGATTAGATTAGATCATACTGCAGTAAATATATTTACAGTTTACTTGCATGTACTCCACTGATATTTTGGAAAATTTACATTGCATAGAGAATCTGACAATGGACTTGCCTCATAATCATCTATCTATTAATGGTTTTTAAAAATTAATATGAAGAGAAAATCTCGGAAAAAAGGTTTTTGGTATTAAAAAAAGGGGTAATGTTTGGCAGCATCTGCTTTGAAAAACAAGACAGTGTTAGTTTTTTTTTCAAGCATGGCAACAGAAAAATGAAGAGATTTTGCTTATAAAGATTTGTCAAAGAAACTGTATAAAAAAAACAAACAAACACGCCTGTCCTCACTAATAACACAGTAACCCATATCGTCCATTCAAAAGTTCACCTGAACCGGGTGGATTGGTTGAGGGTGAGTGGCTGGACCTAGATTCTCCATGACCCCTCAGAGTATCTGCATGTCCACTAGCTGTACTGTGAATCAAAATTCATATTTTATTAAGAAAAGCTTCTCAAGTATAAAAGGGGGAGACCTCCTTCTATACCTTCAGCATTACATAAGCCTCAGTTTCTAGAAGTAAAAAACTAAATGGCTGGATGCTGAAAATGTCACGCACAGGAAAAATCTATTCATTATGTGCCATTTATGAGACATGCTCATTCAATGCATTGCTGTGGAAAATCTTCGAAAGACTGTTGATGCAGAGCACAAGGAAGTAAACAGTCCGTATTTACAGGATGAGATGGCCGTGCTGCTGCCATCGAGAGAAACTCTGAGGTTCAGCATCTTGCCGAAGGACGCTTCAGCATGTAGAGGTGCCAGGGATTGAGCTGCTAACTCTGCAGTTAATGGATAACATGCCACTTGAGTAGGTAATCAATAGGTATCCATATAGGACAAGAAAGACAGAGATGTACCTAATGAAAATGAATTGGGTATGGAAAAATAAGTTTGCACTATGTCTCTAAGCATCCACACATATTGTCAGCCACACAGGGTTTTGTGAGATGTCGTCATTGTGTAAAAAACTCAAGTAAAATAATTGTTTTAAGATGCAGCTGTGAGACAAAGTGTCATTAACAAACTAATGGGTTATTTCCGAAGTGAAAAATATTTCCCTCCAGTGAATAAACACCTGAGAGGAGTTTGGATTTATGGCATCTTATACAGATGATTGGATGTTCTGTTGCGGTCCCATTGATGGTGCTGATGAACTTTGTTCCTGCCATTAGAATGACTGAACAGAGTTTGCAGAGCAAGAACAGATGACTCTCCATCAGGAGAAGACACATCCACCTGTTGGGGAATTATTTGGACTATATCACTTATGATCACACGGGTATTCACCCAGGGACTATGGGGTATAAATAAAACATCGGCTAAACTGACATAAATGTTTGTTTTAATGCACTTGACATTTCAGAATTTAAGCTTTTACCAAACTCCTACCTGCTCTTTGCACCATTAACAACAAATGTCTTCTCCCTCTTTCAAACAAACCATCTCCGATCAGTCCTCTGTCATACTTTGCAAACTGTCTGGTGCCATTTCGTTCTGCATTTATGTCTCTGGGGGGAAATACAGAGTTTGTTACTTGAAAATATTGTTCAGCTCAGCTCTCAGAGGATATTGCGAGGCAACATTTAAACAATAAAATCTATTTTTTATTGCCTTGTTATTGCCTCTCAAATGCTGCATCATTTTGATGAGTTGACGGCAAATCATGTACATGACATTAATGGTGTAAATCCATCATTAGTGGTGATAGATGGATTAATTCTCCAAGCTTTATTTCTTCATAAAACTTTAATTTTCAGTTACCGAATGGCTGCGGTCACCTTTTTGCCAATTTGGCATATGATAACTGCAACTGTTGTTTTTAAGAAAGCTCAAATTAGTATTAAAAAAGAGACTCTAATTAGCTGTTGATGTCTAATGATCATTTAAAGTCCTAACATGTCTTTTCATATCATGTTTTACTAGCTTGCATGTGTCCTGCCAGGGAACTTTAAAAGAGGTAATTAGCATTTATATTATTATTAATTATATTTGATAGAAATCCTTTTTGGGGGGTCTTACATGAAACTGATTCATCGTCCCCTGTTCTTTTTTGAAGTACTGCTCACAAGCTGTAGTGAACTGAATGCAGCATTGCTCCTGTGGTTTGGTTTAACAACGAGCTGTGGTGATTTCGTGATATAGCTTTGTACGTCGGAGTTCTTCAGTGTTTTATCTCGGGCCTTAGTGCAGAATTGTACCATGTCTCTATGGCGATAAACCACTTTAGAGGCTTGGGCTGGCCTACTATTTTATCTCGGCACCATCACAGGAGGCAGGTGGAACTGATTGAAAAGAAATTATGAAAGAGGAGAGAGAAAAAAAGAGTAAAAAAAGAGGCACACAGCATCTGCAGAGCCTGGCTGAGGACATTGGAGAGAAGATTGAATACAGGTTATCAAATCTGAACCCAAAATAAATCTCTTTCATCAGGCTCTTCGTCTCATTCTTTCTCTGATGCTTTTCTCTGAGCTGCCTGTATTCTCTGTATAACCAGATCAAACCCGCAATGAACCGCTGACTCAGTCAAGGCTCTGGCTCCAAACCCAGACGTACAAAATTATCACTCCCACTAAATCCTGAAATGGAAGACCCATTCTCCCGGAATCTGTTGTAAGTTTGAAATATTCTGCATTCGGAATCAGTTAATTCAATTTAAATTCTGCGAGTCCAAGATTGCACATTAACAACACAAACACCCCTGGATTTCAATTTGTATTTTAAATGATTCACGTTCTGGAATGGCAAAGCATCATTTACATCGTTAGTTAAGATGTTTAATGCAGCTTTTTAAATGGATTTGTGAGGCTTTGCCTATAGTGACATGGTTATTTTAAAAAATGTGTTTGTCTTTAGAAAAAAAATTCATAAAATAGTCAATAATAACTAAAAAATCCTGTTACTTAAGCAACCAAAAGTCCCCATCGTCTTACTGATGTTGCATTCACACATGGCTTGGTTCACCCTACACTAACATACTCATTGAAATGTGTTTACTCTAACTCTGCCTGACAGAGACAATGTCGCCTGGACTCTGTTTTTTGTTTTTTTGTAAATTGCAAGGACGAACGAACTGTGTTTTGCTCATGGGATGTAGCTTATCTCTTAAGAATGACTCCTGAGCAGCACAACAGGAAGCTACCGCATGCCATGCAATCTCTCTCACTACCTGCAATATATTGTATTTTGCTAACGGGGCATTACTATAGTTAAATAAATCGCAGATATTACAGTCATTTATGCGACACAGTTGCTATTATGTAATTTCACTGTAACGATATAGGCACACTTATCTGCCACCCTTGTGCTGGTTGTGTTATTCACCGATCTCAAGTATCATAAAACAAAAAAATCTCCATAAAAAGCAGAAACTGTGTTCACATAATGACATGTTTGCAGATTATATCTTGTGATTATTCTTTCAAAGTCCTAAAAGCAGAAATCTAAACATTGCTAAGAGTGCAGTTCACTATGATGCAAACTGTATTTTCCAATCAACCAGGTAGTTTCATCTTGTTTCATCATGTTTTATGGTGATATGTCAGTATGATGATTCTTTTCTTAGAACCAAATGATTGCCCAAGTTATTACTTGTTGATTTCCTCCAAAATAATCAGCATTAGTTATTATGGCACTGTATTTCATCAAAACGCCACACATTCTCTGATCCAGGGTTCTCAAAAGTGAACATTTTCAGCTTTTATCTGTGTTTCTTGGCATGGCAAATCCGGATATAGTCTGTTTGTCAGATCAAACTCGCAATTGGAGGAGATAATGCTCAACTTTATAATTAGCAATTTGTTTGCTTACCAGAAGATGGGTTAAAACAATAATTAAAACAAAATAATAATAATATTATAGGTGATACGTGAAATGATAATTAAAACAGTACTTGTAGCCCTCAGGTTGTCTTACATACTGTAGTTACATTTAGCAACACACAATATTAATTAATTCTGTATCTGTGACAAAGTCAGAAGAGCTTTCTATATTCAGTAAATACACTTGAGGGGGGACTGAGACTAAAAAATGAAATAATATGAAAAAGCACAATAGTGGATGAGATTCACTCAGAAGCTGTTTCCCTATGCTTGTTTTAGCTTGATGTCACAATAATGCGATTATGGTTTTCTGATGCACCAAGATTATGGTAACAATAATGAAAAGTATATGAACCTGAAACACCACATGTTGTTATTTGCGGCATTCCCAAGCACAGAGTGTTGCTGAGGCTGTTTGTGTTCCACGTTGGTATTTTGAAAGATATAATCACCTGCATTCACGGAACACAGATCAGTGAACATCTGGCAGTTTCATATGCAAACTAACACAGAGAAGCCCAGTTCAAAAGCACCTTTCATCAGTATTCTTTGTACAGAGCATTATATGTGGCAGACAGGTCACGGCGGGTCTCTGCAGGCCGTCTGAAACGAAACGTGTCCAGCCTGGCACAATTAACACACACATGCGTTCATGCTCAGACGTAGGCAGATGCTTTTTATGCTGTCGTGCTGTATGGATACAGGCGTACACAATGCGCGCGGAGGTAGGGCGAGGTGGTGGCATAGCTGCTTTGGTAATTGCATCGTGCTCTGACAGCCATCTTAATGAGTTAACGAGAGAAGGAGGGTGAGTCAGTGCCATCCTCCTCCCCCTCCTCCTCCTCCTCCTCCACCACAGAGCCAGAGACAGACGAAGGGGTCGACCTCGAAATGAGCAAGAAGACAGAAGAGAAAATGGATGGAGGTTAAAAAGGGAGGAGAGATAAGGGAGACAGCTGCGAAAAACAGGGAAAGATTTCCAGTATTAAATGAATTATAGGAAGAGGAATATTGAAAGGATGGAGGAATATGGGAGGATGATGATGGGAAAGTAGATGTAGGGTGGGGAAAAGGAAAAAAGCCCCAGTAAGACAAAATAGGAGAAGACACTGCATATGGACAGCAGGGTAATGTAGCCCACTATGGCATGGACTCCTATCAGGCTGGGCCAAGGCGGTCCCTGTGTCAGGCCCCCTCTACCTGTGGGCTGTGTCACCTTTCAATGTGGATGGCCCCCTAGGATGGTGTTTTCTCTCCTGGTCCACCAGTGCCACGTCATTATCAGAACTGATTTTTACTGTTCTGCTTCTTGCTAATGTGAGGTTGGGGTGGGCAGTAGGGGGTTGGTGGGTGGGTGGGTGGTGTGGGTGTGTGTGTGTGTGTGTGTGTGTGTGTCGGTGGGGTGTTTTTGTTTTTTTAATATGCGGGTGTTTTATATATGTGCACTTTGTGTTAGACGTTGTATGAAAAGTGCTCTACAAATAAAATTTGATTTGATTTGATTTTTGATTTAGTCAAAAGAGCTGCACATTAAATGGGTGTGTTCCTGTATTTTTAATTTGTCCAAGAACAGGTAAGCAACACTGGTTGGAGACCAAATGCAAACAGCAGAAAATGGGGGTAACCTTGAGAAAATGTTTTACTACAAGCCTCAGAAAGAAAATACAGTAACACGGGTGCTGCTAACTTTAGTCCAGCATGCCACTGCTTATTCAGTACCAAGTCGTACCCAACTGTGACCTGTCGGACAAAGCTGAGCAGCGGGTCGCAGCATTAGCTTTGAGCCTGTGAGCTACTACACTTCAAATGGAAGCATGAATGAGCCCTGCAAAGAAAATCGAGGAAGCTGAACTGTAGCTTTAACCATGTCAATAATGCCAAAACCATTTGTCAGCCAGTAACTGTAGAAACAGAAAGAATTACTGGCTTTTCAACAGTCCTCAATCTAATCATGTGTAGAAAAGCATGTTATTTGATCGAAATCACATCATTGTCTTGGTGTTATAACAGAAATGCCATGTTGGAGGAGGGCCTTAATCAGGGTCGTCTACTTGGGCCAATACGGTAGATCATTGACCCAGTTTGTGCTCGCTACCTGCGGCTGCGATGGCAGACTGCTGTGGTCAACCACGGCTACGTTTGGGATAAAGAAAAAAACAAAAACATTCCGGGCACCATTCCCGTTCTGGAAACCTCCTGAACCTCCCTATGGCCAGTCTGCTTCTGGTAACAATATGATTAGTTTTATTCACTTCACCTATTAGGGGTCATAATATTGTGGCTGATCGGTGTATGGCGTCATTAAAAAACAAAACAAACAAACAAAAAAAACAACAACAATTTTCACCCTTTAAACTGATGCGAGCCATTAGGAGTAATCTTTAATAACATGGAACTCTTCATCCATCCTTTAACCACATCCAAATCTGGCCAGATGTTTGACATAGTAACCAACACATAAAGCTGCTGTCTTTTTACTGTGTTTATATCTCTATCTGAGCATTCTGTATCTCTCTTTCTCTTAACACCACTGGCACCCACAAGATTTCCTCTTATTTTGTGTACTAAAGTGCTTGCACCTCTTCATCTAGTCCCCAGGTGCTTTTCAAACTGGACACTAATGTGGAGTGAAACAGCTTCGTTCTAGGACTGCCTGTTCTTTTAGGGCACACACAAGTGTAGACAAACACACACACACACGTGTAGAAAAACACACACATGTAGATAAACAGACACACATTTTGAGTGGATGCCAGATGGCCACATCTGTGACCAACTGCCAACTCATACAGACCAGGTGTTGAGGTGTTCCACTATGTGTGTGTATGAATATGTGTGAGTGTGTGTGTGTGTGTGTACGTCATTGTTTCTACACAATGAAATAGCACTAAAAACCCCTTTAGTGGATTGGAAAGCCATTCTCAGATTAGAGGATGTCTTTGACCTTTTGGATACAATCTGAACACTAAATCATGGATTATAGTGTTCTTCTGCTGCACTGTATGGTATTGTACACTACTGTGTTTTAAAATGGGCCACAAACTAAAATACATGACTGAACATCACTGACTCTGTCCCACAAGCTGAGGACAAAGCATTATGTGCTGGATCAACAGCCCAAAAGGAACTTTGCTGTTTTTGCTTTTTTCTTTCTCTTATAGCATCACCAGAGTTCAAATTTCTTTTATTTTCCAACTGAAGAAAGTGCATGTAAAGCTGACCAATATAACCACAGTCTTTACTGTCAGCCACTGACCTCCACAGATCTTCCAGTGGAGGCTCTTAGTGTAGAATAAACAAGAATAAACATTAAGAAAAGACATGGTTTGGGTGTAAATTAAGTTTTTTTCAGGGGAAATTACATTATCTCTACAATTTATAGCATATTACAGTTATTTACTAGATTTTGGGGAATAATCTAAAGCCATAAAATAATGAAATAATGTAAATTTTATCTTCATCACTCATCACTACTTAGCATAAAGACCTACATTTTTTTCTTCTAGCACTGATTTCAAAGTCTCTTTTCTTTGCTTTATTCTTTGTGTATCTTTTTTTTCCTATTATCTGTACAGTAAAACATATTTTTAAAAAGTCTCTGTTGGGACCTTTTTTTCAAAGCAGCAGTTTTTATTTTATTTTATTATCTTATCTTAACTCTTCCCTATAAAGATCTTAAGATTTCAATTACTGGATCCAAGATTTTTTTCTTTATTTTCCGTTATACAGCCAATTTAAGACCTTGTTGTACCAAAGCTTTAAAGATTAAAGGGAAACACAACATACTTTCTTATGAACACTGCTGGAATCCTTTCATTTAAAAGTGCTCTCTAATTTCTGTCTCGTTCAATCGTTCTTGATGTTCTTTTTAAGAAAGGCATCATTAAAATGAAGCATCCCTTCAATTCTTTGGAGATTACACACTGCCACAGATTGCTATGCAATATGTGAATCTACTTTCTTACTCAATCCAAGACATCCTCTTACATACAGGGGTTTACTCCGTCCATAAAGGCTGTTTTAGAATTCTGAATGGGAATTCAATATGTTCCATTATGTTTCCTTACTTTCTCTGCAACCAGATATTTAAAATGACACAAGGAATTAGTTAGAATTAAGATTTCTGTTTCTACCAAATGGTAAGGTTTACTGCTTCAGCAGCTGGTGGCCTCCCCCCCACACACCCCGAAACACACACACCCAGTGTCCTGATGCTGAAGTGTGGCAGGGCCTGTCAGGTTTCCTGGATGTGATGCTGAAACTGATGGTGATTTATGGCGTGCACAGAATGGCTGCCTTAGATGGATGCAGTACACACACTGTTTTAATATATCAAGCACATACCACACACACAATACTGTAATATATCACACACACATACACAAGCACACACTCACACTCACACACACACACACACACACACACACACACACACACACACACACACACACAGACACACATAGTTTTAATTCATCATCGCAGAGTGACCCACATATTACAAACTGAAAGAACTGCAAGAAAAAAAAAACAAAAGAGGAGAAGAACAACGAAAACAGAGGAGTAACTAAAGAAGTGGGCAGACAGCAGAGAACTAGAGGACAACATGATAGATGGAGAAAACAGTGTAAATAATGATGCAATATCACTGTGCAATGCGATACAGCATCAGACAATAAAATCAGTCAGAGGACAGGTTATTTCCAAAAATCTAACATTAAATCAGCATTATACTGTCATGGACTTGTGGCTATTCATGGCCCATTCTCAGTTAAATGCTTATTTTATTTACTTCTATCATTTTAATGTTTAACAGCCTGAATTTGACTCTCACTAAAACCTTCATGATCTTCTGATTCATTTTAACCCTCTGAACCCAAAAACCTCACCACCAGGTTTGAAAGGCAAACAAAATATCCACAATTATACTATTCATTACAACCAGAAACAGTAAAAACTCAAAGGATTGCTGGATTTTCAACTTCCAAATGGACCTTCAGCTGTGATGTACTGTTCCGTCAGGAGAAATAATCAAACATTTTTAAACTCTAAAATCTTGATATTTCATTAACATCACTTTATTCTAAGCCTTGTTTTAAAATTGCTAAAATAAACTGTTTACAGTAAGCACATTGTGCAAAAACAGTTGCACTGGGTTGAACTGCAGGCTTAAAAAAACTTAATAAAAACTTATATCTATATTAAACAGAGACATAATTTTTCCAAGTATTGGGTGTACCTATGGGGACTTGGAGAAATGTTGAACATATTGATTCCAGGTTAAAAATATAACAATATTAAATCAACTTTTCATGCAATAAACCTTGATGCTTTAGGAGCATATTGAGTTTGAAGTCTTACTGTTTGCAGAACTGCAAGTGAAGCCGAACTCCTGTGCCTGTTTTGGTTGAGTTATGGTTTTAATGCCAAACTATAGACAAGAGACGGCATCCAAAAACCATACATAGGAAACAACAGATTGAAGATCATTCACACCCAGCATGCAGGTGCACATGTTCTGCGAAGTACTGCCTGACATAAAGATGAAGAACCTCATGTGAAGTAGTACCTTCAAAACTTAACACAAAGCAGCCAACAAAGACACTATGGACTACGATAGCATCAGAATGGGGACATCCAATACAAAATACCATCCTTTCTGTTATTTTACACCATGCTGACAGTGTTTTGTTTTAGTTCTGAGATGACTGAAGATTTATGTCTCTTCATAGTTAAGGTCCATTCCCTCTGTTAGGCAAATTAAAACAAAAAAACACTGCAACCAATAAGACTCCCGCTGAACATAATTCATAACGTCAGAACATCACAACCTGTGATTCATCTTCTTTGGAAGATATGTGAAATTTCAGCAATCCTTGAAGGCGACAAAACGGTGAATAGCCAATCAACATCTGCAATTTGGGTTACATGTGACGTGGCAACAGCAACTCTGCACTGAATCGAAATGCAGAAATTGATGTGCAAACCATTGGATACTGATCTGTTTTTCACACCATGAAAAATGGCAAACTTGTAGTGTAGTTTTCATGATACTTTCAGTGTGAACCATTTGGAAGTATTAGACTCAGAGAGAGACATCACATCATCCACCTGGTTCTTCATGGTACATGCAGTCAGGACAGAGAATTGCACTCAGTTCATTGTACTTGAGACCCCATCTAAGAGGTGTCCGACACAATATCCATTCTCATCATGTTGTTTAGAGTACAGATCAGGTACTTCAGTGAAGAGGAATCCAATGGGATGAATCATGACATGCTTTGCTAGTTATTCAGGTCCTGTGAGGCTTCAGGCCAACTCTGACCAAGTCTCTCTTTATTTTTCTTTGAAAATGAATGATTGCTCGTTGGATTTTGATACATTTTATTTACAGTGAAACTAGTGCCATCGTAACACCCAGGTCTCCACAGTGCTGGGTGGAAATCAGTCTATATGGGATATCAACAATGCTTGAACTAAAACGGCTGACTGGCAAAACTCAGTGCTATTTTTTTTCCCAGTGTGCTCAAAATAATCATCAGATCTGAGTATAACTAGTTTGTTTCTGTATTAATAATACTAAAAAAGAAAATTTCACAAAATAAGTTTGTTTCCCCATCTGCATCCAAAAGGAAGAACACTGATAAACTCAGAGAGAAAAAAACCTCTTTTGATGAATCATGCATTCCCACAGAAACAGCAACAATAGCAACACTCCTCCGTGTCACAAAACCTGAGCTATTAACAAATTTTTTCATCTCTCTATCGATCTTCAAGAAATTACTCTCTCCCCCATGCTTCTATCTTCCTTCTGCTGCCTCTCCTCCTCTCCCTCCACAGACAGTGTACAGATTACATCTGTGCTTTCATTACACAGCTTTATTTTCCATCGCTGAGCTGAAATTGTGTCTTGCTGTTTGCCATCATTCGGCTTTATTACCGAAGCAGCCAGACAGTGTCAACAGGCTGCTCCTTCTGATCCTCTGCTCTGCTGGTTGTTAGACTGTCATGTTACGGAAGCTTGTTGACTTGGGAAATTCCTGGCAGCGATCACAGATATTAAATATCAAAATATTGCAAGTAGAGCTTGAAATTAGCACTAACCACCAGCCTGTGGTAATCACATTATAAGTCTTTTAGGATTTTATGTCTGTCAGTTGCTTTGGCAGGCGAGCCGCCGCCCCCCAGCTGTGCTAACCAGCTCAATTCCAAATCAGCAGAGATTGTAGGATCTGAATTAAGGCACGGCCATGAGTAAGCGGTCATGGTCATGAGTTTCTGCATTTTGTGGTGCTGCGTCCTATTTTCTGCCACTTAGTTCCATTTTTTTCTCAAATATGTGTTTGATTTTCCCCTTTTTCTATTGGCACTCTACCAAGCACCTCAAATCTGTTTACAAACTTATGACCATATACTAAGTAACTCAGTTAATCGTTCTCCAAAATCACAATAAATATGTTAACATTTGTAGCACAACATGGGATTTGAGACGTCAAAACTACTTTATAACCACTGGTGCTACAATAAGCAACATAAGCAACCAAAAAAATGTAAAGCCTATAGCACAGATACACTTTGAATGAAACACAGGGGACAATTTAGATTCAGCAACTTCATTTATCGTAAAGTTTTATTTTTTTATGAGGAAGGTGGTATAAGTTAATAATTTTTATATTCTTTCAGACAAATAAACATTAGGTGACAAAAAATCAACACAAATTTAATTAATGATTAAAATTCATCAAAGTTTTCCTTGTTAAGAAATTTTGTCAGTTTTTTTTTTTTTTTTTTTTGATGAGTATATTGTTTAGCCTGAAGCTATTTGTGACATTCTGAGTGAGTTATTTTGCGTCAACCAGGGCTCAAAATAGAAAAGCAATTTCTCAGTGATGAATAACTCAGAATTTGTACTTTTAATTAATTTATTAATTTATCTATTTTAACAAGCTTCGTCTCAAGTTGGAACTGTAGCTTCCACAGCAAGTAATAACTGCGTTCACTGCATGACTTTTGTTCACTGAAACATAAAGATGAGAAAGTAATTATGTTACCATGCATGCTTCTCCACCATCCCTCATAAAGATACGGTGTCGGGGTATCCAATCAAAGCATTTAATGACATGGGGTAAAAACTTTTATCATCCCTCACTATACACACAGACACATAATGATCTGTGTCACAGTTATAGCCATCTGATAGGAGATGAAGGACAGATCCATCTTTCAGGCATTTGAGGATATCACAATCTCGCTGGTCATCAAAAGGCTACTGGCCAATATCCTGGCTCAATGGGGCGCCGGATGCATGGGACACATGCATGTGTGTGTGCGCGCGCGCGCGCACACACACACACACACACACACATCCCAGGCCTTGCCTCTAGGTTGGATAATAACCATGGTGTCTGAGATCTAATCAGAATGTCAGCTACAGCTACACACTTCGATAAGAGAAATAAGAGCATGAATCCCAAAAAAAGTTTACTTATTTTACTCTCCTCTCTATGGAACAATCTGTAGATGTATTTGCACCCAGACAGAGTTTGCTGGTGTGATATCCCATCTCACATTGGGGTAACATTGAACGTATTTGTCGCATATTGCTTGTGTGATTGAAAATGTGAGCAGGGTAAGTGGACAACCCCGTCTGTTCCCTTTAAAAGGCATAACAGCACAGCATGAGCTGATATGCCTTTTAAAACACAATATGGCTGATGAGCATTAGAAGACAAGGCCGTGGTTATAATGGACATCTCCGCTGTATAAATATACAGACCTGAGTGGCAGTGTAGCACAATTTTGAGGTACTTTTTTCCCTTTTAACTTAAGCATTGCCATTTTATGCTACCTAATTACAACTCTACAGCATTTAAGAGAGACATTTATAATACAGTGTCTGCTGTGGGATGCTCTTCATTATTGCTCAGTGTATGGACATTTAAAGTTCCCCCCTCTGGTTTACTATCTTGCTATTGTACAATTATTTCACAGCTATAGCTACAACTGCCATTTACTTCAAAAATTCAGATTATGAATCCAAAATATATTCAAGAAATAATTTAGGAGAAATTACTACTGATTAAACTACACACTGGCAGTATATAGAGTAGATAAAATTAACCCTACCTTCACCAGCTTAGCATTAGCGCATCAGTAATTCTAATCCAATAATGTAATACTGGATATATCATTCTGAACTGGGCCATTACACATAGCAGGTACTTCTACTATTTGCGCTTTAAGTGTATTTTAGTTTTAATCATCCATACCTTTACTTCATTGCAGTGCATATATGTGTACCAGTATACTGAAAGGATCACATCAGTGGTTCTGCACAATGAGCACAAAACCACTTGTGTCTGCTGACATCTACAAGTACCAATGTCTTTTTCAAATGCTGTGGATCCTCCCTGGTGCATTCACCTTCTGAAATGAATGTCTGATGAGAGAACCTCACCATTTAACTGCCATATTACACTCTATTCATATGTAATGATCTTTGGAAAATCAACAAAGAATTCGAATAATTGAATAAAACATGCTTACTATCTAGTATCCATTATCTTCTCCTTATCCATGACCCGCCCCGGATAAGTGGAAGATAATGGATGGATGGATGAATGGATGGATGGATGGATGGATGGATGGATGGATGGATGGATGGATGGATGGATGGATGGATGGACGAATCAAACATAAATGTCTGCTGTAGCTACATGACAGCACATAAATGTACCATAACTCCGCAACAAGCTCAGATACTAGATAGTAAGCATTGAGTTATTAAACCAGCTCCTTTACATTGTAATGCTTCTTTTACTGAAACATGTCAGATAAATATGATAAGCAGGAGCTCAGAAAACCACTGTACCTATAAGCTTGAGCATAAGGAGGAAACGGTGCTGAGGTGAACAGAGAGAGATGAGAAGGGTAAGAAGAGGGAACACCTCCATTCATCAGATTACCCAGAACACCAGTTTCTGGAACCAGCAGGCGGCTGCTGGGGGTCTAGTCGTGACATATGCCAAAGTATTCATAATAGAAACGCTGCTGGAGAAGTCAGAGCAAAGGAAGCAATGCAAAGGATGAAGCAGCTTGTATTTGTCACCCAGATGTTAGGATTCTCTGGAAAGTACACAGTTAAAGTTGACATAGTTATCCATCTTTCCTGGTTTGAAAGTCTTAGTGAGTGCATGTCCAATCAGTAATACTTGTAGGCTGGGCATTCAGCCTGCCAGCTGATCACCTCTGTGGTGGGAATTAGCCTGGGGACAACATATTGGTTCACGCTGTAAATCCATGAAATGAAATGAAATTTAATGAAATTTATTAAATAATAGAACAAATACAATATTTAAATTGAAATTGTAAAGACAGATCAGTGTTTTGGCAAAGAAGCTGGGTGTATCAATATTTTGAAAATTTATACTGTTTGGCACAATATTCCAAAACCTAAATTCTGGCTGCATCTTTTGGTACATGACTGGCACCAACAGCAACACGGTGCAACAATAATATTAGTTATTTGACTTTGACATCTAAAACCTCTGGTATGGTAATGATTTAGTAGTAGTAGGTAGAAGATCTGAGTACACAGTACTCCCTAAATCTACATACACCAATCAGCCACAACATTGTGACCACTGACAGATGAGGTGAATAACATTGATCATATTGGTACTATTTGGTGTTCTGCTGGAAAACCTTGGATTTTGACATCCATATTGATGAGACTTCGACACCCAAATAAACACTGTCCTAGAACAAGCACACTCCGTCCCAGAGTACCCAAAGGGTCCCCTGCCAATGTCCTGGTGCCAGACCCCACAGGATGCCCTGAGAGGTCCTCTTGTCCATGTCCAATGGTTCAGAACATTTTGACCACATAAGGGGGACCAACACAATATTAGGCAGGTGCTCATAATATTTTGCCTGATCAGTGCATACTGTAGAGCACTCATATTTTAAGTGTTCTTTCATTTGTTTTCTTTTTTCTTTACATTTCCTTATTGTTGTAAAAAAAATCCAGTCTTTTTTTAAAACTATTACAGAGTGACATATTTTCTGACCTTTGACTTGTTGACTTATGTGTTCATTTATGCCATGATATGTAAGAGAAAAAACACATTGAAAAGTTGGAATAACTTGACTGAATCCAAAAAATGTGACAATGTATAATTAAAACTACACCCAGAGATTTTCTGGTGTTGATACATTACAAACTGACTGTGTAGATAGTGATCACATGGATCTTTACATCCAAATGAGCTGGAGGCAGCGAGGCAGAATAAAAACACACCATCACTCCAGAAATGCTGTCAGTGGAGCAGCTTGTCCCCTGATCACTCAGGGTGTTTGGATTCCAGTTTTGGGAGAGAGAACTCTTCATATACTCCACTCCAAAAAGACAGAAATTGAAAAATCAATGAATTCATGAGTTTTTACTTTGTGAGATTAGTAATTTGCAGCTCCCCAGCGGCAACTACAGTTTTGCCAAAGTGCATCAGAGTGTGATTACGGACTTATTTACAGCTGTAGTTGAAGAAGGAGAGAAATAACTTTACTGCAGTAATCATCAGTCATGTGCAAATTTCTTTTACTGAACTTGAGTTGAATCCATAAATGCCTTCTTCTGTAACCTGTAATGTTGATTAAAGCTTAATCCTGATCTAAACTTTAGTCTAAACAGTGGCTTCACACTAAATTACCTAAAAGACGTTTCCTATTAGCTCCGGTCAAATCAACATCTTTCATTGTTCAGTTCAGTTCAGTTCAATTTAGTCACAATGAATGGCTCTAAATGAACTGTGGACAGAATTTAAATAGGCATGGAGTGGATTAAAAGGGGTTTGCTAAGATGTATGCACAACTGCTCTGTTTGAAATTATAATAAGTGTACTATACAGTGAAGGGTTGAAAAAATAAAGCTCAAGTTTTATTCATGATGTCTTCCCCTCACTGAGCTGAAAAAAGACATGACACCTTGTGTGATCCAATTTCCTGTCAAATTGCTGCTTCCTGAAGCCTTTCCATTAGCCCTGTCTCAGTTCTTCACTTTCTAACCTGATACCTTCTGTCTTTTTTTCTCACAAGTCTCTTGTATTCCTCCTTGTTGGCGTCAGTCAGTGTCTCAATTAGAGTTTGACCAAGATGGGTTTTTTTTTTTCTTTTTATAGAGCAGCAGTAGGGCTGCATGGTGGCTCAGTGGCTAGCAGCGTTGCCTCACAGCTAGAAGATCCCCAGTTTGCGTGCTGGTTAGGACGCCTGGGATCTTTTTGTGTAAAGTTTGCATGTTCTCCCTGTGCTTGCGTGGGTTTTCTCCAGGTACTCCAGCTTCCTCCCACAGTCCAAAAACATGCCGAGTTTAATTGAAGAAGAAGGGTTTTTTGAGTTGACTTTTGAGTTCAAATGATGAGTTTTTGAAGAGTACTTACAAATTAAAGTTGTTCATAGTGCTGTTTCTGAAGAAAATGTGTGTTTCTAAGTATGGTTATTGGGGATATCTATTCACATTAAAGTCTACCAACTGGCAATTACCATGTGTCACATTGTCAATGACTATACATACCCACTCGATTCAACAGCTAACCTAATACTGTGTATTGGTCTGTCTCTAACCCCATCTATAGCACACTCCTTTTCCCCCACTGTATGTTTCATTCTTCTCTCTATTTGCCATCTCTCAGCAGGACCACCATCGATGTTACATTTCAGGCCCCCAGCCACTATGCTCCTTTATTGCTTCTCCTCCTTGGTCTCCCCTCTTCCTCATTCCCGCCTCATACCTGCCCACAATTTCAATCGGCCTTCTCCCTTTTCTATCCACCTCTCGGTTGAAACCATTTTTTTTGATTTCTTTCTGTTAGTGTTTATTACTGCATTTTCTTTGCCTGAGCCTAACACTTTGCTTCACATCAGCTCTGTTTTTTTTCTTTCATTATGTACTTTTTTACTCAACCATTTAGAAACAAACGACATGCATTTCCCTGATAATAAATTTCGGATGATAATGTCATCACTGAGCAAACCATCACTGAGCAGACTTTCTCTTGATTTTTCTGTGCTTTTCACCAACAGATTTGATAAGAAAATAACTGCATAACAGGGCATTTTCTGGCCAGTTAGAAATCCTGTGACAGATAGTCAAAGGCAAGAAAGGAAAATTAGAAAAATGGTGACTCTGTGTTGATGGTCGTCATTAAGGACAAGGATTTGACTAGATTTCTTTTAGATTCCTCAGAAACTAGAAGCATCTTCCAAAGAGAAACCAGGACACCAACCAGATAAAATTCTGCAAATTGAAACTTTTGCTTCACAGGGAGGTACTGCTATCCCACTGTTCCTCGCTCCATTCTACAGGCATCATTGTGGGCTTCCTGCCTGGCTCATTTCTTCCCAGGTGGCGAAGATTTGATTGTGACGGTACCAAGCCGTTGTGTAAAAAATGACATGGACCCCAATTTCATCGTTGCATGTCCTGATACACTAGACCAAATTCAAATACTGGGCTGGATTCATCATGTCAAATGGCAACAAGTGACTACAAAAGGGGGAAAATAGATAATATTTTGCTGGATTCAGGGAAGTAATTACGTTGATGGGAAGTGAAGTTTTCCTTTTGAGGAGCACTACAGTGATTTGAGTGCTGCCAGTCACGTCTAGACCGGTTTCATTTGGTAATTACACAAAGTTGTTCCTTTTTTTCTTCAAATATAAATGAGAATTGTATCTGCTTGATTGTTGTGTTCCCTCTGCTGTGTCTTCTTACATTGTGCTGGTTATCAGCATTCGGACATCTAGTCTGAATGCTGATAACCAGAGGAGTCTTTTCACTGTAACCTCGGCCTCATCACACCACTAACTCCATTGCTGTACACTGACCCAAAAAACATCCACAAGTGTCACAGAGTCAATTTAGACCAATCAGCCCTGCAGCCCACAGCAGTACAGAGACAAAACCAGTTGTCTCCTTGATATGAGCCACACTGCTAAATAGGAACCAAATTAATTCCTAATCCCTTTTCTTACTCTGTCTGTGTTGAACAAAGACACTAGCATCATTGTTTTGTACACTGTGCACCTCAGTGTACAATGCTGCATGCACACTATGTCTTTCTGCATGTATACATTCTGGCAGATATGTCGGTGTGTGTACGTCTGTGTGTAGTTTGAGGAAAGTGTCACTAGCTGCTGCCATGTGCATCTCCACAGCCATCTGCTAATTGGTTAGCAGGAGCTCGACAAATAAATCACTCCAGTTTTTTTTGTTCGCTTCCCTTTTCCTCTCCACATTTTGAATGAAAATGGAGGAATGAAACCCGACTGTGTCTGTGTCTGCGCCACACTGACTGAAAAAACAAAGGAGGAAATATTCATAAAGGAGATGCATTTGGTATGAAAGGAAGCTGAAGTTAAAAAAAGTCATTGAGCCGCAGTGTTTCTTCTGGATTTGTCAGCTAGATGGATAATAAGACTGTGCTGGATTCGTGTAGCGAAGATGACAAAGCCAGCCTAACAATCTTTCTTTCTGTCCGTCTGTCTTTGTGCAGCTCTGGGTCTTCCGGCACACTCACGCTCTATGAAGCTTCCCAGTTCTTTCTCTTTTCTCACTATCTTTATCCTGCTCTGTCCCTTTCTGTGTAACTCTACTTTCTGTTCAAGTCGCTGCCACCCTCTCTCTTTCTATCAGTCTCTCGAACTGTCACTCCTTACTGTCGAAGATGTAAACAGTTGAAGCCATGACAGGAAAGCAGAAAAGGCGACTACAAGTCTTGTGATTAAATATGATAATCTGACAATCGCTGAACTTATCACAATCTGTTGTATGACTGTGTCGACCAAAAGAGATGTAGAATACAATATAGTATACAGAACTATAGACTTCTTCACTTGCAACTGACCATCATCCATTCAAATGAATATCCCACATTTACTATGTGGGACATCCACATTTCCTTTTATTCTCATGACTGACAAAGTTCATTAAAGATCACTGACACACTCTAAGGTCCTTCCAGATGTAACAATATGGAGCCATCTCCATTGGACACGCATAAACCTCATCTTTTTTGGCACATTCCTCATGTGCAGGATCCCAGAGGGAATTAACAGCTCACACTGGGGAAGTTCGAACATTCTGGACAGGTTGCCAGTCTGTCACAGGGCTGGCACATATGTTCTTTTTTGTCTTAAGTCCCTTCTCTTGAAAGAGGGCAAAAACTGGAGACTGCAGAGAACGAACTTTGTAAACCAAGTCATCACTTTGGAAGAAAGGTCCTAGATCAACATTAGCTCAATATGCTTTAACAAGGTATAAGTTGATACAACTAAATTTCAAAGGCAGCTGATCAGTTTCACCTCAAGTTTGCATTTGGCAGTCAAATTCATGTTCTTATATTTAAGCTTTAAGTAAATCCAACTTCAGGTTCTTCTGTTAACTTTTTTACAAGTTAGAGAAACATCAATTCATCCAGTGGCTAGAAACATACCTACAAATCAAATCTAATGTTCCCCCTTCTTATCTCACAGTGTAAACCACTCTTAATAAGAATCGCTACCACATTTGTCTTATTGTTTATTTAGGTGATAATCTGTCAACTTCGTGAACATTCCCCATGTCTCCGAAAAATGAGGTTTAAGCTCCAGCCCAATTTCCAGGAGACAGTGCAGACCATTGACAGAATCTGATACAATCAATATTCAGAGTGGTGGAACTGCCTCCGAGTCCAGATACAGACCATCAACATCTGTGGTTAGTGGATGCAGAAGTAGCTGTGTGAAAGCACTGTAAGTCTATATCTCTCTGTCACTCAACTGTCTCACTTTGTCACTCTGTTTCACTCTGTTCATCTCTCTTCTTCACTGTCCATTTCTGTCTCCATGCTCCTCTCCACCATTCTCCTCCAGAGATACATGCACACAACAATCAGAAGGGGGAGAATGTGAGAGGACAGGTATTAGGTGTTTTTATTTTCCATGTCACAGGACAGACAGGTGATATGCGTGTCCTCTCTCTTGTCTTGCTCAGCAGTGATGCCATGTAAATAGGTGGCCCCTTGGTGAACCATTAAAAGCGCCTCATAGCTCTGCACACACACACACACACACACACACACACACACATGAAGACACACAGAGCTCTCGCTCTATTCTGCCCGGGTGTTCCACTTCCTTCACTGTTTCTGACTTTTAGCTGTAATGAAAATGAGTCAGAAATAGCTGGCCTACTTTCACTTCAAATCCTCTAATAACATAAAAAAAACTTCATTGCTGGGGTTTCTCCCATGCTTCAGGGTGACAGGCATGCCATAGTTTAAAGGGTAAAGACTGGGTTAAGCAGCATGCTGAGGCTGGGCAAGTGATGTGTTGCTACTCCAAGTCAACTGTTTTTAGACTGAACGTCTAAAAATCAATTATTTATATTTGCAGGATCCCTCACATCCTAATGGACTGCCTGAAACTTACATAAAGGAATTTTAAACTATTTTCAACAATAGACATACTGCTCTCAAACTCATAGCATTCTAGATGGAAGAGCTCTGCAACTTGTGATTGACAATAGGATTAGTTAAACTAACACAAATGTTGTATGTCATTTCCAACACCTTGATGATTAAAGGTCCCCTGCAGCCATGCATTAACACATTTAAATCTCTGCTTTGAATACAAATTCATCTCGTATAGAATGTTTTTCCCTCACAAAATTTAAATAAAATTAAAAAAAGAATATCCACTTTATTTTTTATCTCATTGAAGAATTTGTAGATGCTTTAAAGTTTAACTGCTCGAACAGGTTATTATCATTGTATGTATCCTCCAATCTTACTTCTTTTCACTGTTCACTGAACTGGGAATTGGCTTTTAAAATGTCTGTGATGCCGCACTTTATGTTTGGACGTGTGCATCTTGAAATTTATTTTCCTCATAAGCTCAGAGAAACTCCTTCTTCCCCAATCTGACCACAAAACAGAAAAACACAATGACTTAAAATATAAGCAACACAAATGGGAGTAGCTGAGACTACACATTTATTTTCAGAGCACATTTTCTCCATATGAGCACTACAAAGTGCTTGATAAATGCATTGAAATCTGAAGTTTGGCTCATAACACGGTGTCTGCAGTATGCAGTAACTTTGGGTGTTACTTTGAAAGACTCTCAGACGCTCTTCATTCATGGATAAGAGAGTATTTTCACACAAATGTGTCTCTGGAGTATTTCAGTATATTCACTGGCTCTTAAGTGTTGTGTCTCATTCCATTATGTAAGAACTTTTATCTCAAGTGGAACCTCTGGATGGTTTCTCTACCCAGCACTTCCTCAAGCAGCTCTCTCAGACTCCAATTTTTGCATTTATGGAAATCACAAGGTGGAGAGCAGTCAAGTAATACTTAAGTTGGGACAAACAACTGGAGGAAACAACAAAGAGGGGGCTTATCAGAAGAGCCTGGCGGAGTTGCCGGTAGTTAAAGAGAAGGGAGGCAGGCGTAAGCTTGAAACATTTACAGTTTCATACAAAGAGAACAATAAGAGGTATGGAATTCAGCTCAATTGAGCTCTAAAGTACTGGGAGCACACCCAGAAGATCAGTGATGTACAGAATCCCCTCCACCAAAAGTGAAACAAGGGATCGAACTCCTGCAACAAGTGGATAAGTCCCTCCGTAAAGAGTCACAACACCTGCACAAACTGACCTCAAGCAGGAAATGGTGAGTCAGGCTGTCCAGGCAGAAATTATAGAACTCATAGAAGAGCTGAAGGAGATCTGCAACAAGAAGATACCTTTGCTTTTGAACAGACACTTGAGCTCCTGAGGAGGCTAAAGTTTGTGAAGAAAAGGCTGAGGGCTGAGGGAAAAAAATGAGTCCTTTTCTGGAAAAGAGCTCAATATTTACTTAACATGAGGAAGAAAACAAAAAAGAAGAATAAGAAGAAGGTGTTTAATTGTTATTAATGCCTATTAATAACAATGGAGAGCTTGTGGTGGTTAAAGTAATCAAATTAAATTTTTAGGTATCAAAGTTAATTGTACAACTATGGGATGCAATTCTTTTGAAAGGAAAAATGATAGCAAACATCACTGGAAAAATGAATTCCACTGACTAAGAATCAACAAGCAGCAATTGACATAACTAGTAACACAAATGAATAGGATATATGTATGATATTTCACTTTTTAAAAAACATTCTCTGGGTGTTAGAGAAAAAAATAGTTGCTGCAAATGAACAAAGAACTAAATAAATTCTTTGAATTAATCTGGGGAAATCACATGGGACCTAACAAGAGTTATGCAGTTTTTCTTAAAAGTTGTGCCACTGGCAATATCATTGTGCCCTTGGGCCAGGCATAGTCTCTGCAAACCCCTCTCACTATACCTCTGAGCACCCTGTGAGAGCATTAAAATGCATCAACACGTCTCGGCCCTGGTAATCAGCCAATTTAGGGATTAAATGAGCACAGCGAAAGGCAAGTGAAACATTGTTTCAGCACAGCATGACCGGACAAATACAATCAATCACATATTAAAATGTACCATGTGCACGCAAACACACATGCACACATACACTTACAGGTTATCATGCTCATTTACTGTAATTGGGAGAGTATGGGAGAGTGATTCTCATTTGTGATACCATGCCTATGGCCCTTAAGTGTCTATCATCCTAAATAAGTGAAAAAGTGTGTATGTGATGGGACCTCTGTGTATATAGGAGCATATGTAAGTGAGTATGTGCATGTAACATGAAGGAACCATGTTACTATACCAGCTCGCCAAGCCTCATTTAGGCAAACTTGCTCTCCAAACAGAGGATGAATAATTCTCTTTGAGCCTCCTCCACCTCATTCCCTCTTCCACTCCTTCTCTTCTCCCTGCTCCTGCTTGTCCTTCTCTTCCCCTCTCTTCCTCTTCCTCCTCCTCCTCCCCCCATCCACCACCAAGATCTCTAGAGGATTTTTTTTTTAATAAGAACTTTTTTGGAGAGAAGCAGCAGCCTTGAGATGCTCTTCCTCCAGGCTGAGATGGATTTATGATGTGCTGTCAACTTGTGGAGGGGAGAGGGAGAGAGAATAAAAAAAGCATAGTAAACATGTTTTCCTCCTTCCCACCATAATTTTTTTTTTTTTTTTTTTGGGGGGGGGGTGCTTTTTCATAATCCTTTGCATTGAAAATCAAAACAAGAAAACGTCGTCCTGAAAAGAGAGAAAAAGGTGAGACCTGGCCGAATCTCTTTCCTCCACTGATTTTTCAGAGGTTAAAAATAGAATTCTAAAGTGTTTAAGAGAGGTGCGGCGCACTGACCTTGTCGTACTTTTATATAAATATCACTGCAGGTGCAGACATTGTGAAGGATAAATAGCCATTACCTCAGCTAACCCGCGGCTCCCATGAGTGGTTCCCATTATTTTTCAGCCAGTACCTGAATCCACCTGTTATTAACTGCATACACCAATCAGCCACATTATAACAATGACAGGTGAAGAGAATGATATTGATCATATTGGTACTATGTGGTGTTCTACTGGAAAACTTTGGATTTTGGCATCCATGTTGATCAGACTTAGACACCTAAATAAACACTTTCCCACAACAAGCCCATGCCTTCATGCAAATGGAAATCCCAAATGTCACTAGCCTACCCCCGCAGGAAAATGCACCCCACCGCATGGCAAAAACATCAAGCAATCAGGAACATGTTGAGGAACATGACAATGGTCCAAGATTGACCTCCAAACTTCCTAGACCCCATTCTGATCAAGCATCAACAGGACGCAGTGGAACAAGTTTGATTGACAGAGGTCGCACCTCACAAGCCAGAGTAGCCAAAGAATCCGCTGCCAATGTCCTGGTTCCAGACCCAACAGGACACCCTGAGAGGTTTTCTTGTCTATTCAGGTGGTAATAATGTTATGCCTGATTGATGTATTAATTAACCAAAACACCAGGATTGGTGTTGGATGGTATGAGTCTGTTATGTGAGTGTTATTGTCTCACATCATTTCCATATTCATGCCTGTGGGGTCCTCCTCCACCTTCAAGTGGGCTCAGTAGGCCATTGGCAACCATTCTGATAATTGATAAAGAGAAAGTAACCCTGATTATGTCGCTGATCTTGTGCAATTGTGCAAGTAAGTGCATGTAAAATCTACAAAATTAAGCTTTGCAAAATGTTTTGCAAACATAGCAACAGAGTGTTTTTTCACCCAAACCTTGATCTTTGGCTTTGCTGCTTAAACTTAATTAATTACCAGCTGAAAGTACACAAGTAAACACAGAGTGGAAAGAAGAAAGTGATAGCAAAGTAAGTCAAAAACATAAGAATTGGGGCTTTGCACTCTGACTAAAACATCCCCTGAAGAAGCTAAAAGTAGACCAGATTGGATACATGTATTGCACACTGCTTCACTCTTTCCTTGGGCACCAAACACCAATGCTAACATGCAGCCACCAGTTGGCATTTCCTGCTGTTAGTTTTGCTCAGGTGGTTTGCTGGGGAAACAACTCGCTATCACCTTTTGTCATTCAACAAGTCAGTGAAACACTGCAGCAGCACACCAAATGAATCAAATCATCCACTCACTCCCAACACCACTGAATGGACTTTGAAGTGGCCGCTCTCTGTCCTCTCTAACCTGGGCGCTATAAATGTGTCCTACCCACTAACAGTGAGTCGCTGTGCGCCGCTGATTCTCTAAAAATACGGCTTCATTTTATGCGTCTTGCTTGAAAATAATCACCCCCTGCAGATCAAACAGTGAGTCTCCCTCTTTCTTTCTTTCTTTTTTCTTTTCTTTTTTTTTTACCACCATTACTATTTAGCATATGCACTGTCACTTCAAAGGCTGTAATATAAAGTGTCCTGTATTGCAGGAGTTGTTAGCGACGGCACTTGTCATTGTAACAGTCACGCACAGAGAATGCATGACATACTGCACGGAGGCAGCATTTCAAAATAAAATTGCAGTATATCTGAAATAGTTCCAGAACTAGAAACAAGAAATAATATCATCTGCTCTCTCTCTCTCTCAGTGTTACTCACTCATTCTTACAGATTTAATGTTACTGTACTGTGACAAAAACACTTCTTCAAATGTGATGATTTTGACTGACATTCGTTGCGCTCCAGCACACTCCTTCTCTAATTGGAACTCTTAATTTTAAAGCATGTATAGATAATGTATGCTGCTGTATGCTCAGCTGACATATGCAAGCACAATGAAATACTGATGTTCTAGAAGCCTGTAACATTTAATTTCTAATAAAACACTTTGTAGGCAGCATAATTCACCTCAGTTAATGTCACAGCTTCACCATAATGCAGCTTTAGTGGCATGATTAGACTTGTAAGTGACATGTGTAGCGGACACAGCCTTCCCCCTCTCTGTGGAATGCTAAGTATCGAAGAACACCAGGTAAAAACAACACATTTGGGTAGACTCTGTGTCTACTTCCATCATTAAACTGCCACATTGAACACTACCCAGGCCTGCGAAGCTAACCATCTTCAGGAAGGATCACCATTTGACACTCAACTTCAAAAGGGACTGACTGCAACTCCCACTGAGTCAAGAATGTTCTGGCTGCATCTTTTCCATGGACACATTTAAAACCCCTCTCCATCCCTAACTGATAAGGAGAGGCAATAAATTGTGGCCGCATACCAGTGAAATGGAACTGTGTCTTACCCTCATTCATTCATACAGGCACGGACTAAATAACTACTGTTCTGTTTATTTGTTTCATGTGTTTGTACCTGCATCTGCCTCAACATGATGTCCTATATCAAATGTCCAAAATTCGCATTTCTAGGTGATGTGGGAACAAAGCTAAGGATTTACAAGAATATTCACATATCTAACATGAACGTGATAACAAACACAGTTGCATATTAACATATAAGGATTTTATAATTCATTCCTATTTTGGTGTAGTCTATTACGTAATGACGTATATGTATGTTACCAATCTTTTGCTTCATATCGATGGGTCATGGTGAGAGATGGATAGATCGTTTTTGCGCATATAACCTAATTGTTGTATTTCATTCTAAAAGGGCAACTTTCTCCCGTCTTAGACAAAGAAGCAGAAAGTATTAGCGGGAAACTGCTATCCACGCCCAAAATAAACACCCACCAGAGGCCACAGGATAAAAGTGGAGGACCGCTTTGTCCTGGGCTCTTGCCGTCTTTGGTTTCCTGGCTCTTGCCACCCCTTTTTTCTTAGGCTCCGCTTTTGCCATCCTTTTTTTAGGCTCTTCCCTTGCTAATTTTTCTTGCTCTATCTTCCTTCTCAACATTTTCCTTATATTCCGCGCGTTCACATTTTGTCTTCGCCTAGTTTTTAAATCAAATTTTTGCGTGTTTTATTGTTGTGGCTCTTTGACAATCTTTTAGATTTTTTTTTCTTAGATCGTGCTCACCCTCATCTAAGTCTGAGCTGCTTCACTACCCTTCTTTTAAGCAAACCAACAAGAATCAATTCAAGCCGATTTTTGTTCTAACAGAACGGTTTTTCAGAGATTTTACGGCTAACAGCAAACGCCGTCAAATCTAACAGAGCCACAGTTAATAAGTTATTCTCCATCAACCCGGACGACTGGGCACTCCGTGCACGGCTGCCTACCACCGACCACCATCTGTGTGCCAACGTCAGAATTCTGCTGGCAGAACCTCTGATCCTGCGCTGCTGTGAGAGCTCCAACGGCAGAACGTTGCCTAGCAACCGAGACGACGCTTTGGAAACATCCGTCCAGACTCGTTGCTCAAGGCTTCCAACCGGTTCCAACCTAACGTTCCAGCTCACGGAGGCTCCGACCAGAAAGCTCTGTTCAAAGTAGGCAAAGCCCACCTCTCTATCTGCTCCTGATTGGGTTGATGCTGTAATAACTTGATAACAGGTTTAATTTTAGCGTATCATGCGTTAATCTAAATCAGAACTTTAGATCGTTGGCTAATTACCCTTCTTTCACCATCATCCTCGTCACTCTGTTTGATAATCTGGCATCACACATTCACCATACACACACTCTGACTCAATTGCTATAGCTCATGTATGTATATTAGTAGATTAGTTAATAAATATATTCATTTAGACCAATTCCTGATTCTGTGTTTTTCTTTGTGTGGGAACTGAGGTCAATTTAATCAGAATTTACGACTTTTATTTAAGAGACTGATCAACTTCATTCAATTAAAGTTTCTTTGAGACTTAGTCTAGAATAATAATTTTCTCAGTAATCTGAGATGGTGCCCCTTCATTAACGAGTGCAAAATTTTAATTATAAAGTGTAGTTACACTACAAATATTGGTGCGGCCGTACGCTACACATGTCATTGAGGTATGTCCAGGTTTCATTATCTATCCTTAAAAAAAATCCTTCTTTCATTAGATTAGGCTGAAAATCCAGCATGGAAATGAAAAGAAAGCACAC
The DNA here is from genome assembly GCA_024666655.1 of Dascyllus trimaculatus. Taxonomy (NCBI): domain Eukaryota; kingdom Metazoa; phylum Chordata; class Actinopteri; family Pomacentridae; genus Dascyllus; species Dascyllus trimaculatus. The sequence continues at coordinate 17,999,240 of CM045446.1, forward strand.
ACTGAGCGAAGGAGTTTTACTTTGTTCCACCTATGTCCTAAAAAAAAAAGCAGCCCAAGGTATGTCACTCTACAAGTATTTGTGAAAAAAAAAAAAAAAACTTGAGGGAAGCTGATTTACATTGGAAACCAAATGAACTGATCTTGCTTCAATGCTTGATTACCTCCTCACTTATCATAATAAAAGCTGGATTCGATGCCGCTAAATGCTTGACTAAACTACTTATTAAAGAGACACTTTTTCACAGACCTCCTCTTTTCCTTCCCCTCTCTAATGCAGACGGGATAAACTCACAAGTCCCTCCAACTGGACTGAAAAAAAGAAGAGAAAAACAACACTCCAACATCCCATGATTTGCCCAGAATGCTGGTTCCCATAGCAACGGAGGGGCGGTGATAAATTAACCCATTGGCGCTAAGGATTCCACTCACACACTGTTCCTGCCCCGCTCATACTTTCTATTCTGCCTCTCCATCTCCATTTATCGTCACCCTCGTCGTGCAGTGACTGTTTATGCAAGAAAAAAAAATACCGCTACAGATGGGAAGCAAACATACTGTACTCTTTACAATGCATGAAACATAGTATGCATTCAGTGTGTGTTTGATTTTACAACATAAGCCACATACAGGCACAATCATGGAGTCGTGAGCAGCTGCGGCATGTAGTTACAAATCACTCAGACCACAGCGAGGACATACGAGTCACTGCAGTAACCACTGAGTGTCTCTGCTTGGCCAACGTCCTCCAGCTTGGCTTATTCGTTCTGTTTTTGTTTTTTTTTTGTTAAAAAGCACAGTTTTGGAGTGCAGAGATATCCACAGGAGCAGCTTCCCAAACTTGTAAACCCTCCAGGTAATTTAATTAAAGCTTTTGTGTCCGCGAGGCTTTCCCAGTATTAGTAAACTAAAGGAACAATTAAGTCATTGTGGCAGCTATGGCTTTGGCACTACTACAGATTGTCACACATGTCACACATGCACACTCGCCCACGTCAATGCCATGACCCCTTCTGGCTCACGACCAAAGGCGAGTTCAAGATCTTTCCTTGAAGCTGTGTTTGTTAATTAGGTAAAAACCTTTGACACACTTTATCATATTAAAAGTTGAATACTGTCCCAAGGAAGAGCGCGAGATGGAAACAGCAGTAAAGTCAAATGGACACAGTGAACGATTAAATAAAAATAAACAAATAAATTAACTTAACAGCTGTACATTCGCTATATATTGTTAAAATACTTAATGGCTCCATTGAATTACTCATCTAAGGCTCATTGCGCAGGTGGAAAATGAACCAAATCTAAGTTTAAAATTGCGATATTTCTTCAGAATAGTTCAGTTGTGCTTTCCATTTAAAAGTTTGCTTGGTGCTAGTGTTACTGCAATCAACAGTCGGAAACTCGAGGACTTTTTAGTTGAACTAGGTCGAACTGCAGGCCGTGTTTACAAAGGTGTGCAGGAGAATGAGTACATGAATACATTTAAAATGAATGGTATAATAGTCATCATTTTTTTGTTTGTTTGTTTGTTTGTTTCCAGTATCGGTAACACCTGCGTGCACTTCTTTCAATTATTTTGCATCATAAATAATCAACAAAATTCAACTTTCCCTTTTTTTTGTTTATTAATGGCCTCATTACTTTGTTACACTGAAAGTAGGGCATTTTTGAGTTTTTTCTACTTCTAGCCACAGTTGTGTTGTTTCCATAGAGTTGCAGGACTTTATTTTGCAGTCAAAAATGAGCCCACAGTGAGTGAAAATGTGACAGCAGCCAAAACAAACAAGCAAACAAAAAAAACACCCAGAACCTTCTTGGGATTCAGAGGATTAATAACGTTTTTTTTTTCTGTTTGCGCATGTTTCCCCTGTTTTTTTATGTTCAGGTACATGTTGCATTTCCAGATTCAGGGCAGGTTTCTTAATGTTTTTGTTTCACACTCAGGGACCACCATGGTTTGAAACTATTTTTGCAGTGCTATTGTTGGAAAAACAGCTCTGTGCTAAAATAACAAAACTTTGGAAAGATTCCTTAGATATAGATACAGATTCAAGCCAGCACGGAGCTTGAAAGGAATTGCCTTTCTTTTTATTCCAAGTATAGCGAATACCCTGAAGAAACATCAGTTGTAAAACAAGCTGAAGCAAACATGCAGCGTGTTATTTTATGGATTTATTTGATTGTTTCTTTTATTTCTGGAGCTACAGTGGTTTATGTGTCTATCATTGCTCAGAAAGCTAGACTCTAGCTTTATTGTTTGATTCTAATAACGCTGATGTTAATACCTTTTATTCCTCTGCCAAGGCGGAAGTGTCTATTCAGGGCCATTTGTTTTTGTGGCTGTTTGTCTGCAAGGTTATTCAAAACACTAGCAAGACGAATTTCATGAAACTTGGTGGAGAGGTGAAGCGTGGCTGAAAGAAAAACCTATTAAATTTTGGTGCATATCTGTATTGGTTTCTTTAAAAGTGTGATATAGGTCATTGACCTTGGCAGAGGTCTGTGCTCTCTGAGCGCTGTTATCGTCTATTATTATTTCATGTTTGCTCAATGTGAAATAGATTAATGAAGCTATAGAATACATACTATTTGACTGGTGAGACAGCTATTAGACCCTGAACAATCAATTAATTCAAGATGTATTTCCTCCTTACTTTTATTGCCACCAATCCCTGAATAATTTGCTGCCTTTCGTGTTTCTTCTCATCAATTCATCACAAAAAACAAAGAGGTTATGACTTATGCAAACCTGTAAATGAATACAAAGCAATAGAGGATTCAGAAATAGAGAAGATAGTTGAATTTGAGCTATAATTTAAGCAATTTCAGTTTCATATGTTGTTGATTTTTGATCCAAGCAATACAACCCAATCTGAGCAAATGTGACTTAGATGCTGGGTTCAAATCAGACAAGAAAAAAATAGACAAAAGGAAGATAAATCCAGTGTCATGCACAGGATGAGTTGATACTTCACAGACTACTGCAGCAGCCTCCCTGGCATCAACTACAGGCACTGTGTTACACTTCACGATCACCTTGAGGTCATTGTTTGACTGCTGCGTTCAGGATGCTTACAGCGTGTCGGAGCATCACCTCAATTAGCATATAAAGTATGAAGGAGATCTCTCTGTGTTTTCCCACTCATCTGCCGCTCTCTTAATGTTTCTCCTGCTGTCTCTCTCTGGGCGCACATCTCCATCTTTTGCAGAACCTGTGCGTGCATGTGTGTGTGTGAGTAAGTGAGAGAGAGAGAGAGAGAAACTAAGCACATAATGGAAGTGGCCATTGATTTTCCATACAGACCTGCTTTTACAAATTTAAACATTTCCAACAAAATTCAGAAACTACACTCAAAACAGATGTTATTGTAACCTACCTGAGATATCAGTGTAAAGACTTTTAATAGAGAAAAGATTTTCACAAAACCACAATATTTCTGGGTTGTTTTTTTGTTTTGTTTTGTTTTTGTTTGGGGGGGGGGTGTTTTGCTGTGAAGTTATTGTAGCATGAAAAGCAGAGATAAACAGGAATGAGGAACTTGAAAAAGGCGACTTTTTCCCCCTCTAATCTGTGAGTCATTTATAGTCAAAATATGCAAAAGATTCAGAACAAACAATAAGTGGGCCTTGACATTGTTTTGTGATCTAGAGAATAAAGTAATTTTAAATTCTCCATGTATAGCTTCTACAAGTGAGTCAAGGAGAATTGGGCTTCATTAAATGCGTCTGTCACTATACGCACTATAAATAAATTACGGGAAACTACACACACGGCATTCATAAAACAAGAAAAAAGAAATCAGCCTACAAAACAAACAGTGAACAGCTCTATACTACTGCCAGATATGTAATGCAACATATTCAAATATCTTTTTTCCAATTTAACATGAATTCACTGCTACAGTTGTCCCCCCAACAATGTGTGAGAAATGTTTGTTAAAAATCACTGTGACCAGAACATTTTGCACCTTCAAGATGTAATGGGCTGGGGGCTGAAAGCCAAAAACAGGGTAAAAAGGGGGGAGTTTAGAGCCTTACTTTAGCGCACTTCCTGGCAGGAGCTACTGAGATATGCAGATTTTCTTCTCTTTCACCTACACTGACCAGGATTTTCATGTGATCCAGCCATTCAAATCAGCGAGCTGCCAGTCACAAGCCTGCTGCTCACAGCTATTACGCTTCCTCCTCCTCCGCCGTTTCGCCATTGTTACAGCAGAGTGGGAATGGCAGGATAAAATGAAGTGGGTTCATATTCGTGGGCATAATTTTCCTATGATGTTGCATTTCTCTTGTTTTATTGAAAACAGTAGCAGGTGCGAATTGAGCCGACGTCTGCCAAGGTTATCAATTTCATAATAGTTATTAGTCCCCAAACTCCTCTACTGGGCCTTTCAATCAACACGGAGTCCATTACACTGATGTCTCGGCTGTCAACACACATAAACGCACACATACCCAACGCTGATTTCTGCTTCCAGCAACTGGTGTCTGCTGCCACATTAAGTGGCGCACCATAAAACCCAAATCTGCCCATTCATTGTCTGCTCCTTCTGCACTACAACAACAATAACTCGGCCATTTTAAATGCACAATTACATACAAGTGCTCTCGGGCAGATGAGCTGATGGCACACTTTGCTCCACTTGCTCAAGCGTTTACATGTACAATTTGTCAGAGCTGTCTGAGAATCTCTTGACCGTTAATATGTGTCGCTGTGTGTTTGTGTATGTTATGTAAGTTGGGAGCTTTCCCTCGGAGAAACGAATGTGAAATCAGCTGGTCTTTCTTCATATGAAAGTCTGTAGGCAAGAATGGTGTGGATGTAAAATGCTGCTTCTTGTGTTTTGTGTGTTGAGAAATGGTTTATTCTCTGCTTCAGTGATCCACACAGAATGTCTTCTTGGTTGTGTATTTGGATGTGACAAATTATAACACCAATCTCAATTTATTTGTGTGATTGGTATTTCATTTGCCAGTTTTCACCAGATATATTGGATCTTGTCCAGGCCAATAGGGGACAGCTGAAAAGCATTTGCAACATAACTGAATGGCTTTCCACATGGACTGATTGTACTGACAACAGTGTACTTCTTTTTCATTATTTCTCCCCTTAACTAGTACTAACAGTAGCAAGAGCCACACTGCAATACTCTGTCTGTCAGAAAATATAGATAAATTAATTAAAAAAAAAACCCACCAAAACTGAAAAATTTAGAAAATTTGAAAACGTGGCTGCAGAAGAGGAGTCCCCATCAGTGAAACAAAGGTGAGGATATTGTAATGAAATGTTTCGATTTTGTTCTGCTTGCTCTCAGTTCTTTAATTATATATTCATTCATTGTTTAATTCTTAAGAGATTTTGTGCAGTTATTATATGACAAATCCCACAGTCATGCACCACAGAGGTTGACAATGTGTCTCCAAGCAACGCCCGCCTTCAGATATCAGTCAGCCACTGCCATGGGAAACAAACTCTGGAGTTTATGGAGGTATGCATATTCTACAAACATTTTGAAAAACGATTTTGAAAACTGGAAACAATACACATAACAACATTTTATAACGGTGCAAAAACTGCTCAGAAACAGCTTATAGAACATGACAAAATAGCCCAAGGCACGCTAACCCAGCCTCCAACTACCTGATCTGATCGAGTGTCCATAAGAATTCTGATCCTGAGAGGCCTTCCCCTCTCACAACCCAAAGGACTCAAAGTGTCAGCTGCCAAGTTTTCAGTGCCAAACACCACGGGACACCTCCTGAGGCCCTGTGTCCATGGCCCAAAAACTCAGATCTGCTGTGACGACACGAGATGGATCTGCACAATGTTAAGCAGGTGGTTTTATGCTGTGGCAGATCAGTGTCTATATAGGTGGGTTTGTGTGTGTTTTTGCCCAGTAGATTCGATTATTTTTCTTTTGCTTCTTCTCCATGCCGCTGTGTCTGACAAACTGTTTATCCATCCATATATCCCTCCACCCATTCATGCATGTACCATGGCAGCCATCCAGAATGCCCAGTAGGGGCTCAGCGGTGCAGAAAACTAAAATGTTGTTGACCATTTATTTTCAAACGTTAGCGTGTTCAGGGGTAAAAGTCACCTTGGGGGCCAATGAGGAGTTGTTGACGTTGGCACTCCTGAGAAAAGATGCTCTTAACACTAACATGTGGCGCTCGACGAGTGTACACATTTGGACACACATAGAGTACACAACTACTTCTTAGTCTCCACAACATCAGATACAAGGTGATTAAACTGGTTAATTCACTATGAAAGTGAACTAAACTTCTGATACATGATCGTCAAAGTGTAGAAATTCCCCTCAAAAGATGAAATTAATAAAATCCCTTTGGCATGACTTCCACCCCACCTCTCTCTATTATAAACTGTGGGTTTATATTGGAGCTCTTCAGGCAGCACTGAAAGGTAAAACCTCTGTCCATATCCAAACAGATGAGTAATTTTAAGATGTTTTTTCTTCTGCTGGTTTACCCTTTACCCCATCTGATGAAATGCTTTATAAACCTCCTTGACAGGAAAAAAGTCATCAAGTCTAATGACCACTCAAGCTTGTCAGGTTGCTTCTGCATTGTAAATGCTGTTGATTTTTTTCTTTCTCTGGCACCCGAAGCTTAAACTTCTCTCTGCAGGTGTTGCACCAGAGGGAGGCATTTAGTTCATGATCAGCACACTCCTGCCGTGTCTCATGCTGAGCTCTGGGCGATGCTGGAGGTGGTGTTTATACACTGTTAGCTTTTTCTTGATGAGTTAGCCCCCTAAGGCCATCCTGAGGTGACCCCCTTCGATACCACCATCAGATACAGAAAACAGACCTGGAGGATACAAGAAGCGCTGGGCAAAGGTGGAGTCAGTTTAAGTCAACTAAAGTCCCACGAATTGCAAGAAATTACAAGACTGCACTTACTTAATCATTATTTCCAGTATTTTTCAGTACTAAGAACAACACAGGGGATGCATTTTGAGGAAAAAGCAATAATGATTCATTACAAAAACAGTACACAATGCATGTTGAGGAATGGGTATGAACAGAACAAAGCAATAAATTGTGAGTGCATACCGCATTATCATTTGCATAAAACAGCAATTAGCTCATGATTAAACTGGAAGCCACAACCAGCGTATTGCATCACTCACTCCTGTCTTCAGTCAGTGCTTCTCAATGTTTTCAGTTAGAGGGGAAAAAACACCTGATATCATTCCTGAATGAAAATGAGCTTTTTGATTAAATTTCTAACTTGCCATGTACGACTGACTGCCATCTCACTACTAGAGGTGGAGTTCATCTTGTTACCAGAAACAAGAAAAGACATGAGAAGGACAAACAGCTGCCTCGGACCATCAAGCCTTGCCTGTATCACATAAATTCCAAACACAAAAATCCCGGAGCATGCAAAATGGAGTTTGCAAGGGGTCACCGCAAACAGTGCATCTAGTAATAATGAGAAACTCAAGCTTAGGCAAGTGCTGTGGGGGTGAGCAGAAGACACATATTGAGAGGGAGGAAGAGAATAGACTGAAGCTAAAACTATTCAATAGTTTAATCTTATTGTAAAAAAATAGGCTGTGTTACATATTGATGGGCAAGTTATGTGAAAAATGTAGTCATGCCCTCACTGAAAAGTTAGACTGCCAAATTAAATAGTTTGCAGCACAGTTATTATTGTTACATTGGTTTTCAAGCCAGTGTATATTTATACCTATACATTAAAAATGGATTAATTTAATGTGTAATGTCTTAAAGGTCAACCACGGTAACAAAACTACACTGATGCTTGATCAGTTGCATGAGGGAGTGTGCTTGTTGTGGGACAATATTTATGTGGGTGTCTTGTAAGTGTTTATTTCTACGTTTGGGTATGGTTGCAGAAACACTAAGGTTTAAGTTAAAATGATTGTCTTTCAAGGTAAATATTTAAAAAAGTAAACACCATTGATGACTTTAATCTTTAACAATGTTTGACATAATTAACCATAACAGAAGACATATTGAAGTTCTTAAGATGCAATCCCTTATAATACTCATTCCTGTAAAAGTAATCACATTATCGTAGTGTATTGCTCACTCATGGATTACTGCACAACACTGCTGTCACATCACCATATCAGCCTATGGCCATATAACACATGTCTCTCAGATATGTACAATTTTAGCCTGGATAAATATACTGTCGACCAATTTTTTTCCCCCACCTGATAGATATAAAAAGCACAGATCTCTCTCTCTCTCTCTCTCTCTCTCTCTCTCTCTCTCTCTCTCTCTCTCTCTGTGCGTATATGTGTGTGTGCGCGCGTGTGTGTGTGAATGCTATTGTGCACAGGCTGATTTAACAGATTCTCCACTACAGGTATTTCTCCACTCACCGGCTGGGGTGAAAAAGCCTTCTGAAACAGCACTTACACACCATCATGGAGCGGCGAAACTCTCCACTGACACCGTGACAAATGAAATTGTTTTAGGTGGGTTAGCAGCTCCTTAAGCTGCGGCGAGGAAGCTTTCACTGCAGCTTTTACAGACTTGTACCCTCCGAGCTGCTGAGCAAAAACACACCTTTGCCTCGCTTTTATTGGCAGGGGACAGGAGGAGCTCTGAATTTTAATAAAAGGCCAATATCAAGTGGATAAAAGCAATATTTTTCACAGAGAGAAAGGATAAAGAGGCAGACAGTGACAGAGAGGCAGATAAAAAGAAGAGCGAGTGCAATCTATCTAAAAACTAGCCTGAGGACCAAACACTGTGAGAAGGTGTAAGCGAAACTAATGGGATTTCTTAAGCTGTGTTGGAGATAATGACATTTTCTTATCATGTAGGGTACCACAGGAAATATCCATAACACACCTCTGACATGACACACTGACCAATCACCTGGAAGCTGTGTGTCTTTGATAAATGAAATACACCCCTGACATACATTTATATATACACACCGATCAGGCATAACATTATGACCACCTGCCTAATATTGTGTTGGTCCCCCTTATGTGGTCAAAAATGCTCTGAACCAATGGGCATGGACAAGAGGACCACTCAGAGTGTCTTATGGGGTCTGACACCAGGATGTTGACAGTGGATCCTTTGAGTACTCTGGGTTGTGCAGTGGGGTCTCTGTGAATCAAATTTTTTCCACTGCATCCTGTTGATGCTTGATCAGAATGAAGTCTAGGAAGTTTGGAGGTCAAATTAACATCTTTGGCAACTGTCACGTTTCTCAAGATGTTCCCAATTGTTTGATGTTTTCGCCATGTGGTGGGGTGCATTTTCCTGCGAGGGTAGACCAGTGACATTTGGGATTGCCATTTGCATGAGGGAGTGTGCTTGTTGTAGGACTATGTTTATTTTGGTGTCTAAGTCTACTCAACATGGATGCCAAAATCCAAGGTTTTCCAGTAGAACCCCACATAGTACCAATATGGTCAATGTTATTCACTTCACCTGTCAGTGGTCCTAATGTTGTGGCTGATTGGTGTATGTTTTCCAGTTATACAAATTGAATCTGAATATCCAGACTTCAACACCATCCTGTCCTTAACAACATTAAGGACAGGATGAGTGTTTGATGTTGTGATGATCCTCATTTGAGGGTTTGATGCTGATATATTATTGGGTTCACATCATTTAAATTTCTTTTGATCATATCCACTATGGCTGCCATGCAATATCAATACCATTGTACTGACAGCACAATGGTCAGGTAAACAACTCAGTATGGGTGGGCACATGACCTCGATCATACTGCATAAGACTGAAGAGCATCCTGTTGCTTTATTTATAAAAAATAAAGTTACCTCTGCCTCCTTTGTACCATGTCCTCTTCATGTTAAGTGTATCCTTATGTCTCTCACTTACAAGACCCCTGCCCTTTCTCCCTTCACCTGTCTGATCCGATGGGAGACATTAATAATTGAATATAATGTAATTATTTCAAATGCTTAGAAAAAGGAAATGGACTTCTTGAAAGAAGAATAAAAAGAAAAGAAAAAAAAGGTCAGACACGTTCACTAGCAAACAGAAAAAAGCAATCAATTTGTCATATCTGCACTTTACCTCTCCTTTCTTTGCTTGTAGAGAAGAGTTGTGATGCAGAATATTTTTTTTGTAATTCTAATGTGGCAATTCCACATAATGAATCTTACGCATCACTTTGATCTGCTGTGCTCCTGTTTGCTGCTATATTGTTATTCGCTGTATGCTGTTATTGTTTTATTGTTTGCTGCTGTAATGGTCTTGTTTCCCCGTGGGGATCATTAAAGTTTGATCTAATCTACCCTAATCTAATTCTGATAACACCTTGTCTTATCTGATAAAGGTGTCAACCCATATTTTCTTTCTGTCACGGCATACTGCATTACATCTCATGAGTATAATGCACCCGATGCTTTGAAAGAACCTCTAAATGACTTAAAATAAGCCTTGTCTGCTGCAGAAATCCAGAGTCAAAATGATTAAACGCCTTAATGCCTCCTTCCATCACTCCTTCCACAAATATATTCCTCACATTACTGCCCTTCATCTCCGCTGCAGCTTCAGTCTTATCTACTTTTCCCCCCTTTCTATATACAAAAGAGCAATGTTTATTACCCCAACTCCTCTAATATAGCTCAGCTGTGTAAAATCATTAGTGCAAAGGCCTTTCATCGTGTAATTATTATTGATTTGACAACAAGCTGTTTCAGCCGTCAGGATACGCTGATTACAGCAGAGCCAGCAACAACTCCACAAGTTATTCGCATTTCTTCTCTTTTTTTTCTTAAAAAGAAGCCGATATGAGCAATCGAAGAAAGAGAAGTGAGCATGGCTTGATCTTTCAGGCTTATTTAGAGAGAAAAGAGAGCTTGAAAAAATAAGGGGGGGAAGCTAACTGTAACCCCTGTCAGGATATAAACCTCTCATTATAATATTAATAGACAGTATAGCAAAAGGTTCGGATAGGTTCAATGAAATGTGATACGTTTTAGATCCAAATGCTAATATATGAGGTTATTTAATATTTTACTTCCTCTGATGTGACCTCTTACCAGGGCAGTTAGTATAATCATTGTAGATCTTCAGCTGTTCAGTGTACCTTTTAACAGTACACCTCAATGATGTGAGTGCAGGAGTAGGTATTTTTTTTAATTAATGAGCCTGTCATCTGTTTCAACAGGTGTGCACTTTAAATTGTACAAACATCCAGACTGCTAGTCTTATAAAAGCATATACAAATCCCAAATAATCATTAATTAATGCCGATCATACGTTGTTGTTTTCACACCCCTAAGTGATTTTATGTGCATTCAATACAGTAATGAAAGAGCATTTCTGGGATGTTATGGAGTGAAATGCAGTCTAAAACCTTGATAATCGGGTATCATACAGTGACTCAATGAGTACTCGGCTATTTTCAGAAAAAATCCACTATCTTTACTTTAACACTCTTATCTTGGTCATTATAAGGGCTAATATACATACAGGGATGCAGTAATGTATTGTCCACCGCTAGTAAGGTTGACAGTTTGATCACCTGCACGCCCACATGCAAGTTGCATCTAAAGTTGAAGAAGAAGTTGGAAGTGTTCCCACAGAGTAGGCTACGTGCAGAGGTTGCACACCGGGCAAATGTTTGCAATCTATGCGATGATTGCATTGCAAAGATATGTTAAAATAAATTAGTTCATAAGTAATTTAAACTGGAATAATGGGTGTGAAGATGGACTCACTGCTGTATGAAAGTTGTAATGCCTATGATGAAATCTGATGTAATTTCATTTTTTTTCCCCTTTTGGCGACACTTCACCACACAGACAAGCAGGTAGCAATGTTAGAAAGGTCAAATCGTGCAGTTTCATTTGATACGTCTTATGACTGAATGCAACAAATACTACAAGAGCAGTTCGACCGAGAAGAGGGAATTTGAATGCAAATTGTGTCTGGTGGGGTCTAGGGATTAATAATCTGCTTTTTTCTTTCTTTTTAAAAAATTTATCTCTAAAATCCTGACTGTAAAACTCAAAACAACAAGATTAGTTTGCATGCAAAGATACAGACGAGGGGGCGACTTGTTGCTGATGACATAACATAGTCCTACAGTTAAGCAAAGATGGATACAGCTGAAATAATTCATGTGTCAAGTGATCCACAGTCACCGACAACCTCCTCACACCCCAGTTGGACTGATACATTACATTGTATAATTCTTTTTTTTTTTCAAAAATACCCTTGTGGTCCATTTGAAACCAGGATTTACAACCTCAGACTCAAGGTTCATGCTCAGCGTATATTCATCTATATGTTTCACCTTCCTCGTGTGACCTCTAGACCTGTCATCTCTCTCCCACAGTCACTTATCCTTCTGTCTCTGTGTCCTCACCTGTGAATCCTGACCTTCACTGGACACCCACTGAGACATCCTTGCACCTAAAATAAACCACAGTGTCCTCCTTCACTCTGCTTACTCACACGCACTATGTGTGCAATCACCACAGATGACTCACACAAACAAGCTCCCTCATGTTTATTACTGGCTGTATAAGCCATTTAATCTCAACCACTGTGGACTCCTGCGAATGAATATGAGTTAAGGGGCCTTGTGCTCTGAAATGAACCAAAAACCAGGGATGGTTTATCTGAATTAGGAGGAACAATGTGACTCATTTCCTCTCCAAAAAAGTAATGGCTAATAACAACTAATGAAGTGACCTTTTTCACTCCAATTAAATTATATCTGCCTGTCATCAAAATAACCAAAACAAGGGACATGTAAAACTTTTTTGCACTGCAATTAACCAAAACAAGGGGATGATGTGTATCTTGTGCACCTCAATTAATTTAATCATACCAAGAGCTGATATGCATCTTCTTCCCTTGAATTAACCTAAACAAGAGACTTGATGTGTATCTCCAGGACTGAAAGTTATGTAGCCAATGGCATAATATGTGCCTTTTAGATATCAATGAATAAAAACAATGAAGTGAGATATACTTTATGTACTGTGTCATATGTCATGCAGAGTAAAAATGTTGTGGACACTAAAAGATACTAAAATTAAGACAAACACAGAGTTGAATATACAAAAAATAATGACACAAATTGTGTATTATTTCTTGCTAAAACAAATAAAGTGAGATTTTTTTGAAAAATCAGAACATCATATACAATAATATCCACACAAAAAACATGTTTCTTAAGCTGGACAGCTCATAAATGCTCAACTAAGTTCAACAGTGAGTTATTAACTGTACCTGCCTCTTGTCTAACCCTGTGCTGAGAGCTTTTAGAGTTTGTTAGCTGAACAGATCTGCCTGCTGCCACACGGCGACCTGAAACCCACAATGAAGCTCAGTAAGACTGAAGTTTTGGTAAAAAATCTCTGCAGGTTAATCACAACCAGCATTATTTATTTTCTTAATAAAAGGTATTGAATGACAGTGTGAAATGGGTTTCACATTGTCATTCGACACCTTTTGTTAAGAAAATGCTGGTAATAGCGATGTTAAGGAAATAAATGTCAGCTAGTCGTTTTAATGCCTACTTGCCTTACTCTAATTTTCTGCTTCCTTGACTTCATTCATATATACATTATATGACCAGATGTTTGAGGACATCATCACAAGGGCTGACCTTAATATTACTCTGGTGGCTGGTTGGGAGCATATTTGCCTTGGTTGTAAGAATTTGACTGCAAGCCTGACCACCTGTTGCTTGTGTCCATTGTGTCCTTCATCCATGAGTTTTCTGAGATTTTGGCAGATATTGTCCCAAAATACGATAAACTCCTGATTTGTGGTGATTTCAATGTTCATGTTTGTTTGTTCATGTTTTGCTGACCAATTTGCCACTGATTTTAAAAGTCTGTTGGCCACTTTTAATTTAATTCAAACAGTGGATAAACCAACACACCATCTTGGCCACACCTTGGACCTTGTTATTTATCTCGGGTTCTCAGTATCCCTTAATGAGATTTCTGAGACTGCCATCTCAGATCATCTCCCCATTGTTTTTGAATTTATAGGCCCCCGATCAGCCAGCAAGCCCGTTGTTCCGTCCTGTCAGCGTCGCATCATCACCTCCTCCACAGCTGATGAGTTCACAGCTGCTTTCAGGGAGTCACAGCTTTTTGCCTTGAATGGCTTGGTTTCCCCTTACTGTCCTGACAATTTTCTTCCTCCTTCCACTCCACCTGCTCTGAGATTCTGGACTGTATTGCCCCATTTAGGCAAAAATCGGCCAAACCAAGAACAGATCCCTGGCTGAATGATACCACCCGTGACATTAGGCAATGTTGCAGGCAGGCTGAACGCAGATGGAAGAAGGGCAAACTACATGTGTGTGGAGATGTTGAGGAACTGTCTTGCTCATTATAAATTGGGTGTAAGGGAGGCAAAATCTAAGTACCTCTCTGATACTATCTCTAGAAACAATCATTGTCCCAGGGTGTTATTTAACACAATTAATTCTGTTGTTAATCCATATATTTCTGCTGTGACTGATGTCTCTACAACCACCTGTGAAAATTTTCAGCATATCTTCCATCTATTGCTTCCTTGTCTTATATGATGGCGGTGACAACCTGCCACAGTTCAAAATGGAGGACATGTTTAAAATTTCCAGTCACTTTCATCTCCCACTGCTGACAATATGGAGGATAAGCCACATCTGAAAATCCGTGATGTTCGAACTTAACAGTGCTGTGCCCACTGTAAGCCAAAGGGGCCTTTTTTCAATAGCCATGGTCACAAACCTAAAGGAATACATCCACACTTTATTTTTAATTTTTCTTCTGGAATCCTTTCTTTTTCATAGTTTCTTGCTCTCTCTCCTCCCTCTGTGCCTCTTTTATTCAACCAACCGACTGTATTCAGAGCAGTTGCTGCCGCCTAGTTAGATGTCCAAATGCCTTGAAAAAGTCATTTCTTGATGAACAGCTTTTTGTTGTGCGCTGTTGTTGTTGTTTTGGTTGTTCAATGACACAACAATACAGAGCGACCCTCTACAGAATGTAACCACAGATTTGTTTGTTGTAGTTTTTATGTAGCCCAAATTCCCCATGAAAAATCTGGCTGCCAGCTAACTGCCCCAGAGTGCAGATTATCCAACATTATAATGGGTTGATAACCCTGTAAATACTATATCTGCTCCACTGTGCGTGTGTGTGTATTTATGTGTGTGTGTATTTGTGTGTGTGTGCGTGTGTGTGTGTGTGTGTGTGTAAGTGCCAAAATCACTCACAATAATAATAACTCTCAGGCCTGCTACGATAGCCCTAATCTGACACAGGAAGTATTTCCTTGTCTTCCTCCAATAACAGTGGGATTTGCCGCTGTGGCTGCAGGCTGATAGTGTCATGGGAGAAGAATAAGGGGATTCTGCCCCCACTGTGCAGGGATTATGTTAAGACAATGCGCCTCTGTGTATTGGCTTTCCCTCTATCTGAATTGTCATATTAAATTATACTACACAGATATGTATTGTAATTGTTTAATGGAAATGTAATTATAAAATTACAAGGTGTAAAATGTGGAGTTCCTCAAAACACATCGAATAATAAAGACACGGTGTTGCAACAGACTCTTTATTGGAGGTTTCATCCCTCAGTAGCTCTAACCACTCCAAACAAGAGCATTAATCTCGTTATCTAGAAAATCTACCACTTCTTTCTCATCCTAAGTGGAATTTACATATACATGCAGTGCATATACAGATGTTTTCTGCAGATTTGCTTTCTGTTATTTGCATATTTATAAATAGATGTTACTCACAGGATTACTGCTGAAATCATACATGGAAAAGCAAGTTCAGTTTCCTTAACCGTACAGAGGCAGGGTATGAACAGTACATAGTGTATTCTGTGCTGCAATTATTCGAATTATGCTAAAGACGAACAACCAAGACGACTGGAAATCATACTGTGCTGACTAATAGACTTGATGCTGTAGATGTTCCTTTTCTATGGAATTTCCTATATCCACATATTGGCTTAAATTCTAAGCTTGAAAAGAGATTTGAAGAGATAATGCCTCTTTTGCATTTGTAAATCAGCTTATAAAATGAATCTAAATGGAAAACATCAATTTTGTGCATGTGTGTAGCTTTAACCCTGTTTTTACACTTACGGGTCAATCCGATCACAATGCAGTCATTCTGATGGTTCTGTTGCCTTTATCTCAAATGAAAACCCTGGATTTGGAGGTATCAACTATATATCCCAATAACTACATTCTTGTACAACGGAACTGCATTCTCATTTAAGTTATGAAAGAATTTTATCTTAAAGTTAACATATTTTCTCACCAAAAGGTAGGACTGGGAGGTAGTGCGAAAGGTTTCCAGTTTGAAAGTCTGTATGAGGAGGTAGGAGCAGAGGATGAAGGCATAAATCAACCACATGACTTTCAACAAGGAGACCAGGGTTTACATCCCATGTGGGACCATAATTCTTAGACTTAGGTTTCCTTTTTTCCATCTTCACTTTAAGTTTTCACTTGGTGTCAGTAGGATTGGGTACCAAAATTATGTGGTTGGCTTTGGAAAAAATAGCATGGCTTGGTTGTCCCGCTAAATCTGAAAAGTGATAGGTTTGCTGAAAATGAGTGAGAGTAAAGCAGTAATATGCGTGGCAAATGTATATTGTTTAGAAATGTAGCTGTGACAAATCACAAACAAACTGACGGAAAATATGGTTTCCCTTAAAGTATAATGGAGAATGCAGTTTAGTTTTATCGGAAGGTAATTTTATATGTCACATACAGTTATTTTCCCAGTATTTCCTAGTATTCTACTGATAAAAACTTGTAGCCTGATCAGGTCTCTCAAATTACATTTTTTTTTTACCTTTAGTCTTGACCATTTCTTTATGGCCTGAAACATTTGAAACAATAGGAACCCCAAAACCAGAATTTTGCTGCGTGTCGCAGGATTTTAGAGAACATCCATGTTTTCTCCAGAATTAATGTTTTCATGTGATTATTGAAATCAGTGCAAGACATAACGCCTTATAGTTATCTTAAAAACTGAAAATGAGCAAGAAGAATCAATCTTTACTTTTTGTGTGGTTTCCAATTACCGTTGGCTTCTCCATTCTGTAGTCAGTTAACCAAACCAAACCAAGAGTTAAACTGGAATGATGAATAAGTTACAGTCACTATGAGAATAGTACAAAGGGAAAGTAGCTTGCTATGAGTAGAACTGTGACTTTGTGTTATGGGATGTTCTTTCCCTGGTCAAGTGCTCTATTACAGCGGGTACACTGAGGGCTGTCCTGACAGGATGAGGAAACACCGTGTTTGTCATGTGTCACTCTCAGTGCAGTCTGACCCAGAGAGAGGGGGAGCGTGAGCGGGCCAGGCTGCATGGAGGCAGAGGTACAACATGGGGTAAGTCTAATGCCATCTGTGCATTACATAATCGCGGAAGCAGCTTGAAAACATCACCCTCATTACACTGTAGCCTGAAATAAGGTGAAGTTGTGGTAACGCTGCATATGTGATTACCCTGGGTCTAATTTTCTTCTGCGGACTTAAATGTCAAAGTCCTATTTTGGTCTCCCTCCCTTTTTCCAGTTACATTTGCCTTTTTTTTAATGACTAAAATTTTTCTACACTGTTTAGAAACCTTAGTCTAAATAAAAGAGGAAATATGTTCATGAAAATTGGTTATTAGTTTTCTTCAAATATTACAACTAAATAAAGACCTAAATGTCTCATATCACCCACTTTTCCCCTTACAATTCTGTCAGCTATCAAGAATATAGGCAGAAATATGAAGAAAGGAGGAAGAAGGAGCAGGAAATAAAGCCTGATGAAGTTTTTTTTGCCTTACAATCTTCTTTCAGATTCCTTCTAGGTAGCATTATATTATTACAGGCGTCTATATGCCGCTCTGATTGAGACGAGACGCAGTCTGCCAGAGATACATTTGACAAATGTATTCACCACTGCATGATTCTAGCAATACATTTTTATTCAGGGCTGGCTATGTGTCTTTATAGTATTCCACAGGAGATGAAGAAATTAAATATCAATGACAAGCAGGGCTACTTGTAGAATTTGAGCAGTCCGAGTTCACTGCAGTTTACACTCCATTTACTGACTAGTATTTAGAATATATGTTTGCCAGAAAGTTGAATTATAGCAAATTGTATCTTTATGAAGTATTAGCACATTGTGCAATTTTTCATCCAAAATGATCTGCTGACAAACACAAACATACTTAAACTAATTCTATGTCAATTACTGCACATCTGCAACTGATGCAATTAATCCACAATGTTTGCATATTGTTGATCTCACACCTAATAAAGCCTATTAAACAGCACTCTACAAAATCTGCTTTAATTCAGTGGTCAGTAGCTCTGCTAACCATTCCGTTTTAATGGGATGTCAGTATCTTACAACCTGTTAGGGGCTATAAGTCACTGAAACTATTACAGCAAACCCCCCAATCTGTTCCTAGCTACCATTCAATGATATTTGGCAGCTCTCACAAATACATTTTGATGCTAATGAAGAGGCAGTGTACTGTACCAGCGTGTGATTTAGCTTTTTTTATTATTCTTTTGGGTGAGGGTAAAAAAAAAGGAGGACAGTATCCTCCAGAGAGAGCTGCATTCTGCTGGTTGGCGTACAGTCCTTAAACTGGCAGTCAAATAAGGATACATGTTCTTTATTTCATCATGTCATTCTGTTTCTTCATTTCTATGTGTTTTCTGTTCCTTTATTCGCTGCTACACATGCACAAACTCATTTACAGTATACTCACATTGGCACGTACAAGTGCAAACACATGCCTGGCCTCCAGCACATGGAAAAAGTCCACACACACAGAAGTAGAAGCACGCGTGCGCGTGCGCGCGCACACACACACACACACACACACACACCCCGCGGTGCTTCAGGGGGTCTGTGTTGGTCAAGGAAGACAGCCATGACTTTGCCAAAGGGAGTGAGGACAGTAGAGCAGAGGTGGGGGGTTAAGAGGGTGGGAGTTACGGAGATTAATGATCTGAAACTCTCTGTTTCTCCTGAGTGTGTGCGAACGCATGTGTGTGGCCCCTACGGTGGAGACATTATGCAGAGGAAAGCTCTACCTCTGAAGGATGGGCTCGTTTAACGGTGAGAGGCTATTTCCACTGTGACTCGCACTGGGGTGGAGGTTTGGCTGGATCTCTCTCTCACTCACGCACACGCACACTCACACACACACAAAAATATACTTCGACACAGTGAGAAGTGCCGCCAGTGCAATGTGGGGTGTCACAAAAAGTCAGCTTTTACCAGAACCCCCAACTGAGTGACATATTAACCTGGTACCCACATATACACACACACACATAGACACACTTTAGTCAGTCTTTACCCTCAGCATGTAAACCAAGGCAGGATGCCAGCATGATGAGATTACTAAGGAGCTTGGCTCAAGATTCTGCCTCCATACACACACATACACACACACATGTGCGTGAATACAAATATACACACATACATTAGTGCACACACAGGGGCACGGCAAAGCAGGTGTGCTGCATAATCAACACAGAGGAGGCACAAATTACATGAATTAAAGATTGATTGACATTTAACATGTGCTCTTTTGTCAGGTTAGTATGTGCGGTTAGTTTGACATCCTGAGGATCCTTCGTTGATATTTCTTTATATTTTCTTGTGTGTCTTACTCTTTGTTCATATTGCAACTACTGTTTTGCAGTTACAGATTTTTATTTTATATTTTTTTTCTTCAGAATACTGTATCTGGAACGTGGGTGGGCATAGCCTCAAGAAGCAGCATTATGCTGCTAAGGTCGCTAATTGAACTCCTTGAAACTGCAAGGAAACTCTGTGGGTTGGGGTTGTGGGACACACACCAGCAAATGAGATGCCTTTTAGCGAGGCACTCACTGTGACCTCACAGTGCTGATTTCTCTAGGTGATTCCCATGTGAGGGTGCGTATAGCTGAATGAGTGGGAAGCTTGGAGAAAATCATCTCTGCGAACATTTCCAGTAAATGAAGACAGTGGAGATAGAGCCTACAACATGGTACCACTGCAAGCCAGCGGGTAATTTAGTCTCATTTTCAAACCTAATGTTGGATGGACATTGTTAAATCAGTTGCACAGCACTCCAGGGCTCTAACAATATATGTTTTTTGTAGCATTTAAATCTCAACAAGTAAGACTATGAAGGATGTGATATAACATCACTGGTGGCTTTTAAATAACACAAGAAATGATAATGTGTATGGGTTTTTGAAACATTTAAGAGTAAAAACTGTACAAACATGTTTTAGACCTGTATATATTCTCTTATTAACCTGTAACTTAAACAGACTAAAGGGGCTTGCAATTTACAGTGCTTTATTAAAACTAAAATCACTGCCTCACAGTTGGTTGTATGCCTTGTCCAACCAATCGAGCTGCAGCTTACATCAATTTCTGTCCAAACTTGACCTTTGACCTTTTGGGAAAATTATTTCCACTTCATTATTTCATCATATTAAGACATTTTTTGTGAAATGTTGACATAAACGCGAAAGAATTTCTGCTCTTGCTTCTCTGGAAAGAAGGCCAAATAGTCACTCCATCGATGGATTATATAAGATAAGTTGCCACAGCAGCATTTCAGAGGCACAAAAGCCACTTAGAACTAAACAATATTTCCTCGTTGGCCACAGTCAGGGCTGTGCAGATGCGTGGAGACTCTGGGCTCCTGGATTATGTCTAAATAATAACCTTGGTAGAGAATCGAATGAGCTTTGTGAGTAGCAGTATGCATCTTGTTGGACGGGAGGAAATTCAGAATTGGGATCAATGCTTTTCCCTTCTTCTCTGATTCTCCTTTTTCGAGCATCTAATCAGTAAATTCTTCTTCTTTTTTTAGTATATTTCTCGTGTATCCTGAGTTTACTTTCCACAACCCAATTCAGTCTACCTGCATGTATCTCCTTAGAAGAATTTCCACCATGAAATTTTGTCATGTATGTAAACATGTTTTGTGAAGATACAGTGACCTTGGACCACCAGAAGTTAACTAGTTCATTACTGAGCACAAGTGAACGTTTGCTCCAGATTTTAAGAAATTCCCAAAAGTTGCTCCGGAGATATTGAGGTCACAATATTGAGACACAAGATCATAATGCCTCCGGCCATGGCTGTTGCTGGAGCAGAGGTCTATAACAATGCAAATCCAAATACAAAAGGGAACAGAGGTTACGGTTAGTGGTTTATATTTTTTTCGTTCTCTTGACATGTCTTCTTGTTTTGTTGGATTCAGCTTCATGTCACTACCAACTCGGTCCTTTCTTTTTTAATGCAACAAAAACAGATTTTGGTCAGGTTAAATATGCAAAGTGAGGTTTGTCAACATGAAAGCGCATAAAACATTAATAGGTCTGCCTTAAATGTTCACAGCTGTTGTTCAAGAATTGGCTCCGATTTTGAAAAAAAAGGCCTGCTGATTTTCTGAGCAAATAGTCATACATCATGCTGAAATGGCAGAGGTACATGAAATTGGTGTCAGGTGAAGCCGCGCAACTTCTCTCCACTTCTGAGGCTTGATTATAATGTGCAAATCTATGATCTGTCAAACTGTTTCACCTCCACATTTTACATTTGAAGCAAGACAGTGTGCAGTGACAGTTTGGATATAAACTTGCAGGCAGAATAAGTATAATTTGTTCCTAAAAAATGACAGTTTACTGATCAGACACATGACACAAGGTCAAAAAAGACAAAAAAACACATTTATATCTTTTCTGAATTCAGGAGCCACATGCTAGAAAGGAAACATCATATTACCACTTGTCATGTCTTTCATTAGACAAACTGTAATGTGTCCAGTCAGGCTTTTGTCAAGAAAAGCTTCAAATAAACCTTCATGGCAGGATGGACCCAAAATCAAAGGTCGCATTAATCCACATGAGTTATCACAAAAGTGGTTGTTAACAGTAATTCAGCAATTTCACATTATACTATATGGTAAATTTGACCACACCAATGATTGTGCTTTGCTCAGTAGAGAGTAAATGTCCACAAGTGTCAACTAGTCCTGCATACTCCTTGTTTTTTTCTTTATTCCTGGCTTTCTTTGAGTAAAATCTGTCCATTTCTGCCCAATCTGTAGCTCCACTTCATATGATACCCACTTGTCCAGTTAGAATTTCATTATCCTGCCCCCACACGTCATTCCGCTCAATATTACGTTTTAATACCACATATAAATAGGGTCAAAAGCTTGATTTGTGCACTGTGCAGTGAAGCACATCAAAAAGCATCAAAGCACAATTGCAATCTGCAAGTCATTGTGTGCAGCAGATGGAAAGAAAATAATGTGATACAAAAAAAAAAGCGTAACCGGCTAAGCTCTTCCCATTACACCC
Source organism: Dascyllus trimaculatus (assembly GCA_024666655.1). Lineage (NCBI taxonomy): Eukaryota > Metazoa > Chordata > Actinopteri > Pomacentridae > Dascyllus > Dascyllus trimaculatus. The sequence continues at coordinate 18,021,605 of CM045446.1, forward strand.
TACCTGTCACCTCTGACTGAAACCCACTGACAGCTACAACAAAAAAAAAGCACACTATGATTTGTTATGGGTGAATTATGACAGACAAATTGGCATCATGCAAATAGGCATCATGTTGATCCTGATGTGGCTGAATCCACACGCTCACATTGAGGTTTAGAGGAAGGAGAAGGGAGGGGAAGGGAGGCGAGAAGATGAGGAAGCTTCAGCAATGCAGCCAGATGATGGGACAAAAAAAAGTTAGTTATGTGGAAACATGGAAATGAAAAGAAAGGGAGTGGTATGGTAGGCATATAGAAGTATATATATAGATACTTACACTATAGTATATATAGAAGAAAGATAGAGACAGAGAGAATGTCGCGGTAAATGAAATCCATAAAAATCCGATCCTCTTACTCTGCAATATGCTCCAATTGGACGGATTGACATAAGGGGTCGCAACCCTGACCTTAACCCTGGCAACCATTCTAGTTCCCATCCCAATCCCCACTCTCCCCTCCTCACATCTCCTTTGCTTCTCATTTCTTATCCTTTTTACTATTCTTACCTCTTCACCCCACACCCCCCCCTACACACACACCCCCACGCTTCCTCATTTATATAAACCAACTCAATGCAATTCGTTCAGATGTGCCGACTATACTGTGGTTATTAAAAGATATACAGGCCATAACCTTTGGCCCTTGTTAAAGAACGGGGCTTTGCCTCATGCAAGCTAAAGATGGAAGGAATCATAGTAAACACGTCAAGCAGGAACTATGGGTGCACACAAAGGGCCTAACACAAGAAGATTTTTGGTATTCTTGTGCTAAATTGCTCGAACTTTATTCTATAAGGCTTGCTCTTTGAGAGTAAGACGTCAGATTTAATAAAATAAAAGAGTTCTATTGGTTCACAAGGAGGTGGATGCTTATTAGATTTCATTATGAGCATAATGAAACCTCCTAAAATGTCAACATAAGTCTACCTGTTCTTCTATATCTCCAAGCCCTACTGTGAGAAATCAGACCAAAAAAAAGACATGAGAAATTTTGCAGTGTCAGTCATATATGAAGGACCTGAGACAAAAGGTAAATTGTATATTAGGTAAGTAATGTTATCAAACCAGGGCTGTGACAGTTTTGAAGCCAGAGTGGTTTGACATAATAGGTACCAGTGTGTGTGTGTGTGTGTGTGTGTGTGTGTGTGTATGTGTGTATATATATATATATATATATATATATATATATATATATAAAATTGTAAAGCAAAATGATCAAGAAGACATGACAGCAGTGTGCACAAAATGCCGGATGCATCTGCTTTTTTGCAGTGCAGTAGTTATGCCAATACAGGCGATGCGAATAAAAATAATAAAAACCCAAATTAACTCTCCATAAGTTGGCAAACCATGTAGATGATCTTGTGAAAAGAATGCAAATCTATTTCTCTATTTTAGATCTGGTTTTAGCTAATCTGTAATTGTAGTATTGTACTGAAATAAAATCATATTAGATATTTTAAATTACCGCAACTTAAACAAGAATTTTCCCTTATAGTGAGGGCCACTTGTAATTTTCTTAGCTAACTTACTTACCTTACCCTATGGTTTAACTCACTTACAGTGCAGGCCAGCTTCCATGCAAAGGCTTCCTGCATAAAGAAGCCATACCATGAACTTGTACACCCTTGTCTTGCCTTTTTCCTTTTATCGGAGCAGGTTTAGAAGAACCACAAGCCCTCCTGTAACCTTCGGTGTCAGCTGCTAGGTTTTAAACTTACAGTGGTACATGGTACAGTAGCCATTAGGAAACTGTAATGGTCACCTTAAGGTGCAAACACCATTCCATCATGACAATGTCTTCAATGCCCGACAGTGAAGTCATGAACCAAGGTGAAGCCAGGGTCTCTCCATGACCATGAATAGGAGATGTAACCATGAATAAAGCTCCACAGGAAGTGTATTTACATCTACTCCATTATGAAACTATTGGCAGACTGCTACGACCCACGTCGCAAGGATTATGTAATCAATGAGGTCACGGGTTGGCTCGTTTTTTGCAAGCCTCCTTTGCTTGTCTACTTGCAGTGCAAACAAATTTAAAACAGTGGAGATGCAAATGATGCAGCTGCTTTTGTAAAATTGGTAAAACAATGTTATTGATATCACGTTTAATTTTCAGAATTGAACAACATAGAAACATTTAAATAAAACATGTCATTTACACATCATGAGAGGAACAAACATAACCAAAAAGTCGTCTCTTAAATATACAGGTATTTCAAGAGTGTTTTTTTTTCTAGCTTTACCACACAGAACATACTGTCCATCCACACAAGCTGCACAACTACAGTCTCTTAGAGAAGATTAGATGAGCATATACAAGCCTTCACCTCCAGCCATGGTTGTTTGATGAGCTGAAGAAGACTTGAATGTAAAGAACATAGGCTGAGAACAAAAGGGAGGACGACACAACAGCATAATCTGCACACTGTCATTTTTATAAAGGACATATTTAACTATGCAAGGTTGACTTTCAGCCTGTAGTGCAATTAGAGATACATAGAGAAGTCAAAAGGAAAATGTTGCTTGAATATATTTCAGTTTTGGAAGAAATTGTAATGGGGCAAATTTCCCTTAGCAAAGTTCTCAAAAAAAACAACCAAAAACTTCACAAGTGAAAATTTCAGCTTGTCAACATCAATAATAAGTGCCCGGCTGTGCTTTAAAGTTGGAGGAAAGTTTGTAACAGCAAGAGCTCAAATCGAATGTTATCTACCAAACTCACTTCTTCCCACTGTGCACCAGCTCAGTGTATCCTGAAAATCCCCTGATCATGTTCTGCAAAGTTACGATCACAGTAAAGGAGCTCTGAACTTTAAAAAAATATCTTTTCCACACCATGTGTCTTACCTAATGGTTACAAGTAAACAGCATATGTTAGGAAATGTTTTTGTTGTTGTTTTTGTTGTTGTTTTTTCTTTAATCAGTGATGCAATACAATCATGCAGACATGGATATCAACAGCTTTGGTAGCTTGTCTTATACTAAGGTACCTCATTTCATTGCACAAATCACTTTAAATAGATAAATAAATATTATTCATTTGAATGATTTGATTAATATCATTCATTATATTGGGATATAAAAACCCTCAAAAAAGCAAAAGAAAAAATGCACATTAAAACTTAAGAGGAATGTCCTACGATAGAGTTTTTCATGCAACTTATCAGAACCAGAAGAAAAATAAAATATGGAAAAAAATGAAAGTAGAGATTTATTAGTGATGTGGAAATGCCATTGCTGAATTATCTACAGCATTCCACCACACACCCTCAATATTTTTGTTTTGGGCTATTACGCAATAATAGAATATATATATATTGGTTATGATATAGATATTGTTTTATTTCAGGCTTTTATGAAAATGCAGATAATAATAATAATAAATAAAACTTCTCAGACTGAGCCATATGTCTTCATCTATTCAGTCATTTTTGGTATTCATAGAGAGATTGATACAGTTGTAAACAAAGAGCGTAGAAGGGATGAGAATGCTGCCTCTTTGCATGGATAGGCAGAAAGATTTGGGAGACTCTGAAATCCCCAAAATACAACCACTTCAAAGATAAAAAGATTTTTGGAGAGGTTTCATTTTGGGGGGATTTTTATTTTTATTATTTTTTTCTTGTGGGTTGCAAAAAATATTAGTCAAGTCAGTCAGACAGACAGACTAGCAGCTACTCCCCGGGTGCACTGTGCATTGTGTGTGTGTGTGTGTATGTGTGTGTGTGGCGGGAATACAGATTTTTTTTTTTTTTTTTTTTTTTACTCTGACATGCTTTGTACTGTTCTATTTTAGCCTCTTCAAACACTGGGAGACATCATTCCATAGAAATGAACCAACCAGGCAAGGCTCCCCTGGCACTGAGAATTATGCAGCGAGTTACTGGAGCGATGTTTCTACTATTCTCTGCAGTATGTATTACACAGACACTCAGACACGCTGGGAAAATCATATGCTAAGAAACACACAAACACACACATGGAGGCATTGCTCATTTAAAACTGCTAAGAAACTAAGGTTTGTTCTTAACAGCATTGAGAGAATGAATGAAGAGGTGAATTGGCAGAAAAGTGGACAACAACAGCATTAAAGGCAAACATGGACATGTTTTTTTTACATCAACACGCAAGATGCGTGGGTATTGAAGACTTGTTTTTCCTATTTTCTCTTACTGCTATTCAGAGCCTTCATTATGTAAAGTGCAGTTTTAATATGGAGTTATCTCATCTTGTCCTCTTCTCCTTCTTCTCTCTCCCGTCACGTCAGACATCATTTGCAATTCAGCAAAATGGAAAGATTGATGGAAGAAGGACGAAAGCAATTGAAGATGGTCTTGAGCATTATCTCGACTTTCCTGGTACAATGGATGCTGTGATGATACTGAATGTTGACTTTGCAGCTTTGCTTGAGTGGCCATTGTGATATGGTTGATCAGAAACCAGGTTTAAGAACACATATTTTTCAGGGAATCGAAACAAAATGTAAAAACAACATCCACTGAAATATATAAGTCATGGAAACTTTTGACAACATGATAAGGAACTTAGATGCAAAATAAAAGCTCTCAGGAAAAAGCAAGAAAACCCTCAGTCACTTTTAACTGCTTCCAAGGTCAACAATGAACTTTTAGGGCAATGAATGATTTCCTTGAGGATGTCAAGTTGTGCCTACATACATATATTGGGCCATACACTGGGTGGATCTGCCTCCAGCCCTTTAATTAAAAAAAAAGAACATAACAATGCAAGTACTTACATAAGCTTTAAATATTGGAGTGTCCCTTTATGATATTAGTTATGGAGACATGAAAAGACTATTTTCTTCCAAAGTTGTTACCTATTGATAGTTTTGTAGCAGTTTTCCTTACAGGGGGTTCAACTGAGTACACAGATTGGTGACAGTTGTTCTGTGGTTTTCCACGATCAGTACAACCCAATCAAACCACACACCACCCTGATGAAGTACATTAGCAATGTTTGACAGGTGTTAACATTTTTAAAAAGATGTCAACAAAAGTCAACAAAAGTCAAGATGTTTGACTTTAAATATATTAATGTAGTCATGAATTTTATTGTCAGAGACATTGTCCTTGACTTTAAATCACAATTTTAGTCTTAGAGAATATTTACCTTTAAAGAAATCAGATTCTTTTGTGATGTCTGCACATTTAAACTTGTGTAATCACATAGGCTTTCCACGGGTTCTTTATCTACGTGTATGTTTTCACTTGGTTGGTTTCAATCCTGTTTTCCATAATGATGACAAACTTTATAAAAAGTCAACTTTTGAAACCTATAAATCCTTTTAAAGTTTCATTCTGAAGTCAATTTTGTTGGGAGATTACGGAGCCCATCAGGATTCATGGGAGAAGAAAGGAAATGACTTTTTGTCATACATGTGCCCCCAACTGTAAAATGCTATAATTGCATTTCAGTCCTGTATCAAAGAGTTAATGAATGCAGGATAAGGCAGGACAGTATGGCAAACTGGAGTATGCAGATGAAAAATGACCGCAGGGTCTTGTCTTAAAGACTACAGCAGGCCACAATAACTCACTAGAATAGGTTCAAGTGCACATCAATCATTCCTCCATCCAATCAAAGTAGCACAGATGGCGGTGCTCGCCATCAGCAGAGTTCTGATTGGGTTAGAAGGGGCAGAGCATGGAGTCTGTTGGTGCATTATCGGCTTCAATCATTGTAATGCACCATGCTCCCACAATGACCTCCGGGGTGTGTGTGTGCTGCCCATATATCATCACTATCCATTTTGCCGGACCCGCTGACCAACACACTAACTATCTCGCCACTTATCCTGGCACTGAAGGCACAAACAAACAGGCAGTCAACATAGCACAATACGCATGAAATAGCTCACACAGACTATTTCAGAGCATGAATGCAACCCAAAGTAGTCTATCATAGAGCGTGTGAAAGAGGAAACAGGATTAGAGCAGTGGTTGGCGAGGGCAGAGACCTGCGGCACAGACGCAATGCTCCATCACGGTCTACAAGCTCTTATAGGGACAGTGAGGCAGCGAAAGGCTGAGATGAAAAGGAGGATTCTCTCCTATTTTATTTCAGTCCCTCCCACTGCTCTTTATCTAACCCTTGACTTAGATGAATCCTGTTATGGTGTGACGTGAACCTGGGGCGGCAGCGAGACATACAGTAGACAGACAGAGGGAGAGAGGGAAGGAGATATGAGAGCCGGGGCAGATAGATACAGCAGAGACACAATGCAGACTCAGTGGAAGGAGTGAAGAAACTGATAAACAGATGGGTCAATGCTTTTCGTGGTCTGAGTGACCTGCTAAGAGTACATCGCCTGATTAACCTATTAGGGGATCCCAGAGCAGAACAAAGGCACCACCTTTCGTCCATCATTTAGAAGACAGTTGTGTGTCCCAAATGAGACATTCTGATACAACTAAAGTGCATTCTCATTTTGAAATAAAAGTATTTTTGTTTTGAAATTAATTTTCTCATGGAAAAGTAACAATAAGATGTAGTAGGAGAGGCATGCAGTTTGAAAGAGCCAACAAGTGTGTATAAGGAGGAGCGAGAGGAGGATGGAGGCCTATGTCCACAACAAGGTTTTTACCCAGGAGATCAGGGTTCATGTCCCTTGTGAGACCATTATTCTTAGATTCAAGTTTCGTATCAACTTGCAGTTAATTGGGTTTACACCAATACCATGTTGTTCGGTTTAGGAAAATGACAGCTTCACAACAATGATTTCTTGTTAGAAGTTTGGTTAAGTTGAGGCACTAAAACTCTGTGGTTTGGTTAAGGAAAATAGCACAGATTGGGTTAAAATATGACCTGTTCACATCATGTTGGAAGCTTAGTCTTCATTTTTTGGGTTACTGGGGTGACAAGTCCCACCTCATCTACTATATGATAGGTCAACTGAAAAGGATTAAAACTAATTAGGTAAAGCAATGCTGAACTGAAACATATTTGCGATACATCACAAACAGGATGCTAACTTGTGTTTTATACAATAAAATTTGATCTGCAAACACAAACCTACCAAACGTACTATCTTACTTTCTTCACTTTTACACATAGTATAGAGCTAATTACTTTCTGTACAGTTGGATGCAGGTATTGCACATAAAAGCTGTGGAAGTGTCCTGTGTGGGTGGAATTCAAAGGGATACTTAGTGTTGTATATTCCCATGTATGTACAAACCATTGATGCACCAACATGCAATGAATGTGAAGCCTTTGGGGCCCTAATTTTGGAGGCTGGAAGCAACTTTTCCAATAAGCTGTAATTAACTCACTGACTGCCATTGACGTGTTTTTATGTCAGTTATGTTTTTCAACGGGAGCCGGTAGGGGACATTCTGGCAGAGCTCTCCTATAAATTTCAGACTTGTACTGTAGTGTAGTGATCAACTACAGTCCTGTAGGTGGCAGCAGTGCAATGATCTGGATGAGAGATGAGCAGATACTGGCATATAGCCGAGAAGAGGTCGAGAGTTGACGAGGGAGAAAATGGCGCAACGAGAGCAGACGGTTAAGTTGAAGCAGCTCACACTCGAGCAGAGCATGTGAGGCACTAAATAGACTATTGAGAGTGTCGCGATCGTGAGAGAAGACGATCATAAACCTGGGCCAAGTGGTGATACTCGGCGTGTTTCACAACGCCGCATTTCTCCACAGCCCAGCTCAGAAGAATATGGATTGGATGAATTCAGAACCTGATCCAGATTCTCCAGATGATCGGCTGGCGTCTGGGTCAACCGGGAGCAGCAGAGCCTCGTTCCCAGATTTTCCAGAAAGACATGAAGGAGGTAAGAACTAACTTGCTTTATAAATAAAGATCTATTTGATTTGCTAACTTGCTAGCTAGCCAACTTTGATTGCTATCGTTTTGAGCGTGGTTTGAGAGATAATCGGTCCCGACATCAACGCGATCCCAATCTCAAAGCGATCCCCCGCCCCCCTCCTTCAGTCCACGCCACATAAACACAATTTAGTCCCACTAGGTCATATAGACTACTGTAAAATCTGTTGCCAGTACTGACGTGAAGCAATGTTCAATTTACAGATCGTGCATCCAGCAGAGATCCCACTCCTGTTGGCAGTGCTAAGAAGCAAGGTAAAAAAAGCATCTTTCTCCACATCACACTGCAGCAAACATGTGTATTTTTATAGTAATTGTATATATTTCTACAATTTCCAGGTCGTGCATCCAGCAAAGGTCGTGGGCAAGACCCCAACCCCACCAGATTCACATCCATACACACATACCTGGAAATAAGTTCATACATGTTTGTCAGATGTAAAAATTGTCATTTTACATTGTTATACATTTGTGAAATAATAATAGTTTTTCCATCAAAAGCCCTTTCTCAGTGTTGTTTTTATTGTTTGGTAGAAGGAACCAATGTTCAGATGTTTGAGGTGTCACTAAAGCTAAAAACATGAGCCTCAAAGTCTCTGTTCTGCTTGACACGTTTCTTTTTACTGAAAGCCTGTTTTCTCAGCTTTTTGGTCAGAAACTGGCATTTTGTGTGAAACTTGCCTCTATTCAACTGCTGATTACGGAAGAACGAAACAAGCTGGAAACAAACTTTTTTACTGATGAAAGTACAAAGTCTACTCTTTCAGATTTTACAGGGTCATAGTACAAAATATTCTGTGTGTCTTGAAAAATCAGTCAAAATGCTTGAAAATGGCTGGCAGTGAGGGGGGTATGAATTCTGAAAATGGCTGGCAGCCAATGAGTTAAGTAGTTGGTATAGTCTATGTCTACGTTGCTAGGATTCTAGTTTAAGTGAAGATAGAGATACTTTTCTTCACTGTAACAAATCCAGCAGGTGATATAAAATCAACGATTGCTCGCATAATTAGTAAGATTTACTGATTTAACTTTGTGAGGCATCTATGTGGATTTTTAAAAAAATTTTATGACATCAATGTAAAAGAAGGAGTTAATAGTTAAAGACAAAAATGTTTTATATTCAAAACATACACTAAAGCTCATTAAATATGCACTGTCAAAGTTTAAAGGCTCTGGTGGGACAGAAAGAAATATGTCTGCTTCAAAGGAACTTTCATTTTCATCAAATATTTTCTAACAGCAAAATTAATTTCATGTGCAGTTGGACTTCACAGGAGAAACACGGGCTAATCTTTCTTGTCCATTGAAGTGAAATGTGTGAGTATCCTTTCATATTATTGTCGACCAAAAAAATGTACAACATTGACCGCATATAAAGCAGCCAGACCACCTACGAGATTAAAAGTGCATTCAGAAGTCTTTTATTTTATTTTTTTTTTAAATCTTAGATCTCTGAACCCGAATATTATATTGAACAAAATATGTGGATGTACATATTTTCCACCACCATCAAATACTTAATAATGCAAGAATACTACACCAATAAGTGACTTCTACTTGAAAGATTCTATATTTTGTGAATATTAAATTCTCAGAAGTAATGTAACATATCACCTGCTGAAGTTTAACTTAGACTTCATCAGAACTGGCAACAGTTCAGCAAAAACACAGCCTAACAGGTACACTAGCGGTTAGAAGCAACATGCTGTGAAATAATAATGGCAAAATAATCAGCACACACAAGTACACAGAGTAATGGAGGGCTTGATAACCACAAAGCCAAACCTGAGAAATAGCAGGAGAGATGGAGAAAGTGAAAAGTCGTCAAAGTGGGTCACGAAAGGTTTATCTGGTTCGTCAGTTTAAAGGGTTATCGCTCTGCGACGGTTTAAAAGAAGCTTATCCAAGCTTTAATTGGTTACTGGAGGATAAAAAAAGTTGATCAAAAGGTTTATGACAGACTCAATATTTCAGAGGGAGGATTACCAGGATATATGGTGAGGTTCCCTCCATGACAAACCTATGTAGGCAGGTTTCCTCGGCTTCTCTCTGCAGGAGGCTGCTCAGGTCATCAGAGAGATTAAGCTCATGTAGTCTCTCCACAGACTTCCATACTGTCCGATTTTGTTGTCTATACAGCAGTTTGTCTTCATTTTTTTCTGTTTTGTAAGAACCATGGATAAGATTTCATGAATTACATTTAATCTTTATATTTTATATTACCACAACATCTACATATGTACAACTGTGATTTGTGTACATTTTATATCCTGAAAACAGCATAATGCAACTGTATTATAAGTACATATTTATAGATATATTTATCCCTTGAGGCTCCAGATGCCACCCTGATTGCACATATTGCATAAGCATGTGAATACAACCTTTGATCTCAATACCTCCAGTGCCAAGCAGCATAAAAGAGTAAATAGACATATTATTTCTGTACTGTAAACACCCAAGCTCTCATATTTGTTGTTGTTGATTGCACAATATCTACTTTATATGTGATTTTGACCTTCGTCTGACATGTTGTCTGAGAAAATGTCTGCATTCTTAGGTTTTAATAATACCAGGTGCAGAGGTCTATAATCAGATTCTGAAATCCAGTCACAGAACAAATGTTAAGATCTGGTGGTATCAAGGTCTTGATTGCTGAAAAACAACACTTGCACAGACAGTTTTAAACTTATAAAACTTATAAAGAGTGCTAAAAGGTCATTGCTTAGGTTATGACAGCTTATTCATATACATTTCATGTAAAAGTTAATAAGTTTATTTATATGGTAAGTTTCTACTTGTCTTAAAGGTGGAGTATGCAATTTGAATTGAATACACTTTTTAAAAATTCAGCGAATATCTCCTCACATCTGCTAGCTGCCTGTTCTGTGCATTTGCTGAAAGAAAAATCCAGTGAATCGACATGCAGGGTATCAGACTTCACTTAGCCTAACTACTGAAGTCATGCTGGCTACACAAAGCTGATTATAGGTTTAGTAGGTCAGGTGACGTTTTTCGAAAATAGCTATTACAATTTCGTATTCCGTTTTCAAGTTCCTAAGTTCTGTAAGGCAGTTTTAGCCTTAGACTTTCAGCTGGTGGCGATAAAAGTCTTCAGAGCAAGTAAAGAACAAATATTAAGAAAAACATAATTTACATAATTTAAGCAGATTTACTGGAAATAATATATGACAGTTAAAATAAGACTTTAGTACTCCATCAGGCTCCATTTTAGGACTATTTTTACAATAAAATGTCAATGGAACGATGAATTCGGTTTGATTGGCTTTGCTTGGAGCTCTAAAAACATCCTTCTAACCTTTTCACTATCTGTGCACTGGGCACATAGTCACATAGCACATAAGATTCAAGAGAATCAATCAGTCTTTGGACAGGAAAAAAACTGGACAATAACCTGCTCCATAACAGTTTAGATGTGAAGCATCAGTTGTGGTAACCCAGTCAGTACTGAAACAAAGTCGTAGTCCTAAAAACCTTTAGCTGCCACACTAACCTCAAACTGCCATTTGTAATACAGGAATCTGGTTCTGTAGAAGGAAAACAAACAAAGAGGCCTGGGCCACAGTGTATCCTGTGCACGTTTGTGCTCATGCACAAGGACGGTAAATGCTAGCTAAACATGATAATGATCTCAATATCACCCACTTGGTTCAGAATCGCAGACTCCACCTTTAAATCATCTAATTTACTACTTGAGGGAATCTAATATATGTAGTTTAGATAGGAAGTGATTTCTTTGAGTACTTACAGAAGAACATCTTGTCCGTGTGTGTGCAGATTATACTTGTGTCCTGTAAAGTCAATTTTACAGTCACTTGAGCATCAGGGAAGTGATTGAGAAAATCAGAAGTAAGAAGTAACTGAGTAGGTCAGTTAAAGTAGCATCAGCCAGGCCCGTTCCATTTGGATTGATTTACCCTGAGCAAAGGGTCTGCAATTATTGCTTCAGCAATCACTTCAAGTCAAGAGCACAATTACGGTGGAATCACACACCTCCTCTTGTGCTACTTCTCTTCTCCTCCAGCTATAGACCTACTCGGCAGTGAAGTGGATAAGCAAGCTGGCACCAGCAAACTAAACAGTCACAGAGCGAGCGCCACTAGAAAGGAAACCGCGTCTACCAAGGGTATTCCGGGACAACTAAGAAAGAAATGCACTAAGGCCACAACAGCCATTAAATTACATACAGCCGCACTGTGCCGGATCACAGAGCTCCCCTGAGTCAATGTGTTTCTGGAATATAAAGGCATTTCATTTTGTTAGAAGTATTTCTAACAGGAGATGTCAGGGAGTGTATTGAAGGCAGTCTCACCCAAATTCTTTCTCGGTGTGCAGCACTACCCAGCCAGTACTGTAACTGTAACTACTATTACTAATAACGTAATTGAGGCACAGTGTTTGGGGCAGAAATTACATATCACTCTCCACTGTCCACCGCTGTTGAAGCATCACTAGGCTAAGCTAGTAGTTCCAATACTTCTGAGCTAACATCTGGCCCATCATTGACCTTGTTGAACAGGAAAATTGTTGCTTCGTGTTGCACACCTAAAACACAAGCCATTACTGGCTGGTAAATAGTAAAAAGAAAGTTACATGCAACTAAAAGAACTGTGGATGACAGATAGTGCTCCAACAATCTGAACTGTGATTGGTTTACAGAATGTCAGTGGCTATGAACATGTGGATGAATGAAATTGAATGTATTTTTTGAATCTGTAAAGGGTTCATGCTCAGGCTAAAATAGGGTGTTAAGTAGCTTTAAGTAGTCAGAAGAACTGTTATTATTTCAGTATCAGTGTTTATACTGTAGACTTTCATTACAATTATATTAAAATGTTTAGATTTTCTGTAATACCTTTTCAGATTTTGCTCATCAAAATTGATAATTCTCAAATAAAAAGAGAAAAAAAAGTTTTTGTTTTGACCTGCTTAGTCTTATGTAATTATTACCACATTTTGTTACGTTGAACCACACTTTGACTTTGTGTACATTAGACACTCTTTGTCCTGTGAGCCATTAGTGTGTTGAGGTACTGATCGGGTTCTAATGTTGCCAGTTTCAGTCCAAGCTCAGGGGCTAAAATACACTCTGCATCTCATTACATATTTTTATACAGGAAAAATCCTCAAATCAAAATGATATTATAATAATCTAACAGCGCTGACCAGCCCAGAGTGTAACATTTTACTGATTCACTCAGAAACATCCTGCTTGCTTGCAACATAGAAAAAGACAGTAGTAACTGTGACTTGTATGTATTAGGAAAGTCCTTGGGAGATTTTTTTGCAGCGTGATTCAAGTCTAATACTCAGTCGCACTCCAATATTTACATTTGAATTTAATTTTACATATGTGGGATGTTTATTCCACAAGTCTACATAGAGTATCTTTCACATTTATGACTGTGTACTTGTGTGGTTTGAGGCAGTTTGCATTTGTGTACATCTTTGTGTGTGCCTGTGTGTGTACGTGTCTGTGTATGAGCCATCAATCCTATAAGCCTAACTAGATGTAAGCAGAAGGGCCAGTATAATCCAATGGATGCCCCTATAAATACGATAGACAACTATATAGATTAGCTAGAAGGAGTTATAACTCTGGCTCTAATCAGATAAAAAAGAGAGATGGAAAGGAAAGGAGGAGGGAGAGGAAAAGAACTGAAGGAAGAGGGATGCGGGGAGGATGGATGTGATGTTAATAAAAAAAGGAAACATAGGAACAAATATGGAGAGTAGAAAAAGTAAAGACTAATGCTAAATTTTAAAAGGAGAGCAGAGAGAGAGAGAGAGAGAGAGAGAGAGAGAGAGAGAGAGAGAGAGAGATAGAATGAAGTATGTGAGAGAGACAGTGAGAGAAGAGAAGATCTCATTAAAGTGTTTCAACTTTGCATGCCCCAGCTTGACTCCTTCACCTGTAAACTAAATTAAAATCCTTGCTGTATGCATATGTGTGTTTGAGGGGTTGTTTGAGGGTCAGGCAGGTGGGAAAAAACGAATAGACAAAAACAGAAAAAGAATGAAATACAACAAAAAATAAGAAACCATCAAAAAAAAAGAGCAGAAAAGGAAACCAGCATCTTCTCATTCACGCTTGCCTCCACCCCAGCATTCCTCTTTCTAATGTAACTCGATGTGTATTCAAGCTTTAAACACAAAATCCCTTCAGAATTAAGATCATTCCTTCACCTGTCACTCCTCTCTCCCTCCCCTGCTCTCCTCCTTCCTCCCCCTCTCTCTGTCAGTGGTGATGGATGTTGCCTGTGCTTCAGACTGAAAAGGGAATAGACTGTTCTCTGTGCATTTCACAGCGATCTGGAGCTGTCAATAGACACGCACACATACACAACTGTGTGAAGCTGTCATGTCTCTATCAAACAGACCTGCCTCATGCATCAAAGACAGAGAGCAAAACACCCAGAGAACACACAAACAGCAACAACTAAAAGTTTGTCCAAACTGGAGAAAAGTTGCATTTTGTGCATTAAGGGCCAAATGTTTTTTTTTTTTTTTTGAAACTTCCTGTATTTGTCTAATTTCAGATCTCCTACCTTGACTCCATGTGTCTACATTTACAAACACATCACAGAGCAGAGGAGTCATTATAGCGACTTCTTACTGGCTGAGCAAATGAGCTAAGTTCGGCTTTGTAACCAACTCTGACCTGTTACCTTCCAAAACAGTCGTCCAGACAGAAAACTACTGCGAACTAGACTCTTTCAATTGTATTGAAAACCATTGATTATGAGCTGCAATACAATACCTGACTTTCTTACAGTTTTTCTTTCCTGTTTCACAATATGACTCATGTTTGTGCGTAGATATACAATGATCAGGCATAGCATTATGACGTCTTGCCTAATATTGTGTTGGTCCCCCTTATATTGTCAAAAATACTCTGAACCATTGGACATGGACAAGAGGACCTCTCAAGGTGTCCTATGGGGTCTGGAACCAGGACATTGGCATTGGATCCTTTGGATACTCTGGGTTGTGCAGTGGGGCCTCTGTCAATCAAACTTGTTCCACTGAAATTTAGAATTAGAATTAGAATTTCCTTTTGCATGAGGGAGTGTGCTTGTTCTGGGACAGTATTTATTTGGGTGTCTAAGTCTCATCAACATGGATGCCAAAATCCAAGGTTTTCCAGTAGAACACCACATAGTACCAATATGATCAATGTTATTCTCTTCACCTGTCAGTGGTCCCAATGTTGTGGCTGATTGGTGTACATTTTCCAGTTATACAAATTTAATCTAAATATCCAGACTTCAACACCATTATAGACATTAAGGACAGGATGAGTGTTTGATGTTGGGATGATCCTCATTTGAGGGTTTGATCAATGTTACTCACTTCGCCTGTCAGTGGTCATAATGTTGTGGCTGATCAGTGCAACATATGTAAGCTTGTAAATTATTTTTTTAATAACTTCAAGACAGAATGGCAACCTGTGATTAATGCACGTGTAGATTTTTCATGCTTCTTGTATGAACATGAAACTTCTATTGTGATGCTGTTGTATTTGACTCCATCATACATAATTAAGTTCATTAGTGCAAATGTTTTCATGAAATTCATCAGCGGTAAGGGTAAGGGTAATCATTTGAATGTTTTTTCTCCTCTACACAAAAAGTGAAAAACTACAAATACTCAAGAAAGTGACTTAAATTGCTTGTCTACAGTTTAAAAAAGAAATTGCACAAATTTGACCTGTAACAGAGGTGTGTCAGGAAAAAAGCCTTTGCTGTCCAAATATAACATTAGAGCAAAATTACAGTTGGTCAGTGACCAAATGGACAAAGAAAAAGGTTGTTTGGAATAATATGGTCACAAATCAGATACAGGTCGACAGGTTGTTAGGTCACTTTAACTGAAGATATGTTTTGTGCAGACTAAAGGCAGGGAACCTCAGTTTCAGTGTGATGCATGGTGATTGAAATGTTACGATTTGGGGTTGGTAGAATAGAATAGAATAGAATAGAATAGAATAGAATAGAATAGAATTGCTCTTTATTGTCATTATTAAACAACAGCAGAAGGCAGTGATGTCATTGCAATGTGAAGCCATCTGTCTGGAAGTTAAAACTGAACATTACTGGTTCAAAAAGAAGAAACAGACTGTAATGGAACGGCCTGGTTAAAAACCTCTGATTTGCTATGCAAGACAACTCACTTGCAACTGAAAGAATTCTGTATTGAAGAATGATCAAAAATTTCAGCAGGTCCATGTCAAACACTGGTGAACAACAATGCAAAACAGCTACAAGAAGTTATTTCTGCTACAGAGGGGAACACTAGCTTCTTAGGCCACGAAAAAATCTAATTTTCATCGTGGTTGTCAACTACATCATTTTATATCTGCCAGCACCGTTTCAAAGAGGACTGAATGCCTCCTTTTCCAAACATGTCAAAAGCTGGCTATTTCCACTGATTTTTAACACATGGCTGTATTCACTCACAATCAACTCCAAGCGCCAATCAGGAAGTAGTCACCGCTGTCATCACTGACAAATAAAGTAATATCCTGCTTGCACTTGCAATCACACACCACATTAACTAACTAGCCCGCCTGGGCAAACAAAACATAGATCAGACTGAATTTGTCCAACGCTCTGATCAGTCTTGGCTGCAAAAAAAGAATAAACAAAGAGTGTGATCAGCTCTACAAGAATGCTCAGGCTGCTGCTTAACCAGCATGGCAGGAATACAAAGATAGATCAATTTTGCTTTTCTGCATTCCAAAGAAAAAATTGTTAAGTTGCTTTGACAAGGACAGTGTATCTGGTGGAGCATTTTTTTTTTTCAAATATGACTAAATGAAGCGTTGCACAAATATTATTCTGGCCTAGACCCTCTTCTCAGTGATCCAATGAGTCAGCATATTCAAAATGACACTTCAGGGAACACGTGTTTACAGCAAGTGAGTGGAGAGTACAGTTTCATGTGGTTTCTATGTCTGTCAGTCTGTCCATGAAGAGAAATTAATATTTAAAGTATATTTTAAGCTTTACGACTCACTGAGCATAACTGATTAATAGATTTTTACACTACATTCATCTTATGTCTTCTTCCAGCTTTTGTTCCCATTTAAACTGATGAAATAGTCTTAAGAAATCAGCTGCTATATCCTTAAACTGGACTAGTTTAGTTAAGTCTGTATAAAGAAGGATATGACAAAAGGAGGCTTTAACTATGATGTAATTCTGTGGTATTAAACCCCCGCCTCTCTAAAAAAATGAAACAAATAAAAAAAGGTGGGCCGCTACACTCCTAATATGACTCAACTGTTAAATTGCATTAACAGTTAGCGGGTCCTTTGCCCTTTGTTGTGTTTTCCTCTGCGTCTCCTCCTACTAGTGGTTGCTATGCACCCAGTGTGGCTGCAGCGCTCGAGATGCGAAATTGAAAAGCCAGTCATCTGTTTAAATATCCCATTTATTATCACTCGCTAATGAAAACAATCTTTCACTGTTAAATGTGAATAGGTGAAATTGCATTTAAAAATACATAAACCATGAGAGCCTGACAGATGTGAGATGATAGCTACAGACAGTTGGAGTCAGGTGGAGGGCATCTTTTAGACAATGGTTTCGACAATTTTAAGAGAAAAGAGTTTAGAATTATTATCTGGTCATATAGGCCCCCTCTGGCATAGAGCAGCTGAAATGAATCAGCTGAAGAATGGCACAACATCTCTTAGATATTTCTGCAAGATTGGTATCATCCATACTCTGGAGGATTAAACCTGACATCTTTTGCAGTTTTGTTTGCCCTTCAGTAGTTTACTTATGTTTCTGGTATGTAGTTTTAGGTACAAACCTCTACCTAAATGGAACTTTTGTTGTCTTTTTTGTCCCATTCCCTTCATCACTACACAGGCCTAGGTATCCCCAGCCCTAAGAAGCTCAATGAGTGTACACAATTCCACAAAGGCTTGATTGATTGTGACTTGTGAAGCCATCCGCAACAATAGACACGATTGCATATACATAATGCAAACACTGGTAAAAGAGATTCAACGTTTCCCCGACTTGCTCGTGGAATTCCTTGGATATCTGAAAATGGTTGTGCAGCACTCAGTGCAGCTTAATGAATGGAGCAGCAGCTGTGACAAAATGATGGCAGCGTGCCACAGATGGCCCCAAGTAGATGAAACACCGTGCCAACAGTTGTGTGGTGGTCCTAGAAGTATTGATTTAAACACTGTGATCATGCTACAGCAGAGATTGCACTATGATACTGCTGCTCACACTGTATCAGTCTCATAAGAATCAGAGCTTGTGGGAAGAGATCAATAGCCGTGGCCAGATAAGGTTGCAGAGGTCTGCAGCCTGGGGGAAACAATCCCATGTTTAAAAAGAAAGAGAGATGGGCATAGATACAAGGAGAAAAAAATACGTACAGTGGGAGGACGTTTGTTTGGGCCAGTTGGGATTTGACCCCATGGCAAGAAAGTTTAACACAAAACCACAAAACTCCCTCACGATCATTATTGGTTGGAGCTTGAAAAACAACAACAAAAATGGTCAAATGCACACTGATGGTTCAATTTTAGTGAAGCAAGGCAGTTACTATTTAGACAAGCCTTCTTTGAGCTACCTCTCTGTTCCTTTACCATCCAATGAATGAGTGAATTCCAGGTAAACTGCCAGGGTTTCCAATTCAAATCTTGACCAGTGGGGTTAGAACTACACCAAGAACAAGATAAAATGAGTTTGTGATTAAGAATCAGCTTAGAGGAGGATAATTTCAGTGCTATTGTACACACAGATGTAATATTCTTAATAATTTGCTTGACTGGGTGGACAGCAGTCCAGGACAAGGGGTAGAAACACTGTCAAAGCTTAGGCAGATGTAATAATCAGCATTGAAGAGGGAAAGATTAATGTAATTCCAAGTCTAAACAATAGAAAGTTAATATGACAAAGAATTTGGAGACTGCAGGGGCTGTGAAATGCCAGTGACAGTGCCAACAAAAGTTCTTAAGAATACAGGTCACAGAGTTACATGGCTAGTAAACCATTATTATTTCTCTCTCTCCTGCCAACTCTGTTGTTCTCTCTTCCTTTCCTCTCTAAACCAGTGATATCAGAGAAGCACACCATATCCAGGCTCAAGCAGCTAAATCAATTTCCTTCAAGCCAGGCCAATCACAATCACTTGAATGTGATTGCAGCTCTCACAGCAAGGCCACGCATTGCCAAACTGTCTTCCATCCTGTCACCGCTGACTCCGGCCCCTGCAATACTGACGTTTACAAAACCGCACAGGATTCCGTTTGCAGGTTTGCCCTGGACCTTCCTGGCACTTTAGAATTCAAATGCATAATGCATGACATCTACTAATAAGAGATCAGCACTTTTGGGTTTTATTTTATCTTCCAGACTACTTTGGACGGTGTCAAGTAACATCACTGTTTAAGCTAATTTCCCCCCAGTGCCAAAGCAGTTATTTCAAGTAGAATACAGATTATGCCAGGCTCGCTGCATTTTTGCAGCAATGACATACAATGGCTGCAGTAGATCTAATTTAATTATCAGGGTTCTGAGAATTTATTTTGCATTAATTCTTCATGAAGTGCTTTACACAAATTTGTTCCTGACCCTTTTGCAGCAGTTTGAGTTGGACCCAACATCAGAGTCTGTGAACCGAAGACCCAACCTTAGCAACTGAGCCAGAAGGCCCATCAAGTATTCCTACGACTTCATGATATACCTGATCATTCACATGCAAATGTTTTATAACAGTGCACAAAGTCAGGTGCCATTTATGTCCCAATGTAGGCTAAGGTTTTACAAGAGTGTGCAGGGTGTCCAGTTTTCGTGCTTGAGACTGGAGGTCACTATGAAGTTTTCTTTATGAATAAGTTTATGCTTAAAACTTTCCACTTTCCATTTTTGTCTTGAGCTTTGACTCAAACTTGACATTTTGGTTGAGATCTTTAAATCTCTAGAGATCTTTAAATCTCAACCAAGTGTTAATGTTATCAGCCTTAGCCATACCTTAACACTGTATTATTTACAATACCTACAATTATATCTTGCTCCTAACTGTTTAATAATATATAACATATAATATCTTTCTTTTTTTTTTTTTTTTTCATAAGCTGTATTGTGAAGGCAAACATGAGCAGATTGAGCGACTGTAATCACAGTTGCTTTTCACACAATAACAGCCTTTGTGAAGATGTACCAGCATTTGAATGGTAGCACCACTCTTTGCATTTCATCTAAGAAATGCATTTTCAACATACACACAAAATTGAATTGGTATTTAAGAATACCTGTATTTTGATGTATTTTATTAATGAATCCTGCTTGACTGAGATGTGAGGTTGACAAGAAGGCGTGTGTGGTTAAGAGAGACAGTTAGTGAGTCGGTTATCTTGCAGCAACACCCTGTTTATGTGAGAGCCTCTCTATGAGAATCGCTCATTAAAGCCCAGCAGTGGGTACTGATAAAGAGAATTGGATTACTGTGATTAATACCATGTGTCACTTGTAATGTCTTTAACAGTATGAATCAAAGAGATCCATGTACACATGCTTGAGTATGCACGCAGACACACTTGCTTTTTTACTTTCAAAACTCGTTTCAAATTTTGGTGTTGGACAACAACAAAACTTTTCTCATTCCTTCCAAACAGGCAGCATCCAACGTGAAGGTCAACACATACTGATAGCCCCCCTGCCTTGCCGGTTTTTCCTAAATAAAGCACACTCTCATTGCACAATCATACACAGTGCCACACACACACACACACACACACACACACACACACACACACTTATGAGCACATATACTGTCACCCTTGGTGATTAGTCACAGTTTGGTCACCCTAGGGGCTCTACAAGAAACCAGCCACCATGTGAGAATTCCAAACTTAGAAAAGCTGCTTCTGTGTATGTGTCTGTGCATACGTATGTCAGTGTGTGTATGTGTATGTGTATGTGTGTGCGCCCATGGTTTATGTGGGTGTTTGCGGCTATTTGGCAAATCCCAAGTGTTCTGCAGTGTGTGCAGAGTCTCCAAATAGGGACATAATAAGAGAGGCAAACACATACACACAATGAAAGATGTGACAGTAACCTGAAAAGGGAATGTGTGTGTTTGCTACATGGGACAGACCCCTGGCTGAGGCTCTGTCTGGCCCTGAGGCAAAACAGATGTTACTCTATTGCCAAGAACTGCAAACACACCACATATACATGCACACACACAGTGATATGCTCAAAAATAAACTTGTGATAAGACTTGCAGAAAAAAACACAATTCCATCTGTCTATATATCTATAATCTATCTACCCCTTAAACATATCCATCTTTATGCAGTGTGTCATTTGGAAAGTTTGCAAGCGTGCCTGGTTACTCATGAGTGTCTTGGGGTGTGTTCAGTAAATGGATCACTACTTAGGGATTACTTGCTGTTAAACCAGAAGTAATCTTGCTTTGCCAGCCCATTCAGTAGAACATAATTGTCTGGATGCACCTCACTATGATTCTTCTAAAGGAGGACAAAACGCTGTGGCTTGTTTGTATTTTTTTTTAACACCACTAACAGTTGTCATTGCCAGGGATACGCAAAGGATGCAGCTTTCTTCAATATAGTGACAGGTAACATTGTTTTTGTGAAACATTTCCATGTAGAGAGATGTACTGTGATTAAAATAGACAATTCACTAGAAAAAAAAAAACAAAACAAAAACAAAAGAAGGCTCGCAGGGCTACAATCCCAACCATCAGAAAAACTTGAAATTTTCAGCATAGTTGGTTTCTGCCCAGAGGTTGTTCTTGTTCTTTCCTGCAGTGAAGACAGCAGTCGAAGATAGTTGAAGGGATGGACAATGCCACCTGAAATTAGCAGCCAATGGCAGGCTTAGACTAGCCCCCTACATTCAGCGAGTCAGATTAAACCAGTAAGAATTAAGCTGAGATAAGCACTAGCTAATGGTAGTAATGATATTCATGTTCGGTTAATATTTTGATTTAAATGTTTTGTCATTTTTTTATCAGAATTATGACAAAATTCTGAGACTGTGCCTCATCCAAGGCAGTTACAAGATTGGCAGCTGATTTTGTATATATTTATATTAATGTTAATGTACTGCCAATATTACAGATTCTTATCGATCGCATATTTTTATTTTTCCTCTGACCAGTACTCAGATGTTCCTGTACACTAGCTGATCCATTCTGCTACTATTAACTGTATCTTTGCAGTCTCAACACTGGGTCCTGTCTGCTGCAGTATACCCCTGCCTTGGTGGATCTGGTACTTATGGTCTATTCTTGTGCCATTGTCATACCTTCAGAATGGCCTTTTCTGACCACTGGTGGGATTTCTTGATGTCAGCCACCTCCTCTATCTGACGGTTATACATCTCATGTAAGGACTGGTCTCCTCCTCAGCGTCTACAATTGTCCTCTCCTGCTTGAGGTACTTACTGAGCAGTTCAGACCAGAGGCAGCTTCCAAATGTATGCATAAAAGCTCCCAGTTTCATTCTGGATTGTGGCTCTGATGCTAGTCCTTGCTCTCCTTCCGTGCAGTCTCACTCTGGACTTTAGGTGGAACCCATAGCACATTTAAATGAGTTTTCATATGTCTGCTCTCCTGCCTTCTGGTATGACTGTTCCTTTAATCCTAATCACCTTCCCTGTCTTTGCCACCACTTGGCTACACTTTTCTAGTCCAGATGACAAGCCCATGCTCACACTGTAGACTGCGGTGAGGTAGATCAATGAATCAGCATTGTTTTCACCCCAGCATGCAGCTTGATGTCTTTCAATTGAAAAAAGTGGCTGATCCACATTGGTTTCAAACCACTTGATATATGCCGCGCTTGATGTCAATGTGAGCCATGGCCTTGGTGTTGGCTTCCTGTATCTACAGCTACAGTAAGTTCTTGATAAGCATTATTAGTGTCTTTGTTAGCTTTGTCTAGTGCCAAGGACTAATATCCATATGTGGGGATTTCACTCATAGGCTCTCTTGTAGCCAGTCCAGGTGGTGCTCAGGTTCTCTCATTCACAAATTCTGTTGGGGTCATGAAATTTCTAGTGAATAATTCCATCTAATGATGCTGGAGCATTAGGCTACCTTAATAGCCAATGTGGAGGTTGTTTTTTTGATCACCCCT
This sequence comes from Dascyllus trimaculatus, assembly GCA_024666655.1. Lineage (NCBI taxonomy): Eukaryota > Metazoa > Chordata > Actinopteri > Pomacentridae > Dascyllus > Dascyllus trimaculatus. The sequence goes on from CM045446.1 coordinate 18,044,672, forward strand.
GTCCCCACATACTAGTACAAAGCAGGGAACCTATGTTTGCTGTTCTAGTAACATTTCAGTTTCTTATTCTCAGTTATTGTCCATTATATCTTGTTCCAGTAGCCCACTAACCATCAGAATGCCCTGGTTCCCAAATTTACTTATTCATTTTTCATTTCATTTCATTCTTAATGTGACGTCTAAGCTGTTATGAATTTAGTTACATTTCTTTCACTCATGTTCTAATGTAGGCTTGTGCAGCATTAATTTAAGCCTCGGGCTCGCCTTGACCGGAATTCAAACCCCAGTCAGCAGCCAATCTGCTAAACTCACCTCTGATTGACAACAACAGGCAAGTCTTATCCTTGCCTTTCTCGCCGCAAGCCTCTGAGTCAGAGAACTGTAGAAAAGTTAGAGTCTGAGCTGTGTCTCAAGGGTGCTCAAGTTAAACTGCAGGGCAGTTAAGGCCAGTATTTGGTTTTAAATGATGTCAAGACCACCAGTAGTGCTTCTAGCAGTACACTCTGGCTATAAGGAGGCTCAGAGTTCTGAAAATTTAACAGTGTCATTAGATTTTAAATAAACATATAAGAATGAGAACACTTTTGCAGTCATATCAAGTAATTACTCTTATTTTAAGGCTAAGATACTACATTTTTTTAGACGGAAAAAATGCATACTTAGCAAAAATGAATAAGTAAATTCAAATCACAAGTCTCTAAATCCATATTTTCCATACCAGGGTTTATATTAAAGATGGATTGCAGGTTTTTGATTCCTGTCAATGTGCTTCCTTTCAGATCAGCTACATGACCAGGATCATTAATAAAATCATACATTTTCTATTGCAGTGGGCTTAAAACAGATTTTAATAAGTAAATGCACTAATGCATACATTTAACATAACATCATTTTATTTAAGTAAACAGATTATCGGCTTTTTAATCATCTCTTCTCTTTTTTCATCCTGTAAACACCTCACCCTACTGCATTTACTGGATAATTAATACTGTTTGAAAATGCTTTATTTCACAAAATTCTATGGACCGACCAAGCTGAGGCTTAAATGGGTGAAATAAGGTTATAGATTGAAAGCAGAGGTCGACTAGGCAAGGGCTATAAGCTGGGTCAGCAGCGGTTAAAGTGTAAGTGTCAATAAATGTATGATGGTGGAAAGGTCTCCCTGGAGCAGTAAATGAAATGCTCCTCTGCTTTCATTTCTCCATCAGAAAAGCCATGGACACACCACCTTCCTCAAATACACACACACACACACACAAACAACTTGTCAACACTATGACCAGTTCACGGCTCCCATGAGGTCTGTTATGAACTTGCAAGGCCAGCGCTTATAGATCTCTACTCCAGTTCTCTCCACTGATACTCAGATACACACCCACACAAACGCAGCAAACACACCCACTAATTGGTACCAAATATCTCTAGGAGGAGTTTCTCCAATTTGCTGGTTAGACCTACGGTGCTGTGCAAGTGTTTTAGACAATTTCAGTGTTTTGATTCTTGTCCGTCACAGCGCTGACAGGAAAACATCTCACCAGATTCGCTGAGCAGCATGACAGCGAGATACAGCCGTAATTTTCAGTGACAAGATGAACAAGGAGTGGTGCAACAGTTTGTATGGCCCTTGCAGAGCCCTGATCTCAACGTGGAGTCAGTCTGGGATCACATGAAGAGACAGAGGTAATTGAGACAGCTTAAACTAGTTCTCCAGGGAGCCTGGAACAACTTATCCGCCAAATACCTTGAAAACTGGGCAAAAGTACTTTTAAGAGCGCTGTCACTTTACAGTAACCGGAACATTTTGCTGATGAAATCGGAAAAAATGAAGCAATACACATGGATGTTTAGTCAGAACCCCTTTGGCATTACTTTTATTGCACTTGGTGCCCCTTTCCCATGGTTTTTTAACATGTAGGGCAGTGCAATGCCTTGGCAACTGAGATATACAAACCAAGAAAGCTGCAGGAGTAGTAATTGGTATAGGCTGACTATAGGACTTTGACTAAAGAGAATGGGTTTGTGTCCCCTGAGAGACCATTGTTGTCTTTTTCAGTTGCTATTGGTTAGGATTAGGCAGCTGAAGCCATTGGGTAGATCATGGTTTAAGTTCAAATAGACTACATGTAAGATGCCAAACTTCTCCCATCTACAACAAGCTTCTCCTCCATTTTCTTGGTTACCATGGTGATAGTTCTTTCCCCATGCGCTATATAATGTCTTGCCTGAGAAGCAGAAGAAGAAAACATTTGGCGACGGTCTTATGGCATCTATCTCAGACATTACAGGAGTTCTGTAGATGTTTATCAATTATGGTAAAGATTTAAATGTGACGCCAAAGAGATCTGTCCAAGTATTTTTTTTTGGTGACAACTTGGGAACCCAAAATGAAGACATCGCTGATGGTCATTGATAAAATATGTAGTTGACAATTTGAATGACCTGACAAATGACCTGTATTTGAAAACTGGATATGATTGGGGACAGTACTTTTTGGAAAAATTAGGGCAGACTCAATATCGATGCAAATTAGAGAAAAACTACAAACCACTATATAGGTTTGGTGTTCCCTGATGTTTTCATTACTTTATTCAGCATTTTCACCATCATTTTATTTATTTATTTATTTTTTGCTTTTTATTCATTTATTTTGCTTTTGATTTTTCACGGTTATTGTCATTGTTGTGAGACTCATTCAAAGCCATAATGTATGCCATCCTAATTGAAGTGCACCAAATGGAAGACGGGGACTAACAGATCATTTGCATTCTAAAAAGTAATCAAGGCAGACCCATCAAATCTGAATGACAGCCACATAGAGCGAGCGTGAAAGACAGAAAGAGGGAGGGGAGAAGAAAAAATGAAAAGGAATAAGGAGAAAGAGAGGGAGAGAGAGGGGTAGGGGGGGAGAGAGTGCTGATTAATAGAAGGTGTGTAATGAAGATAGATGCTGGTGTAAACACCAGTAGCTAGGCCCTGCAGTGCCATCGTGATGGAGGGGGAAACAGAATTATTAATAATTATGTGTATTAATATTGATGATTAAGTGGTTGATATTAATGGTTACTTCTCTAATTAGCAGCAGCAGGATGCAATATGCTGGGGATTAATTTTACACATGCAAATCAAGTGGTGAGTCTGCAATGATGACACTGCACCTCTCTCCCTCACTCCTTGTAATTTAGTCAGCGTTACAAGGTGTTTTTTTTTGTTGTTGTTGTTGGGGTTTTTTTTTGCACAATCGAGCTCAAGGGTGTGTTTGCTTTACAACTTCTAGTGGTGGTAACATGAGTTTTGACAAAAAAAATAGATGCCAACAAAGGTACAAAAAACTAAGTCTCTTCACACTAACATATGTAATTCCACAAAAAATTAGCAAAAGCAATCTTATTCAAGACAAAACACCATATTCTACCAGTATAGTCAACAAATGGAGACCATTTTAGTAGTTCAGGCTCATTCAGACATAGTTGTAACAGTAGCAGGACAGGTCATATGTTGGAATTCTACTACCAATTTATTCAGTATACACAACGATCAGGCATGACATTATGACCACCTGCCTAATATTGTGTTGGTCCCCCTTTATGTGGTCCAAAATGCTCTGAACCATTGGACATGGACCAGAGGACATCTCAGAGTGTCCTATGGGGTCTGGCACCAGGACGTTGGCAGTGGATCCTATGGGTACTCTGGCTTGTGCAGTGGGGTCTAACATATTTCACTGCATCCTGTTGATGCTTGATCAGATTGGGGTCTAGGAAGTTTGAAGGTCAAATCAACATATTGGGCCATTGGCATGTTACTCATGTAAGATGATCCTGAATGTTTGATGTTTTTGTCGTGGGATGCATTTTCCTGGGGGGAGAGGTCAGTGACATTTGGCGTTTCCATTCACATGAGGGAGTGTGCTTGTTCTGGGTCAATGTTTATTTGGGTGTCTAAGTCACAGATACCAAAATCCAAAGTTTTCCAGCAGAACACCACATAGTACCAATATGATCAATGGTATTCACTTCACCTATCAGTGGTCATAATGTTGTGGCTGATTGGTGTATATTTACTTATCTTACACTGCCCTTTTTTTCAAAAGAGACAGATGAAAGACATCCTCTATTAGACATTACAAAACTAAAAAAAAAGTCTAGCTAGACAGAACCAATCCAGTCCAGCACTCCATAAGGATGTTTGCGTAGAGTTTATGAGGTGTCATACACAAACACAACTTTCTCTTTTCTTTAATTACATTTTATTGATGACTTGTTTTAAACATATTGACTGAGCTTTCAAATTGTCCCCATCAGTGCACTGAGAATATGTAAATTGATGATTGTTGGCTTTTGAAAATACTTCTTACGGTAATAAATAATTCAACTGCATTCAATTGAATTAAAAAGACAGAGGGAGAGAGTGTGAGGATGAACAGTAATGCATAAGGGAGACTGAGAGAAACAACAAGATCTTTCCTCTGTCTCCTCCACCTCCTCGTACTCTTATCTTTCATATTGTTCTATTATTTCCATCGGGAAAAACAAATGAATACACGGCAAGCGGTGAGAGCGGCAGCAGGGAGAAAAGAGAAGGCTGACCTTTGAGAGGATTATGGGATTTGTTTTAGAACAAAGCGAGAAGGTACTATGGCTGATGGATTCTGTAAAATAGACTATTTAGCAGTGAGAAGTCGGAATTCCAAAGAGAGAAACGGAGTGGCAGACAGAAACGAGAGGATCACTGTGGAAATGTTAAGGTTTCTGGATAGCAGCTCACCAGGAGCTCCAGAGATAATTGACTCTTACTACCAGAATACAGGGTAGTTTGCCATTTAACCCATAAGAACCCAGACCCATTTTTCCTTAAAGGAAAATTCTACTGGACATGAAATAGAGTAGATGGTCTACATAGAACGCATTTCTGATGTTATTTTGGAGAACCGCCCCCTAGTGTCCAAGATCTGTAATGTTACATATATGTCACATTGGGCGTTTAAAGGAAATCATATTCATAATTTGAAATTAAATCCAACTGACAGTTTCTTATTTAGAAACACAGAGTTGCCTTTTTATTTGCATTTCCACAACATTAATCAAAATGACATCTTTGTTAATAAGATTTAGCAGCAGATTTTTATTTCAATTTGTTTTACAGCACAAAAATGTTCAAACTGAACAATAAAACAACCTCATACTAGAAGTATAGCTATTGCTGTGGAACACTGAGCAACACATCTATACAGTAAACATAAGACATAGTGCAAAAACAAAACACTGAAGGGAACCTGAACGATTTTATTATCCACACCATGTCATGACTTTATTTTTTTTTATATTTGCGTAAATGTGCTTTTAAATGACCCACAGAAAAATTTATTGATACAAATTAACTAACTGAGCTTAAATATTTGAGCAACTCATTACTATTTTTCTTACTGTAACAAATACATCATATGGTATTTCTTAGGCTAAAGGCCTGATGTAACACACATGTCACAGCGATTTTTTACTAAACTTGATATATATCTATTTGTGTAAGGAGTGTGATCAGAATAGCTTAAATGTGATCTTGGACATGTTATTGAAGGATTACAATTGTTACATGGGTTAATATTTACCTTTGCTGTCAAAAACAAGCTTTTTAAATTAGCAAGTTTTATCCTATGTGCTCACCAGGCACACCACCATTTTGGAAGTGATGTCATGTGGACAGCAATTCACATACTGTCACATGACTTCACCAGTATGTTAAGTGGAAGTCACTTTGGGGTCTCATCAGTTAAATTCAAGAATAAATGTCTACTGGGAACTTTCCAGAATACTTAAATAGTGTGTGACACCTGTGCCACCGTGGGTCCTTATGGGAGATAGGTAGACAATGGATGGAGTTATTCAGTGGATTACACATTCAAAATTAATATTTTACTGGTTGCATGGATCCTCTCTCTCTCCTAAAAGTTTATTACTGAAAACAGTTGGATCAGATTTACCATCATATGCTTGGATAAGTTTTATTTTGACTTTCATAAATGAAAAAGTTTAAGTATTGTAAGACAGTTTAATGTAATTTCAGATAAGACACACATGAAACATTATGCCTTGCTTTTGTCACATTTGGAAATACTGGATAATATTTCAGTGGCTTCAGCCCATATCACATAAATGCCTGAGAGAGCAAGCGGTAAACAATGATGGGAGGGCGGAGGAGACAAACATAGACAGGAGTGAACTTGAAAAATAATAAAAAAGATGCAAGGCGAGAGAAGCAACGCTCTCACTAAATGTCAGATATTCTTCATCGTCCACTTACCATCTGCTAGCCAAAACCTGCTCATCTCTCACGCTTTCCCAAAACATAAAAAAATCCACACTCCCACACACTCTGCACACAAAAACACACCATAGTTCAGCTTAAATGGGATTCTGTATTGAAGTAGAAGTAGGAACTGCAGTAACCAGTGGTTTTGGCACAGCAAATGAGAATGCTAATCTGTTTAATGGCTGATATCAATATTTTTAAACCACTTGTTGCAACTTTGAGTATTTCCCTAGTAACAAAGACCTGAAGTTAAAAGGCCTTAATTCAGGTCTCAAGCATGGCACAGGTCACATAAAATCTCGTACTCTGTTGCTTTCCACAACAATGGATTTCTGATACAATGTCCAAAACTGATCATATTTCCTAATTATCAGACTATATCGCTTGTAGGACAGCAGCTTCATTATTGCAGATTAGACATTAAATTGACCATAACTTCAATATTAAAACAAATTTAAAAAATAACACAGATATGGTGACAGAGAAGACTGCGGCTTTTTAAAAGACTATTCATGGCAAATATGTATTATAGGTTTTTGATTAGACCTGAACTCCAGTTTCCAGCATGGAAGTCAGATGTGCTACATGCCCATCCACCACACTGACCTCCACATCCTTCATTTTCACTGAGAACATCCTACTTTCTGTGTTAAAACTGACACCTAACAGACCAATAACACTGTCTGTAGACCAAATTAACAACAACTTTTAAAATGACAAGACAAGAAAAAATTGAATTAAGTTTAGAAATGTGACCTATTGTTCAGTTTCATTGCATGTTTTGTTGTAGGATAAAGGATCTTTCATTTTAGACACAGGAGTATGACCAATATATCTGTTTTTAATGAAAGCCACATATTGACCAGACTAATATTAGTCTAACCCTCAAACACATAGACACTATTTATTTCTTTCACACTTTAACATGGTCTCATGCTTTTCGTCCCTCCCTCCCAGCCTGCCTGCCTGCCTGGTGTCTCAGCAAGACGCTCCTATCTGACCTCTAAAAAATATGGCGACGGCAGATTTGTGGCTCATGCTGATAACCAATCAGATGGCTTTTGTCGTGCGGGGCGGACAACCCCCATCGAGTCTTAAATCACATTTTCTCTTCATCGTTCTCTCCCTTGGTCTCTCTGTCTTCTTTATTGCTTGTTGGCGATGGTTTTATTTGGTGCCGGCAGACAGTATGGTGAGTTTCTCAGTGGACTGCAGAAAAGGCTTGACAGGCCGAGAACAGATTAAAAAAAAAAAAAACAGACTCACCAGGATCGGACCAGTGAATGGAAAAGAATGAGGCAGTTATCTAAAATCAAGGCTTTAAAAAAAGTGCCATTGCACACATAGACAGATGCTCAGAGATAGCAACGGTCCACTCCCCTACATATGTAGTTTGCAGCGATCAGAACTGTTGCACACCACATACTTTGATCCTGCTGCTACACGTGTCCATCTGGCTGCACTAGCCCCATTACACACATGACTCACAGGCACAGACGCTTATGTTCAAGCATGCATTCACACACAGGCACAAACCAAAGCTTTGATCAATAAATAACACTGTCACAGGGGGTTTTGTAGATGCACACGGGTATCTACTCCTGCCATTTGCAACGAGGTGTCTAGTAATGACTTGACGTGGAGGGAAGTAATCTCTGTTTGCTTCTAAACCCATCATCTCCATCTGCCCCCTGCGTCTATACCCAGCTAATCAGCTTAAATCTAACCTCTAAACAATCACATGACCCCTCTGACACCTGCCATGCCAACGATCGCATTAGCACAGGGCTCTATGGAGGACACAACCACAAAGCTGACCTAAACCCAATGCGGGTCTGCCCAGGAAACCAACTATGTGAACAGTCATATTGATATTCCTTCCAAATCCAATTTTTCAGGCTCAAAATCCAGCATATTTTAGAAGGAAATATGTGTGGATGAACTCTGCACCGCACAGCCACCAGCGAGGGCCTGTGAGTAAGACTGAACTTGAACTTAAGGGTTCAAAAGCCAAAAATGCACAACTGCCCCAGGAGAGGAAACTGTGATGTCAGTGATTTTATTATTAGTTTTTAAAATTAGGACATTTTGCCTAGCGCATGTACCACATAACAGTCTGGAGATCACACGCTGGCCCCTGTAACCCTGGATCAGCTAAGTGGCTACGAATAACAGCTGGCTAGATCTTTCCAGGGGTGTCTTTTGTAACAGATCAAAATAATAATAAAAAAAACACCATTAATGGGTGTGAGTGAAGAGTTTTATTGTCCCACATTGATCAGAATGCAGGTTCTCTGTGCCATTTTCCTCTCTTATTGGATGATTAGTCATTATGAGGGCTTGTGGATTTTTGGATCAGAAGAACTGTAAAACAAACTTATTACCCATTAAAAGAGAGAGAAAATAGGCCTATTAGCTGCTACTTACAAACCAGTATCAATCACAGAAACCTCACTGGTGCACTGTCTTGCGATTTGCACAAAACACATTGATTTGAATTGTTTTCCAGACAGGGCAAAATAAAAGCAGACACAAAGCATGCAAATAAAATGAAGATGTAGGAGAGACAAAAAAAGGAGATAACAAAGAAACACAAGTACAGCCTTAGTCTGAAACCTCATACAGACTCCAAACACCTCGGTAATTTCGATAAAAAAATGCAAAAATACTGTAAATGCATCCAGATGTTTTTCAGAATCTGTTTCTTATTTTTTGAAACTACATTTCATTTATTCTTGCATATTTGGTGGTTGTTTGAAAGTTTAGCTGTGTGAGTTCTCAGACATTACATGGCCAATTCTGGCAAGTAGGTAAGTGGAAGCAGAAGGAGATCAAAGCTCACAAGTAATTCTAATGCTGACATATTTTGCATACATTAAGCACATTCTGCACTTCAGTTAGTGTATTTCAGATTAGTAGAATTAGTTTCTGTAGAAAAATATTCGCTCCAGTTAGTAAAATTAGTGTTAGTACTTTTTAGTAAATGTGCATTTAATGCCATAGGTTAGCAGCAAGGCAATGGAAGAGAAAGAAGTTAATTAAGTTATACACTGTAGGAAAGAATATGAAGGAGAAAAATTTGTTAGTTGGTAGTGTGTCAGGGACTGAAAACATGCACATGCAGGAATACAGTGCAGCTACTGGTTTCATTTGACCACATCAGAGTGGAATTTGCCATCTGTTTGTATTATTGAATCATGTTTACCAATGTTTCTTCAACTTCCACCAAGTAGTTTCAAACACTTTGATCTTCAAAATAAACTAAATTAAATCTCAGTTAGTTTTGGGTAATTTGAACTGCAGATCACTATTTTGTACAGGTCTAATTGTGTCGTTGGAAATAGTATGTGGACATAACTTCACACCCACTTACTGGTCTTTTCCAAAGCATACAGTCATGTGGTCACATCTTCATCTACAAACAGAGCTTGCTTTGAGGTTGCAAATACTGACCTTTTGTAAACTTGGAAGCTGTTCTGATTTCACCAATTTTAGAAATTAATAATGCTGCCCTTAAGCCAACATGAAGTAGCAAAGCTAGAAAGTGGATCTTCTAATGGGATTCTGTCAAACTACTAAATTGTTACTCTACTGTACTCTACTGATTGTTGCATTTTTGTGTCTCCAAATCTTGCATATGCATGCAAAGGCCATTTCTCTGAGTACCAGCACAATTTTGCTGTAATTTAAGTATTGCCAGTATGTCTTTAGAAACAAATGACTGAATGAAACCAGCAACAATTGCTTGACTAATCACGTTTAGGAATAATCCTTTCAAATATTGTGGACTGGAAGCATACAGTGGCATTAGTAACCATGAAACATGCATATTATTGTGTGCCTAACGGTGGGTTGAGGCAAGGTGCAGTAGCTGTGGCTACAGACGCCTGGCGCTGCTAAGCATGCCCAGATGGTTGTCTGTTGTCCCAGCCCCAGCCAGATTAATCCAATCCCTGACGCATCGGCAGAGCTGCTGTAAACCTTGCATTGCCAACCCCACTTTTGCCAGATCACCATTAGCATAGCATAGCTTCCATTAGCATTGCTGCCCACTCACTGAATAAGAAATTATGCCAGCAACATGGAGCCAAATGAGCAGGACAAAAACAAACTGAGCAATTGCAGACAGGGAGAACCTCACAACCAGAAAAATATTACAACATAATGCCAGGACAAAGCCCAAATAAAGCAAAGAGAGGTTTCCAAATGGTGGACACAGTCCTCAACTAGAAGATAACTTGTTGCTGACCTGATCCAACACATATATGTTCATGAATGCTTGAACAAACAGATTTGTAATGTAACTGGTATTTTAGTCCTATTCCCGCTGTCATTATGCCATAGCATTCTATGCCCAGAACTGCAGATCATCTCAAGGACTGAGTGTTAACACCATCATGAATTCTCATCAAGGCCGAAACAGCATTCAGGCAATTACAGGACCGAAACTGTAAAACTGGCTGATTGTAACATACCACGTGTACTGGAATTTAATAGAAGACCGCATTCCAACCATTCGGCTTGAAAAATACATTTGTAATTAAATTATCATATTGAATATTGGACTACAATGAGTGAGCCAAACTACATTCTAATCAAAGGGCATATCTGGGAAAATCTCACACCAAACATAGATTATATGGTCTACCTCTTTTTGGTCTGAGATTTGATTGCAGTGGGTATTTTATTGTGGCAAAAGGCATAGTGCTGAGACTTTGAACATGTCAGACATTATCTTGCAATTTATCTGACTGTCTGATTTCCTGTTTATGCCTTGATACCATATATAAAAAATACAAATTTCAGAAATCTTGAATTCTTTCTTCTCAGTAACAGTGGGGTTTTGGCAGAAGGCGGAACAAAGAACGTCAGAAACATTGCAGTAAATGGTATAACATATCTCAATGCAGCCTGTCCACTGATCAAAGCTCTCTCTACCCTAAAATAGCAGATGAAATGTGTGAGCCTCACTTGGCAAATTCACAGGAGGGAACATCCAAATAGCGGCGCAAAAGTCTGCTGATGATACATATGAACGTGTTCACACTCACACATGCTGTAGAGCCTGCTGACAATTAATGTCTTGGTTGCAAAAACAGAAACACAACAAAACAACACAATGTCTATGATTTGGACTTTTGACATGTACAAAGTATACACTTATAAAAATAGCTTAGTAAAACTAAACATAATCCAGTGAGAGACATCAGTAGCTTTGCAGTATTGTCAAGGTTTTTTCAGGTGAAGACCAGCCTTTCATCTTGTAGTATCTTTACTAATTAGAATAAACAAGCTTGGGGGTGATTTTTTTTAGCTTTTACTCTCTCAGGTATACTGTATATGATGTTGCCCAAACTCCATCTTTGCCTACCTCTTATAATTTATAATTTCTTTCCAGCATCCACAAAAAGATGGTTTTGAAGTGTATGCTCATTTCAGAATGTCTGTATCATTAGGATTTAAATTGCAATTGCACAGAGTACAATGCAATGTCCCAACTTGTTAGAAAACTAGGGTCAGCCACACTGCAGCACCCCACAACCCAAAGAGAATTAAGGGCCTTGCTCAAAGACCAAACAGTGGCAGCTTGGCAGTGCTGGGGCTTGAACCCCTGACCTTCTGATCAGTAGCCCAGAGCTGCCACCGCTACCCTGGTTAATGGGAAGCTTGGGGAAAGCGAGGCATGGAGAAAGAGTCGCTAATAGGAATGGCAATGTTTGGACTGGGAGTAATCATTGCAAACTGATGGAGACTCAAATGAAGCACTTTGTTTAAGGGCTAGATGCTTTCTGCAAGTTTCTGAACTTGCTGTGTTGGGGGTACTTGCAAGAAAGCGTGCAGAGGAGAAGGGAAGGGGAAAAGGGAGAGATGGCACAGAGGCACAGAAAAGAATAATGAACCTAAATCATTGGGGTATTTGTTTCAGGGAAAAAGAAATTAATAAGCATGAAAATAATAGTCCTCAACACTTAGCTAGTAGGACAAAAACTAACGGGAAAGGGAAAGCCCAATTACTGTAGAGGTTGAGAGGGAAAGAAGATATATGAGAGAGAGGGAGGGAGGGAGAGAGTAATATTTGGGAAGGGTAAACATTAGGGATGATGCCTGTGTGAGAGGAAATGCTCCTCAAACAAACACGCACAGTCCTAATTTGGATATAATTAAAGCCATGCTAGCTGGATCTAATATGTGTGGGTGTTTGTGTGTGTGGCATGTTGAAAAATAACAAGTATGCAGTCTGTGAAATTTCTCAGCATTTGGACCATCAGGGGACACTGAATCACTCCACTGATCACAGAGATAATGATAAACGTAATGTTTGTTTGAGCCTGTATTGTAAAGGTGCCCCTTGTTTGTGTTTTTTTTCTCTGGTTACACTGTCTTTTACATTAATCATGGAGCTCATAGAGCCATTATAAATCCACATGCACTTCATAACAACTCTACAGAGACAGATTTTTAATTAATTATTCTGAAGATACAATATTAATCCCATTCAGATAAATCAATTGTTTTTGTAACATTTACATCCTGCTTGCTGGTTCTTTTTTCCTGCACAGTCTTTTCTAAAGCCAGGTTTTTTTTTTTTTTTAGATGCCTGCTGAAAGCAAGGCAGAGTTAGGGGAGCAGTGCCGTGCAGAGAAATGGATATTTTACTGGCCAGGTATATCTTAAAACAATCAGAGGCTTGATGAATTGGCTGAATGGCTGATGTATGGCTGGAATGGAAGGGGTATTTGGAGAAGGTTTGAGTCAGGGAAATGCACCTCATCAATCAGCATGATTAAAGGTTTTGGCTTGGCTGAAACAAACTCAACACTGCGAGGACCTGGCCTTAAAGACACAGCCTGCTTTTTAGAAGTCCAACAGCCAAGCCCTGTGGAGGTATCGGTCTCATACGTTGGCACTCTTTTGCGGCTTCATGTTTGTCAGAATACCTCGGTGCATCAGATCTACGCCTACCTAATCGCTCAATATGAATTTTTATGTTATATCCATCAGGGACAGCAGCAAGGATATAGATGTGTTAAGGACAAGATAGACCTTTACATGAAAATACGACAATATCTTGAAGCACCCTTCAGAGTGGTGCAATTCTTCACTTGTTTGAGTATCAGAGTGGTGTATCTGGGTGACAGAATACTTAGCTTCTCAAGCAGTTCAAGTGTTGAGTAAAACAAAACCAGCTCCAGAGCAGACTGTGCGCTTATAAACCAAGGACGAGCAAGATAACACGGACCATAAATACTTGCCACTTTTAATAATGACACTTTGACAGCACTATACCATGTGTTTCATTAACACTTAATCTGCTCACGGGAGAAACTCCTAATTCATTAAACACACAAGCCCCCTACACACACACTTGACAGTGGCATACTATATACGTGCCCCATGGCCAAATCCATTGTAGCCAAGGCCCTTAACCAGTAAATACAGCTTCGCGTCAGCAGCTCTACATATTTAAAGCCACTAATGGCTTCCTGCAAAGTGCTCACTCTCACACACAGGCCCACTAAGCCAAGGAGAAAAATCGCTGGTGTGAGAATACTGAGTTCTGTCAGCAGAGCAGCATACGAACAGGTGCTGCAATGGCTGCTTGGGTAAGGTTAACCACACATCTTGAACGACAGACGCAAACCAACAGCTCGAGAACCTAATTATAAAGCTGAGAGGCATTTCAAAGTTGACAACAGCAGAAGGTGTCTATAAAACAAGAAAGCAGTATAGAATTTATTGTTATATAGTATATAAATGCTTAATACTTTATATACTACTGTGATGCCTTATTATTACAACTGACTTGAACTCATTCCTTCCTCATGTCATGCATTGCCAATCCTAGTCTTATACTGTAGGATTTTCGGACACTGGCAGATAAGCTAATGGGAAAGGTGTTTCCAGACCCAAAGTCTGAAAGCTGTTATTACACTCAAGTGTGTCCAGCCAACTACTCTTGGGTCCAGAACAAAATGTGATTTACTGTTTGGTAAGATGCAAATAATTGAATTAGTGATGGGTCATCGTGGCACATTACAGTCCTGTCTTCCAAAAATGACATTCCAGTTTAACTGAATTGCATTCTCAAATATTTTTTGCATTTGTGCTGGATTACATTTGTTTATGACATATCAAAAATGTGTTTCTAAGCAACATATCTTTGCCGTATTTTTTATTGCTTTGTTATTGCTCCTTGTCAGTCAAATAATCATATGTTAGACATGAACATGAACCTCGAAAATAGAAGGCAGGCTTCCAACATATTGTAAAAAGGTTACATTTCAACCCATAGTGCAATATTTTCCTCAATCTAACCATGTCATTTTGGTACTTGAACTTAACAAAGCTTATAGCAAGTAGTTATCGTTGTGAAAGTGTCAACCAAAGTGTAGTATTTCTCTAAACCCAAGCATGTAGTTTTGTTGTCTAAACCCAAACAAAAAACCAACAATGTGTGGAAACCAACAATAAACATGAGTGAAAATTAAACTTATGTCTCAGACGATTTGTCCCACATACAACACAAACCACAGTTTTGTGGTCTCCTCATGCCTCCATAAGTTTAGGCTATTTCAAAGCAGAAGCCTGTCGTACTACATCGCATTCAAAACATCAGTGAGAAAGTTTAGCTGTACAGAAATGTAATATTTGGAACATACTTTGGTACATTAATGTTACATTATCAGATCAAACACATAATTTGTTGGTGTGTTTGTGTAGCTAATATGTGGATGTGACAATGTGGCACAGTTTTGCTGTGTCTAGCGGAAAGAAGTGGGGCTGGTTAGTTCAAGTAAAAGTGGCAGGGCGAGTTTGATTGGCATACCTGTGGGGCATTGGCAAATCAGTCTAACCACTTTAATACAGTAGGACCTGGGGCTGCCATTCTGAGACACATCACACAACGAGGCACAGGAGACCAACCTGTATAAGGTTTTTAGAAGAGTGCATTTTGTTCCAAGGAGAAACCGTGTGCATTCCAGCAGGCACTATGGCACGCAAGGCAATCATTATTTGAGTTAAACGTGCGGTTGGCAGCAATAGAATCTGTGCTTCAGATTTTTCCGCCTGCATGCTGGGGGAACCCACAGTAGCAGCCTAGTACCTCAGTGGACAAACATTGTTGTGTATTTCATATGATGAGCATCCACTATTCTTTATGAGACAATGAACCATCATCCAGTTATTCTAAGCGGGTGATGATGTTGATTGAACATGCTTCTGCTGCATGTCCAAGTATGGTTAATTTTTTTTCTGCATGGTATCCAGACCAAAAATAACAACACAATGTTGAGAGAAAAAAGTTTGTATTGTCTATGGCAGAACTTGCACCCACCAGCAAACAACTTGTTAAGATGTGTATTTTTAGCAGTGAAGCTACTTACTCAACTCGCAGTATGTGGTTACTAAAAACTGGATGACTGACTGTAAAGCCCAGTGGTTATAAGTCCTACACCTACTCTCCCCTTCTGTCACTCACACTCACACACACACACACACACACACGCACACACACACACACACACTCCATCATATGTTTGGTAAGGTAAAGTCGTATGCTTTTGTCCATTGCCAGGGGGGTAAACACAAACACGTAGAGTCTAATCTGAGAGCAAACAGCAGTGCCTCATGTTAACCAGCAGGGATACAGTTTCCCTCAACACTATGAGGCCTGCAGCAGTTAAGGGCTTGCACTTCAGAGAGGAGAGTGAAAGAGAGAGAGAGAGAGAGAGAGAGAGAGAAACAGGAGAGCGGGACATGGAGGGAAATATCCAGTTCAAGAAACTGGGGATCTCACCATGTCCAACGCAATTTAAAGTCATAAAATATGACTGACTGTTATTTCACCAACATTTCAGTACTTGCTAGGGCTTCCCCCCCAAAACAATCATGACTGTTGATTGGGTTTTGGGCTCCCAGTAAGATTTGTTGATCAGTCTTTTAACCATTCCATCAAGTAATTTATTAGAAAGGCTGTAAACCCAAATTTATTAAATTTTCGACAACACACAGGAAAACAGCTTTTTTGCATGTTAGACGCTTTACCAGCAAAAGCTAAATTAATGACAAATTGATTCTTTTTAAACTGTTCTGGATTTATTTCTGCTCAAACAACAAATCTGACAATCCTTGTCACCTCTCCAAAGTTATTTGATGTTTGAAGTTTGTATCCGTGACTGTGGATGCAAACTTCAGCTGCATAACCGTCTAGTGCTGTTATCATTTGAATAAAGAAAAGATCATGTGTTTTTTTTATTCATACTTTTGATATTTATATATGATAGCGATATATATACGGCCAAACCTTGAAAAATACAAACAGACAACACTAACATATTCATAGACAACACCACATAGAAGGGAGAACAGTGCATGCTCATACTCAAATAAATATTCAATTCATTGTCAAAAGGTTCAAATTGTCCTATACAGGGATAGATTCAGTTTCAAAAACAAGACACAAAATGGACATCACAATTCTCATATTGGCCAGATTTAACAGTCAGTCAAATAAAATAAAATAAAATCAGTACTGGCGAGGATGATGTGTGCCTCGACACATGCTTGCTTCCAAATGGTTTCAGACCTAAACTTACTGTCATTTAATGTATCTGTTATTCGCTCCATTCCTAGAAGATTCAAAAACTCAAATGTCCATGTTTCTATAGCAAAATATTTTGGTTTGTGAATTTTCCAGTTTGACAAAATCATTCTTTTGGCAGCCAAGAAGGCTAAACCAACTGTCTTCCTCTCTTGTCTTGTTTTTAATTGTGCAGCCCTATGACCCAACAGACACACAGATGGACATGGAGCAATAATTACCTTAAGGATCTCTGAAATTAACTTACAGACTTCTGTCAAAAATAGTGTGACTGCAGGGCAGAGCCATAACATATGAATCAAATTTCCCACTTGTCCACATTCATACCAACAAAGATTTGAAACGCTTGGGTCTATTTTTTTTAAGTCTGGAGGGAGTAATATAAGCTCTATGCAGAATTTTCAACTGTATTACTCTACCTCTGACTAACTGATTTCGAGGTTGTTTTAATGTCACACCAAATGTTTCTCCACTCTGAAGAAGTAAAATTGACCCCTAAATCAAGTTCCCATTGTGACTGTGTCTTGGAGTTTAGGTTTGGAGAGGAATGAAGCTGCAACTTATATAAACCTGAGACTGCTCCTCTGTTTGATGATAAAAATCTGATTTTTTTGTCAGTCTCACAATTATAATCAAAATATTCTTTAGGATATTTGGAAACAATTGATTCTAACTGGGAATACTGTAAAAAACTATTTATATTCAAGTGACTGACTGTTATTTCACCAACATTTCAGTACTTGCTAGGGCTTTTCCCCCTAAAACAATAATGACTGTTGATTGGGTTTTGGGCTCCCAGTATGATTTGTTTATCAGTCTTTAACCATTCCATCAAGTAATTTATTAGAAAAGCTGTAAACCCAAAATTATTAAATTTTCGACAACACAGAGGAAAATAACTTTTTTGCATGTTAGACGCTTTACCAGCAAAAGCTAAATTAATGTCAAATTGATTCTTTTTTTAATCTGCTCTGGATTTATTTCTGCTCAAACAACAAATCCTAAAATCCTTGTCACCTCTCCAAAGTTATTTGATGTTTAAAGTTTGCATCCGTGACTTTGGATGCAAACTTCAGCTGCATAACCGTCTAGCGCTGTTATCATTTGAATAAAGAAAAGGTCATGTGTAAATTGAGTATTAACTGGTTCAGAGGTTTGCACTGTTGCCTCACAACAGGAAGTTCCAGGATTTGGATCTCGGTACGGAACACATGCAGGCTCTGGACTGTCGGACCTGAGAAATGCCCAAAGCTGTGTGCATCAGTGTGTGCAGAGCATGTGTACTTTATGCATGTGTTAATCCTGCACACTATGATAGCCTCCAGCCCGCTCATGACATTGAAATGGAATAAGTGGGTATTAAAAAGGCATACATGATTGGTAACTGCAGATGATGGAGTGCTTTCTTTAATATCGACTTTGTGGTTTTGGCACCGCTTAAAGGTTGCTGAGGGGGTTGTCCATCCAGTCACTGAATGAGTGACTGTAAAAATCTCTAAGACACATGAACCGCAATCTCTCAGCTGGCATCTACGGCTGGGAAAATCCTACCCCATTTAAGTTTTTATCACCTGATTCCTTGCTATCAGGAAATTCAATAATAGTGTTTCAACAGATTCTATATGGGAAAGCAACAGGCTGCTCACTGGTGTTCGTTATTTGCAATTCAAACAAATAAATATGTCTTGTAAAAGGGATCAGAGTCTGAATATTTGAGAGAACATGGAGGCAAACCAGACCACCTGCAGACAATACTATTATGTGATTCATGTTCTGTTTCTGCTCTCCTCAAAGAATCACCCATAAGCATTTATGCTTATTCTTCAAATGCAAAAGTAAAAAATATATTAATGCAAACACGTGCAAAGCCAAACCGTATTTCAGTTGAGTGAAAGGCGGATATTGCTCTGTATCTTTATTCTGGTATAGTTTAATCAGAGGGGTTCAAACCCCAGCCACCAAAACAACATGGAAATGAAATCGGTGTCCTCTATTCAAACAAATGACAGAATAATCTCATTTAGCACAGGCATAGGGTAGAAGCAGTGAACCTTTGTTTCCATTGCATGTCGCAATATATACCCGCCTTCTGGGTATGGCAGTGACATCCATATGCGGGGGAAAAGGAATTAGGAATTAGACTGATGAGAAGAGATACGATAAAAGGAGGCAGAAAACTGAGACGAGGATGAAAACAGAAGGGACTGAAAATCTGAGACGTTGCCTTAATATATTGAAGGCCACTAAATCTAAGAAAGAATGCAGAAAGGATGGATGCACAATAACGTGGTAACTGGGACTATTCAACCCTGCAATTGATACAGGAACACCACATACACCAAATAGACATTGTGACACTAAACCACCTGGGTGTTGATATGCTATGCTGTGTTGATATCCAGCAAAATGCAAAGAAGAACATCACAAAGAAAGTTGAGATATAAATAACATCCATATGTCACAATGTACAGATTTAGTGTGGACGTTAACAACATTAGAGTGCAGTGTTACATACTTTTTTAACCATCGACTATGCCTTCGACTTGCCTCATATAACACCACAGCAAAAGAAGAAGAATTTTTAAAAATTGTCTCAAAGGAACCTCAAAACCAGTCTTTGGAAATATTGTGATCAACAAAGCAATGAGAGAAGATATCAGCTGCAGATACTAGTCGGAACCTGATCAGCGCAAATGCCATTGAATCCAAATGAGAAGCTCATACTTTCGATTAAGGAACCTATTGTCTAGTTTTCTAGAAACAGTATTCAGAAGAGACACAACCACAGAATGGCAGAAGAAGATACGCCAAAGAAAAGATGCTAACTGACTGAAGACCGACACTTTCTGGAATATGATCAGCAGCAGCACATGATGTCACAAAAAGAAGACTGTCGAAAGTTTTGCTGTAGCACTCAGGTGTAAGAACCAGCAGGAAGAAAGAAAAGGAAGAAATAAAGAGGAAAAAGGACGAAAGAAAGAAAAAGAAAAAAGACAGAAAAGATTAAAGAAAAATTTGATTCAAGTCTTAGCTTTCATGCTAAGCTAATGGTAACACCAAGAAAGGCAGCAAAAATAATAGGAACATAAAGACGGACAACAACAGAATAAGTGACAACAATGGTTGCGTATCACACAGTTAGCAGGTTCCTTACCTAGGACGCCCAGCCGGTAGTTGACAGTTATGACAATCACATTTCCATAGCTGGCCAGGATGCTGCCATCAAACATATTCCCAGTTCCTTCCATGTAGGAGCCCCCATGGATGAAAACCATCACCGGTTTGGGGCTTCCACTCTCCCTAATGTCTGGAGGAGGGGGGAGGAGGAGGAGGAGGAGGTGGAAGAGGCAGAAGGACTGATTAGATGACAGATTGAAGGTGACAGCCAGAGATGCAATTTCAATACTTTGGGGGGGCTTTGGCCACCTCTTTAATTTTATTTTTTTTCTGAGTAATCTCAGGCGCACTGGCTTTTAAACATGGAGACCTTGTTAGTTTTGGGCATCAAACCATTCATCTTCCTACATGAAGGCATGACATGTTTGTGGTGATTGGAAAAACGTCACTTTATTTATTTATTAACCCATTTTAGAATCCACATAGGTGTTAATGAAACGGGATATTTAATGTGATGAGTTTTAATTTTCCTCCTGGCAATGGACTGTCAACATGCAAGAGTGGCAATCTGAACTGTCAGACCATGTTGAGGTAAAACTTGTGCGATTAATCTGGGAGCGCGTCTAATAAAAAATGGCATATTGGGTTTGACAATTTTATGAAAAAGCATTGCTTTATTGAAACGCTAATTTGAATCCAGGTGAACGCTACTTTTTTGTCAGCTGTACAGAAATGTTTGCCTTGATTTTGGAAATATAAATGGATGTAAGCTCTAAGTGGGACCAGGGAAAATAACACAAAACTAAAAAAAAAATGAATATGACTTTTTTAAATGTGAAGGACATAATGTTGTTTCAGCTTTTGAATAACAGCTCAATCATTCCTATAGTGACAGTATAATAAGACGGTTGCAAAATAAAATGAGATAGATGATGAGTTGCCACATTAAAACTACTTAGATGGCAACAAAGTGGGAGGTGTTTCTGTTAACGAGGCTTTTCATTTATGTGTAGTTGCATTTGTCAAATATGAGGCCAAGGTCAGAAAAATGGCGGGCCTGCTGTTAGCAGCAGAATTAGCTTTATTAAAATGTGTTAGAACTGACTGATTAGAAGGGAAGGGGGGCTGTATTGTAAAGCTTTAGCCCCTTGACGTAGTTCTGATGCGGACGGGGTTGTGAGCAAAAAAGAGCTGGAGAGATCTAACAACATGCTGCAACCCACGTTCAAAACAAGGTTTTGCTTTCATCTTCTGTTTCCGAGAGATGAAGCTTTTCATCTCGCTTCCTAACTATCTCCATCAGTACATGTAGCGGCACACATCGTTTATCCCACTGATGTTTTACCAGCGAGGGACTCAGGTCCAGAGAGAG
Organism: Dascyllus trimaculatus; assembly: GCA_024666655.1. Taxonomy (NCBI): domain Eukaryota; kingdom Metazoa; phylum Chordata; class Actinopteri; family Pomacentridae; genus Dascyllus; species Dascyllus trimaculatus. The sequence continues at coordinate 18,066,070 of CM045446.1, forward strand.
ATCAGTGAGGCCTACTGGGAATTAAAAATTAACCAACCAAGAAAACAGCAAAGTGCTACCTCCAAGACAAAAAAAAAGATCTTCAATCATGACGGGAGTGTGATAGGGAGAAGAGAGTGTTTGTGTCTGAAAGTTTTTTTTTCCCACACTGTGTGTTTAATGCACTCCAAATCAAAGGGGTAGACGATTAAATTATGTAAAGACCTCAAGGAAAAAACATGAGCTCTGATGGAACTTAATTGCAGTAACCAACACTGCTATGAAGGTGGTTCAATTGCTGTTAAAATGGGTTTAAGTGCTGCATATGCTACTATAAATGATACATCAGTATGATTCCTATAATGACGCCCGAGCTTGTTTTTTTCTCTCCTTAAAGCTTTAGGATAATGTCGATTTGTTGGACAACTTCAGAAGAAACGTTTTATTCCCAACAGAGAATGTAAAATTGACATTACCTTATACGCTCAATTGGCAAATGGAAATGGGGGGGAAAGAACACAAAACACCAGCAGGAAATTAAAATGAGACACATTTTGGTGAAATGCTGTCTCCTTGGTTTGTGCGTTTGTCCTTTCCTCCATTTCTGTGGAGCCCATTACATCACTTCTATCATTCCCCGTCCTTCGCGGCGTTTTTTTTTCTTAGTTGTTCTGCTCCCTCTGTCGCAGCAGGCAGTGGCCACAATGTAGCGGCACATCATAACTCTCCTCTGGAAGGTTTCCAGAAACTCCTGACAAAAAAGGTCAGGGGATTACGACAAGTGCGCATGTGTGTGTCTGTACGTTGCAGTGTGTATGTGTCTGCAGCCTGGCAAGTGGGGAGGAGGGACAACGGAAGGAACGAATAATAATGCAAATTGTGGATAATGGTGGTGATTGTTAAACATTTGTTCACAATGGTGGTAACGCCATGATGGTTGATAGCGATGTTGGCGTGACAGTGATAGAGGCGATGATGACAACTGACAGCCCTGATGATGACAGTGGTGAAGATGGTGATATGATAACCGTAACAGTGGTAATATTGACTAGGACAATGAAATAAGTCACACCAATGGTGACAGCGGTGATAGAAATACATACGACGGTGATGTTAATATAAACCGTGATAGTAGTAATGACGTTGATAATGGTGACAGTCATGGCAGTGAAGATAATTTTATGATATTGTGGCACCTGCCGTGATGGTTTGCACAATGGTAATTGCAAATCATGACACTGATAGCGATGCTAATAGTGTTGATAATAAAGCTCATGATAACCACAGTCATATGGATGATCTCTGAGATAGAAATAGTAACAGCTATGATGATGATGAACGAAATAATGGTAACAAAAACCAACATACTGCAAGGTTGATGGTGTTGAAATTGACTGCCGATTTGGATGCTATCAGCCCATTAGGAAGCTATTATTACTGCATATTATTCCCAAACATGTGGGCCAGTGAAGAACCTTCTCCACCTTCTAGTAGGCTAAGTGGGCTATTATCACCTAATGGTTTGCTGTTAACGCGTTACTTAATTGTGGTGGAGCCAAGATTTTGCCCATAGAAAGGAAAGAAAGTCTATATTTGCAGTTTGGACAGGACGGTGGAGGGGTAAGTGAGCGGACTATCATCCACTTGAGTTTATGGTAAATCATGTTAGACTTTAGCTTTCACTTGCAGTTTTTCATTTGGTGTTTGAAACTTGGGCACTAAAGCTACCTGGCTAGGTTTACAAAAGGGATCCTGGTTTGGTTTAAAATATGCACTAGTGCTATATGTTCACCACATGTTGCAAAGCCCCATTTTGTAAGTTCTCTGAAATTATTGGAGTTACTTTCTCTTTATCAGTGATCAAAATGGATGATAATGGTGGATTGAGCCTGCTAAAAGGTGGAGAAGGTCATTACTGGCCCATATGTGTGTGAATGAAGTGCGACAGTAATGGTCATTTAATGGGCTGATAATGTCCGAATCAGGTAAAAATGATGCTCATTACAGTCATGGCGGCATAGGCGATGATGATGAAAATAGCCAAGAGCTGCGATCATGATTATAATAGAACTAAAGGGAAATTGTGGTACTAACAATGATGCCACAACCATAACAATCCTGAATTTTCATGTCAGTGTGATGGCAAATGCTGATAATATTGATGCGGATCAGAACTGCTTCAGCACTATGAAGGTGACCGACGCAAGTGGTTTCAATGTTATGGCTCTCTGGTTATAAATAATGTATTTTCCTTTGAAGCAAACACAGTGTGGCTGATTTTTTCTACCTTTTTTTGTAGAAGCTGTGAGATATGACACTGTTGTGTATATGCGCTCTCAAGTATTACATGGAAACGTTAATTAGTTTCTGCTGCAGTGAGATACATCCAGCGTGGCTGTTATAGCTACTTCTTTTTTGTTCTGCGCTGAAGGTCAGCGGTAATGAGGTGAGGTTAGGATAAAATTGCCTTGGCAATGTTTGAGCATTTGATGGATTTACCTGAATTTACCTGGATTTACTGACTAAACAAGTCCCAGCGTGTGCTGAACACATTGTACCTTGAGGTTTTAAGTTTATGCTTTTCCAGCTTGCTCTCACTGTGGTTTCCTGGCATCCTTCATCGGCTGCCACTGCAAGACTCAAAGCCAAAAAAGCCTCCAAACCCCAGTCTCTCCCTTCATTCCCCTAACTTATCAATTAATCCCCATTCAGCTGATTGAAAATTTCATCACTTTTCATCAACTTGAATGAAGTGAGTCAAAGATGTATTTCAGGTGATTACAGAATCAAGCAGTATTCACATGGTTATTGTAATATCAGTGTCTTTTAATTCATCTTTAAAAAAAAAATCTTAAATGATCTTAGTTGTCAATAAAAGCATTTGGAAACAGGCAGGCACATCTGAATGTCCTCTAGGACTTTCTTTTTTTTATTTACAGTGAGCAGTAAGATAAAAGCTTGCTTTAGGAAGAGTACAAATGAAATTCAATCTTTTCGTGATTTGGCCATTGAATGTTCGGTCGGAAGAGTGTGGATGAGGAGGGGTTTGTCAGAGGATAGGTACCATGCCAGAATGGAGTAGATCACTGCTTCCTCAAGGATGAGGCCATGATCAAAGAGATTCAGGTGCTTTAGATTTCTCTGAGCAAACCCTGAGAGATGCCCCCAGGCTGTTGCAACAACTTCGGTATCCTCTCCCTCTGCCGGTGTAGAGGACTTATCAAACCAACAACAGTCACAAGGAGCAGACTTTCTTTTTTCTTTTTTTCTACTTTCTAAATCCTGGCTTCTGGTTTCTGCTGCAGGGAACACAGCCATGGGGATTCTCGGCAAAAGCAACAGGAAACAAAATGAGGCCCAGTGGTGAACGCTGATTCAAATGCTTCCAGATGAAATGCTCCCGTGTAATCAGTGGGTTGAGGTAACTCATTGGAGAACCCATCAATTAGCATGTTCAAGGTGGTATAGATGCTAATATTTCTTGTATATAACATGGCAGCATATTTACTTAAATATTACCCATATGCAAGTCAATATTTGCTTGACATATTTACATTTGGCATTGGGAAATCTGAGTGTGTATTTTCAAGAAATTATATGTTGAACAATACAGTTTCATCAAATTCAGATTGGCTGCACTGCATGTAATCATATATTGTGTATATACGAGCTACAATTCTAGTTTTAAATAACAAAAGGGATGCTAAGAAATGTGGTCCCTCTTTATACATCCTTTCCAATATGAGGTCAAAACATTGGTTTGGAGGTTTTTCTTTTCCCATTTCAAACAGATATGGTGTGTTCAATATTGTAACCATAACAACAATGCTCATCTATTTAAACCATTAAACCAAGTTGGATCTACCTTTTTTGGGATAAACCAAACCAAAGAGAAAAGAACAATAATTTCTGCGCTGTGTTTCTTGCAAATTCAGGAGACACCCTCATTGGACAAACAACTGATATAGTCATTAAGATTGGAGAACTTGTTGACTCTTTTTTTTTTTTTTGTCTGCATTTATACTCAACGTTTTACACCACAGAAGGGGGTCAACTTTAATGAGATCAATGCATATTTTAGTCTTGCAGCAAAATATATTAATATTTAGGCATGTGTGTGACCATGTGAACTTGAGTCCACAGATGTGTCATACTTAAAAAATTGCATGTTAATTGGCTTTAGAAAAGTTATCTGAAAAGACAAGCAACTTGTTTGATTGTATTTTTATTGTGATTAGTCAGTATTGGTAGGCTTAAACCTTTCATCTCATTGCTGATTTCAATCAAAAAACAATAGCTGTATTATTATTTGGAAGAAGTCAAGTACCCGGCCCCGGATAAGCGGAAGATAATGGATGGATGGATGGAGAAGTCAAGTAGTAGCGGTTTCACTTTTAACCAAAATATGTGATATCAAAAAGCCTCACCAGTGTGAGATGTGAGTATGAGCTGGGTGGAACAAGGTAACATGTTCCCAGGTTGATCTTTTATGATTCTTGCTGTGGCTCCAGGATTGTATTAATGGTGTCAGCAAAATCTACATCCTTACACATACCCACCATACTCTTTATCTACATACTATATCCATACTGTATATGAAGATTAATATCCCACAGGTATCGCTGTATAATATTTTATATGAGCTGCCAGGGACCCCATAAGAGTCGTGTCGATACCGCAGTTTGCGACATCTCCACTTGTGCGTACCCCGCTCTTTAACCACTCCAGCAAGATGTGCTGTAAAGAAACGGGAGCTTCTGACAAATCCTCAGCTCTCAGGGACTTTGCTGTTTACATCTCTATTCCCAGCACAAAAAGGATTACAAACACCAGCTTTACTGAGCATAAAGAGATTGTAAAATGCAAGATTCGCCGGGCTGGGAGGGTTGGCGAGGTTAGGGGGATGTCCTCATTGAGTCTGCATCTATAAGGCAACATTAGGTCGAAGGTTAAGAGCATCAAGAACCATGCAGGGAGAGATGGAGGGGAATCTGAGCTGATCAGAGTCGGCCTGCCGGAGTGTGTGCGCATATGTGTGTGTGTGTGTGTGCTCTTGAGCATATTTTCCTCTATATTAAACTGGATTAGTTGTCTGCCCTGCATCCTTTATCGAGATAATACTTGAAGCTCGCTGGGATTTTATTGAATAGATCTGTGTGAGCTGTGTGACTTTCTCTAATCTTGTTGGTGTGCGTGTATGTGTGTGTGTGAGTGTGTGTGTGTATGTGTAGACAGCAGTGAGCGCTCCCACGAAAAAAAAAAAAACAGCATGATGGCACAGATCAAAGGGATCTGGATTGGTTGTGAGCCTTATTTGGATGTAATTGCTGTTTACTTCGTCACATTATACAGTAGAGGTGCCTTATTAAGACTTTCTGCCTGTCATTAAAATTGCACTGCAGCGGTCTTAGGGGGATATGACTCTATCTCGTGGTTTTATCAAGGACACTTTATTTCTTATATGACTTTTCAAAGGGCTGCTTTTTTACGGCAATTAAGCAAAGGTTCCTCTTTTTTGTATTAGTGAGATTAATAGGTTTCAAGCACAGTATCATAGCTTTCAAACAGCACGTAATTTAAATATCAAGAGAAGCAATTGCAACATTTCAGCCCTATAGTCTTTGGTGGGCATCCACTGGATCCCTTTAGTATTCTTTTTTTATCAGTATATGCCCAGTATTTGTATAGGATTAAATGCATTTGAAGCACTACTATTAAAAGGTAATCTCTTTCTATTGCATTTTATCTGAATTTAATGCGATTACTGTAATGTGTGCAGCACAGATATCTCAGTGTTGCAATGTGATTTACCTCCAAACATTTAGCAAGTTTGACTGAATCAGGCCATGCATATATGAGGTAACTAATATGAATATTATATGTGGTTATATAGTCTTCTGCACTGAACCAAAAAATGGTGGAATTTACAGATAAGGAAAAGAAATAAAAATAAATTACAGAACATTTAACAGGACACTTATTTGACAGCTACAACTATGAGGCACTCTTTAGAGTTTTCAAGCAATGCATAGTATGAACCAGCCGACATGGTTAAATATATTAGTCTATATTAATTGAAAAGACATAATATGAAGTAGCTAAAACATGTTTCACCCTGTTGAGATTCATTTCACCAGTAATAGCACACATTTAATTATTTATATGTTTTTCTTATTACAACATTTATTTTTCCAGAACTTTTATCCACACCGTGTTGCCATAAGCAGATAATTACAGTTTTGAGAATGATATTGAACAACTGAGTCTGGCAACTACAATTGCAGAAGTTTGTGTGCCAACTTTAAAATTTGCAAAATCGTTGACTCTACTTCTTGCTAAGATGATCAATTATCATAATATTAGCAGAAGTGGTTCACTGAAGATTCACTGACGACATGGTTCCATCTCTGAAGCAGTTTTGTCCAAGATGCTTGCAAGATTTCACTCACAATCTTCTCAGTCTGCAAAATTTTGAAAATCTTTTTATTGATAGTGCCAACATAATTGGGCCGCTGCAATTACCAAGTGATAAAAACAGAGTATTTATGTGATGTTTTAACTGTCTTCTCCCAAAAAAAGGTGCTGGATTTGAGAGTCTGGATGAACTTCAAAATTGAAAAGTCACTTGAAGTGAGCTCTATGCAAATGCTTGCTCATTTTATTTTGAGCAAGTCTATCATGTCTGTTAGCCAATCAGCATTTCATGCACGTACAAAAAAACCTTATTTGACAGCTTGGGACTTTAAGTGTGAATCCAAATGCCACCCTGTGTGGCTGACCAGGAAGTTAGTCTCTCATGCTGCTGTGTAGTCAATTAGTGCCAACTTTGCCCTGTAGGGGAGGAAACCATGCCAGGAGAAATAACAACCCAACCTCTCTGAAGCAACCGGGGCTCAGAAAGATACTTACACTGGCTTTGTCTGGTCTTCTTATATTGTTCTGGACTCATTACTTGCGCAAAGGTCAGCGGTTTGATGCCCAAAACGTGAACAGGTCTTCCGGTAGTATAAATGCAGGCCACTTAGCCAGTGGTTGATCTTTTGAACGTGACCAGATTTTTTTTTTATATAAACAAGACGAATTAAAAGAAAAAAAACACATGCAAAAATGTGTTAAGAGCTGGCTGAAGGGTTAATTAGTTACATTATCTGCTGGTGGGATGCAACATAGAAAAGTAAAGAAAAGGTAAAAGGAAACAGCAAATCCAAGCAGAGAGTCTATGTTAACGTATTAATATCAAAGAATGGTGGGAGACATGTAAACTTTAGACATCAAGCTGAAAAGGACAAAACACATCCAGCCCAAAAAGAGAGTTTACGAGTAAAGAGCAAAAAGAAAATGTCCATCACTTTCAAAAAAAGGACAAGAAATGTAAGAAAATCAAAGAAGATAAAAATTGGAAGAGAAAGGGTAAGTTTGGTTTCCCTTGTCATGCAAATCAGTTTGGCATTGGGGGAAAAAATACCTTCGTCGTCCGTGCGGTCACTATCACCTAAATCATCAGTGTGTTTCTTTGTAAGGGGACCTACAGGACCAAGAAGGAGAAGATGGAGGAAAACAGGGTGATCAAGAACACACACAGCTTTCAAAAGATGCTCTCAAAAGACAAGAAAATTTCTCAGTAATCATTGTTTTCTATAGCCCCTCCTTGTTTTCTTTTTTAAGAAAAATCCTCACACCGACAAGGGTAAACATTACCACAGTGTCCACTTCACATGTTTGTAATTTACTGCACATGAGTTCATTTAAGAAAGTTAAAGAGCAAGAAAAGAGGGACTTAAAAAAAGAGGCAAAAATATTAGTTCTCAGTTAAAAATTAACTGAACTTCTTAGGATCAAAAGACATCAATCTTTTTCTTTTTCTAAAAACAGTGGATATAGTAGCATAAATTAGACATTCCAGAGACAGTATGTTAACAATCGAAAGTGACCAGTGTAGCTCAGAAATAATAATAAAAAAACAAAAACAGAAGCTGTAAAAGAAGCAGCATTTTAAAGAGCAGAGCATTTCATAGAAGCACATGACAACCCCACCATGTTGCATTTTCAGGGTGATAACTGTGTATGGGCTAAAACACAGCACACATTGTCCATCATACACACTGCGGGCAATTTCAACAGACAAGCAAGAGCGAGAGCACTTTTGTAGCATCCAATTTCAATTTTTGGATGATTATGGTGTGTGTGTGTGTGTGTGTGTGTGTGTGTGTTTTAAATGCTTTAAAAAAAAGTTACTTCTTTTGCCACTTTGCCAGTGGGAAAAACTAAATCTCATCAATTGAAGTTGTATATCAAACAAGAAAAATACAAAAAGGAAAATAAATACAATCACCATCAGTGTCAAGAATTCTCGGATGCTTTGTGTGCTTCAAGAACAGCTCAGTATTATGGGAAATATGCACATTTGTTGTCTTGCCAAAGGTTAGATGGAAAAGTGAGATCACCCTCATGTCTGCACCGTAAACTTTGGAAGGAGAGACAGTATCTGTCTGCTCTCTCTACCTCAAGAAGTTTAGCTTAGCATGAAGGCTGCGAAAACGGGAAAAGAGTCAGCCTGGCTCTGTACCAATGAATGTGAAACATAAAGGAAAGAAAAAAGAAATAAACCAAAAGATGGATGATGTTCCTGTTTGCTTAATCCACACCAAAAACAAACTGCAAAAGCATCAATCTTAATGTTGCTTGAGGACATACATGGCTACCTGCTGTCGGATCTTACATAAAACCAGACATAGACATTGAGTTAAACATATTTCCCAAAATTTTGAGCGGTTTCTTCGAGCACGTGGTCCTCAGTGTGGTTTTCCATATTTATGCATGGTCTTATAGTTGGACAGGGGAAGTGGTCAGGTGCTTCTTTCTAAAAACCCAACAATTTTGTCATTTTAATACCAGTTTCTTGTGCATACAGACCCATAAACACATGCCATCTCAAACACACACACACAGCGATGCACACACGTTACATAAAAGATCAGAAACATGCAGTCTTGAGGAAAAGAATGTAGGCTAGCGTGGCACATCACACACAGACGGACAGAATCGCATACTGACAGTGCTCACATACTCACACACAAAAGCAACATGTGATGCCTAAGGACTTTAAATTGTCATCAATAGAAACGGAAACAACCATCCTAGTCCTTTCAGTTATTTTAATCAGCCACACTACCAACAACAAAAAACTTCATTTTTACAAACAGACTAACCACAGCATCCTGTGTAATGTCATTGTGATGAAATGGCTCATATTGAAAGACTGAAAATAATTTAAAAATCCAATAACCATGTTGACTGGCTCATCTGTTTATTAAAACGAAAGATGAACAACTAAAAACGGTTTAAGAAAGTTCGAGTCAGTATTAACTCATCCATCAATCAACATCCCGTTGGTTTATTTTAAGGCCAATAATTTCTTTCCAGTGACTTAAAAAAGATCCTGGCTTCCTGCATATCATTCTGTCCTACAGCAGTCTCCCAGCTCTCTTTTGTAAATCTGACAAGCAATTTGATAAGCGAGAGCTGACTCGTGCTTTCTATGTGCTGAATAAGCACCGAGACACCAAGAGTGGCTTCTTTGAAAATGTGGAACATCTAAGAAACGCGGAGCAAATGCTGTCTAGAGATGTGTCACCTGGTTATGGAGTATGGAGCACTGAGAGATCACTGTCACAGCAATAAATAAAGATGGTGGGGAAATTCATGTTAGCCTTTTAGCACAGACCACATGGAGTCATCGAGAGCTCTGCACTTAGGCTTACACATACATGAAATGTTCAGTGGTGTAGTTTTTGTTTTTACCCTTTCATCATCAACCTCCTAAACTCTGCCTTCTCTTCATATTTTCAAATTCATGTTGGACAACACAGCACAAAACCACAGATTGCACTTCGCCTGACCTTTAATAAATTTAGAGGAAAACACAGAAAATGCTGCACAATTACATATAATACTGCAATTTAACGCTGTAGTCATAAAAAGTCGGTGCCTGCAATTACAGGGAAAGTCTGATGCCAAAACCTAAAAGCATTCTACAATATAAAACCAAACAGCACTTCCAACTAATCTACAAGTTCCTCGATATATAACATACTGACTCAACCATACCTTAAAGAAGACGATCAGATTCAATTGTCTTCACTGGAAACAACTTGAGAAAACTTTTTGAAAAGCCCATATGATGCACATTTACAGGTTTATAATTTTATTTCGTGGTCTACTATAAGGTTTCTCATGCTTTAATGCTCAAAAGCACATTATTTTTTTCTGATACTGTACATTGCTGCAGCACATCTTCACCCTTTCGTCTGAAACCCTATTTTTAGCTCCTGTCACTTAAAGGTGTCCTTCACAAAAAGCCCAGTTTGCTCTGATTGGTCAGCTGGCCCGATTAAAGCAAAGTACCACTGGTTAGGCAGCGTAACTCCAGTTTTTGGCTCTTTAATAGAATGTTACACTAATTTACATAGATTTCCATCTACTTTACCTTGACTTTCAACTGAGTATCTGAACATTTACAGCTTGTCCTCCTATGCATACTTAAATTGAAACAAAATCTGGTTAGGGGAATTCTCATCATGTCAGGGGACATGACTCTACTTGCTTAAAGAATGAAGAGAAACACTAACTTACAATGGACAATATTGATAAAATGATGCTGACTTGAGCCAGACAAGGTCAGTAATCTTAACAGAAAACTGTCAAAATAAGACAGGGTCTGTCAAAATTTGAACCCTAACAAAGTAAGAGACTTAATCTGCATTGCTGATTTTTTTTACAGAGGAATAAAACAATATGAGAGCAGCTTATAAAAAGCTTGTTTTGTCCGAATGCACAAGGAATTTCAAATTATCTAAAACTATTAACCATCGTCCAGATCTACAACAATACTTTATTCAGCACAATGTACTGAATATTTTTTAAGTGTTTTTGGGGGAGTTTTTCCCATTTTTATTGACAGAGAAGAGAGACAGGGGGTGTAGAGGAGAGTGACATGCAGCAAAGGGTCGTGAGCTGCACTCGAACTCACAACTGCTGCTGGCGAGCTGCGCGCACATGGTAACACCTTAACTCAGCGAGCTATATGGTGACAATGTGCTGAATATTGGAAATAATCTGTGAAAAACCATCAGCATAAAATGAATGGCAACACAAAGAGAGTTCAGAAAGCAGTTTCAGGATTGAGTTAGACGTGACCAACTTGAAAACTAGCGAGGATAAGAAAAATCAGGGAATGTGACTGTTGCGGCTGCTCTGCACATGTGCTGCTAGCACAGGAGCATCTTTGTTCGACCGAGGGTTAGTGGGGATCAGAGCCGACAAGACAGCTGCATGACAGTACCTATTGCCCACACATTTACATTGACATTCACACAGAGAGACAGAGAGAGAGAGGGAGATGCCAATAAAGCCCCTTTGAACTGCACTGAGAGAGAGAGACATCATGCAGCAATCATGTGTCAATTCTAAACTGTCCAGTGACAAGAAGGCCCCGACACTGACCTGCTCTCCCCTACCTGCCACTGTGAAACTCTCTGTGTGTGTTTCCAGGTGTATGTGTGTGTTTGTGTGTGGGCAGCTCAAGCACAGACACTGGTGAGGCCTCAGCTGGCATCAACTCTGATCAGTGATTAAGAACACGAAGCTTTCCATCTCTTACTGTCTGACTCTCTGTGTCTCCATCGCTGGCTCTGTTTTGCTACCTTCTCTGACTTACTCACCAACATCACCTGCTTTGTCTGTGCATCCCTGCCCTGACTACATCCTTCTGTCTCTTTTTAAACGAGACCACAGCACGAAAAACTGACAGGCTGGCCTCTGTGCTGCTTTGCACACGTGAGTGAGGTGTAATTTGGATGGAAAATCGCTTATTTGCTTTTTGGCATCAAAACACCACGACACCAAAAAATCTAAATCCCACAAAATTACTGTCATCCATGGACAGAAGGAGGAGTAAAGAGCCCTTGTTGCATTATTTTTTTTTTGTTGTTGTTTTAATCCTTAGGCTGAGAGATTGGAAGAAGAGGAGACAGATTTAATAGAAATAACTGCAAATATGTCTCAGTATACCAAGGGAAAATAGTTAATTATGAAAAATTAGTTAGTTACTTTAAAGGGTATCAAATGAAATATGCCAGATACACTCTGTGGCCACTTTTATTGGACAACCTTGTAGAGTCTACAGCTTTCCAATACTACTGCCAGCCATAATGTCTCGTCATATGTCATGCAAATATGTTTGGCTCGCCTCTTTTTGGCACCTGATGGCTCACATTTATTTTTAGTAAAGGTAGTCATGTTCCCGGATATCTGCGGTCAATTTGTGTGTTCTTAATTCGCTGTGAGGAAAATTGAAGCTAAAAAAATAACCAAACCGTTCTAGTTGTATGAGACCAAATTCTCCCTATTGTGCCTGAATGAAAACCAGAACGGCACATATAATCAGTTTTTTTCCCGTGATTCACAGTTTATCACTCAGTGGTGCAAATATCACATTTCGATTTCCATTTGTCTCTCCCTGCATAATCTCCACTCTCTGTCTTTATTTGACTTTTGTAGCTGGTTGTTTTCTCTGTGTCCATCGCTCTTCTCCATCCTCATATCTCCCTCTCTGCACTAACAGCATTGATTGGAGACTGATGAAGAGGAGTTTCACGCTCTCTGATACTGCAACAACCCATGACTCAAAAAACCCAGCTGGGAAGCAAGGAAATGTGTGCGCACACACACACACACACACACACACACACACACACACACACACACACACTCACACACACTCAACCCTCAGGCTTTCCCCTCTCCTGGATGAGGTAATTATTGCAAGGAGAGTCCATGCATCGATCGCACATTCTGCACAAAAGCTATCCATACATACATATTGCTCTCTGTATGCATCAGTCAAGGCCCGCACTGGCATAGAAACACACCGGCTTAATCAATCACCAATGCACATTAAAAAAGGGGTTCTAACAGAGCACACGGCTCAATGAGCCAAATAGGTAATCTACTACTGACCTTGGATAAAATCCCTACAGGCTGTAAACTATAAATACAGAATCCATTCCCCAAGGTAAAACTGGAAGTCTAATGCACTTCAGCAAACCCTCTAATGAGAAGAATTAAACAGTGCCCTGTAAGCATGGGGACTGTGCTTTATGATGGGGCTTGTGTCCAGGAGGAAAAAAAGAACATGAGTACAGATTTTTGCCACATATGGTGTGTGGAGTTAAGCCCACTGGGAAAAGGAGGTGGTATCGGTCCATAAGTGCATCATGGACGCAATTTCCCTTCTTGCCTTTTGTATTAACTTTTGTATTAATTTGATTTCTGGGGTTAAACTTAATGTTAAGGGGTTTAAAATAGGGTTTAAAGGGCTTTAATTCATACAAGGGACTGTATTGGGGACTGTAAAGTGGGGGACCGGGGTTCAATAAAACAAAGAATATTTTCATATCATGGGGTTAAAAATTCATTGGGTGGATTTAATAATTTAAAATACTTCCACAGGTATTTCATAATTTCAGGGATTTCATATAATTTTGAATAAGTTCAAGGTTTTTTTATTTTTAAAGTGGAGACAGCACTGTGGGGATTTTATTTCATTAAGGAGTTTGTTTGGAAGTTTTTTGGTTTCATTCACCACTTTTCTGTTCATTCTTGGCCTTCAGTTCATAAGCATTTGCAGTCCATATCCTCATATTAAATAATACACACCACTCCTAATTGTTTATGCATACGAAGCTCACAGTATAACACAGACACAAAACAACAAACACACATAACACACGACATTGGGAAACAGGAGGAACAGGGGGTGGCGTCGACATGATTAAGATTGATATGGAGATGGAGACAGATGGATTAGGGATGGACCAGATGGATTTGACAGGAGGGACTGGTACGGAGACAGGATTGGAATAGGAGGGAGGACGAGGAATGGACTGTGGACCGGGATCTGGTCGTGTTGGGGGTGGACTGAAGCTCTTTGGCGGAGGTATGCGCTCTCTGAGTGCTTTTCTAGTTGGACCATTTTCCTCAGTGACCATTATCTGTGGTATTGTATTTTTTCATCTTTGACAGAAGGACTAACATCAAAATAATGTTTTTCTGACTGAACTAGATCTGACTGGCATAGTTAAAATATTGCTAATATATAGTACTGTAAAATGTTTTAAGCCTATATTCACCGGTCACGCAATACCATCATGATTCTGTTACTTGACAGAGAACCCAAATGCCCAGCCAGGGTCAAAAGTAACTTTCAGTACCAAGAAAAACAGGGAGTCCTTCAGCAGATGGTATGAAACCCTCAACTCGACATGATAGAGTCAGTTTGTGATTACTTCATATTCAGCCTGAATCCACAGAAGAACTGTGGCAAGTTCTCCAAGATGTTTGGAGCAACTTACACTGCCTTAGGGGGGAATTTGACTTTTATTTCCCCCTAATACTTGTGGATATTATATAAATGGCAGTTCAATTACATGCAGAGATGAAGAACACTGAGCAAATTTTAAGAGTGAAAGAGTGAGACCGCTTTTAGCATCCCTGTATTAGGATACTATGTTCACCTTCATTTTGTAATTTTGCACTAAAGGTCTGGTTCACTTTAAGTATACTCTTCTACACACATCTCTCATAGTTGAACACTTATTTTCCTTCGATAGCCTGATATCCTTGTTTAAAAGCACATGTTTTAATTTGTGTGACTACTTTGAGATCCATGTATAAACCAGAGTTAAATTCCTTGTATGTGTTCACATACTTGGCCAATGAGGCATAATTCTTTCACGAGATGCATCAATTTGTTGCATAGCAATATTTGCTGTTAAATAACCATTAATTTTATATCATATGCATTTGATGTTTAGATTCAACGTGTTTGTTGATTCTCAAGGCTTGCAAAATTGGCACTTTCCAGGAAGGGATTCTGTGAAGTCATCCATCAGAACAGTTGTGCAACAGACATGAAAAAAACTGCCATTTATCCAGATAACTGTGAAACATAATGTGTACAAGGTGTCGAGGAAATGACAAAAATATGTCATGTAAATGGGAAAATGTGTCCCAACATTGAAGATCCTGAGATTATACAATCCTAGAGGGAAGTCTGTGCGTGGGGAATGATTCATTAAAATTCCAGATGATCATCAGGCTCTTTCGCCTGTAGCATATGAGGTAAGATTAGGCAGAAGAGACAGACAGGAAGGAGTATTATTTTATGTTTTCACCCCCACCAGCAAAACACAACCATATAGGAAAAAATGATACATAAATCAACATACTGATCTGATCGTATGTCTACGAAGGGTTATAACAACAGCAATGTCAATGGTAGCAGGATAAACAACAGATGGAAAAAAAAGAGCAATAGATCATGTCTATGACTGCTCAGCTGTATGAATGCGGATCTCTGCATGTTGTTTGTGTGGATGTATACATTTGTTCAGTGACATGTGGGCAATGCCTGAACTTAGAACTTTTGTCAAACAAGATAATCTATAAGGGAAAAGAAGACAAGGGAATGGACCAAACACAGTCATACATATATTATGTTTATTATATACAGGTGTTAAGTGGTCGCCAACCCACTCAAAACAGCAGCAGATCACATCATCCATAATTGCATGCTACCCTCATGTAACCCAGATAACCCTAATTATATAACAACTAACTTCTTTTGCATTTTACCTTCTTTAAAAGACTTTCTAAAGACAAGAAACCATTTGAAAGAAACTGGGCAAATGCATAAATCCCATTCAACATATTCTATTGTCTGTATGGCCACATATGTCTACCTTGGAGGCATCATTTTAGACAACATTACACAGACTTACATTCATTTCTGCAAGACCCACTTGACTACTTGTGTAACTCAAACCCTTTTGCTCAACTAACCAAGTGGTCAGACTAAAAACTGAAGATATAATGTGCAATTCTAATCTAGATAAGTTTTGTCAAATTCATTGGACATCCTCTTGCAGTCCTCTAGGTGTCCATTTGTTAAAAAACATGGTGTTCTCACTCACTTCTTCTTCTGTCAATAGCAAAGTGGCTCACCCTGTTCCATACAAAACTATTCAAGCATGTACTGTGCATGTTTATGCTTGTGCAAAAGACAGGTCTAGTACATGATAACTATCAGTAGAGGATGATCCCCACAGTGAGAATAAAAAAAAAAGATTTACATTTGCACATCATGGGTAACACAAGTACTCAATCACTACTATTTAATTTATCTTTTCATGTACATGTTTTTGTTGTCCTGGAATTTTTGTGCACTGTCAAAGTGCGGAAATTCTCCTTATATAGCTGTTTCCGGTGCCACAACATCTCTTGACACTGTTTTTCTCTCTACAGCTCTTCAGAAACAAAGTTTGCTCCAATACAACTCAACAGCAAAATGTAAAAATGTGTTCTCTCTCTATCTCTTTTGATTGTACTGAAAAATGCATAAATCATTGATTCTGAGCTGCAATACAATGCCTCACATTCTTATACTTTTCTTTCCTGTTTCACAATATGACTCATGTTTGTGCACAGATATACGCCGATCAGGCATAACATTATGACCTCCTGACTGATACTGTGTTGGTCCCTCTCATGTGGTCAAAAATGCTCTGAACCATTGGGCATGGACAAGAAGACCTGTCCATTGGGCAGCCTGGTTCCAGGGTGTCCTATTGGGTCTGGAACCAGGACATTGGCAGTGGATCCTTTGGGTACTCTGGCTTGTGCAGTTGGGCCTTTGTCAATTAAACTTGTTCCACTGCATCCTGTTGATGCTTGATCACAATGGAGTCTCAGACGTTTGGAGGTCAAATCAACATGTTGGGCCATTGTCATGTTCCTAAAAATGTTCCTGCTTGTTTGATGTTTTTTCTATGTGGTGGGGTGCCTTTTCCTATGGGGGTAGGCCATTTGACGTTTGGGATTTCCATTAGCATGAGGGAGGGTGCTTGTTGTGGGGACAGTGTTTTTTTTGGGTGTCTAGGTCTGATCAACACAGATGTCAAAATCCAAGGTTCTCCAGCAGAACTCCACATAGTAGCAATATGATCAACGTTATCCACATCGTCAGTGGTCATAATGTTGAGGCTGACTGGTTTATATACATATCCATATGTGAATCCATCATGCATTATACGTTGCTTCTACGAGACCTTTATTATTATTATTATTAAGTCTTTATTTTTAGCCTTAATGTATTTTTGTGATCCTGTCCTGCTTCTTTCATGCCTTACCTGTATCCAGCTACGGCAACAGTAGTGAGGGATCAATAAAGTTTATCTTATCTTTATCTTAAATGTATAGCACTTCATTCACTTGGAATGGGCATTAATACTGAACAGTATGAAGTGTTTAGCTCAAAAGAAATTTGGAAAAACAACACTCTAGTTTGTGCCATTTTTGTGCTAAAGTACAAACAATGAGAAATGCATTTCACTTACAAGCAATTTGGTGGAGGTGGCAAAGCAAACAAGCAGGTAGAAACTTGATAGCCTATCAACACAAATACTAAAAACAATCTGTAAAGTAACAGGTTTCACCCACATCTGCTGCAGTGAACATGCAATTTCGAAGTTACTGAAGAAAAATCCTATCGCAAACAGTAATCTGCAAAGCTGGTTTGAGCTGTAAACCAGCTTCATAGTGATGCATTAGAGAACTAAAAGCTTTCACGCCCACTTTAATGTCCCTCTCACCTTGTCTTGTACCCACGCTGCGTTTATTTTAGTTTTTATCCCCCGTTTCCTTCTGTCACCGATTTCATCTACTCATATTTCCTGTTCTCCTCCTCTCCTTTCCTGCGACTAATAATTTTATTCTTGCATTCCTCCTCTGTTCTTTCTCCTTCTGCAGCATGCTGACGAAACAATCACCCACACTGTCAATGCCAGTGAGTCAATTCAAAGCAGCGAAAAGTCTGGGAGGACAGGACATGAGCGAAGCTGTGTGACTGCTGTGCAAATGAACAAGAAAGTAGAGAGCTAGTTAAAAAAAAGGAATAAAAATAAATGCCATGAGCCCCTAGCGTTCATTTTCTAATCTTCCCGAGCCATTCATCGACTAAGAGCGCATGCTGCATTCGGGTAAATATATGCCAAATTACAGGCTAAAGACAAGTTTGCCCCGCGATGATGCTTCTGACGTGCCAAAGAAAAGGCCAGCTGCAGAAATCTTGGATGGGGTCTTATGCTAGTCAAATGTCCTTCACAGTAAGATGCGAGTGTAGTGGTATTAGGTCATGCTTTAGTCAACCATTAAAGCAGTAGATCAAACAGAAGGCATATCATGTACTGCAAAGACTTTACCAGTAGTCAAGGGCATTTTCACATCTACTTAATTTCAAGCAGATTTCCACAGCAGTGTCTCAATTTTGTTCGATTACACATAAAAATATAGCAAGCAGAGACTGACCTATAGATATTCTAAACAGGCAATGAAAAGGTTGATTTGGAGCAATGAGTCATTCTGTTAATCTCACAGCAATTACATGATGTTACGCCTTATGGACTGACAAAACTGTAGAGTCTGAATGTGAGGTTGAAGGTTAAATTCTGGCATTTGTCAGCCTGGGTCTTGTTCTCTGTCCATTCAGATGGCCACTGGTCAGGATAACATTTGCGTTCTTGTCTTGTGTGGCTTGCTTGGATAGATGGCAATATTGCCAAGTCCGTATTTCTCAAATGTTATCATGATTAAGAATCATGTTAGACAAAAAAAATATGATAATAAGGATGTCAACTAATTAAAGTTCTAAGAAATAAACATATCTCCACTTGCTAAGTATTAATCTATTACTAGTGAGGATAAAAGAACCACTATGACAGATCAAGTGTGAGCTTTGCAATAGCCATACTGCTGGCTTCACCCATTGTGTAGCTGGATTTGTAAGACTTGACTGGACCCGCATGGTTGGGAGACTGAACCTCAGACAAAGTGGTTCAGTAGTCACTGACCAGTCTCAGCGCATATATCTCAGGATGTCTCTGAACAGCATGTCTCTCATGTAAGGAGACAAGTTTTTTGTTTTTGTTTTTTTATTTATTTGCATTTTCCCCCCTCTCTGTTAACTGACTCATTTTGACCAGCACTGTCAGCTAACAGGCCAGTGGCTAGTCCATTTATCAGGGAGTCAAGCTGTTTTTGAACTGAGCCTTCTCTCCTCATGCAGTGAGACTTGTCAGCTCTGCTGTGTTCACCCACTGCTCTGTGAAATATGGCATGACAGGAACTGCAGAGGTTTTAAACCCCAGTTTGTGACCCTACTTACACAAGAAAGAAATATGGATTTTGACTCCAGGCTTTGAGTCAAGACTCAGCAGAAAAGATGTTTGTGTAACACTACATAAGAAATGGGCTCCAGTGATAGAACATAGTGTAATTTATGGGAGAATTAAAGCTCCGGCAATATTTGCACCTCAGCTTTTATTTTATTTTTAATGAGGAAAATAATTATCCTCAGATCATAATAAATCATGAGTCATGACGTGTTGCTTTCACTGAAATTCATGTCCATATTATGGAGAGTTTACTCTGCTCTCAAGACTGACATTTCTGTGCCTTTACTAGAATCTCACTGCACTGAAGTGAAAATCTCATGGATTACCACACTATCAAAGCAAATCGAAAGTGCGCTGTAATCCCAGTTCAGTGGTAAAATGTCAATGCAGTGCAGAGCACTGGCTTCAGCTGCTGACCTCTGCACCTCTGCTCTATTTTTGTCACATAATGTGGACAGTCACAAAAACTCATGTGTGTGGTACCCTGACATGTTGGTAGGTTGACGCAGTTTTTAATTTTAAAAAAAACAAAACAAAACTGGGCTACTATGAAGGACAGTGATCAGTTACAACCTGATTTTGGCCACATTTTGTTTTTGCTAAGACAACATGTGATCTATGTTATTGGTAGTAAATTTAATTACTGACAAGGTTATTGATTAAAAAATAAACCATTTTATTATTCTTGTGCAAAACCAGTCTCTGCCTCTTTAGAATCCACTGTAGAGAGTTAAATGTATGCCAAAAGCCCATTTTGTATTTTATGTAAACCATTATTTTCAACTTGTTTTCTTCAACAGGCATTAGGAAACAACAGTGACATGAAAGGCGAAATGTGCTGAGATTTAGTAGGTACACACATTGCATGTGTGTTGGCCTGCTGAGCTACCACGACAGCCAGAAGCCACATTTTAGTGTGAAACAGCATCTTTCAAACTGTGTTTCCCCCGCTGTGTGTACGTGACGTAAAGGAGATCTTAAAAAGGAAGCCCTGGGCTTCATGGTGACAAAACCAATTAGTGTAAAAGCCACGTACATGCAGCTGCATGGGAATGAATCCCAGCTCATTTTCTGCCATCATAGCTTTCTCTCTTTCCTCTTCTTGCATGTCTCTGCGGTATAACGCCACTAAAAGATGTATTAAAACATTTAAAGGGGGCAGATCACCCTGCTCTCATTTTAGGTAGCAAACGATATGTCTTTAAAGTGGAACACAACTCAGCTAAGATGTGAATGGGTTTTGAAGGCCAGTTACTGATACTCATATTTTAGAACAATATTGAATTTCTGATCCTTAAATATTACTATTTGGATGCTGCAAATATCTACAAAGTACTCCCTCAAGATTAGTTTTAGGGAGGTAAAGCCTCTGAAACACGGAGGTTTGACCATACTGTAAAATGTATTGTTTTTATTGCAAAAAGAATATGATTTTTTTTTTTTTTTAAAAAGATGTTGATTTTAAAAGTATAAGTGAGTTATATACTGTTTTTTTGGCTTGTTTTTGTGACATTGGAGGCAAATAGTATATTGTGCATTTGCTTAATATGAAGATTTTTTTTCAGTAAGAGAACTTTACTATTCAATATTTTATCGAATAAAGTAAATAGTATAATACTTTATATTTTATCAGAATTGGTTGTTTGATGGATACAAATCATTTTCCTCTCCACACATGCGCCGATGCATATCATTACATCCAGTGTAGAGAACCAATATGAAATGTAAATTCCATTTGGTGTTAACTCTGTCACAGACAGCAATAGTGCAGCACTGGCGCCTTCATAAATATTAAATGTCACTAAATGTCACAAACATGGTTGACTTTCAAACATCTTAAGGTATGTATGTGTGCCTGTGTGTATTTGATTGGAGAATCTCTCTAGGGGTTATATCTGCTGTGGACCTGAGGAGGCAAAAAAAAAAAAACATCAATGAGCGCTGTGATGGTGAAGAGCTCATTAGCTATAGAAGAGGTCTACAGTATAGTGGAGAAGGACATGCTGTTGAATTATTTACACAACTACAGGATATAGTAGTGACGCGAGCCAAACTGAATCTCCATAAAGTGGAGAGATTTCAAAGAAACACAACAAGGTTTGGAAAAGATGGTGTCATTACGTGAGAACAGGGACACCAAAATCATCTATGTAAGGTTGACTTTAAGACAACACTTTTCTTAAACTGATAGTCAGATTGTCAACCAGCTTCCACTTGTACCGTTAGGAAAATACCAGCATCTATAGCAACACCATGTGTCATCAATGATATTGGTTTTATGACTCAATGCCATGTAAAAAGAATCCATTGCCTTAGGAACATGATTACTTCCTGGAATATGTGTGAAATGAGTGTGTGTGTTTGAGTATATTAGGCAATGAACTTTGACTTTGATTAACCCCTTTGAACCCCGAGCAGCTTATGGGCGTTCTTCGCTCCTGTCCATTTTCACTCACTGTGGGCTCGTTTTTCACTGCAATCTATGCACATCTATGAAAACAACTAACTCATTGCTAGAAGTAAAGAGAACTCAAACATGTCATTTGTGCAGTTTAACATAATAAAGGTTTGATGTATTAAGAATGCAGGAGGATGCACAACCTCATCACTGTAAGTGTAGGAAAACACATGGTAGATGCAGTTTCATCGTTGTACATCCTCTAGCTGCCATCAGAGCAGCTAGGGGATGCACAACGATGGATCATCAAAAGAGAATAAAAAAGCAGAATTTCTTTGATCCTTTATATTATGAAACTGCAGTCAACATTTTCAAAATTTTCCACTTGCCTCCAACTATTATCAATACTGGTAACAAATCACAAATAAATTAATAAATAAAACATTTCAGATTATTGTTTTATTGATGGATTTTAAGTAAGTATTTAGCCACAACTACAAAGTTTCCCCAACGCAGATAGAATCGTATCAAATGTTTCCTCATTATATTTATATAAACTGTAATCCAGGCAGCAACACATTATATATGATGTATCTAAGCGTATCTATTCAGTAGCACTCAGACTATATTTTGTGTGAATGTAAGTGTCTTTCTGACATTGGCAGGTATGAAAGACTCACAAAATTAATGGATTGAATTCAGACACAGTTGCTGGTTTCTGAGAGAAGGACAACATATTCTGCCTCTCAGATTAAAACACTTGCAATAGAGCTAAGCTATTCTACCTTTGGAAACATATTTCACTACCACTATATTTTACTTCACTTGCATTTTTGTACAAAAGTAGCAAGAATCAGATTTTTCATACAAGGTGTAATGTCCGCATCCACATCACCTGATGTAATTGTCCTAGCGTCGTCTTCAGCTGAAGTCCCATCTCTAAAATTAGCCTAATGTGAAAAAGGTCAAGTGTGTCTAATTAGCTCTGTGGGGTTGATGTGACTCTAACTCAACAACATGACTCTGCGGTGCTAATTGCCACTGGCAAATAAAGATATTGACAACTGGAGAGTTAAGGAGACATGCCGCTATTGGCAACACAGTCGCCTGTCTTTCCGCAGAGCTCTCGACATTTTCCAATTATTGACTGAGAATATTCTTCATCCCTGAATCTTACTGCTTATACATCATTACCAGCAGTGATCAATCACTGATTATTAAATGAAATGTCTATTAAGGCTGAGGGGTATTTCCATACTGGGCGACAGGCCAGGGAGTGATGCTGGAGGCAGCAGCGGCAGCAGCATCACAGGGACTGAAGCGGGGCTAAGTCAGGCCACACTGCCGTTTCATATGCATGCAGCGACGATGAAGTTGAAGCTTTTTTTTTTCTTTTTTTCTTTTTATAAAGGCTCGCTTGAAGTTTCCTTGACATGACAGGCATCAACATGTGGGCTACGGGAACGCAGGAGCGATCAGACAAACGCCAACGCAAGTAAGCAACATGTTATAAACACTGTCACATGCTCAAATCTTCATAGACAAAATTACAGTCTGAACCGTGGTGTCACACGAGCACATTTTCCCATCTCACTCTGTCACTGTATGTGACCGACTCATTTTTCCTCTAATCCCATCTGTTGCAATTGCTCTGTCACTCAGTCTTATTCAAGCATTGTGTTCTCTAATTCAATCTCCCCATGAAATATTTTACAGACTACACGAGAGAAACATGCATTTGTTTACTTGACTTGATTTCACATGCCTGTCCATCACTTAGAATGACCCCAAGACACAAGGTTTGTTTTATGTTTAACCAAGAAAGAAATATATCGAATGCCATCTATTTCAAGAGATGCAATTATGATTAAAACGGAATTATGCTCATAAAGTCAGACAGCCAACTAGGTAACTCCTTTAATGGGCTGCGATTCATTCCTCTATCATCAATTTTTTGTGATTGACTGCAGGTCATGCAACACTTTACTAAACCTAATGTGGTCATTTATTTTCTCTGGTAGCCACAAAAAGCTCCAAAAAAGAGTTATCAACATGACTGTTTAAGATGCATTATGTATGGCAATTTTGTGGGGAGAGTTCCTATTCAGTGTGTATGTACACCGATCAGGCATAACATTATGACCACCTGCCTAATATTGTGTTGGTCCCCCTTATGAGGTCAAAAATGCTCTGAACCATTGGGCATGGACAAGAGGACCTCTCAGGGTGTCGTATGCGGTCTGGAACCAGAACGGTAGCAGTGGATCCTTTGGGTACTCTGGCTTGTGCACTGAGTCCTCTGTCAATTAAACTTGTTCCACTGCATCCTGTTGATGCTTGATCAACATGTTGGGCCATTGTCATGTTCCTCAGCATGTTTCTGATTGATGTTTTTTCCACGTGGTGGGGTGCACTTTCTTGAGGGGGTAGGCCAGTGACATTTGGGATTGCTATTTGCATGAGGGAGTGTGCTTGTTCTGGGACAATGTTTACTTGGATGTCTGAGTCTCATCAACATGGATGGTAAAATCCAAGGTTTCCAGCAGAACACCACCAATATGATGAATGTTATTCACTTCACCTGTCAGTGGTCATGATGTTGTGGCTGATCAGTGTATAACTTCATTAAAAATTATTCATTTTCAGCGCATTATCTTTCTATTGAGATGCATATCTGAAAGCTGCGTATTTACTCTTATGTAACACTTCATCATTCATTAATTATTCCTAAGACTCAGAGATGTTCTTTCGTATTTCTTTTGAGTGTTAAAACTGGAATGCTTCACTTCACTCCACTGCAGTGGCTTTTTTGTGTGTGTGTATGTGTCAAAGCAGAGAGCATATACAGGAGGATTAGGACTGGGAATGCTGTCATCTAAAATGCTGACATTTAAACACTGTCTCTTCTCTGACATCTTGTTTCAAACCAGAGTCTTCACTTTTGCTGGTTTCTCTTGGTTTCTCTGGGTCTCCATTCCTTTTCTCTTAAGTGTCTGTCTTTGGAGGACATGTATTTGTCTTTCTCCGCATCGGCGTATTGTTGATCGAATTCCCCGTCAAAAAGTTTTCAGATTGCATTGTGACAAGTTTGCAAAAAAAACTGTTCAAGGCACGTCTGTGTGTGCACGTGTCCATTGTTCATCTACAAATCAATGTCAGTGTTTTTTTTTTCTCTGCATTCTAGCACATTAGATCGGAAATGAAACTATGACTATGTACTGCAAGGTGTTTGAAAGTTTTCACATCTACACTACAACAATCAGCCACAGCATTATGACCACTGACAGGTGATGTGAATAACACTGATCATATTGGTACTATGTGGTGTTCTGATGGAAAACCTTGGATTCTGGCATCCATGTTGAATAGACTTGGACACCCAAATAAACATTGTCCCACAACAAGCACACTCCCTCATGCAAATGGAAATCACAAATGTCACTGGCCTACCTCCGCAGAAAAACACACCCCACCACATGGAAAAAATGTCAAACAATCAGGAACATGTTGAGGAACATGACAATGGCCCAACATGTTGATTTAACCTTCAAACTCCCTAGACCCCATTGTGATCAAGCATCGACAGGATGCAGTGGAACAAGTTTGACTGACAGAGGCCCCACTGCACAAGACAGAGTACTCAAAGGATCCACTTCCAACGTCCTGGTGCATGACCCCATAGGACACCCTGAAAGGACCTCTTGTGCATGTCCAATGGTTCAGAGCATTTCTGATCACAATATTAGGCAGGTGGTCATAATGTTATGCCTTATTAGTGTGTATAAACCTATTATAGACCCATGAAAAACATAATAAATGGTCATACAGTAAAAGACAGTCCTAAGAATAAAAAAAAAACAAAAAAACAAAATGAAGCATGTGTGGTGTTAGAATTGCTTGCAAATACTGCTGCACTTGTTGGTTAATGTCAGAAATTAACTGTCGACTCTTACGTATCATTCTGAAACTTTCATATCCCTCAAAGTCTGTCGCAAGGATGCTTAAGTGCAAATGAGGCTATGTATAGATCCATGGGCATGTGCACATGTGTGAAGCAAAACTCCATTCCAATCAGCTTCAGCTTGATCTCCGCTCCACTGGGAGCTCTCCAGCTGACGTGAAAAGGGAGGGGAGCGCCAGAGAGACTGCGGCCCAGAACAGGGGCCTCCTCGCTGGGGGAGAGACGCGTTCAAAGGGCTCGTTTGGCCCCGACGGTACCAGCAAACACAGCTCATTTGCCACTGCAATTCTATTTTCACATCATTTCAATTTCAAAGAGCCTTCTGGCTGCATTAGCATCTGGCTTGGATAAAAGAAGAGTTAGTGGAAGGGTGGAAGGGTAAAAAAAAGACGGGAAGGTTGAAAGAAGAGCAAGTGGAGCAATAAGTCTATGTGCTGATTCTGCCATGAATTTTTTTGGCATTTCTAAAATTAGCAGCTGGAGCTTATATCCACTGCAGCAGGCCCTCATCCTTCACTGTGTGTTGACTTCAGTCAGTCAATTTGCAACTCAGTTGTTTGGATTCTTGTAATTGGAGAGCCTACTGTCCTATTTGTCTACTATCATCTCCTATTATCAGCGCTCACCAGCATACACTTTTAAAGCTGCTGCATCAATTAGACAAAATTAATGTGTATGTCAGCTATTTTAACATCAAGTTATGCAATAGGAAACATGTAAGAATTAATTAGACCAGTGAATCGCATTAAGTTAGACGTCAGAAGTCTTTACTAACAGTGATTTGACAAGAACCAAAAAATCTTGTGGGATCATTCATTCTTGCTCTATTTAAAAGTTTTTTTTTTATTTTATTTGGTTAACAAAAGGATAAAGTTGACGATGATAAAGCAGTTGTAACTCAAGAAAGGTCAAGGTGCCCACTTTTGAACAACTGTAACTCAAAAAAATATGAGCAAAAAGGACATGGTACCATACACAGGGACAGTGAAAATGTGGCCACACAAGTGTTGCAGGACATTTCTTTCTGTGTTCCTTTGCTGTGCAACTCGGTCAGCATAAGAATGAACCGTAACTCCTGCGGGAGGAAGTGTTTGTTTGAGGAGCAGTGCCGATGTGTGGGAGAGGGCAGAAAACCTTGCAATGCTGCTAAGCATAGCTCAAAAAAAGTTCAGTTTAAGATCCCATTGTGGCTATCCATCCACCTGACCCATGCGGATGATGCTTTTAATGCGACTTTAAATAATCCTCAAATTGAAATCCTAAAGCTCGGGTAAGGTAATCATAAAGAGTGCAAAGAAATTTATCACACCAATAAAATGGGCCCAAGTGATCAACAGACTCCAGAGTATTGGTTCGCCACCTTAAAACTTTCTGGAGTGCAAAAGCTGTTTTTCAATTATATGAAATGGAATAAAGCCAACAACTACTCACTTTTATGAAGCTGCAACAAGCAAATATTTATTATTTCGTTGATGATCATACTCTCTATTCATATGTGATTTAGCTCTAAAAATATGCTCATCACACTGGATTACATAATTGTGACTCATAAAGTTAGATATGTATCAACGAAGAGGACCACTAAAACTGAAAAAAAAAGTCACAGTAGTAGATTTTTTTTCTATTTCAGACAAGATGTACATTTCTGATATGTTTGCAAAAATAGCTTCAAAGAGATTCCATATAGCACACTGCAACATGATGTTATCAGACTGTCAGTGACTGAATTTCTTTACTTCTTGTCATCATCTGCGTCAGTTTGAATGCATGTATATATTTTTCCCGTCTCTTTTTCTCTCTCTCTCTCCATCCCCTCTTCCCTCCTTGCTCCCTCTCTCCCTCATTGCACCAGTGAAGCAGATGCCTTTGATGCCATGCTACAAATCACACATTTAGCTTTTCATCAATATTTCATCTATCCATCCTTGGCTCTGCTCTTTCTAGCTCTCTAAATCAGCGGCGGCTGCGGAGGGAACGATGAGGATTTTGGAAGTCATTTGCCTCACAGTGGAAAGGAAAAGCAGAGCCGACTGGAGTCAAACTATTCGGATGGGAAGGTCGGGGAGAGCAGACAGGGTTTTGAAATACGTGGCTTCAAAAAGCATTTCAAACTAGAAAAACTCGAACTCCCCATGACACAGCTAGTCTTCCATCTAGCATTGGCTTAAAAAAGGTAACAGAGCACTTTCTGATTATTGTGATTGCAAATCCACGGTTGAAGTAAACACATAAATAAAACTGATTTTCCTTACACTCAAAGCTAAAGAGATTGGCTACCTGCACGACAATGCTGGTTTTGGGATTATCGATAATGGGCACTGGAGGTTCAGAGGAACGGAACATCATTAGAAGAAGTCTGGAGTGAGGAGGGAATGAATGGCTGCTGCAAAGTTTATATCTGCAGAGTAGTGGAAGGCTAAGTCTGGTGACGTTTTTTAATATTTTCATGATGAAAAACCATCAACGATCTGAAGTTACTAACATGAAGTACCCAAAGCTGGATACAGCTTGTACATCTGTGCCACAAAGCTTTACTGTTGGACAAAAACCATTAAAATATTTGAAATTATTTTTAGGCATTCCCATTAACACTATCCTGCTGTCAGATACACGCACTGATGCACCAAAGAATGTTATCGCAGACATCAGATTTAAAACTTTAAGACAGAGATTTGCCTAGTCCTGAAAGGCTTCATCAGCATTGTGTGTAATTAATGTTTATTTACATGATAAAGTCCTATACTCCAGCTTTAAAGGGCCAATAATGGTGGAAATCCATTTTTGTTTTGTTTTGTATGTCTTAAAAAACTTGGGGGTGTAAATTAAAACAAAAGCTGTAGAAGTTAGAAATTATTCACTGCTGCCATTTCTTCAGGCTGACACAGTTGGCTATTTTTTTCAGTTTCTGTTGACAGACAACTAACAAATATGAAATAGTGACTGAAACCTAATACACCACACACATTAATTCAAAACAATGGCTGTGCTGTGAATTCGGCAAAATTTCCATAAATGCTGAGAACTTTCTCAGACAGAAAGTTGGAAACGATTAAAAGTCCTGGTCTTACATGCTCATTTTGGCTGTCGTGCACTCAACCATTTGTGCTTTCAATTACAGACACAGAGACAGTCTTCTTCTTGAAGGGGGCGTGGCCATAGTAGCTCAACTGCATTTAAAGCTACAGACACCAAAACAGCCAGTTTCAAACTTGGATAAAATCAGTGATTACACTATCAAAATAAAATAAAAAAGAAAAGTTGAAGCACATAGTCTATAGACATATGAGATTTTCATAAATTTAGTGGAAAAAGAGGCATATTGTGGAACCCTTAATTTGGACTGGTAACAAAATTGAGTTAGCCTAGTTATATATTGTCCCATATTGCTGCAAGAGAATGCTGACGATATAAATACAAATAAACTTT
Source organism: Dascyllus trimaculatus (assembly GCA_024666655.1). Taxonomy (NCBI): domain Eukaryota; kingdom Metazoa; phylum Chordata; class Actinopteri; family Pomacentridae; genus Dascyllus; species Dascyllus trimaculatus. The sequence goes on from CM045446.1 coordinate 18,095,123, forward strand.
TTTTTCATTCAAAAAACACTCAACTGACAACTACAGTAATTTGACATATTAAATGGCAAAAATTAAGCTAAAATGTGTAATAAACAGGTTTCATCCTTAGAAACACAAGAAGTTAGGACTGTACTGTACAAACACTAGACTATATACTAATAACATTTTTTTAAGCACATTGCTATTTTTTTATTTGCAGCTAATGGATGCCATTTTCATTTATGTGTCAAATAAAAAGAGCAAAAGCTGATTTGTGTGGGGGTGGTTTACCTTGCCCTAACATCCCATCATGGGGAAAACTTACTCCCTGACAGCAGATGTAGGAGACATTACCAAAGCAAATCAGGAACACCCTGGAGAAACATTTTACATCATTTTCTTCCGCACACGTTCTTTTTATTTTCAAAACAGGAAAGGCGGGGAGAAGGGAGGGAAGGGGATAATGAGGCAGAAGAGATAGTTCTCCAAGAGATAAAGTCAAAGACAGAACGGCATTTTCTTGTTTTGACAAAAATGACAAAAAAAGCATAAAAGGACCAAGAAAAACCTGCACGCTGTTTTAAGTTTGGCTGCTTTTGTTATCTGCACTGCCACAGTTTGGGGGATTGAATGTTGATTTATTGTTCTCGGCTGTGTAAGTTGTTTAGCCAAGCGACTGCACACCATTTCTTCTTTGATATTTACGTTACAGCAGGAGAGTGACAGAATAGGATGCATTCCTCTAAAGGTTTGTGTAGTAGCTTGAACAGCCTGCATGTCATGATTGTGTTGTGTTGTGTTGTGTTGTAAAAAAAATGTAGAACTCTTTTAAGCTGAGTTTTAGTTAGCACTTTCTGTAGCTATTGTAATTTAATTACAAGGGCACATTTAAAGGATGTCTGTTCACATTTTGAAAAGAGTCTAATAAAATAGTAATGCAGTAATCATACTTTTATAAGAGTTGTTTTGTCAGTTTAAGAGAAGTGTTCAGCTCTTTGGTTATTATGGAGGCTGTAGTTTGTATTGTCTTAAAGTGAGAGGTGTTTCAAATATTCACTTCATCTTTTTTCTGTCAGTGAAAGAAGACTTATTATTCTACATAATGAAAGTATAACCTTACAATATGTTATTCAGATCTATTTTATTAAACTGTACTAAAGGTCCCATATGGTAAAAATCCATTTGTATTGTGTTTTAGGTTGTTATGAATTCTCGGGTGTAAAATAAAAGCTGGTATGACATGAAAACGTTTACTCCTGCCATTTTTGATGGGTACTATCAACACAACAACAGAAGAGTCCTTAGTGTTAGCGCATGGTATGAGTAATATGGCTAATGTCAGAATTAGCTTTGATGGCATGCGCACAGGTCAGAGCTCTGTGGATACAGGTCAGAGCTGAGAGACTTCTGAAGATGGTGAAAACTTTAAGATCAGTTTAAAACCAGTAAACGTGACCTGGATTGGAAACCGTTTCTTCATGTGACCTTTTGTGTTTCAGTGCAACCTCAATTTAGCTGGTGTTTACATCTGTTTGCTTCTCTCCTGCTCTCTGTGCTCAGATATACTCCATTTTAATGTAACCGAATTCTCAATAATTTTGTCCTCATCTACAGAATTTTATGTTTCTGCAGTCTAACAAAGGAAAGAGCATAAAATAGTGACTGAATTGCAGCACGTAGAGACTACATGTTAACCAGCAGTCACTTTAGAGCCTTTTCTAAGCTGATGCTCTGCACTGCTAAACTACTGATTGAATTATTGAATCTGATATGCATATGTTAAAACAAACAAAAAAAACATGATATGGACAGGTTATGCAACCTACAATGAGGTTGGCCTATACTAATGCCATAAGCAGCACCAAGTTCTAATGTTTCATTGACCTAAACAAGTTATTGTTGTATTTGGAGCAATGCTAGAACAGGTGCAGCTGCATTTATGAACAGAAAACTAAACTACTTCAGGATGAGAACATTGTGACATCATGCTACATTGAGCCTTTGAGTTGCATAGATGAGTCTAAGGTTTTTCTCCATTCATTCCAAAGGTGACATCTGGCTTTTGTCGTCTACGGCTTGTCCCGACTCAAACACTAAGTGCTTCCATTCACAACTCAGTGTAGCATTTTTCCCACAAGCCTCAGCAGCCTTGACTTATCCGTTTTTTGTGACATCCCTATACTGCATGTCTCAAACAAACAGTACACCCAGTAAACAATTTGATCTAATTAGATACATGAATGCACATTATACTAAGTTCCAACTTTTTTCACTTGTGAAACTCTAACACAAGGTAAAATGTAATTATAACTTCTCATTACCGAGTGCATGTCTAGGAGTTGTGATCGGTTCATTTTAGGATGTATTTTTACCTTTGCTGCTGCTTGCCTGAAATGATTTTAGATGCTTAAACTTTCCAGTACAAAAACAAACAAACAAACAAAAAATGAAATGAATAATGACTGCAAAAAAGTAATTTTCTGTAGAAAATTTATTTTTTTATTGATTTTTTTAACCCTCCCAGCAATCATCTTATGATACTCTACTTTAATTCAAAGGCTAGTGAGCATTTACTCGATGCCATCGTGTGCACCAAAGTCACAACAGGCACTCCCCCTTGAATTTAAAACATGAAATAGTCAGCGCCATTGATGCATTCACACGGAAAATGTGGGAAACACTGCAAAAATGGTAAAGAGCTGCTGTGTAATCGACTGCACAAACAGACTCAGAAGGAAATCATGCAGAAGCCTTTACAGACTGCTAAAGGGTAAAGAAAGAGTATGGAGAGGAAGAACACGGAGCAGTGCGTTTTCACAGAAACACAGACACATGTAATAAAATCAGGATATTTTTAGAATCATGTAAATAGACAGCACGTGTACATCTGTGACTTTGATCACAGAGACAAATCCTCAGATAAAAGGCCTGGCTGTTGCTTCCCTGGTGTGATGCTACACAGAGTATGTGTAAAATAGGAAGATTTCAATCTCCATAGACGGCCCATTGCATCTGAAGAAGAAGCTAAAACAGACAAAAGAAGTAAACACATATAAAGGAATGCAACATGCTGAGAGAGAGATCTCAATCTAAAAATACCATATATTCTTTTACAACAGTATGGTCATTTCCTTTTCACTCTCACTAATGGACACTTTCTAAAAACATCTTATCTCAAGAGATGTGTTCAAAGCCAGGGCTTTGTTCAGAAAACTGTGTCCCACAACCAATTAGCTGTTGGTTAAGTGTGAAGCACCTGTGAAATGAAAACGTTCTTGATTCTGCTTATTATTCAGTCGGTAATTTTAGTGTGCCGCCATAATTCCTCTGTGTAATTTTAGGAGCACTGGCTGAATGACAAATCTTGCTCATCTATCTTCAGACACGCTCCAAAGGCTTGGCATACCAGTGCGGTTTCCTCAACAATCCACAGACAGGACAAACTGTGTCAAGGAACCAGATTTATTTTAGTCAGTGTTGCTGTGCTCAGATACTCACCAATGTTAGGTATCTTCACATCTATTCACAGGCATATTTTGACATTAATTAATTAAATAATTAATTAAATGATTTACTGTCACTGCTTTCCAACATGTTTTTTTGCTTTTCAACGAAGCAAATATACCGTATATTCAAACATTAGAAATGGGTCATATTTAAACCCAAACCGGGCTATTTCCCCCAAAACTTAACCAAGTGCCTTTGATGGCTAAATGCAGCCAAGCTTTTAACAAGTGGTTTTTATTATACAAGTGTCCAACAAATTACGTAGTTTTGGTGCCTAAACTTCACTAACTTAATCTAACTAAACAGTGATTGAAAATGGAGCATGAACAACTGAAAGTGAATATGAAATTTTAAACATATTGGCCTCATTTCTCACTATACTGTCTTATTAGAATTATTAAACATCAACACAAATTCCTCATGTAACACAGACTGACATGTTGCACATGATCCTGTAGCCAAATCGCTAGCAAAATAAGTAAAATCTTGTACCACCACAGTACAAGACAGCATGCAGACCATGTTGTGTCAGTAGGTCATGATCTTTACCACAACTCCTCCACTTCCCTACAAATGCAGTTCTTTCTTCATCATGATACAGTATCGGCCAGTCAGATAACAAAACCACAGTGTGATGAACCAGAGAAGCTGAAGAAGCTCTCTGTTGTACAGACACCCGATTGACGCCACTGATTTATTATGAACATGTTTCTACTTCTGCTATCTGAAAACATTTCAATAAATCATAACTAAAAGCAGATTAATGTATTTTGTGAATGTATCCAAATACTTCTGCAATTGCACAAAAGAGATAAATGAGAAATGTATGGATACTGAATGACTAAGCTGGTTGTGTTGCTGCGTAGGCGTGTGCTTATCTTCATTATCTTTTTTAGAATGCACAGAAATTGTAAATATGAATGTGTAAATACAGTATCTTGGCAATTTCGGTCCACTGTGATTAATAAACGCCTGACAGTTCCCTCTTTTTTCACTCTAACTGGATCAAAATGCAGCAGACTAATGTGACCTCAGGCCACTACAGAGCCTACAGCATATCCTGTTTGTCAGAGTTGATTGATCATTTAGTTGGCATGCTACCTCAAACTCTGGCCGCACGCATGATGATTTAAATATGCAAACCACCGCACACGGAGCCATCTGACCTACATTATTATTGAACGAGAATGAAAGGGCTGATTGATTAAAGATGGTCAAATCTGTATATCCCTCTGCTTGCTCTGTGCGACAACTTTGACCCTATGATTTTAATTAATTCGTAATCTGTAAACAACCATCAGAGTTGATCTAGACATACTTCAGCTGTATATTGAAACATACTGAGCAGTTGGAGGATATAACATCTCACCATGTAGTTAGGAAAACACATGAACAACAACATTGTAGTATTACAGTGCATTTAACTGTAAAATACCAAAACCATTTTGCAAATGTGGCCATTTAGTAGAATATGTCCTTCTGAGTGTTGCATTAATAATGCGTAATTAGCATTTCAATGTCATGACCTACATGTTAGGTACTTAAAAATCTACATTTCTCAAGGAAACTATTTGAAATATAAAGCAGAACAGACATATTAATTATACAGCTGCACAAAATGTGCTGTGGGTGTGTCCTTACTAGTGGCAATAAATGCATTACAGTTTATTTCACTTATCATGAATACAACTGTATTTCAGCCTAGAGAAATTATTGTTTAGATTAAAAGACAAATACTACCTTCTACATCCACTTATTCATTCAAACACTTTTTTTTTACTGGTTAATCAAGCGTCCTTCACCTCCCTTGGAAAATAGAAAGAACCCTGCTCACTCCACTTACAGGCAGTTTGGTGTTTGACTTGCTGCTTTACCAATATTTACGCCGAACGGTCCCTGGACATACAAACTCTGTTGAGACAGATAAAAAGATGCTAGGCATGGGAAGGCAGGAGTGTGAGGTGAGTGACAAAGTGACAGACAGGAATCCAGACAGAATGATAAAGAAAGTGGGAGTGGAAGGGAAAAAAAAAGAAAGACAAGGAGGAATGTAGTGATACAATGAAGGTGAGGGAGTGAAAAACAACAAGGTGAGGACATGGTAGAGTGAAGCAAGGAGGATTATAGGGACAAATGGAGAGAGAGCTGTTGGTACCGTTACAGCAGACAATGGCAGCGTTTTACTTAATGGAAAGCTTTGCTGGATGTGCTTGTTTTTTTGTTTGTTTGTTTGTTTTAGTCAACAGAAAGAAAAAAAGGGGGGAGGGGGAGGGAGGGGGGTCGCTTCTAAGAACTCTGTAGCCTTCAAAGTGTAAAGATTCCATCCAGCTCCCTAAAGAAAGTCAAACAAATAACCCACAAAAGCCCAATAAGTCTCTCTCATGTTTTCATTCCTTGTACATACCATAACCTTTTTCTGCGCTATAAGAAAGCATTAGGCTGTAATTGTGGAGATACTTTTTCAAGTCATGACAGTTTCACTAATCATTTCAGGTTACGTGGGTTACTGATGCTGCTTCATTAGACAGAGTGTAACACTTTGAGCCACTGCTGATTAATCATGTTGACGGTCGAAGCTCAAGTTTTTAAAGAGCGACCTGGACAAACTTGACATGCTTTTCCTCAAAAGTGTAGCACATCAGGGCACAGAGAAAGCAAGAATTGTGACTGGTAGGAGGCATGTGTTTTCTTCCAACACTGTTGAGACTAGGATCATTACATGGTATATATGTATTACAATAGTTAGTGAACATTCATGCTTGTCATACGGGTTATGGGTAATATATTCCCCACCCTCTGCTTATGAGGAAGTATTAAGAGTACCATGATACCTTTGGAATCATGATATTTGAGTATCACGATGTCCCAATAACTCTAAAAACCTCCAGATGACCCAAAATGCTGCAGTCCGAATTCTGGAGGTAGCAAAACAGATCATATTTCTACCACATAAGCTTCTCGTCACTGACTCTCTGTAAAATCAAGAAATCAACATGGGGGGCCCTTAATGACAAAGCTTCCTAGTATCTAAAAGTCCGTATTGTACAATACTATACCAGGTTGCTGGGGGACTTGTCATGATGCACTGAGCAACTTTCCTCTACTCCCCATACATTTATACCACTGTTATCTCTCAGCAATACTTACCTCTCTTCCCTTTACCCTCACCCAGACTGGTCAAAGCAGATAGTTACCTTCCCTGAATATGGTCCTGCCAAGAGATTTACTCCTGTTAAAGGGGAGTTTATTTTTCCTCCCATTGTCAGCAAACTGCTTGCTCAAAGGGGATCTCTGGGTTTGTTGGACTTCTCATTTTACTTGAACATTCTGAGGTCTTCACCTTACAGTGAGACATGCCCTGAAATTAGTTATGTTGTGATTTGGCGCTAAATAAAGAAAACTAAATTAAATTGGGGCCCTCTCAGTTCAGTCAGTGAAAAATGTGAGGAAATACAGTAATGGGCAAATGTTTTTATGCAACAAAGGCAAAATGAAGATCCTTTCAAAATTAATGCCATGAAAAGCTTTAATAATTTACTTGCAGAAAAAAAATCTGTTCATTCAGCACCATTTGCCAAAAAAATAACACCAGTTGGTACACTTGGTACACAGTTTTTGAGATACTTGGCAAGTGGATTGTGAAATACAGGGAAGTAGTTCTTCAAAAGACTTGAGCTCTGCTGAAGACATAATCTGTGAAATGACTGGGGGGTCTCTAAATTTTTGAGACCCTGCATTTCTGTTTTTCTGTATCTTCACCACCATGGATCATGTCTAAAATTAGGATATTATTGATATATGACTGATGGTAATTAATTACTGATCAAGTTTTATAAAGAAACTAGCATTCATGCTGATCTGGCCATTGCCATTGAAGAATGGCTATGCAATATCTATCATTTTATCAAATAGATCAGAAAAAAATACTTCATTGATACCAACTGTTGTAAAAGAAAACAGAAGGACAAAATCAACCTTCTTTGCTGCTGAATACAGGCAGCAGCTCCTTTCCATTTTCGATACCTTTGTATGAAGTGTTTTATAAGTGTTCTGTCATTTGGTTGTCATTATGGTGTCCACATACTGTTTGGCGGGTAGATTGTTCTAAGCATCCTGTATAACTTGTCACAGTTCTTTACAGTTCGTTTGTGTATTGACACTGGATCGGTGACCTCCACTTTTTTAGACTCATAATGTTGAGATCAGGGCTCTGTAGGAGTCATCTGTTGCAGGATTCTTTGTGCTTCTTGTCACCAAAGATTCTTTATGACTCTGGTTGTTCGTTTAGGTTTGTTCTGCTGCTGCAGAACTATGAATTAGAATACTGCATATTATTTCTTTCTATGACAAAGACAAGCCTTTAAATGTTGAAATTAATCGGGGAAGATGCTAGAATCATTTTCAAACTAATGGGTGTAAATGTCACACAGTTTTCCAAGTTACAGCCCTATGTAACTTTTCTTTTTTTGTAAATTATGATGAACAGCCATTTCTCTTCCTCCATCTCTCTCACTTGTTCTCTGTTTTGAGATATATTTTCCCGCCTGCCATCCTTGCTACATCCCTCTCTTTCCCCCCTCGTTCCTCTGTCTATTTTTTGATGACCTGAGAGGCAGTGGCCAATGAAAGACAAAAGGTAAAATGGATATGGATTTTTCTCACTCAGCCAACCATCCCCGAGATGATTAAGTAGTTCATCAGGCAGAAATATAGAATTCTTCCCAGCATGCTCATCGACCTGTCCTATAGATACATTAAAACGTCGGCAGGAAATCGTTGCAGAAATGCACCGCACTACAGATAGACTGCGAGCCCCTCTGACTTGATTGGTCTCTGTTGCATCTTTGTGTGTTGAGTATGGCTAACCCCCGGAGACACGGCCTTGCTTAACACACATGAACAGTCACACATGCTTCAATACGTGGCTGATGATGGAGAGTTACTTTTCAACATGATTTGTAAGGGGGATTTTCACTGCAGGAAGTGGCTGCTTGGTGGCAGCTAAACTGAATAAAAGTAAGTAGTAGTTGTTTTTTGGTCTTCTCCTGTTTTGGTCTAATTAAAGAAGTTTCTAAATATACAAAAATATGACATATATCTTGTAAGTACATGTTTTTCAGTGGCAATTTTGTGACATAGCACTTCAATATTTCATTTTAAGAAAACTTTATTGTTCTTGTCTTTGATTCAGTGCACTTTCTTTAAATCAAAGCTTTTGTTTTGTTAGAATTTGGCCACACTTAGTCTATAATAAAACGAGCTCTGCTCACTCGAGTCATCAGAAAAAGCAGTAAGCTATATTTCCCCTTGCATTATAGCACACTTGTTACCAAATTATTTGTATTTACAGAGTGTGCAGACACAGAACAACATTAGTCTTCATTTATCTCACATAAAATCCATTGTTTAATGCATTTCAACTCAAATTCAATTAAGAACTGAATGAAAATAATATTATATCAGTAATAAAGTTTTTTTTTTTTTTTTTTTACCTCCAACTAAACTAACTCAAATCATATAACCATCTTGACTTATCCAATGACACTCAGACGTTGTTTAGATGGGGATATTTCTCATCTCAGCCATTTATCTGTCATATGACTGAAAGTCAGTAAAACCCTGAGACACTGATGATAAGTAGTCAACGCATTGGCAGATGACAAATTTTCTACAAGAATTTTGTTTTTCAACAAGCAAAATCTCATACCATCAGAATAATGTTCACACACAATGGCTTTCATGTCTCTTGTGGTTGCTGGGACACAGTGAGAAAATCCCAGTTTAATATGCATTTAGAATAAAAAAAACAGTTCAACTCTGGAACTTCTGAATGATTGAGGAGGCCCACAGATGCTGCCCCCTTCCACCCAAGGCTGGTAACAACTCCAACACTCCTCCGACATCTATCCTACGCAACCATAGGACGACCAAATTTGCCAGGAGTAAAGCCTCCATTTATACGGAAACAATCAAGTGTTATTCATTCAAGGATTCTACGTGTAAGTTATCTACAGTAACGCAATATGCCACGTTAAGTGGACTGTTGGCAGAGCAGAAGTGCTGTGGATAGTGTCTTTTTGGCTACACTTGCAGTTTACACAAGCATAGCTTTGCAGCAAAACAAGATGGTGAGGTTTCATTTTAGGATTCATGTGTGTTCAAGTTCTGTACCAAGGACAGCAGTGTGAAATTAAGTTTTTTTCTCCAAGCTTGTGTAACAGGGCATTTGATGGTAGTTGAAAAAGACTACTAAGTCTTTATAACTCCTGTCATCAAGACTCTGAAGTGAAACCCTGAGTGACACAAAGAAGTCATTGCCTGTATACCGGCAGACTATCTAGGAAAAATACAGACACTTTATGACCAATTTCTGTGAGTCATAATGCATCTACTTTGTGTGTGGTTATGTGCTGCTTGGTGTTGCCACTTTAATTGAGTATAATGGCTGCATCCACTTGACGTACGGCCCACTGTGCTGAAAGAAAGTCTGTGTCTGTACAGAGTTGCAGGGCAACTGCAACAGGTATAAAAAGCAAGATTTGAGCTCATTAACAGTTGGGAACTGAATTAAACACTTGCTAAATGCTCAGAACCTTGAGCAGTTTCTTGGTGTTGGTTGCTCCTTTCCTGTGCCTCTATGGAAAAAGCACAACCATGGCTAGAGGTAGAGAGAACTATAAAATGTCTTTTGGGCATTATACAAAAGTTGAAATGGCATAAATAATAATAATAAGAAGAAGAAAAAACAAACAAAAATTGAACATCTTTGATAATTTTACGAAAAACTAACAAAAACTTGGAATCAACATGTACAACCTTTTTTTTCCCCAAGTTCTCCCCGGTGTGGTCCTACATAATATAGATATTTTACTGTCTACATTTGTTTATTTGCTTTCACACTTATCTGCTATCTGCTTAGTGTAAATACAGCCTGCATTTCAGCTGAGAAGTTCCAGAATTTTTGTCATGTGACGGTTGGTCACAGCGCTGTCAAAAAGTTTTTCATCGACTTCAAACACTGCATTGGTTTACTTTTGTCAAACTTTTAAATGAGACATGTTGAATAAAGTTGTATTGATGAAAGATGCACTATTTTAAGCTTATATCCAGTTACAATGGAATGACACATCACAGATGGATGGTTCCAGGACCACTGGAAAGTTGAAAATCTGACAATTACTTTTGTTTTGACAGTTTCTGGCGCTTATAAATATAAAAGTGCAATTTTAATTATCCTTTTAAGGATAACATGCCCTTCGACCCCACCAGTAGGTTCTGGAAAGGAAATAACAAAGCCTGTGTTTGAACACACTGAATAAAGATTTGAAACTAGAAATAGGCACTGTAAAAAAAAAAAAAAAGTGACACCAGCAAACTAATTGTTGAGGGACCTGTAGCCCACATGTGTTTTGCATATGACATATATTTCATTATCAACTTTGTCCTGTTTTAATTTTTAAATAGTGGGTCAGTATTGTATGATGACAAAAGTTAGATGTTTGGATGTAATTGGATTTACCCTATTGTCTATCATCTACTTTGAAAATGCTGCTCAACAGGTGTTTGGATCGAGTTATTCATATCAGTGCACGTGAACTGACTGAATAAGAGTTAGGATGTGGAGGGTAGAAGCAGGGTGGTCAGAGGGAGAAAGAAAAATGGGGTAGAAGCTGTCATTTAAGACTATGTTGGCCAAGTCGGTGTACATACTGCAATTCTGACAGATCTGAACAGCTCATTACTCTCTCTCACTCCCTGACTCAGACACACACACACACACACACACACACAGTCCTACAGGTAATTTTGCTGTTGCCATGGAAGCAATCTCAGTGAGCCCACGCTTTGACTATCACAAGATCATATGCCGAACATGAGAACTGTGTGGATAACCAGTATTACTAGTCCTCCTCTCATATACTGCCTTTCGAACAACCACAGCATCTTATATTATTAAGGAAGTCCTGATTTACAATACTGAACCAACCATAACATCATCGTTATGAGGTTGTTACAAACTTGCGCTGTGAGTGCATCCAAACCCTCTTCTCTCTCAGTGTAATCATCATATGGAATTAATTAAGAGTTGGCACGCACTGATACTGTCATACAGGGAGGATTACTAGAATTTTAACAGCCTCGAAGCTACTTAGGTGGAAATAAACAAGAAAAATATCTGTTAAGGGGTAAAATGGGCAACAATGAAGTGACAACAGCAGGAGTTGAATGCTGCTCATTAGTTAACCTTTTGTGTTGTCTTAAGAGTCAAGTGTTATCTATGCAGCTTAGACATGTTCCCATAAACTACAAAAAAGACTCAAGTAATGTCACAGTTTAAAGCAAACTTGCACGAACAATTAATGGGTTGATTAGTTGTCTTGTCTATGCACTTGCAGAGAATAGTGAAAAATGTTCGTCAATATTCCAAAAACCCGAGATCACATCCATAAATGACTTGCTTTATCCAAAATTCAATATAATTCATATTCCATTTACTGTCATTGAAGAGGATAGAAAACAGAAAATACTACATTTTATGAAGCTGGAGTAAATTTCACTTAAACCAATTAATCAACTGTTTGAATAATTGATGGTGAATTTGATAGCTTACAACTAATCAATGAATCATTGCAGCTCTAGGTGTTAATGGGAATCCTGACTGCAATGAAAAAAAAGCCAAAGGTCTGTTCTGATGTTTACAGCCCCAAGCCAATGGCTGACCTCTTTATGGCCCTATAGGGGATTTTCTTTTTTGAATTTCAACCTGAAAAACATCCTCAAATTCAGTCAGTAACAGCTTCTCAATCATAAGTTCAAACCATTTTGGGCTTTATGGATCTGGGAGATTATTTTGAAATATGATACGTCTCTGTGTCCCCATCACCTGGCCAGAGTAAGATTTATTTTCATATAATCAAAGCTGTGATAAAACTTTATTATAGTAAGTGACAAGTGATAACAATGACATTATTGAACCTGTCAAAAAAAATATATTGACTGTAACTCTACCATCTTTAATGCAACATAAATGAAGCATCACAGACCTTTTAGCAGTACTGAGCAGCCTCTTCAGTGAATGAGCCACACTTGAAAACTGGTGTCAGGTTATGTTGTAAGAACAGATACAGCCTGTTCCCAGCACAGTGACCTCAAGGGTGTGAAGGGTTATTCTGCATTGTGTTTCCTATTGAATGAGCAAAAACAGGTAGAGCTTCCATAACCAAGAAAATGTGAGGCTCCAGACAAAATAGTCAGCAAGCCCTCCAAACTATGTGTCATAATGCACTGCTTTGTATTTCCTTCCAAAGCAACCCATGTAAGACGTCCTGGCTGTACCGGCAGGAAGGCAGGATGTTTGCCAGACAATTACACATTACTTTGTCAAAAATAATTCTTATGACTCAACACTCCTCTAGTCCATGTTTGGTCTGGCCTGGATTCCGAAGTTTTTTCGACTATAGACACCTATGGTTGGAAACCCAAAGCTAACAAACCAATCATTGCTGGTTTATGTAAACCCATAAACTCCAGTATACTGTATACTGAGACATTTACCGAGAGCTGACAGGCTTAATCTGCATTATTTGGCTTAAATGTGATGGACTCCACCATTAAGGCTCCAGTCCAGCATGGACTCGTCATGTGCCATTTTAAAGTCAAACCCTACCATCCATCCACCCTGATCTCCTCCCTGTAGCCTTGGATTCTTCTCTTACATCATGTTACGCTTTGCCTTTAATGTCTCATATTGGTACACCAGTGGCGATGGCCATCAGACTGTATAACTCCTCCTCCTTCTGCAGCAATGGCAGCAAAACATCAAACACTTAGATATGAACAGTAATATCAATATCATTTGCAATATTACTTTTCTTAATACTTTGTGCAAAATCAATTTCAGTATCATGTCTAAGATCATTATAATTCAGATGCATGTACACAACTGTCAGTGTAATATACAGTTTGATTTTATGCATCATGTTTGACTTCAATGTACAGAATTGTCAAAGAAATGTGCAATTTTTCATTTCCATCACATTTTTAAGGTGAAATATTTCATCATACTTTTCTACTCTTTAGACACTGCATTTCTCATGTTATTAGATTTTTTTTCAGAGCAATATCTGGCACAAGAATTTCCTTTGGGATTAAACAAGTTTAAGCTTATCTTCATTTATTCACACAGTCACTTGAGGTACTGCAGTTGATTTAAAAAAACTAAAAAAAAATTGCATTTTTTCTTACAAAAACGTTACACCAGATTGCTACAAATCAAAAGCTATACACTTTTAATTTTGTTTAAAATGGAATTAATTCACTATGTAGCTGCAGCTGCTTATTGCACAGTGCTTCCTCATCACTCTTTTCACTCTGCTGTGCAACAATTTGACTTGGTCCCTCTTCTGCTCAACAGGACTGCAGAGGATTGCTCTGGTGAATAAGTGTTGCCTAACACTCCTTGACCTCTCCTCACACAGAGAGGCTGATTCTCGGGCAACCTAATTTAAGGCTTCCTCCCCGCGGAACCGAAGGGCAATGTCAAATTTAGTGAACGTCTGCGTGCTCTCCCGTCTCATCTTCATTCCGTCTACAGTGGCAGAATAATCAGCTGAATGAACAAAGGCAGAAAAAGGCAGATTGGCTGATAGTAATAGCCTTATTATCTCAACCTTTAACAGTGTTGCCTTTATTCACTCACTTTGTTGGACTGACAACTCTATCAGGGTAATTATAGACAAGATGCCCTCTCATCTCTCAACTGTGGCCTAATGTTCTCAGAGTGTCAAATCCGCTGACAGGTAATGTGTGTGTTTAATCCTTAATTCTCTGGGTCAGGTGGCACACATGTTTTGAGCTGAAAGTCTCTGATGCATACTGCTGATGAAGCGGGTGTGGGTTTATGAATGTGTGTCGTGTTATATGAATCAGTGCTGCATCTTCAGTACCGCGTTATTTCTGATCTCAAGTCGAGATATTGGGGTTGGTCAGTTTTATGATTTTGGGATATTTGGCTTCCATAACACTCCTTCTTGTATAATAATACATAAAAATCCCATTTAGGTGTTTATTTACCTTATTATGTCACTACTAGATTTGTGTGCATATTTTCACATTTTAATGAGATGATTTCAGAAAACTTGTAATACAAAAATATGTCCTAATACTTTTTTCCTAGTGCATATACTAAAATGCAATGTAATAGGTTAACAGTGTATTGCACACAAATAAGAAAAATTCAACAGACGTAGAGAAGAAAGTGTGTTCACATGATGACAAGACTAAGAGTCCCACTGTGCTGTTGTCATGGCTTTTGTAAAGAATGAATGGGAGACCATGGGGAACACCAGGAAGCCTGGGTGAATGCAGGGTGAGAGTGAGTGGTCGGTGGTGGTCGGAGGGGCCAATGGCGCAGACTGGCAGCCTCGCCTCCAACAGTCTACCCAGGGCAGCTGTGGCTACATACATAGCTTACCACCATCGAGTATGGAGTGCATGAATAATGCAGTGTGCTAGGAATTAGAAGTATGTGTATATTGCATAGTCCAAAGTGACAGTTTGGTTTGTGTACGAGGCCATCAATGTTACTGTGTTTTGTATTGAGAGAGGAGTAGGGATCAAATAAGAGTTACTCTTCAACCTACTCCTGTTCTTTATTTGCATGGGATGTATTTTTCCTTAACCATATGTACAATATGAAGTTTGTATAATTTATTATGCATACCATGAAATAAGAACAAATAAAGCAAATACAAAAATGTAAAGCATCTTTTAGTGCCTAGAAAAGCTCTATATAAAACCAATGCATTATTATTATTTTAAACATCTATACAGTCCTGTATTATGTCTTTAAATATAAAGTTAAGATTTTATCGAGCAAAAAAAAGATGTGTTGATAAAATCTACCGAATCTGCAAAAATATGTGTATCCTTCTTTAATTGCAACTGTTAAGAGTCTTGGACATCTATATAACATATCAGCTGCAGTGATAAACAGCATTAGACCTCTGTCCCAAATGTCTGCAAATGTGTTATGGTAAAAAGAATCTGCAAATATATGTACTGAATGTCCTTTTATTGAGATTCATGAGCTAGTAATTCTCCATTTTCTATGCCTTTCATAGACCTAATAAATAAGACATTAACTATTTCTCCAGTATTCCAGCCATGAAATAAATTTGTGGGGATGTGTAAATAGCTCAGGGTTTTCTTTGCCTTGAGCTCAGGTTAACCAGTTCATGCTTCCCGATGCAGCTAAACAACTAAAAAAAACCCACAAATGTCTACCCACAACTGGGAGTTTATCACCGTCTGCTTTGCCTCAGCAAAACTGCAACCGCAACAACTAAAGCCCGGCAACATCACAATTAAAATCGCTTTGTGTTTTCACCATCTGATGGTATAGTTTAATGAGGCACACTGTAAGGTAAGTGGTACGCAGTCGAGAAGTCAAAGCTTGTGAGCCTGAGCTCAAGGCAAACAAAACCTTGAGATGCAGGAAGATTGGCTGATCTCCCGCACAGCAGGAGTGTGGAAGCACAACAGCAGTGGAAATGAAGAATTTCCACTCTTGAAGCTAAATACTTTTGACTCATAATAAAGAGATTTAGTTTCAGTTTATCATGATTATTATTTCATGCAGGCGGACATATTACAAGATTTGAGTTTTTGAGTCTGTATTTATAGATGTATTCACACACAAAGAATATAATTCACATTTATAGACTTGTGCGAATATTTGCAGATCATAGAATAAAATGAAAAAAATGAATACAAACTTGAAGATGTTTGCACAACACAAGTAGCCGTAGAGAAATAATAGATTTTTCATAGAGGACAGTTTTTACGTTAATGTTAAAGTCACGGAAAAAACAGAATAGCACTCTGAGAGTCCTCCACCAAGGCCAATGGCTTATCTCTCACTTTTAAAGAAAGTGATTAAGATCTTCACCGAAATTTGATAGTGTTCCCCTTTGGCCATGTTCCATGTGTCAACCAAGCTTCATGAAATTAGGCTCGGTGGCTTGTGTGTAATTGTGCCGACAGTCAAACAGACAAATAGCACTGAAAACATGCCTCCTCCTCAGCTCCAGCCTTGGCAGAGGGACATTCACACTCCTGTAGATGAGTGTGCACTGAGAATACGGTGGTGGTCAGTGCTGGGTTTTAATGAGGATAATACATCAAAGCACACACACTCACAGAAAGAGCTTTCAGCTAAATAAAAGAGACAGACTCCACTAAACTCGGATTCCTATTAAGTAAGAAACTTCACAATGGCTCTCTCTTGAAATGCCTGTCCTGCCTCTGTCCATCCTATTTTTGGCATCTTATCTTACTCCCATCTCACATAGACTTGCACGCTTTTCATACCTCTCCCATCACACCTTAAGCCTCCAAAGCCTCTAGGATTTAGAGCACAACTCTCTTTTCTCCAGCACCTAATCTAAACCTTTAATAAAGCACTAAGCAGCGTATTACGCTTCATCCAAGCTATTAAGAATTCTCTTGGAGTATCTTGTGTCTCCAATCTCTCGTTTTATATGAAATGTTCAATATGCTGAGGCATACTGACAAAGTGAGGACCTAAAGGAGACCACAGTTGCTTTGTGCTAAATGATTACAATAATTTAAATAATTTGTCAGCACAAACCTTAAAACAGGCAATACTGGGAGAATGGATGGCCACAGATGTGTCACAAGAACACACTGGTACTTGCAAACTACTGCAAAGAAATGAAAAGAACAAAGTAATAGTCTTGAGTTTAAGAAAAAAATGGGAAATGATAAAGAGAGGAGTGCATGATTGGAGTGATGAGAAAATGATGCAGAGAAAAAGGTGAGTCAGTGAAAGATGGGATGAAAATGAGACAGGAGAAAGAGAGAGAAAGAGACGGAGCTATCATCTTTAAGTAACAAGGGCCCTTGTCTGATCCCTTTCACACACATACACACACACCCTCCTCCTTAGTGGCTCAGTCGCCACGGCAACAGAGCAGAGGGTAAATCGCCGCAGCAATTGCCCTAGGACGTGTCGTGCATGGGAATGCTGAGTCCCTGCTGCCACCATGTGTGGCACAGACACACACATCAGTATTAGTGGCCATGGACAACTCTCCTGAATCCCCCCTAAGGCATACACCACAACCCGATAACCTCATCTGCTGATGTCACAAACAACACTGACATGGATGACGCACTGTTTTTACCTTCATGTACACACACCTCAGAGAAAATCACTTATAGCATTTACTTTGACAGAATGGTGTTTGCTTAATATTCATGCCGCCCTCAGTCTGTCTACAGTCAAATTTAAGAGTGGATTGTTTTTTTTTAGGTTTTTTTTTTTTTTCATGACATAACTCCTTATTTGCTGATTCCATTAGCTGGAAAGCAGCATTCTGTATTTAAACACCAATTTGTCTTAAAAGCTGCTCCAGACAGCTTGACACACTGGAGGAGGATGGTTTGAAGTTTGAAAAGTTTATAACCCACAAATCCTTTAGGGTGACACCAGTAAATTAAATGTCTTCTTCTTAGTATGTTAAAAGGATGGAGGGAAAATAAATAAATGAAATAGAAAGGCTTAAGCATGCCAGTGGAATAAATAGACCTTTTTATTGGTTTATATCCATCAACTAACTGACAGATGAAGTAAGTAAAAACAACATTATATGTATTTAATTACTTTAGCCTTAATTAATTATGGGGTTTCACTGCTCTGTCTTTCAATATTAAATGATTAAATATCCGTTTAGTGTTTTTTATTTGCAACATTGTCTTTTTAATTAAAGTGAATCTCACATCAGTACTTGAGCAGTTTGTATTTTATTTGCACTTTAAAGATGGCACTTTCAAAATCAAAGATCTCTTCCAGTGTAGGAAAGATGCTGTTGAAATGAAAGAGGCATAGGTTGCAATATTAAATATGAACAGAGGGACAAAACAAAGCCTGATATGCAGTTGGTCGAGACAGTACAGCAATTTACAACAAGCAATTGCATGTTACAATCCAGTAAAAACAAATAACTCAATCTCTCGCCACAATAAACGGAGAAAAGCCTTTAACATTTTAGGGGGGGGAAACTGAAGTTTTACTACACTTTAGAACTACTTTGTTGAACAATTCATATTTTCACTGTTATATTTACCATTGCCTAATGTGATTTCCAGGAGGTGCACTGCTTCTTGAGAATCACAGATCTGAGACCAAACCTAGCATACTAATTACACAGGCGCATCAAGCAACACATGGAAACAGCCATTAAAAAATATAATAATAATTAATAATAATAATAATAATAATAATAATAATAACAATAATAATAGTTTAAAAAACACCTTACATATGTCCAAGTCCATCACACAACAGCCATCATTGGCAGGAGATAAATTCTGGTACACTCACCAGGGCAGAGCTGCACATATCCATTTACAATAACCAAAGACAAAACAATAAAACTGAATTTCAGAATTTCATTTACAAATTAGAATCTCCCTCGGATGGATATTTACAAACAGCCTTGGTCAATGACAACACATTGAATAAAATAAAATGAGCACCCTGTTACTACTCTAAACTACCATCAAAACTGTGTGTGTATGTTTAAATTCTATGATCTTCTTTCAGAGTTTAATGAACGGTGTTTAACCTTCTGAACACATCTGTTTTGTATGAACACTGCCTGCAGTTCAGGCTAGTTCAACCAAAAAGTGTTGTCTTTTTTTGGTCAGTGTGAGAAGACACAATCAGGATATTGCAGATGTTTTATTTATGGTGAGTTTTGAAATTAGACGTGTAGAATACTAAAGTGTTTTAGAAGGGGAACCATGGTTCTGAGCTTAGTTTTGGATGGTTTTGCTGGGGAACAGCAGATCACAGATAAGAAGTTCAACAAATGTTGGAAAGTTGCCAAAACTCCTCTCAAAATCCCTATTATCTTCCTTCTTTGTGGGTTTAAGTCTTAATTCGAAAGGTGAAGCAGGATATAGGAGGGATTAAAAGTAAATTAAAAAAGAAAGCAGAAAATAGCACAACAATGGAAGCTAATGTGGAAAAAAGAAACTAAAAAAAGGACAGGTTGAAAACAAACATAGTAGAAGGAGGAGCTAAAGGAAACAGTAACCTCTATGTAGTTTCTTCAGTGCTGCTGTATAAAATTACCCAAACTCATCCATGCAACCAAATACTTCCAGTACAAACAAAAACTCGACCTGTCTTAAAAGGATCAGGTTTATTAGAAACAACTCATGATAAGTTCTGTAGCCTACAGACAACATTAACATGCCGTATTACTGCCAGTAGAGCATCACTGTAAACTCCTGCATTGCAAACATGTGACCTCACTTTAACAAAGTTGATGGCAAACAGCTACATAAAAGCCTCACAAGCTCTCACAACTCAATAAACCAGGATGCCTGGAGTGTATTTGGTCTCCCACCCACCTGCTGGAGCAACCGCAAAATGTCATGGGGTCTGTGCTCAATATTCCAGGCAAAGATGCAGAAATACAATTTGACAGCGTTGGGAACCAGACAATTCAAGTGTAAAGGATATTGCATAGCAGATACCGTTTTCCAGCCAAAGACCCTACACAAATAGAAGGACTTTAGTTAGAATATGAAAACAAAAAATCTAACCCCATCCCATCCTTTGGTATATTGTCCATTAAATTGTAACCATACTGAGCCAGGTCTTTTTCATCAACTGTAGTATGAGGCTTCACTATCCAATATCAACGTTCTTGTCTGCCTTATTGAGGTCAGTGTGGTTGGAAAAGTAAGTTTAACTTTATTGAACTGCGCACCCACACCCCAGCGGAAAATCTGGTTGCCACATTTTCTGTTATTCAAGTTGAAAAATAAGCTGCATTTCAAGTTGAAAGGAAAACTTTGGTAAAGGCGGATCTTCAGAAACAAACATTAGAGATATTAAAATAAATAACATACAGTGTGGAGCAATACAACATGTTCCTTGAGAAACACACAAAAAAGAGAAATCGGTTTCAAAGTGAAGTGCAGATAAGAGCTCTGTGGGCCTTGAGGGAATTGCCTTGACTCACAAACAGCATATCAGACTCTGTACTGATGACTAAAGAGGTGCCTTCTTTTCAGAGCTGTCTTTACAGCAGCATTTTCCCGATACTTTATGCTGTCAAGCCTTGACTGTTTAGGAAACCTTTACCTTTCATAATGTGCATTGTTTTCAATATGAGATTTACCGCACATTCACGCTCGACAATGTATGCAGCCAATTCACTCACTGACACAATGTCTGCAGAGAGTTTCTCCATGCATGTGTGGTACCTATTTATAGGAGTAAACTCAGGACTCCTATTCAGGCCCACAGGTATAGATGCAATAGATCTTGAATAAAACCTTTGAGCAGAAGAAACAGCAATCAATTGCACCTCAAGCTTCTGGAAAATATGTATTAGAGGAAAAAAAATATTACTCCATCACATCTGGGAACAGAAATATATAGAGATTTACACCAGCAGCTCTGCTACTGTAACCTTTTGCTCAGTGGTCTTCTCATTAACAGCACACACATTCCTGACATTTCACTGAAAAGAGTCACTCCATTTCCTTGGAGAAAACCCCTTTTTAGAGGCATCAGATATATCAAATTGAAAGACATTTATTCATATGACTTATGTACACCACTTACAGATCTCCCTTTAGAATGTAAATCTTTGACTTAATTGTCAAGGTTTTTTTTTTTTGGCCCCAGTGTGCCATCGTTCTTGAAACTCTACCGCACGAGAAAATCACATTGGCTCAAAGCTGTACCTTGTAGTAAATGGTTGTGGGTTTCTCACATATTAATGTTCCAAAGGGACAGTATATTTTGCTCCCACACTACAGAAACAAACCATTGCAAAGACGCCCACATACGGTGACAAGACGGTTATATTGGGACTTGTCCTCCTTGTCACTTCTTGTTAAAATTCTGCTTATTCAGGTGGCCAAGAATCAATTAATTATCGCTTAGAAGTCATTAGTTTCACGCAAACTCTCCTCCAAGTAGGAAAACAATCATCACTGTTAAAGCTTCATTAGTTAACCATTTTTTTTCTTTCTCCCCCAGACACTGTTTAAGTTAAAAATGATAAGTCAAGTCCACGAAGTCCCTGTCAAACGGTACATTAAATATGTCAATTTGATGAGGCGAGGTGAGAAATGATGACAAAGACGGACATTTCTTTATTTTTAATGGCTGTGGAGACTTAATCAGTCAACATCAACCAGATATAATGCTGGATGACAACGCTTATGTACTGCATGTGTCATCACAATCAAACAGGTACATGTAGTCACAGGGGGGTGAAGACCTTAGACAGCCATGCGGAACAAGGACAATTAGAGTTTACAGTGAGGCATGTTGATTTAGCTTCATGGACAGTGTGGTGGATTTATCATTAACCTGGTGAACTCTCAAACCTGCCAGGGAGTTTGAAAGGCATGTATATACACCATGTAGACTATATTACCAAAAGTATTTGCTCACCCATCCAAATGATCAGAATCAGGTGTCCTAATCATTTGGCCTGGCCACAGGTGTATAAAATCAAGCACCTATGCATGCAGACTGTTTTGACAAACATTTGTAAAAGAATGGGTCGCTCTCAGGAGCTCACGGAATTCCAGCGTGGAATTTTCATAGGATGCCACCTGTGCAACAAATCCAGTTGTGAAATTTCCTAACTCCTAAATATTTCATAGTCAACTGTCAGCTTTATTATAAGAAAATGGAAGAGTTTGGGAACAACAGCAACTTGGCCACGAAGTAGTAGGCCACGTAAACTGACGGAGAGGAGTCAGCGGATGCGGAGGCGCATAGTGCAAAGAGGTCGCCCACATCCTGCACAGTCAATTGCTGCAGAGCTCCAAACTTCATGTGGCCTTCAGATTAGCCCAAGTACAGTACGCAGAGAGCTTCATGGAATGGGTTTCCATGGCAGAGCAGCTGCATCCAAGCCGTACATCATCAAGTGCAATGCGAAGCGCCGGATGCAGTGGTGTAAAGCACGCCACCACTGGACTATAGAGCAGTGGAGACGGGTTCTCTGGAGTGATGAATCACGCTTTTCCATCTGGCAATCTGATGGACGAGTCTGGGTTTGGAGGTTGCCAGGAGGACGGTACATTTCGGACTGCATTGTGCCAAGTGTGGAATTTGGTGGAGGAGGAATTATGGTGTGGGGTTGTTTTTCAGGCCCCTTAGTTCCAGTGAAAGGAACTTTGAATGCTTCAGGATACCAAAACATTTTGGACAATTCTATGCTCCCGACCTTGTGGGAACAGTTTGGAGCAGGCCCCTTCCTCTTCCAACATGACTGTGCACCAGTGCACGAAGCAAGGTCCATATAGACATGGATGACAGAGTCTGGTGTGGATGAACTTGACTGGCCTGCACAGAGTCCTGACCTGAACCCGATAGAACACCTTTGGGATGAATTAGAGCGGAGACTGAGAGCCAGACCTTCTCGACCAACATCAGTGTGTCACCTCACCAATGCGCTTCTGGAAGAATGGTCAAATATTCCCATGAACACACTCCTCAACCTTGTGGACAGCCTTCCCAGAAAAGTTGAAGCTGTAATAGCTGCAAAAGGTGGACCGACATCATATTGAACCCTATGGGTTAGGAATGGGATGGCACTTAAGTTCATATGTGAGTCAAGGCAGGTGAGCAAATACTTTTGGTAATATAGTGTATATATCTTTGAAATAATAAAGAAAGATCATTTATCAGTATTGGAAACTGCATAAACAGAACAGAAGCAGATAGGTGGCAAGTATGGAAACAAATTAAACATGTAAGAACTAAAATACCTACAATATGAAAAGTCACTGTGTTTTTTTTTTCCAGTATGGGTAATACTTGTTGGCACTAGGAAAAATGCTGTACATGTTGACTGCAGGTTCATGATGCAGTTTTTTTTAAAGTGTTTTTTGGGGATTTTTTTCATTTTAATGATAGGGGAGAGACGGGGTGAAAGGGGCTAGAGAGAGGAGAGAGAGACATGCAGCAAAGGGTCGTGAGCTGGACTCGAACTCATGACCACTGCTGGCGACCTGCGCCCACATGGTAATGCCCTGACTCAGTTAGCTATACAGCGGCCAACTATTTTTATGGTTAATGCCTTTTTAACTGTATCATACTAAACAAAAGACATATCTGAGTTCTTTTTCTTTACATCTAGCCTGAACTGTGCCATTTCCACAGAGGTGCAGGACTTTTATAACTGCTGTGAAAAATGAGTTCACAGTGAGTAAAAATGTGATGAGAGCAAAAAAAAAAACACAAACTCCCAGAGACTGCTTGGGGTTCACATTAAACAGTGACCTGCTGATATTTATGCACCACTGCTGATTGGCTATTTCAGAACAGTGGTCTGCACCATTGATTTTACCAATAATTTGAAATTCAAACCTCAGTCAGATAAAGAATAAAACAAAGTAAGGCAGAGTAAAGTGGAGCAGGTAACCAAGGATAGAGGGCAAATACATTCACATTGTGACATTTATATTGGATGCCCAGCACAGAGCCATTGAAATTATACCATCAGTGGTCGACAACACAAGCAGCAACAAAAAACGCTAGATCGAAGGCGTCTATGACAAGCCCATGTCACGACAAAGAGCCCAACAAATATCAAACAACTTACCAATAAAGCTTTCATCTAGCAGCTGTCCATTTGAATTTTTGTGGCCTATGTGCAATTTTCAAAATGTCCAAAAGCTCCAACACGTGTGAAAATGCCAGACTCTATGCACTATACAGTGATGCAATTTGATCTTACAACACGATCCTTCTCTACTTTCAGTCATCTTGTTCTTATCAATGACATTATCTTTCTCTGTAGATTGTGAGATGAGGTTTGAGAGTCTAGTCTCCTCCGTATATGCATGGTGATAGTTTTTAATTAACTCCAAAAGGCTGAAATTGCATTTTGCATCCACATTCATGTCTAGTAGTGTTTAACAATACAATACAAAACACAGAGAGTGGGCAGATAATGACTGGCACAAACCTGACTTGCTATATTTTGTCACAATCGAGACTCTCTAATTAATTTTATCCAAAATATTCAATTAAACAACAAAACAAAGCTTCAGTCAGGCAGTGTTGCAACTGGAGAGAAAGTCCCTCCTCTACAGCATAGTCATAAAACCCTTTTAATCTTACCCACAACACTTCTTCTGTCCTTCTTGTATTTTGTCTCATTTTTTCTCATTCATTCTCTGCAGCAACTACAGACCTTACTTGCAGACATCAATGGCATCAATACGTCTTACTTTTCTGGTTTTAGTCCTTAAAGTAGTTTATTTTCAAGAAGAAGAAAAAAACAAAACCTTGAGGACACCATTATTGCAAACAGACAAACAAGCTACTGCTCTTTTTTGATCAGCTCTCCCTTTATTTCAGTGTCCACCGTCAGTGGAAAGAAGAGATACAAAATTGGGTGAAACAAGCAGAATGTGGATCGCCTCAACAAGGAGACCAGCCAATTTGAGTTCCCTGTCAAACTGGGAAAATGACAGGCAGTCGTGATAGGTAGTGGATTTAAACTTTAGTGGAGCTTCAATAAACAACACAGTGGTACAAAAAATATAGTCTTTCTTTTGTTTTGCTCTTGGACAATCCAACAGGAAGACCCCAAGTTATTAGTGATGGCAGGCGAATACACTGCATGGGGCCATCGGTGTCTAACTTTTGTGTAAATGGATGAATGCAAGGGGAAGCTACTAGAAAAGTTGAAAAAAAGCCTCAAGAAAGCCTCACTTTCCAAATGCAGTTTGAGTTTGAATTTGTTGCCATATTTGCTGGTTGAAGCTGAAGTGATGGAGCATTCCTTCTAAGCTTCCTGCTTATATTGAAAAACTTACCAAATACAAGTCGATCCCTGTGTCCACAGCACTTCTATTTTTCTAATCTAGGCAGCAGTGTCACTTGATTGCAGAACTTGGGTGTGGTATGAGGGATAAAGGGAGGAATGATTGAGTTGCATCAACTATAGAAACCTTTCTTAGCCCCCGTACCTGGCAGGTGATCACACTAAAAGAAGAAAAAAGATCAGGTAATTTGGCTTCTTTTGACTGCAGGCAATCCTTTGGTATTTTCTAAGAGCTTTACACTGGAGCGGGGAGGAGAAAGGATAAGAAGGTAAAAGGGGTCTGCTCAGACTAATTGCCTAAGCGGTAGATCAATATCTGAGCTAAGAAGGAAAGACCACAGCTCAGTGACGAGACAGCCAATAGGTCCCAAGAGTTCAAATGTTCCCCTGGGTTGAGATTTGTCATTCTTACTGGAGCTGTGAAGGTAAAACAGAAAAAATGTGGTGAATATTATCCGATTGGTTGTTGACAGTTTAGGCGATCAAGCATCTCAGGGTGGAAGTACTGTCTTAGGAGAAAAAAAATGCTTTTAATCCTAATTTTTAACCACAAATGCCTTCTAGAACCAATAAAGTCCTCTCATGTAACAACAGGCAAGTTAATTTTTGGTTTAGCAGTATCTTGATTAAGCATTATCTCACATGTCTTTCTACTAACTGGCTGTCTGATTCACACATAAAGCACAATCTAGTTGATCTGCCCGTGTCTGCTTTCTCAGCCCTCTTTTTTCCTGTTCGTACGAGTTAAATTACACTCATCACACTTTTGTTTACTGAGTAACAGAGTGCAGTACAACAACATATTGTAATTCTCATGGGGTTGGGGATGGGTGGGTGAGGTTGAGCATCAAATTGTGCATGCAGGCAGCCTCGCTTTTGCATTTTTCTTCCACTTTGATTTGAAAGCTGCTCACTTCAAAGCACCACCCAGTTATCCATACAATCATTTAATTAGGAGTTATGAAGTTTTTTCATTAAAGAGGGCCCCTTGTGGAGTCCCCAGCAATCATTAAAATAAGTCACAACTGAGTGTATATTAGATTTACAGAGCTTTATAGATTGTTCACTCTCAATGTAAATGCATAAATTATGGATTTTTTGCACAGCTATGCTTCCGACAAGTGTAGACCCAACACAAAGTAGGGGAAATCAAATAGCAATTGTCCACTACAACATAGAGTGAACATCATTAATTCCTGTTTTTGTGTGTTGACAGTTATCCCCTTCGGAGGACGGTGTTCTGCGAAAATAACATGCTATCAGAATGCTAAATTTCCCCTGCGTTTAAATGACAGCACCTTCTCCAAACAAAAGGGAAACCTTTCTGGAACTGCTTACAATTCCTGCTGCAGAAGTGCAGAGAGGGCAGGAGATGGAAGGCTTTCTCTTCCTCCTGAGGTTTTGGAAGGATATAGCTGGACAAAGGCGGCAGCGGGTGAGGCGGGGAGGTGTTCCTGCAGACTAATTGCCCAGAGCATGGCAGGGCGATAAAGCAACTGGCCAAGCAGAGTGGCGGCCATGGCAGTGAAAAGACCCCGCTCATAGCAACATCATAAAAGCTAATTACCGTCATACAAAGAGACGCCCCTACCATTGTGCCATTTTCGAAAGGAGCGGGGAGAAAAACAGTGAGAGAGCGATGGATGAAGTGAAAGGACCTGCAGCAATAAAGACCTAACCAGTAACAATTAGTCTCCAGCACTGCTAATGAGAATGGCAAGATAACACGTGGGGCTAGATTTAAACAGGGGGGTCCTATAGCGTCTCTCCAGGGCTCAATACTCTCCCTTGCCAATAATGGCTAAGTCCTCCTGGCTTCAAAGGTAAGCTAGAGAGAGAAGGAGGCACAGATCCTTCTCCTGGCCTGTGTGGGTAATAAAATCTTGAGCCTCCATGGCCGGTGGCACTGGTATGAGTTACGTGCCGCAGGGTGGAGGGATACTATCTGGGGAGACAGGTGGAGTGCAGTTAACTAGGCAAACCAAATGCCTGGTGGGTACATTACATATAGCATCACTTGTGCAGATATATCATAGCAAGGTTGTCATATACCATTGGGGAGGGGGGGAGTAAAGGAGATATTTGAACTGGCTCTGGCTGTAAGAAATCAAGTAAATATTGGGATTTGGGAACAAGACCACCCGGTATACTATAATTCAACTACAAATTGGCATGGAACTGGCGTGTCCCTGTGCTGAAGTACTGTACATTTCAGCAAGCATTATGTACTATGACTTTGATGAAATGCCAAATTAACCTTTTTAGTGTGTGTTGAGCCACAATCATGAGAATTCCGCTTGGACCTAATCCACATTTGCATGTTTAGCGTAGCTGGCTGAATTAGCCATTCACAGACAATCATTATTTTTTGTGCCACCTAAGCACATATACGTTGAGGTTGTGTGGGGATGCCGGTGTGCTGATGTGTTGCTGAAACAGACACGGAGTGCTCTGCATGATGTAAAAACCCTTCAGTTGGGACAGCGCTGACATATCTGAGATAGGAAGGGAAAGGAGGAAATATATAGAGAAAAGAAGTCTTGGTGTCATTAAAATTAACAGAATGCCAACAGGGGAAGACCTCTCTCTCCATCTCTCACTGTTCAGCCAGTCATGGACCTGGGGTTATGTAAAGATCAGCCTAATTAAGGAGAAAGCCCTGATGCAGTCAAAACCAGTAGAGTGTAAAACTGGGCGTAAGCAATGTGGTTATACCACCCCAGTCTCCCAAATATTACATTCTAATACAATTAAACAATTACGTTTTCAGAGAAACATTTGCTGTCAGATTTCTTGTTGTATCACAAATACATTTCAAATCAACATATCTTTGACATTTAATTTTTTGATATACTGTTGCGTCTTTTCAGGCAACCAATTATATATTTATTGGGTGGGACTCTTCACGCTTGTAATGGCAGAAAATGGAGGAGAGGCTTTAAACATGCTGTGAAAGCCATGATGTTTTGATATCTCTAACTATGTTTTGGTGCCTTAACTTAACCAAACATCAAGAGAAAACACAACTGAAGTCTGAGAATAATCATCCCACACAGGACCAGAACCACAGTACATCTAACTTCCTACTGAAGACTGTATGGCTCTGGTGAAGGAGAAGCCTTCACCACTACATCAGTTTAATTCCAAACTAAATTAATTTTCTTTCAAAAGAACACAGTTGCACAGGAACATGTGTTTTTTACAAGGTTGCACCTACACATCACCCTGACACCGATTTTTTTTTTCTTTTATGACATGTATTTCAGCACACTACTACATGCCCTGTCAAAGTAAGTCTTTAGAAACACTTTCCTGAATGCTCACAGCAGGTAAAAACAGCTTTAAGATTTTTGCTCGAACCAACAGCAAGGTTAAGGTATTTTATGGTGAAAAACCAGTGGAGATGTGAGAAGAAAAGCAAGAATGGAAGGTATTTAAAACATACACACAGATGCAGTACATACTCCCTTCTTCCCCGTATATACCCCACCATACAACATATAGACGTGTATAACATTAGCCTTCAGAAGTCCACCTGCATCCATCAGGGAGCAAGCGGATTCTTTGATAGTGACATCCTGGAGAGAAGGAAAGAAGCAGCAATTCCAGCAGGCCCAGACTGTAATGAGGGGGCAATGAGGTTTGAAGCTGCTCATTACCAACACCTCGAGCTGCAAGAAAGCCAGGCTGACAGTCGCCAAGGCAAGAAGGGACCCTGGGAGGACCACCACAGGTGGTAGAGCCACTGGAAGGAACAAATGTAGGCCGAGAATAGATATCCCCTTCAGGGTTTCAACAGATAGGAGGTTTTTCTTCAACATTAATTCCTGTAATTCTGGCTTCAACCTGAATCTATTTGAGTGAAGAAAACAGCATTTAGGTCATTAATAAAATCATGTCCAAAATAAAGACATAATAAGGAGATGATGATTAAAGGTTTGGTGTCACACTATATTAAAATATGGCTGCTTTTTCGAAAAACAAATAGGGAGAGGTACAGTTAGCTTCACACTGTTTTCTGTCTTTTCAATGTGGAGAAGGGCCTGAAACATCACTTAAAACGTCATGGAACATTAAAATGAAATTCTTTAGGGTTAGCGCTCGCTGAGGGCATGGCAACCTGCACAGTGCATTTATTGAGAAAGGAAAAACTCTAGACTACTGCAGGATGTGGAGGATTAATTTACCAAAACATTACTGGACAACTGATTGGATGAATAAAACAATATAGATTTAATTGTGGGTTTTACAGACCATTATAATGGTGCAGTTATGAGTGTGCAACAGGGGCAGACGGCGTTGCCTGGGTCTGGCTTTTATTGACTGTCTACATATTTGAATATATCCTAATACCATGCAGCAGACATATGCATGTTTCCTGTTCCTCTTGAGCATGATGCCATTAGGATGTTCTTACAATGTTGTCTATGTGGCACATCTTGAAGAAGCAGACTGACTTTTGCTTTACAATTATTTCTTACAACACAAAGACTATTTTTTAAAATAAATACTGTAATTTTTATAATTAATTTAGTTTGGCATAAACAAGTTAGTTAAGTCAAAGTCAAAGTCTTTTTATTGTCAACACTGCGATATGTACAGGACATAAAGAGCATTAAAATTGCTGTACTCTTCAAACCCTCAATGTGGACGGTAAACATCAGGTAAAAAAAAGACATTACGTAAATAAAATTCTACATAACAAACCAAAAGAGCATTAAAAAAAAATACAGTTAAATAAGTTTTTTTAATATATATTATATAGGCTGAATGTGTCTTAATTTCACTTTGCACAAGAAGGCAAGACTTTGTTCAGGGATAGTTGGATCCGACGTGCCAGAGTCTATGAGGGTTAAACGCCTTAAAAAATAGGAAGAAAATTATTTTTTGCAATCTTTTTTTTTTCAAAATTAGGCTAGCCACTATAAAATTGACATCTACAACAGGCCCAACTTGCCCTGTAGTTTCCCTCACTGTCCTTTCGATGTTCTCCAAGTCACTTGTTCCGTATATTACCTCATTAGCTGCCCCGTGTGCAATTATCTTGCAGTCAGTTGCCAGATCATCTCATCTGCTGTCCATTTGCAGCGCTCCAGCCCTTGTGCTTGTTACCTGCCCGCCTATGCTGACTACAGCCTGTTCCCGGTACTATTTGCCTGTCCCCTGCCTGCTTTGTTTGACCTCATGGACTGATTTCCTGTCACCGAACGTTGCTCTGATTATTTACCAGAAGCTGCCTACTCATTTTATTCAGCAAGAGGGCTCACAGAAAAAGCACCCCCGCCCTTCCACCAGCAGGCCCGTCGTACCCTGGATTTTCTGCATCAAGTACATGTTGAGTTCAAACTTTTGTATAGTTTGAATCTCACATGGCAAAGGCGGACTCCACCAGTAACACTGAAAACTGTAATCCATTACCCCACCTGCATCAATTCATCATGATGCAGGTGCATCGGGAACAGATAACCAGTTATATGGCTTGAAAACATGAATTATGTAATAACTGGTCACCCTCATGTCGTCTGCCTCTCCCGTCTACACACCAAATTTCTGACTAGCCCTGAGGTAATTAATACTTGTCAAACACCTCAATGTGCAACCTCCCCTTCCCCATTAAACACTACCACACACACATTAACAAATATTTCCTGGTACCACAGGAATGACGTTGCTAAATCAGCAAACCACCAGGCTAATTGACTCTTGACTGAGAAATCACAGAGTGAGATCTCACTAATTACCTGAGTCTACAGTCATATTAAAAACAACAAGCACGCATACACACACACGCGCGTGCGCGCACACACACACACACACACACACACACACACACACACACACGCACACACGCACACTTGTGTGCACACACTCAAGGTCCAGGAACATTTGTATTCAGAGTCATGGAAAACTGGAGAGGTTGGGTGCAGTGACAGGGAGAGCTGTCTGCCTTTCCACAACTTCTTAATTAACCATCATACCACTGGAACGGATGGCTTATGGAGAGACAGATGCAACAGGGAAACAACTGGTTCTCTGCGACGCAGCTGAGAGAATGACAGAGAGAAGGATAATTTACTATCCGAGCTGTGTTCACACCAAGTCTTTTTTTCTGCCTTAATTTAGCTCTCCTTTGCTTCATTTAACCACAATGGCATAGCAACATTAGTTCAGTATTTGAACTCAGGTGTAATCAAGCCATGACACTTAGACATTATGATTTTTTTTCCTGTTTTAAGGAAAGAAAATATATTGTGATGGAAGAAATTCCGCTGAATCACCTCACAAAACAATCATTTTGGCCAAATAAAGATAAATGTTGATAACTGGTAGCCAGCAGGCTTAAATGATAATGAAGTAAGTCTGCACTAGACAAATTGTGCCTTTTCCTTCTGTGTCTTGAACTGACTATACTTGTATATGGTGATCATAAAGGCAAATAATCTGATCTCATCAGTGTTAGATTACAGGCACTGAAACTTGAGTTTTGACAAGTTATTAGAAGAAGTATAGAAGCTGCTAACAAAAAACCCAAAATAAAGCTGTGTCTGAGTTCATATAATCTTTCTTAACTTTCCCATAGAAGAAACAAGAAATAAAAAAAATGTTCTTCTATGATTGCCACTTTTCAGCACCTTTCTAGAAAATACCAGCTGGAAGCACATGGGTTTTTGACATTGATTATTCTCATCTTTGTGCAGCACAAGTAGCCTCTTGTTAGGGCACCTGTACAACGGAAAGTGGAACGCTTGCGGAAGGCTTCAGTATCAGACATGTGAATTGTGATAATAAAGATTTTTGCTGAGTCATTTCTCGTGGGCTCAGTAATAAAAAACACTTTTTTGGTGTCTCTACAAAGGCAAACCTCTGCTTTAGACCGTGAGCTACATTCTGTGTGATGTATCAAGTCAAGCACCTGTCAGGTCAGAAAACTGTTCACTTCAGAGTAAGTGATAACACTAGCCATTTGTCAAAAATGATAATAAACAAATACACTTAAGATTACCTATGGTGATACTATCTGGACAAGCTTTGTCACCATGAAAGTAAGATAGAACCATCATGCTGGTCCTATTGTAGCTAGGACATAAGAGTTGATGAATGAATGTGACTTTGACATAAGAGATCATGGTTCATCTCCAAACTTCTAAAACTGCCAGTGCTGTTTTCCCATCAATGTTGACCAAGTACAAGTAGAGATGGTGAATAAGGAAACACACACACACACACATATATATATATATATAAACCATTTTTTTCTACATTTTTTGTGTGTATTTTGATTATCTATTTTGTTATTTGTGTAAAATGTGACAGCAAACTCCTGATTATCTGATCAGACAAATAACTGAATTCTGAATGGAAAATAATGCAAAGATATTCCAAAAAAGCCCCATGATGCTCTCCCTTCAGCTGAAAGCCCCAATGTATTTATGGTGCCCCATTATGCCACCATGACCTTGTAATTAATACTATACGGTACATGTTTCACATACCAGTCTGAAGCTTCAAAAGATGACCTGATGATCTCCAGCACAAGACACTACAAGATAATTCTTGGACGTCCAAATTAACAAGCCATGTAAATAGACTGCATGTCTCACAGCATGCTGCACGACATTAGCACTAGTTGATTAATATTATAATCAACTATCAAAATTCTGTCCACACCATGTCCAAAGAT
This sequence comes from Dascyllus trimaculatus, assembly GCA_024666655.1. Classification (NCBI taxonomy): domain Eukaryota; kingdom Metazoa; phylum Chordata; class Actinopteri; family Pomacentridae; genus Dascyllus; species Dascyllus trimaculatus. The sequence goes on from CM045446.1 coordinate 18,128,183, forward strand.
CAAGACAACAAACTTTACTTTTATTTAATTACTATTCGGCTGCGGTTTTTGTTTTCTTGTGGATAAAACAATGAGATTATTTTTCTAAAGTTTATCACAGTCAGGGGTTATTATGTGATATTTTGTCCTTCAACAGATTCAATTATTTGTTTTTCATCAGTGATATTACAGCATCTAAATTCACAGCTGTTACCAAAGCTGCATGAGCCCAGTAATCTCAAGTGCCATCAAATGATAAATGATGGATTCAGTGGCTATGGCAAGTTGTAATACTGGAGCAATCCAGCTGTAGATATGTGACCTACTAAAACCAATTCTGAAGAAGAAAAATGGTGCAGAAAGTCAAACCTTGAAAGACAACAGGATTGGTTCTTCGTATTTGCTATGTATGAAACCCCTTAAGTCTGAATCTGTGTTTCTGAGACAGTCATCAGCTTCAAAGTGAAAATGTTCAACTATGGCTTTGACTGTTTGTTTTATGATGTGTCTTCTACCTCATGAAAACATCATTTGGGCATGTTAACAAGGTAAAAAACTTTCATCAGATGTTCTCTTTCTCCATTCACCAATTGTAGTTATGGCAGATTTTTTTTTTCCTCCATTTGACATTTAATTTGTTTGGATAAGTTACTGTTAACATCTATATGCTAAACATAAGCACTCAATTTTATAATATCAGAATAAATAATAAATAGAACATTGATGTCCTTATTCTACTTTTATGTCTATTAGGTGCCTAATCTGCAAAACAGATAATATGGTCATCCTAAAATGCCAGCTTGTTTCTGACAATGCCTGCAGGAGAGAAAGAGTGAAAAATAAAAGGGTCAGGAGTGAAATATCTTTGGCTCAACATATTTATTCCTTCCTGAGTCTAACTACCAAATATGGTCACTCTGCTCCAGCTCACTTCCTCCTTTGTCACGCACACACACGAGTCCAATTGAGCCACATAAAGCTCAACAAATGCAAACCCATTTGTGTACATCCTTGTACTGGAGACACGCATGTATGCATCCACACATAACCATAAGCAGACTTCATTCACTTCCCGAGTCTGCGTTGCCCCAAACCAAGAGCTTTCACACTAGGGTGGTTTCCCAAGTCTGGCCCCCCGAGACAGAGTGTATGACCGGGCACTGTACAAGTATGTCTGTGAATGTGTGTCTATTTTGTGTGTAGCAGATGGCAACAGCCTCTCTGGGTGCCTGTGCTTTAGCCATGGTGTTATCCCAGTGGATGAGAGTGAAGAGGAGTCTTTTTCTTTGCTGCTGCTGACTTGAGTCCTCATATGAGTGCCTGGAACAAATGGATTAGAGAATAGTACAATCTGAGGCAGTAGCATGCCACCTCACTCCTACACCACACTGGACTCATCTCATGCCAATTCTTAGGAATCAAAGCTTTAAGAAAGCCTCAGTGGACTATGGTTATGTAAGGACTTAGTAATACAAAACTGCTTCCATATATTGCCGGAAGACATGTTTTAAGACTTTATTGGCTCTTATGCTTAAGCTTTGTTATCTAAATGCTTCATATGATACAAACTAGATCAATATTGTGTGAGACATATCGGTTAGTAAATACAAATTTTAATTTTCCACATCCTAGATCTTGTATATCACATTGGATATATGTGGCGTCTTACTTCAGGTGACTTTCTTAAGTGAAATGTGAAAATGCCCATTTATCTTGAAATAAATACATAAAAGACATTATAATAAAGCACTATAATAAAGACAAGTCAAGATAAGTCAATATAAGTCAAGTTGAGATAAGTCGAGTCAAGTTAAGTTAAACCGAACAAACAATCCTATAGACGTTTTTTTTTTCTCCTCACAACTTTAATTTGGATGTTATGCTTGCTTTCCCTGAGCCAAAAACAGTCAGGTTTCAATATACAAAGTAGAAGACTTAAATAGCAGAACAGTAGAGATTTGGAGAATGGGATTAACAACTACCATCTTAATAGACTAACTGAGCACAATTATTCTTTAAATGACATATTTACATTGTTTGATGGTATTTCTTGGTATTCATCCTCACAAAACAAGTTAAAAAAAACAGTACAACTAGCACTTGGATTTCAGTAACTAACTGGGTCTGTGCAATGAAGTCAAAAATGGAGCCTAATGTGTTGTAATTTGGGCGCAGAAGAGTTGGCATGAACAAAATTTTAGGCCAAAAACCTAATTCCAATCTAGCTGGACGCCCAAACTAAATACCTGATGTTGTCCCAATCGCTCCCAGCCCTCTTCTTTTCTAAATTATGAGGGCAAAAATGTTCCAGCCCTCACCAAGCACTGGCCTAGTTAGTCAAGCGTCATGAGCACAAAGGGAAAATCATAAAATCTGGTGTCAAAGAATGTGAGTTCCTAAACACTCCAATTGCTTTACATCTCTTTGTATTCTCTTCTTTTTGCATTGTCCAAAAACAACCAACCAGAAACAGCAGTTAGACCTAAATAAAGAATTTACTGACACAAAAAGGCTCAAAAGCCCAGGTGGAAGGAACAATTGAGTAAGTGGCACGATTATTGTTTAGTTTTAGGGGAGCATGGAAAAAATAGCACCCTGCCTTCCAACCTAACTATCAGTGACTGTGCCATTAAGACATGATGTATCATCAGTCACTGCTCTGAGGGAAAATAAATAATATGGTAAGGAAATGACTGCTATTGTAAGTGTCAGCATTCAACAGTCATTTGCTAGAATGAGAGGCTCTGTAGCCCTCTGTCCACCTCTCCACTCTGTCCCTCCTCCTCCCATCCCTTCATCTCCTGTCATCTGTCCCACCGGCAGCCTGTCCTTCTCAAGGTCTGCTCTGCCGTTAATCATCATTCCCTCCTCACGTTCTTGCTCGCAAGTACACACAAATACACGCAGGCACACAGTGTTAATCACTCACTCCTAACACAGTGCCTTGACTATAATTATTCAAAGCTGTCTGATCTTTTATCATTGCTCTTGTTGTGCTGGGAGCAGATTGTCCCTTAAAAACATTAAAAGCCTTGTCACTGTCCAATATTTAGTCTCACGTATTAAAATAAAATAAATAAATCATAAAAGAACACTTAACGCATTGATTTGTGGCTCACTTGTCAAGAGGTTTTTGTACCTGGTGGACTATGAAAGTTGGTCTGCAACAAAGTGAGACACTGACCTTGCTGTCTTGAAAATGAAATATTAAATGTGTAAAAATATAGATAATAAAATGTATGCTCTGTCTGGTTTATCAAAACAAAGGAGAAATTGGTGGAACTTGCAAAGAGGATATGCTATTCAAATAATTAATAGAAAGCAAAATGGACAAATCATACTCCAGCTATTAATATTATGGTAATTTCACAATATTAAAAAACACAACCTTTTATTGAGTCTGATGACAAAATCAAGTACATGTCCCCTCTTTAATTTTAGCATCTGTCAAGCTTTTTGGATCATTGTGGCCATGTTGTACCTGAACCTTTTAATATCTCAGACTCAGTGTACACCCCTGGAAGAAGTGGGATGCTGTCTTACACATTCAACTCAGGGGATAATTGCCTCGCAAAAGCTCTGCTGTACAACTCCATGAAAATAGATTTTTTTTTTTTTAAATATTTGTTAAAACATGGACAAAGGTGGTGGAGTGGACATACTGATTCAGATAACAGAAGTACAGTATATTGGGTTCACGATATTATTATCAAATGTGTTTGTTTCCAGGTTCAATTCTTGACAATAAGTGACTACAAAAATGATTAACCAATGCAAAATGTTGTCCACCTCAATACAAGATCCCTGCAGCAATTCTCGTCATTGTAAAAACTGTATTTCCAAATACAAATAATGCTTAAAAATTAGACAGCATTATTTGTATTTAGGGCTTGTTAGTTGTTAGAAATAACTAACAAGCCCCCTTGGTGGTTCTGCATTCAGTTTCCAGACAGTCTGTAAATTCAACACATCAATATCCAAATCTACTGTCAAGTATCAGGCTTCCAGATCGGGCGCTAAAAACAACCAAGCTCGATGCTGCACTCTCCAACAGACCTGATGGCTTGATTCTTGAAAAACGTACTGAGGTTTTCAGCCAATATTTGGTCTGAGATATGCAAGTGTGCAGCAAAGTCATCCTTCCCTTGTTACAGCAGGTTTAAAAATGTATCTCTGTGGCGTTAAAGCTGACAGGTTGAAAAACTATTTTGAGGCCAAAAGGGGAAAAAAAGAAAGAAAAAAAGCAAACATTACTGCAAAAAATGTAAGCACCTGCTGGCTGTGCAGGTTTAATAGAATTTCAAAATGACTGTGATCACTTACTAAGCATTTGACCATCACAGAAAATACTCCTTGACAAAAGAATTGAAGACAGAAAAGAAAGAATCAATTACAAACAGAACCCCCTGATTAGAATGGGTGCTGTGGGATTTGCAAGTATCCATACAAAATCTGCAAGCTAAAGATTATTTTGTCACTTTTGAGTGAAAGAAGCATTTTAGAGATGCATGTTGACTTGAATTCAGTGAGGTTTTCTAACTAAAGCAACTCCGGTCTCCGTGATCTTAAGTTCAGGGATAATGTGACTCAGTAAACAGAGAAAAATAAATAGTTATACAGCAGAATTGGGGGTAACAGCACATAGTATGGAGTCTGGCAAAGTTTGAGTGGTGTACCAAAGAAGTTCCTACAACTGCTTTAGTATTGTTCCATTTATGGGACAGGGAAACTATACAACAGTGTACACTCACATGTATGGTTCTGATCAATGACCAGCAGTGCAGGAATGACAGCATCAGATTTCAGATAAGTTTCATAACAGCATTTCATTGCTTCAAGGCGACTTTGCAGCTCTTGCGGAGTTAAGAAGTCTATACCCACTGCGATGACTGTTTTAAAAAAGGAAATGGCATTCAGCACAGTTCTACCTTAACTCTTCAAATACTGTGTCTTTCATATTTGACATTCCCTTTAGAAGGCACAGACAAGGCTTCAGCCAGGTGACAGGCTTTGATATGCTGATATCAGGATGTATGAAAATCAGGGAAAGACACCCTTGAATTTTCTGCATGTGACATAGAATTCCTCCCTCTCTATATATATCATTCCTGGTCTCTGTTCATTTTCAGATGTGAACTCCTATGAGGTCAAAGCAGAAGTACTGATGAGATTTAAGAGTTTTCAGCGAATGCCAGTTTTTTCCCACTAAGGACTACATCACTGTTATGGTTTCAAAAGTATTTCAACTACAGTATGTTTGGGAAACTGAAACTGAAAGTCAGTGGCAGAAGAGTTTTGGAAAACTTAGAATGTTTCCAACTTCACTTAAAATCAAAACGCAATGCCATAGTAGTAAGTAAAATATTCAAAAGGTTTTAAAGTGCTGAATGTTTTGTCAGACAGTGGAGATGATTAAATCAGGAGAACTACCTTGGAACTGATTCACCTGACATTAAGTCTTTCTGAGTCCAGACTACGGAAAGTTTGAATTAACTTTGAATGTGAGTCTGGCAAGTTGAACAGGAGTCCAAAAGAGAACCAATATGCGACAGCATACTTGCCGAAATCACCAGCTCAGCTCAGGCTCTGGTGATTTTACTAAGACACCAATTCTACAACAAATAACCAAAGAATTGAATTGAAAAAAGAGCTACTTAACAAATTTTTGGAGCGTAAAATTTAAACTAAATGGGGTCAATTCCTGCTGATTGTTAAATGCATGCAGTTTTCAACAGTCACCTACCACAGCTTCCCTATTAAGGCAGGAGAATCAAAAACACTTAAAGGGATTTGGCTGCAACTGAAGACATTTTACAAGAAACCTATGGCAAAGAAAAAAATTCTACTTTACTGAAAAAATAGGAATAATATCGCCACATCGCAATGGTCAGACTTGTTATCAGAATACCTTTGTCTGGAAACTGCCACATCAAAAACTTAATTTAACAGTCTGTGAGCACCTTTCCTTTTCCTTTGACCCATGACATAAGGGCAGTTCTTCATAAAACTCACATTGCCATTGCTCATGTTATATACAAAACAGTGCTTTTTTTAATATGTCTGTGCATACGAATGCTTCTTCTGAGGGGTCAGGCCTCTCCCTACGGTGTGGAGTGGTTTTAAGGAGCAGCAACACTGCCAACAACAACAACAAAATACAATAAAATAAGGAACTATATGAATTCAGCAGCCACAGTGGTTAGTGCTGGTGGGGTGGTGTTTGTCTTATTAGGGCTTTCTGATAAGGCCCTAATGCACCTCCATTGGGATACTGGTCTGTGAGGCTACTTGGGACTATCATGCCTATTCATAATTGTAATAAGAGTAATTTTCTGTCTAGTCCCATTCTTTTTTCCTTTTACTTCTTCATAAGATAAGCATACTTCCGTTGATCTCCCTATCCATTACCACTCCACGTACCACCTCTCATTGACTGGGCCAAACTGCTGACATACCACACTAGAAAGCCTCCAGGATTCAAACCCCTAACTTCATTAAGTACAATATTGACTGCAATTCAAGTCCTTGTAGGCAGATATTTCAGGCTATCGAAGAGAAGGGGAAGAAGGAATCTCAACAATCACTCGGACAAAACAATTGCATGTATAGAATCACCAGTTTGCTAACTTTGTTCCAAAATGAAGTTTAAACTACTTCTTTTCCTTCCAGGTTATACTACAAGATTTCATTTTATAGTCCATCAGCATGTGCTCCTTCCTGCCACTACATAGTTGAATCAGTACAACACCACAACTGACGTTTATGTTAAAACAGAGGATTGGCTTCTGGGGAGACTGGAGGGATATGGTCTTACCAGTGTTACTTTTGTCAATAAGAACTATGATGAAAAATAATTCACCAGCTATTTTTCAAAATGGGCATGAAACCAAAACTTAATAAAAAGTAATAAAAAAGAAGAAACCCAAAGTTCCCACCCATCAACATCCAGGCAGAAGAACACTAAGTGCTCTGGCCCTGAAGACAGAAGCAGATTACATCCTTGGCTAAAAACTAACAGCTCCTGACTAAGACTGGTTTTATTCCATTTTTTTTTCGCTCCAAGAAATAAAAAGCCTTCTGTACTACCACAAATCCAACATCACATGCACTTATAAGAACAAACGACGAACAAATGATTCAAACAAATCTGTCTCAGTATTCTTGTGTAGACTAAGCAAAATCAAATTTGAGTTCCTATAAGAATAGTTTCCAATTAGTCCCCACACCAACAATCACTTCATCTTCCAGTCTTTACTAGATCCAAATCAGAGAGCTGTGCTTACAAAAGCCTGATCAATGGTCGTAAATCTGCCTCTTCAGACAGAGCATGGAAGGATAAGAACAGTAGCTGCTTCTGACAGCCACTCGTAAAAAGACAGTGTGTGGGCTGAAGTGAATTACGATCATTATCATCAGAAAATGATATCATATGATACGTGCCATATGCTAAATGAATTCAATGTGATGTACATGTCTGAAACGACAAAGTGTTATCAATTTAATGTCGCAGTCATATCTGGCACACAAAATGTGACAATCATAACAGAATTGAGCAAAGAGTGAAAAGTATACTTTCTTTGCAAAACTGTTACAAACAATCATATCACTATTAAAACGTCTGCATCATAAACCATCCTGGCAAGTAAATGATTTCAATGAAGACAAAAGCACTACTGAATGTAGGGCTGGGCAATAAAATAATAGTGATATGTACGGCCAATGGACCCTTTGCTCCATGGAATGTTTGATAGTTTCACTTAAATGTAGCCATCAGAGGCAAACCACCACTGAAGTACATAACAAAAATGCAAATGTCACGTGCATGAACAAACCTAAAGCACATCTCCTTCTGGGTTCATAAACAGCCTATCATATCATATCCCTTGATAATCAAGTCCCTTTGCCCTCCATAGATCTACTTATGGCTTTGGTGCAGGTTTTCTGAGGCAAGCTAGCCTATGTTGGCCTGGGCCTCTTGTGACCTCCAACCATACTTGGAGGATGGCAGGGACTAGTGGTTGCCATTCCAAGATGGGCCTCATGGTCTAAAACTGCCCAAAATCTCATGTCCTCCACCACCTCCACCTGATGAATGACCTCTTAGCGACCTCCTCCAAGGCCTGATGTGCTTGATTTCGGGGTATGCAGGAAAGTTGGTGTGAAGTCTCTGTCTGGTGACACCTGGCCCAGGCCAGTTAATTTACTTCAACCAAGGTGTGGTCAAGCGGCTTTACCCTGATCATCCTTTGTGCACCTCAAGATTTTACTTGCTTTCCTCACTGAATATGTGCGATCCACAGGTTATAAGTTTGCTTCCTAAACCACTAAGCCACCACTGTCCCCCAATATATGCAAATATTTGTCGGCTTATACAGAAATGCAAGACATAGCTTAAACAAGCTATCAACGCTCTAAAGACCATTAGAGGATTAAAGCCCCAACCCCCATGTAATATGTACATTGGGATATATAAACACTGTAACAGGTGATTTTCTGTTGCAATCCCTCATGGTGAATAATTCTCTTTAATATCATGTCGTCATGTCCTATATAGTGTATTATGTTGTACTGTGAAAGAGTGCCATGCAGTGGCTGTGTTGAACAGGATGTGGCCTATTTTCTGTTTGGAGGAGACAGAGAGAACTAGTATTTCTAGCCAGATCCCATGTGACAGGCAGACATGACAGTGAGCCCAGCTGTGCTGAGGGGGATGCATTTCCTCTCTCTTGGCTTTCTCTCTCTCTTTTATTTCTAGTTCCTTTTCTCTCCATCTTTTAGTCTAATTTTTTTCACCAACTTTGAGTCTCTTCCCACTCGTTTCCTTCTTACCTGAACACAAGAAAATGGTTCTTCTCAAGAAGTCTTAATCTGTTCCCACCACCAAGAGCTACATTTATGTTTTATATAATGTCGTTGTGTCGTGCCTGCTCAATGTTCTCAGCTTTGGTACACTTGCATTTCAGTCCTGCTCAGACATTTATCCATCCATAGAAATTATGAATGAAAGGAAAGTATGATGAAATAAGGGCAGAACCTTTACAATTTCAGAAGCTTTTGTATCAGTCATAATGACTCACTGAGTGGTTTGATGAGTCTGAAAATGATGTGAATCATTTGCTAAAGTCTTCAGACACACAGGATCTCAACCTTTCTAGAAAAAAATTTAAAAATTAAAAAAACTTTCAGATTTTTTTTTTTTTAAACTACTTGAAAAGCACTTTAGAGTACTTTTCTATAGAGGTAGAAAATTAGCTTGCTATGTAGGAAAATTATGTCCATTAAAATCTTTGCGAAAGAACACTTAAGTAGCTCTGGAGGCTCATGGTTTTAAAAAAAAAAAAAAAAAAAAAAAAAACAGACAAAGAATTGAAACCCAGTGAACTCCAACCAGTTTTTGGGTGTTTGTTGCTCCTGTCAGACTTTTTTTTCCAATGTGAGCTCATTGTTTACTGCAATATAAAGTCAAAGGAAACAGCACAACCATGGCAAGAAGTAGAGAGAACTCAAAATCATTTTGTTTTTACAGAAAAACTAATTTATGATGCCATAAATCATAAAAAAAACTAACAGAAGTTAAATGTTTTTAATAACTGTATTGTACAAAGCATATTAAAAAATAAAATCAAATTACATAAAACTTGGACTCAACATGTAAGACACTGGGAAAATGTGGTTGTTTTACAGTCTACAGATATTTTATTGCCATTTACATTTTAATTGTTTTTATTTGTTAACTGTATTTCTCTTCTACTATATGTATAAATATATATATTTTTTACTCTGGTAAATGGTGCAATTTTGCCCTGTTTTGAAAAATAAAACAGGCCTTTCAAACCAACTAGTGCATTTTGGGATAAAGATGGTTAGGCTTGCTGTATTGTGTCCACCACATATACATGGGAAAAAAGGGAGTGAGAGAGTTTCTAGTTGATCAGATGTGTGTTTAAAAACAGCCCACTAGCACTAAATAAGTGCTAAGCAAACAAACCCTGGATGTGCTCCGAGTTCTTCTGGTTCCCTGCCTTCTTCCTTCGCAACTGACAACATCAGAACAGCTGCCTTGACTAAGCTAAGGCTGACATGAATGCTGAGGACAAGAAGAGGTAAATAATAATACTACTGAAATACCAGAAATAATGAAATCCCTTTACAGATGTGAAGACAACAAAAGTTGACTCTTCTCTTCTTCCCCCGTCTTGCTCCATCGCTATCACCTTCCACCGCCCCCTCAGCTCCCTGTATTCCCCCCTGTGTGGAATTACTGATGAGGTATATATAGAATTATTGATATGTTACATCAACTGGTGGAAGCACCTAATCTGCGAGCACACTGGGGAACACTAGAAAAAGGCGGCACGTGGGATAGGTGAGGAGAGCATACACAAAAGACACATGATTATGGAATCAGTCTGGAGCACAACAATGCATTGCATTACAAAGTTCAAACTGCGGTATATCGACAAAAACACGCATATAAAACCTCAGTTTGTACATAGGCACTGAGCTCAGAGGAGTTTAGGGATGAATTGTGTGTGCTTCTGTGTTCTGTAACAATATCAGGGACTGTTTGAACAAAAGTACGCAGCTCAACACCTCTTCAGGCAGACGGTCCTCAATAGATTTATGGAATTAAAGTATTAGCCATCTAATTAGAAAGAGGGCAGAAGGGAGAGGATACACATATATTGTAATAAAACATCACGTATTTATGCAAATTTCTGCATGCTAGTCAAGGATTTTAACCTGAAGTTAGCATGTCTTTTACCCTCTTGAGACTGACTATTTTTAGGAGGCATATGCACACACACACACATCTATTTGATATCTGTAACACATGCTGCAGAAAAGCTAACAGTTCACATTTGTTAGCTGAAAAAATGGATATATTGACATCAATTGTAGGTGGAGCACGTTTGAGAACATCAAGCTTATATTTCATTTCTTCTGTGTCTTTTGAAGTCCTCTGTTTTTTCCCCCTCAAGCATGTTGTCTTTATTCTCTCCTTTACTCTTTACCTCAATCTCTCATCTAATCAACACATCCATCCTCCCTTTGTTTTTTTTCTTCTATTTTTGAACATGATGACAGGCAGAGAGCCGCCGACAGCCGCCTGTCCATCTGCAGCGTCTCCCTTGTGATGCTACCGTCGGAGGAAAAAACCTTGAGGCTCGTACAAAGTGTCAGCTTTTCACAAATGAGGAAAAACTTGCCTTGTGTTAGGACTGCAGGTTTTAGACATTGCACAGCGACCTGAGAGGCTGAATTCGGGCCCATGGTGATATTACTCTTGTGCAGCATACAAAGGGCCTTGTCACTGCTCAGGGAGAATGGACAAATAAGGGGAAGGAATAAGAATACCAAAACAACAACAAAAAATACTGCTTTTATTTAAGCAGGTTTTAAATCTCCTGTGGGCTTAAGTTAGAGTTTGATGTTGGTTTTTAAGATCCAATGCCAATGTGTGTCTGTTTTTTTTTTTTTAAATCTCATCTAAGCTTTATTAGAAGGTGCAAGCTAAAAAAAAACACACTGCAGAGAGATAGCTCTTGAGTGTGCAGACACTGTGGGAATCTCACAGCTAATTAGGTTCATGTATGTGCAGCAGCACTAAGTGCAGACATGAAGTGGATAGATGTTGGGTAACTAATAAATGCACTCGCAGACAGTCACATCACTGGTCTCAGCTCTGAAACAGCTGAGTCAATCAGAGTGAAATACGACAACATTGACTCAACAAATGGATTTTTTTTCTACTTTACACTGTTAGTTGTCAAATCACATTATAATTAATGGGTTTTTCAAGAATAAATCACAAGATGCCTCATGTGCTAAAAAATTATACTTAAAAAGGAAGCCGTGACGCACGAGATTAATGAACCGTGGTGATCCGACATCTTGCACATAAACATGTAGAATACTGAGCTGAAAGTGGCCGTTCTAATATGTATGGCATAGATATTAATACAGTCCGCTTTCCCAGTGTTCTTGCTTTAACCCCTTAAACCCCAAAACCCACTGGTGGGTTCAAATACATTTTTTTTTGTTAAATACCAAAATTGCACTATTTATCAGAGCAACAAAGTGTTAAAAAGCAAAAATTATGTGTAACCTTTTGGTTTTATTGTGAAAAACAACCAAATCCAAGCTTAACATTGTTGTACTCCATCAACTTTACTGTATTCTATTAAACAAAATGTCAAAAGAAACAGTTTGCAGTCACCAGATTCTGCAAAAGAAAACTAAAAATCCAAGAAATAAGAAATCATTAGTGACTCAGCTATGATGTAACCAAAATTGTGAAACATTTCAGCTGAACTGGGCTGAACTGCAGGCTGTGTTTACATTAAAGACAGAAGCAAATATGGAAAGAAATTAAAAAATATCAGTGAAAGTTTTTTTCAGTTTTGGTCACACTTGTGGACACTAAAAATGACACTGATTTCAGTTTTTTATTTTTATTTTATAGGATGAATAATTCAAGATATTGAACATTTTTTGTCTTCTATATAATTTATGGCATTATAAATTTGTGAAACTGCACAAAAGACACTGCTGAGTTCCCTCTGCTGTTAGCCGCAGTTGTGCTCCTTCCTTAGATCATGCAGGATTTAAACTTCAGCAAAAATGAGACCACAGTGAGTAAAAATGCATCAGGAGCATAACATGTCCAGAAATATGCAGGCTTCAAAAGGTTAGCTAACATTAAATTTTATGACCAAATTGCCAAATTGCCTCCATTTGGGTTTTTTGTTGGACTACCACACACATATAGTCTAAATGTGTAAAATAATACACCATCTCCTCCGCCTACATAAATCCCCTGCACGCTACCACACATTATCCATCACCTTTGCTTTTACCTGTCAGCATGGACTCTCACACACAAAAAAGGCTTTATTCGGATGGTCACCCACTAAAGTTAATTCATTTTTTGCCACCACCTCCCTGTTGATCTCTTGTTCGTAGCTGTTGGCTTCCGTTCAGTCTCCACCCCCGCCACCACCTCTTCCTCTCTCTCAGTGGAGCAAATGTGTTTACCGATGGTCTCTTAATACACCATCTCCTCCGCCTACATCAATCCCCTGCACGCTACCACACATTATCCATCACCTTTGCTTTTACCTGTCAGCATGGACTCTCACACACACACTGCATGCTGAAACTCAATCTTGGATGTTACATTTCCATCCATGTGAGCTTTCCCCAACACACACACGGTACGTTAATGGTTAAATGGGCCTTGAATGAACAAAGAAAGAAAGGAAGAAAAAACAGCACAGTCAAAGAGTCAGTGAACAAGCAAGAACAGAAGAGGACACACACACACACACACACACACACACACACACACACAGCCTATTCGACTGGTTGCCAATACTCTTAATGAAAGAAGTGATGAGTTATTGACAGCTGCTGTGTATCTAAAGCTGCTGAGGTGTCTATTGCCGTCTCCTGTGTGCTGACACACACACAGACACACACACATACACACAGACACAGGTGGCCCTGGAATTTAGATCTAATGTCCGATACAGCATTCCAAGCAAAACAGTTGTGTCTCACTGAGTGTGTGTGTGTGTGTGTGTGTGTGTGTGTGTGTGTGTGTGTGTGTGTGTGTGTGTTATTGGCAGTGAGTGAATATTGAGCACATCATCTTTGAGCACACTGGTCCATGAACACTGTTTATGTTGAGCTGAGCCTGTGTGTGTGTGTGTGTGTGTGTGTGTGCGAGCGTGTGTGCGTGCAGGCATGCACATGTCTGCATGTCTGCTTTGGAGCTTCAATAACGCCCAGTGTGTGTGTGTGTGTCGGTCAGCATCTTTATGCAATGTACAAGGAGATATTTGAGCAGCAGCCGGTTTAAGGGCCCAATTATAGCCACTGACTCAATGCGCTGCTGAGGCTAATTACTGGATTTACAATAATGAGTATATGTACACAATTGTCTCCCATCACCACCACACATACACACACACACACACACACGCACACACAACAGCAAATCTGCTGTTGTAGGAGCCATGAGGGCCCATGAAGGATTCGTGGTTTAGTTTGATGACTCCATGCGCACCCCTAAACAAACATAAAATTAACAAACATATCCACCCCTGTGATCCTCCATCCTCTTTCCTCTCCTCCTCCTCTCCTCCTCCTTTCCTCCTCCTTCCTCCTCCTCCCCTCGTTTGGTGTGAAATTAAACATTAAAGCCCAGCAGCACATGAGTCAAGGTGCTTAATGATGTCGACTTCCAAATAAATTTCTCTGGAGAAATAGATAAATACAGTGAGACAGGTTTAGGGACAGAGGAAGAGAGAAGGGAACTAATCCACAGTGTGTTCTAACATGCAGTACAAAGGGTTGTAAGATGACTGAAAGCACGAACTATACAGTACCTACAGTGGCTCAGCTTCACCTCATATCGAGGTCATGTTGAGGCAATGTGCAAAGGAGGTTTTCAAGCTACACTTCTGGCAAAACTGCACAACAAACCGAAGTCTGCAATCATCGCATCAGCCTTGATCATTTAAACTGCAGAATTTTACCTCACCTATTTCAGAGAATTGTCAAAACCGATGCAGCGGACTAAGATAACCTTACTTTCAGTACTTAGTATAAATCCCAAATCTCCAAAACCCTTGAATCCTACACCCTTAATACCATCTTCCATTATCCTTTCTTGTATGTAGACCACCATCACAATAACAATGCAACATGCAGATGTTTGTAGGGAAAACATTTTCGCCATCAAAGCTCAAGGTGAACACAAACTGGCATCTGTTATTTACCACTATTTAACACAATTTACACTTAAGGCTTGGGAATGTCATCTGTTTCAAGTATTTGGTCAAATACCAAAGTATTAGAATTTAGTAGTGCTATAAAAACAAAATATTGAGCCGAGGATGGTCTTAGATTAAAAAAAAGCACCAAAGAAAATAAAAGAAGTCTTGTCATGATTCCCATTGCAAACTGTTGCAGTAATCCCTACTGTTAAGGTCGAGATAATTCAGTTTGGATCAAAGTATCATGGACAGACTATGAAAAGTAAACAGAAAAAAAAAATACTCTACACACAGACCTTTAAATACAACAGAATAATTAAAATGCCTTTTTTAGGTTCATTGATGTATTTTTCTTGCTATCTTCCCAGCTCAGGCTACCTATTCCAGCTTCATTATGCCTAAATTTTGCAATCCTAACCTTACCTACAGTGCAACTCTAAAATTAAATGAAGGGTCATCCAGTGCTATTTTGTGAGTCATTGCTAATCATGTGTAAATAAATACGCGTGATAAAAATACAAAGAGGCCTGATGTCATGCAGTGGTGGAATGTAAGTGCAATATGACGATGACCTTGACCACAAAGCAATTCTAAAATTAAATGAAGGGTCGGTACACTGTTTAATATTACTATGTCAAACAACTGATCAAACACAATACACCATTTGTCAATGATATAGGAAAGAAATAGATACTTAGCAGGTTTGCTCTCATGTCTAACATAGAAACTTTAATAAGGAATAATTAAAATGAGTTGAACACTACTAGCACAAACAGCAATCGAGTCACTACAGATTACTGGACCAAAACTGCACATAGTGTAAATAAACCCACAGGAGATATATATATATATATATATATATATATATATATATATATATATATATATATATTTTTCTTCTTCTTCTTCCAATCTCGCGTTCCATCCTCCGGTCGCTGTACCGATCTGTATTTACTGGTCAATCTACGTTCCGACTCTCACCTATTGTCATGAAGTTTAGGTTATGACCGAAAGAACGAGATCCCGGATACAAGTGGCTGAAATGAGTTTCTTCCGCAGGGTGGCTGGGCGCACCCTTCGAGATCGGGTGAGGAGCTCGGAGTAGAGCCGCTACTTCTCCACATTGAGAGGGGTCAGTTGAGGTGGCTTGGACATCTGTTCCGGATGCCTTTGGGACGCCTCCCTGGGGAGGTGTTCCAGATAATGATAAAGATGATGGATGGATGGATGGATGGATGGATGGATGGACGGATGGATGGATGGATGGATGGATGGACGGACGGATGGACGGACGGACGGACGGACGGACGGACGGACGGACGGACGGACGGACGGACGGACGGACGGACGGACGGACGGATATTTCTTCTATTTACAAAGTGGCTTGATGTGGTGCCTGATGATGAGTTTTGAGTGTAATATGGCTGCTCGAAACCAGTCAGTGTTGAAAACATTAGAAAACTTCTGTATTTTTAATAGCAAATGCAATAGTAGCATTTAGATACTGTAAGACTGCCATCACTGTAAGGGTAAGTATTCACATTTTGGATGTAGGTTGAGAGTTGTAAACACTGCCAGACAACTCGGTTTTAGTTCACTTAACTGACCTCCACCCACAGCCGCTGATCTTTGCCTACAGTCTCCTGTCCTACATTTGCTTGCTTGATTATAATGTTTTCACTTTTTTCCGCAGTATGGCTTGGGTTTAATTTTCTTCTTTGGCAATGAACCACGTGTTGTTTAAATCTCACGTATACAGTACTCATATACATATATATGTAACAGCAGTTCTGACACATAGAGCTGATTATCCATTAAGCCTCTGAACTCACCAAAGAAATCACTATAATTACACCATTTATTAAAGCCAGAAACTTCAAAAAAAGACAGAACCAGCATATTTGTAATTTCCTGACAGTTTCTGAACTAAATGTGTGTTCTGTCAGGAAAAAAAAACTAATCCAAACCTAAAACTGTGATATTTCATCAAACCCACTGTATTCTACATGTGTCATTTAGAGGGTGGTCAAAGATAAACCAATTTTAACTAAACAGACTCTTAAATTAAAAAATATATATTTAAAAAAAATAAATTAAATGAATGAATAAATATTCAGCAAGCACAAAGCTATTATAGTGAGTCAGCCAGGACCAACATTCATGCGACAAACATTCATGGACTTCTCAGATAAACTGGGTTGAACTGCAGGCTGTGTTTACACAGAGCAGGAGGGAAACAAGTGTAGAGGCAATTTTATAAAAAGTGAAAAAAATATCTATAGTAAGAAGAACAACCTTTTTTTTAAAGTATCGGTATTACTGTGAACACTTCAAAAAATGTCTAACATGTCAATTCCTGACTTTTTTTTTTTTAAAATGTAAAATTAAAAAAGTATATATTCAACTGTTTTTTTAATATGATTTTTGGCATTCTAACTTTATCCTGCTGCAAAAACGAAACAAAACAAAAACAAGAACAGAAACTGCTTTGGGTTTGGAGAGTTAATATAATATATTGCTGCCTACTTCATACAGCAATGCTGCTGTTGCATAGCAACATCAATGACAACAATAGATATCAGTTCAGAAATCAGAGGAGGAGACGCAGATGAAGAACGAAGTAAAGAAGTGGAAGTATAAGCTGTAGCTCCCCTCTGTCATCCTGGGCAATAAGACGGTGAGCTAGTGGTCCTGATGAGGAATGCTGTTGTGTGTTGCACAGAACCATGGCTACATGAAAACACTCTGGACTCTGTCTTTTCTATCAGTAGTCAATGGGGTTGCTGGCTTTGTAATTATTACTGAGGTAATATTGACATCTTCTTTTCATCTTAATCAAGTACTGAGAATGTTCCAACAAAGGGAATGATCAAATCAAATACACGTAATCATCAATAATATTCAAAGTGAAAGTGAAGTTGTTTTATTAGTTGAAAACTTGACGTCAGAACTCACTGAACAAATGTGTGATATGGGTACGAAAGCAATATTGCAAACCTTAATTAGCAGGTTAAAATTGAGTTTAAACATCCAGAATAAAAAGACAGAGATCAAGAGAGAGAGACAGACGACCAGTTCATGCCAAGGCTGGTCCATTGCACCTTTGGAGCGAATATGCCTGCAAGCGTAGTTGCGAAACAGTAAATTACATCTAATTACTCCTCATTGCGGCAATAAGGTGTTATGTCATTCTTCTGCATTTGTTAGTACAGCACATAAATATTACAGATGAGACACTAGGTAGCAATTTGGGACAGAGCTAATGACTTTTCATCTGCTCAAGTGTGAGTAAACAGAAAACTGCAGAGGAAAGAGACTCGAGGAGGGCACGAAGGAGATTTCACGTTTCAAAATAAAATATTCTTCAGTCTTAAAATTAAAAATCAAGATAATCAGACAGCGTGAGATGTGACAAGCTGTGCGATTCTACAGAGTGGATGCTGCTGTGCCTCCTCCGGCGAAACTAATCTGTTTTCAAAGGCTTATTTATATGGCAATGACACTAATGAAGGACATTTTGACAGCATTACAGCTCATTCATGTGCACTCAAAATAAAGGTTTTTCCCTACTTGAGAGAGCTTTACTGTATATACATCATGGACATGTGACATCGCTCATGCTTATGCATCCAGATTAGTTCACAAAACCTTCCCTACCACCTAGGAAAGACTATGCAAAACCTGTAAGGGAGTGTTCAGACACTGCAGCAACGTAAGCCAAACAAAGTATGCAATCACAGCTAAATAGGCCTTTTTAAATTTCTATAACCACCTCACTGCCCTTACCACACAGCTCGCTGTCTCATTACCAAGCTAAGGTGACATCTTGGCTCCTGTGTTAAGCATCCAACACACCATCTGGCCCACTATCACCTTATCCATTTACTTTCCCAAACACACACACACATAAGCACACGGCAACAAAGACATTTACACCTCTACATATGTATGGACACACACACACACACACACACACACACACACACACCTGTCAGTCTAGTAGTTATCTGCCTCTAAGCAGAATCCATTAGATCAGACAAACAGGGATATGGTGAAGCCAAAAATATACACCCTTTCCTATGGATTTATTTTTTTTGTGAACCGGTAATAATGCTTGCATTGTAACGGAGATGTCAACTGTGACATTTTTCTGTCACCACACTGTGAAATACTAAGTTTAGAAGACTTCCCCGTGCCAAAAAGCCCTGTAAAGGACTGGGGAGCAGTGGTAGTCCGTATGTATCTATGGGTACAATGAACCTGGGCATGAGGCCAGCATTACAGCGTGCAACTTGCTCTATTCCACCATACCCAATTTAACATCACAGCATAATTAAAGAGACTTGGCAGCCCCTACTAGGAGATTTCATAGTCCCCTGCCCTAGACTAGAGCTCATTAGAGGGGGCTGTAGGATTATATGTAACTCAGGACAAATGGAGAATACCATATCAACAAGAGATGGCATGGAGTTTCATAAATAAATTAATAACAGAATAACTATTAGCTGTAGGAGAGTGTCGGGCATCTTAGCCAGGTTTCACAGAACCTCAAGATGAGTCTGGATGCCAGTCTAATACAAACGCAAACCCTACGCAAGCTTACAGAGTAAACAGGTGTCAAAACTACCCTTACCGGTAGATTTCTTTCTTCCCGATTGAACTAATGCGCATCAGCGTCCATGTTCAATGCAGCACACTCACGCCGTTAAGACATTGTTGGGATTCATCTTGAGTTGATATGCAGACTTTCAAACTAATTAGCTCCTTTGCTCTCGCTACCATGTGAGATATGAGAACATCTGGAGCAGTTTCAGCTCCGTTTTCACTGAAGTGTACTTCAGTGCTTCAGAGATGATGCAAAACTTGTTTCTACGTGAACTCAACCAACCCCAAATGCTAAATCATTAGCATTCACAGTGACCCAGCTAAATAATGAACTGCTAAGAAGAAGAATGTTGTGCAAAATATTCTCCTGCTTCCCAAAATAACTTGCCAAAATCACTTAGTCGTAGTTGGGAAATCATAATTCAGTTTTTGCGGAGTACTGAGATCACTTGAGAGGGTCAATAGTATCAAAATATTTTACTTGGCAACTGATCATATCACAACAAAGCGTGTAATAAACCACAAGTTTAAATGCGTTTATCATATCAGTGTCATGTTTTGCCTCACCAAGGCGTGAAAAACAGATTTTATCACAAACTGGGGGGAAAAAATGAAGTGGAGAAGGCCTTCTTTTCAGAGTGTTAGAGAAGGATGAGCAAACTGCTCCCCACCTTTAAATTAAAACTAGTCAGTTACTGTTCTACAAACCCTAACTATACCCCTAGCCTTAACCATAACAGCTTCTTAGTGTGCCATGGTGAGATGCTTGCAAGCTCATTAGCAAAATTTAAAAGAAATTAATTGCTTCCTCGCAGATCATCTTGCAGGACTGAATGGAGATCAAACCATCAACCTTGCAACAACCCAACCTATTATCTGAGCAACAGCTAACAAAATGCTGGTCTGATGAGTGATCTTAGGCTGGACGATGTATGATATATTTACTCATATATTTATTAATCTATTAAGAAAATATCTCCAGAATTCTTTATAAATAGAACTGAATATAAAATAAATACAAATTATACACTTTTTGACAGATTCATTCAAATTGTTTAGCCATTCTTCCTGTACATATAGTGTCTCACTTACTATACACCATAGAAAGTTTCCTAGGGAAAGGAAATTAGATAAATGTGGAAAAAAGCCAAGATTAAATGATAAAAATATAGATAAAAACAATAAATTAAATGCTACCCATAGTAACAACTATGCTTGTTCTAATCTGAGTTTTCATTAGTCTTTTATAACTGTTTAGAAGAAAAGGTGATGGGGTCGTGATCGACGTTAAACAAATTCTTACTTAAAAAAAATATAAATAAATAATTTTATGTACATATATATGAGATTAAAAACATTGTATAATGACTTTTCAGTATACATTCAGTATCGTTTCAGTATTTAATTACATTTTTAACCTTGAACTTATTTTCTCCTCTTTTTTATTCATTTACATAATTTTTTCAGCTTTTGAAAAAAAGGATTAATAATATTCCTTTTACAGAAGGTTACCCTGAATTCCTAAGCAATAACACTTAGCACAGTCATGGTTAGGTTATGGCTAACATGTTATGGAAAGAAATATTTAATAGGTTATGTTAACAAACGTAACCATAAATCTAAAGTCCATCGCGGTCACACTGCACTCGTTCTCAGTGAGGTCTTTTCATGTTGAAAATCTTGGAAATAGAAGAATTCAGTGTGCCATGGCCTTTAATAGCACCGGGTGGTCACCTGGTCAACTAAGGTTACACTCTCTTGCTAGAATACTTTCCATTTTGTAAATCTTAAAGTTAAAAGTACTTTTGTTGTATGCATTAACAACAATTTATCTATGGATCCATCATTTACTCTTCTATGCTGTTGCCTTCCCTCTTTTCCAGGTCAAGGTTTGCCATTTTACAGCACATTGCTGACTCAGACTGCAACAACCATCCACCTTGCAATTATAATGATCATAACATGAACGTGGTACACAAGAAACAATGTCATAATTCATTCAGTAGTTCTCATTTTCCATCTCTGGCTGTTTGTGTGCATAGGCTAACATTGCCTATGTTCAGTTTACAGCTGCCTCTCCATCATCATTGAAGCAAATAGCTTCATGCATTACATAGCTTGTATGGCCATTTTGGAAAGGGGCCCCCATAAATAATGACTAGGAGTGAAATGGAAACTACGGGAAAAGCTGTTACTTTTCACCACGCTGTGTCTACTTCTGTTGTTCACAATGTGCCGTCTGAAATATGCATGAGGTAAAATGTGTCCCCGCTACAGCTGTAGTGATGAAGCGCAAAAGACAAGAGAGAAGGGATAAAAAAAAAGATTGATTTTTAATTTTTTTTTGTGAGATGAATCTTAAAAATGGGGCAAAGTTATGGCATTTGTATCCCCGCCTCCTTCTGCAACTACAGTGGCTTGTGTTGGCAGTACGCCGAAGGTTCAAATGTCCTTCATTTAATATTGAGGAAAGAAAAAAATAAGCTGCTTATTTATTTATTGTAATGCAAGTGTCATGAATATGTATGAGTAGCTATCAATGCTGTCACCTTGAGCACAGGAGCTTGCATGTATGTGCTTGTGTGTGCAGGGTTGGAGTTTAGGTGTGTGGATGCGTGCATGTCACCATTTAGAAAAACAAAAGGCTGGAAAACAGTTTATACAAGCAGTCAAGGACGTTCTCTCCTCTTTCTTTGACATTTACCGGACCAAGCAACAAAACAGCCAATTCTGAAAGCACTGGACCTATTCAACATTTCTTTAATTCAGACTACATTCCTTTAACACTGAGAGATTTTGTACACACCGTTGTTTAATTCATGCTGTTGTGAATTTCACTGCTGGTAAAAGAAAGCTCAAAACCAACCTCGCCTCACCCTATTACCAGAAAAGAACACTGATACTAAAATACTACTACTTGACTAACAACATTTTGCAAAATTGAGGCATAATCCCATACAGCTCATGGCATAACAATCCCTATTAAAGTGATAACAACACCATGAGATACACCTGCATATATTATTTAATCTTTTTCTTGATGTGAACACCATGTCAAATAAATTATCTAATCACCCTTTAAGCCTTTCTCTCATTCGAGTTTCTCTTATAGCACTAATTTTGAACTAATGATCTCTTTTAGAGATCTACTCCATAAAATGACATATTACTTGTATTCAGGTCTTAAGGACTTCAGCTGTAAAACATTGTTAAACATAATTAAGCTAATTCTATATCTGTGTGCCCATATTACTTGTGCACATGGACAGTGTGTTTGTGTATAACCCACATATCACCTAAAACATGAAATGGTTCCTTTCGGCTTAAACACAACACTTCAGGACCGATTTCTACATTTATTAAAAGTGCAAGCCCAATTTGTGGTAAAAGTCATGAGAGAAAGCAAAAGCAAAAGGACAAACATTAATTGCAAGTCTGTAATGGATCTGTTACATTCCAAAAACAAGGGATGAAGCTGAATCTAATATTGATACTGGGCATAAATCGTCAGGGTGCCGGTTCTGTCTCCTAAAAATTATGATCCTTCAGAATTAAACTGTACTTGAGAGAGACACATTTTCTGCTTGATTACATTTATTGGTGGCAAATGACAAGTTTCCAATTAACATACTTTTGCCAGTTCTTATACTGCTTTACATGTCGCTCCTTTTCAGTCAACCGATCATACACTGATCAGGCATAACATCATGACCATCTGCCAAATATTGTGTTGGTCCACCTTATGTAGACAAAATGCTCTGAACCATTGGGCATTGACAAGAGGACCTCTCAGGGTGTCCTATGGGGTCTGGCACCAGGACATTGGCAGTGGATCCTTTTGGTACTCTGGCTTGTGCAGTGGGGCCTCTGTCCATCAAACTTGTTCCACTGCAACCTGTTGATGCTTGATCACAATGGGGTGTAGGAAGTTTGGAGGTGAAATCAACATGTTGGGCCGTTGTCATGTTCCTTAACATGTTCCTGATTGTTTGATGTTTTTTCCATGTGGTGGGGTGCATTTTCCTGTGGGGGTAGGCCAGTGACATTTGGGATTTCCATTAGCATGAGGGAGTGTGCTTGTTCTGGGACAATGTTTATTTAGGTGTCTAAGTCTCATCAACACGTATGCCAAAATCCAAGGTTTTCCAGCAGAACACCACATAGTACTAATATGATCAATGTTATTCACTTCACCTGTGAGTGGTCAGAATGATCTCTGATGGGTGTACTTTATATGGGGAGAGACTCTTCATCCTGCTCACCTATAAAAGGAAGGAGAAGCCTCAAATATATAGTAAAAGGGTCATATTTACACCCGCAACATGGAATTTTCCGAAAGATATCCACACACACAAGTGAAAAGATAATGATCCCCTGTGGGACATGAACCCTGCTGTCCTGGATAACGGTCCTATTGTTGACTTTTCCTCTTCTGTATCTTTATGTGGACTTTGTTGCACAGACGCCTTTCCTCATATGGTACAGTCTTCTCTTTCAGGGAGAAAATACATTTCTTTTAAAATGTAAATGACAACACAGTTTGCATAGAAACATGATATTTGGGAGACATGATCTATCAAAAATGGGCATAATTTCTACGCAGGATCTAATACTGGGCACCTAGACATTCATAAGAGCAGGTAGGACTCTTTGTTGTTTTTTTTTACAAGTTTTTACAGTATTTACCTTTTTGTATTTGCAACACATTGCACACTTATTTAATGCACCCTAGAAATATTTAAATTTTCAATGAGAAATGACGAACATGTGCTTGGTAAAGAGTCCAAGTTGAGGTGTTACTAGTTGTAACACACCAACTAGTTGTTCCTAGTTGGTGTGTTATTAATGTTGTGCAAATTAGCAGGTGGAGTCTTTAGGCAGAGATCTTAAAGGTTTTAGTTGCAGACATTAAAGCTACTCCAAACTAAGTTTTCAGCATATTATGATTCAAGTTATCCGAGAGAAAAAACTAGACTTCTAAACTACATCTTGGCTCAGTTTTCAGGCTTCAGATACTATAAATCTAAAAGTCCACAGTGAGAACAGGATGTAGTGCTGCAGTGGGTTAGCCACAAATGAAAATTGACTTGTCGCTTACTTATGCTTGCTTACTGTAGCTTTAATTTTATCCTCTTCTTGCTGTGACATCTTGCTGTATATTCAGGTGACTGACATACTGTATGTTTGTTCCAAATTACAGATAAGGCAGAAGCCAATGTCTGATTTCCAAGAGCTTTAGGATCAACTGATAACTGATTCAATGTTGGTCGCAGTGCTACAAATATAATCATTGATTTTTTTTTAGGGCAAAACTTTAAAAAAATGAAATGTTATTCTGCAAGTAGCTGGCTGAGTAAATGAGACACACAAGACTGCCATCAACTTTCATAGAGAGAGTAAATCAAATATGTTGGCACATTAATATTTTCTGGCAATATATCTGGTTCTGCTTTCAGCTCTCAGCAGTGCAGAGACTTTCTGCCAACTGACAATCTCTATTATTAACCAGATCCACACTTGAGTCTTCTTTGGACTGCAGCTGCCCCCCCACCCCCAATCAAGAACTCTAAATTTATTTCTTTGCTTTGCTTAATAATTTGGTTAATCTCTGTTTGGAAAGCAGTTTGTTGAGATTTCATTATTCAGTACAGGACAGTAAAACTGAGGATTAAGCAGTAAATTATCCATGCACATGTGTGGTATACAAAATGTGCTCTTCTAATAAATCTATATTGAGAGCTTTATACTGACATGGAATTTTTAGATTTTAGTGGTGCCTAAACTTAAAAACATGCCAGCAATCAGAAGGCACAAAAGCACAAATATTGCACTAAACACGTCTACAGGTTAATTTAAAAGACAAGGTTTTGCTTCAAGCATAAGATTTTGATGTGGATTCAGGACTCTGTTGTGTGATATGTCACTCTGGCTAAGCCACTGGGAAATATCTTAATTATTGTTTTTTTTTTTTTTTTGGAAATTTGGGACTGCAGATCACAGGGGACATCATTAATAACTCATATTTGTCCTTGGCCAATGTAGCAGCTGGACCACACATCAACTATTAAGGCCCAACTGTGAGAATGTTAAAATAATGTGATTTCCTTACAGGAATATTGACTGAAATTGAGGTTAGAAAATACATACATGGTGCATTCATTTTGCATGTTATCTTAATGACCACTGGTTGGATTGCCATAAATCCAAAGACTACATTCTTGCTTCCAAAATACATTTAATTTCAATGATCCTTTACCAAAGCACTGCTTACTTGGCTTGATATTTTCTTGTGTGGAAAAATATTATGGCTTGTTATTTTAAATGCATAGCTTGGATCTTTACTGACCCAAAACTACTCTTGTAGTATTTTTCTTTATTGTTTATAAGGTCTCTAATGACCCATGCTTTTTTGGTTTTTCAGTGAACACATTTATATGTATAGTCTGTTCAAAGTCACACTAACAGCGGTGATGCAGTACTTAGGTTTCAAACTTTGTGTGAAACTACATTTTCTTTGATATCTCAGAGATTTGATGACTACAGGACTGCAAATGAACATGTACTTGAGGCTACTGGTGATTATGATTGCACCATTCATGATTCAGATAATCTCAAAGCAGAATTGGAGCATGGGAATGGTGAAGCTCCCTTACACAATAGGAGACCTGAATTTCACCATCTACACAAGGAAGCAATGTAGTTTCCTGGAAAACCTTGGACAAGATGGATTTGTTTCCTTTTGGTTGGTAGATACCAGTGTGTGAGAAGCTATGACAATATAAATGTGATAGTAACAGATATGGGTATCAAAAATTCATTAATTAATCAATATTTGCCATTACAAAAGAAGAGCTTTCAGTGTATGGCATGATAACCAGACCGAGTCCTGGACTCCATCTTCTCTCTCCACGAGTGTACCTGTCCATCAGTCTGTTTCATGTTACACTGTATGTACTGGTATCACAGAGAAAATGAGTTCTAGCAAAAATATGTGTAATAAGCAGCAATGTCAGGTGGATGTCATCACCTCACGTTCAGTAATTACTGCTTCTTCCCTGGAAAATAGTTCAGTGTGTTTTAAATAACATCTGCAATTGCAAAAAGTGTGCATAACAACATGACTATACTAGACTAAGGCTATTACTGCAGATGATGAAACAATGTGCAGATTTTGCTTCATGATCAACATTTTTTTTTCTTTTTTTAACACAACACTCTCTGACAGCCATGTGAAAAGGCCATATCTTGAATAGTTGGTAAGTAAACACAGAAGAACAACAATTCGAACCAGAGCAGATTGCATTCTGTTTTTCACTATTTTTTTTTCTCAACTGAAGGTCCAGACAGGACACAACTTAAAAATTCTCCAGACACACACACATACCCAAATCCATGGATTCATTTAGACAGACACACACAAGTAGAATACACGAACATGGGGAAAAAAAATACCAGCGTGGAGAAGTTAAGTTGTGAGTGGAGGTGACAGAGCCCCTCCAGGGAAACCCAAACACAAGAAGGGCCATGCTTGTTCCTGCCTTCCATCTTCTCCGCTCTGTTTGTGTGTCTTTGTGTGCATGTGTGTGCCGCCTCCCACAGGAACCTCCTTCGACGACTACAAAACTAGGACGAAGCCCGAGGAATGAGAGAAGAAGAGACGCATGCGAGAGAAAAAGGACATAGGAGGAAAGTGAGAAGGTGGAGGGTGAAGAGGTCAGGATGGATAGAAAGGCAGAGATGGGCACGAGGGAAAAGGCCAACCTGTGCTGAGGGAGCTCAAGACGGATGGAAAGAAAGAGACGTGGGAAGAACAAAGAAATGAGAGAAATAGGCAGTCATGGAGAAAGAAATGTGAACATCTGTGAAGTTGCCTGCATCTTGACGAAATTCACATCTACAATGGAGTTTCTCTTCTTAACCCCTCTGGAGTGTCGACAGTGCACGGAAAAACTCAGAATAATGCAACATGTTGAAATATTTCCGGAACTATTTGAGATATTAAACAGTGTGTGCGTGTGCTGGGAAATGGCCTAGTTTGCAGTTTAAATGCCCTAGTTTTTTTAAAGCCCAATGCTTAATTCAGCATAAAGTAAACATAAAGGGAGTTTCAACAAAACAGAGGCACCTTACAAGGAGTTTTTTTCTTTATTTTTACATGGTTTGACAGCATTTAAGGATGAGCAGCAAATTCCAAGAAGTAGATCAGTCGCTGTAAGACACAGTACTTCAAACCAGCAGCTAGCATTGGCAGTATCCGCGAATGAAAAAGAGTTCCCTTCTTACTGGGGAGCATTCCCATGGTGACTGATGCAACAGGTTATATTCATAGGTCGATGCGTATAACAACACCATCTACTTCAACTCCTCTGGAATGTGGCATTGCCATTCGTCGAAGATCTCTTGGAGCTGGGTACGAGGGGAAAACAAGAGTTACACTTTCCCTAATGAGCTTAAATATCAGATACAGGCTAGTAGGCTCTCCGAGCTCGTAGGCTCTCCGACTTCCTTGCTTTTCATCTTTTTCCATGCTGGCTCCAAATTAATTTCAAAATTTCTATGAGACTTATGGCAGTATACTGATAAAAGCATTATGCTTGTTAACCTTATAAGATTATGAATTAGTTTTAAGTTTAAATTATGTTTTAGTATATATTCTTTACTTTTTTCAAAGACCATTCAACACCACCACAGTCAGAACGGTAAGACTAAAACGGTTTCATACACCATTAAAATA
The DNA here is from genome assembly GCA_024666655.1 of Dascyllus trimaculatus. Lineage (NCBI taxonomy): Eukaryota > Metazoa > Chordata > Actinopteri > Pomacentridae > Dascyllus > Dascyllus trimaculatus. The sequence goes on from CM045446.1 coordinate 18,156,284, forward strand.
GGCTATCCCTTGTGACAAATATGCAGCTCTGGATCCGTCTGTGTTTGCAACTGATACTCTCACGCCAACACCGCTGCTTTTAGGTGCTCATAGCTAGATCGAGAAACACTGGGCTGACTTATCTAACTGACAACCAGTTTGGCTACTTAGCATAACTGCAGTTAAGCTTAGTAAAGTCAGACAATGAAGAGATATCCTGAATATGTTGCTTTGCAGCACATTCCTTAGGATCAAATTGGTTTTGGCTCTGGTTATGATCGAAGGCCAATGCAGACAATTCATGCTATAATTGAAAAACATTCAACGGCTTCAAAAACAATTAATCTAATCTCTCTGTCGTCCATCTGGATACAGAATATATTGTTCACACAGGTAAAGAAATTAGTACCTTTGAAAGGAATAGACAGCTCATTTTGAAAGAAGCCTCCATGACTTTACATTAATGCAGGACATTATTATATTGCTGCATTAACTGTGGATGGTAAAGTGATAGCATTTCATACTTTCTACAATATTGGTACCATTTTCATTATATATATTAGTTCCCTCAGGTCTAATTATGTCTAATTTGACTTAAAGTATCTTTTTTCTTAAGCTGATATATATATATATATATATCAGGCTCAGAAACTGTAGCAAGTGTCGTCTAACCTAGCACGCCATATGGTTTGTTACAATGAATCATCTGAGGAGTTGTCCTTGATCACTGTTTAGAAAAAGGGCAGGCACTTTCAGGTAATTGGATGAACCAGGCAGAGTTACATTAACTGAGAACTGTTTGCAGAATGCATAAACCTCTCAAGAACATGACTTTGTGAGTTGCATCTACGTCCTGACATTTTGCTAAAATACCATGAAGAATTTCAACTAATTCACATAAATAGCTACTTAATAACTAAAATGTCACCACATTCTATTAATATATATGGAGGTTTATGCTTTTCTACGATTTTCTCAAAGAGAATGTTCACTTTTGCAGATCTTGCCTAAGATACAATCTTTTCACAACCTTAAAATCTAAGCATTTTTAGTGGGACTGAATTTTGACATTGGCTGCTGCTGTCGATGCATTCAAGAAACGACAAAAAAATAACGAACACTCTCAACATGAGTTGCCAAACTGAGTGGAATCTCTAACTGATCATTAAGAAAAACAGCTCTAATATTCTAACACTGTTCTGTTCTAAAGTCAGTGTGCGATGCCTAATAAATGTGCTGTTGTTACTTGAAATGTAATAAATGTGTGTGTTATTCAACAACCCCGCCTCCCCGACTTTCATCTACTTCTGCATCAGTTTGCGTTTTTCTGTTACCCATGATGTCTTTTGACAACACTCGCAGCTGAGTCAACTGTGGGTTCAGGTGGAGACAGTGATAGTAAAACACACAACAAACAGGAAAGAAAGAAGGAAAAATAGGGCGAAGCAGAATTGTAGCTAAGTATCATACAACCCTGTCTCCTACAAATTGTATATATAGAGAGAAATGGAGTTTTTCCAAATCCATTTCTGTGGGAAATGTCGATTGCATTGCAAGAAGATGGGTGGCAACACAAATGTTCCAACAATTTGCTGCAGACAAACATGCCACAGTGCAGCTGTGATTGCAAACGAGTGCTGCAAGAAACCATTTTATTTTCCATTATCGATTATTTTGCAGGTCAATTTCTCAATTCAGGGATTTTTTTTGTTCATCAAAACGTGGTAAAAAAGGCCCATCATGTTTTCCGAGACTTGATGTCATCATGGCTTGTTTTGTCGAGACAACAAAAAGTACTGAGGTTTTCCATTAATGCTCTGACTTTGCATCTGACTCATGCATCAGGTTGAGTTTTTTCCCAAACTGACCCACAGCAATTGAATTTTAGGCCACTGATATTCATTTATTTCAATTTTAAAAGCAAGTTGTGAATTCATGCCACCGCACGCAGAGAAGACCAACCGCAGCGGTGCTACTTCTGATCTCAACAAAGAGACCACTATCCCAGCATGTGATAACTTAATGAACATGCTCCATTGCCGAGACATCAAAAACACTACTTTTAACCACAGACGACGTCTTTGAACCAGCCTGGCACAGGATGACACAATAGTCCTTATGAGGACAAAGAGATGAGTCCCGCAGCAATTACACCCTGGCTCACTCACTTTCACCGCTGCCCTATTGTTTGGCTCTTCTTGTCCTCATCTCGCATTGTTTTTTATCATTCTTAGGAATATTACTTTGTGTCTGCCTTTTCCCATTGCTCTTCATCACTACCCGTTGCTGGCTTTCCCCTGATCCCTCCTTCAGCTTTGTTTTTCTTTATTCATTTATTCGAGGTTTGATGTGTAGCGGGATGTTAACAAAAGCAGTTCTCAATCTTGTGTTGACTGCAGGTTTGAGTGTTGGCCAAGCTGTAATGTAATTAAGAGGAAAAAAAAATTGCATACCATGATGTATGTGGTAGTGGGAAAAGTAAGAAAGTATCACAATACCCTGTTGCCACAAACAATGCTATTCCCTATTTTATTAGTGTCAGTACTTAAAGAATGACAGCGTTTGAATAGAAGCCATATTTCATGTAGAAGTTGTGTCGATTTGCGACAGCGAGACAGTCATTATTTTGCTTACAGCTGACAGTCCACAGACATGGTGAGCCCACAAAGCCTGTCTACAAAAAAGTTTTGGACCCACAGAGCCAACATATCGAACTCGGCAAAGCATCTGAGCGGCAGGCACAATGACTTGCTCAAAAGATTAAAAGAGCGAAAGGCTTGCAAATGTCACAGAAATTTAAGCCAAAATAATTATTTTCACCATCCGAATTTAATCATGCAATTAAGGGCAGTGAGAAGTGGTAAATCTTGCTTCATCTTTTTAGTATGCAAATGCAGATTTCAGTCTGGAGTCATTCCATGCCAACTCACCCAGGACCTCCCAATTGGGGTCAGGGATTTTCTTTTAAAAAAATCATGGATAAACTTCTACCTACACGATGGAATTTTGCAAAATCAACCACGACAACAGCAATGTTTTTTTACAGAAATTAAAATAATAAAAAGTCTATAATTTATCATCAAAACGAAAAGATTCTCATTTTCAAAAAATTCATATCTCCACTAATATTCACTCAATTCCAACCAAATTGTTGCTGTGGGTAGAAACAACTTAGTTTTGTCATACCAAAATGTCATTTGGTGCTACATCAAAACTTGACTGTCACTGGTCTTCCTACAATTAACTTCGGAGCTGAAAATCCACGTTTAGGACATTTTAACAGTATTTTTCTCAGGAAGGATTGTTTTGTTTTCTTTGAAACTTTCTGAAGGGAATGTCTTCACATCCATTAAAAAGACACATAAAATTAAAGATGTTATAACACTCCATTATTTAAACATTTTTATGAAAATGACACATTCTTTTGTAGTTTTCAGTGGCTTTAATATCACATTTGGTTGCTTTAACCGTCAGGTAAATATTTGTATTATGTTGATATCAAAGTTTTATATGTCTGTATGGTACCTGTTGAGCTATTTTGTCATTGGTTCAGGAAATAAACAATTGAAGTTCCAGTTTAAGTTTTCTGGGATATTCAGTAAAGTAAATCAGCAAAATCCTGTTAAAAAAAAAAAAAAAAAAAGGATCTAGTGAGGCTTTAAAAATGCTTTAAAAGAAACGCTGAAGTGATCAACAACACTGAGGACCCATTTTCAAAATTCAGAACTCAAAAAGTATTTGGAGTAGAGCTGTGGGATTTTACAAGATTCCATGGTTTAGGTAGAAGTTTTTCCATGATGTTTTTTAAAAAAAGAATGTTCCCAACTGGGGGGCCCTAGGTGAGTTGGCGTGGAATGACTCACTGGTTACATTAAATTACATCACTGCAAGCTGCTAAAAACCAGATGTTTACAAGTATGTAGATCAACAAGGTATACAGGTATAAATGATGAAATTGGGTGATTAAAATGTGCTGCTCCCACCTGTCTCTTCAAGAATTTAGACTTATCAGCATCAGCGAGAAGTGAAGGTGAACACGAACTAGGAAAAATCAATGTATCTGTGCAGGTATCGTATCAAAGTCACAATTTTGACAATGTGACAACACAAATGTGTGGTCTGCCATGTGTTTTTGATGACTCTGTTTTAGTAATTGCTCAGTAGTTCCAAATCTTGATTAACGGATCGGAACGTCAGAAGTTCCAAATTTCCACCCAAGCAGATGAAATCTAAGTTTCCACATATTCACCTGTGGTAATTCTGCATCTAAAAGCACAAGGAAGTCAGTTTCTTTTCCCTCCTGCTGACAATATATATATATATATATATATATAAAAACTCCTCTTTTCTGATTGGGTGTCTTTAATAAAGACATGCCACTGTTGATTTGATTGATAATGACTCTACCACGTTTATTTCTTCCTATCCACCACGTTACAAAATGCGTTCCTGTGGCTGCACACATCTAGCCATGAAATTACCCAGTCACTCACCATGATCTGTCCACTCACTCCATGCTCCACTGCATTGCACTACCATGTCACTGATAATGACTGAAGTTCCGAACGAAACGGTAGAAATAGCCGCCGTCTCTACAGAATTGCTACGGAGTTGACTCCAGGTCCCCTGAATTCAGCGCCCGCTGTGTCCTATGTGATGTTGCACAACTCATAACGTAGTCTACAGTAACTAATAGCAAACTAAATAAATACTGATACCACTGGGGTCTGCCATCACTGAACACATTACATTAACCAACGCACACTATTCATATTAACTCAGTCGGAAATTTCACTTTCAGCTGTTTGCTCAATACAGGCCTTCTCTTTTGTTATTTCCATTCCCAAAACCATCCAGTGCAATATTTGTATTTCTTTTTCTCGGGTCCTTTTAATATGTCAAATGTCTGTAATAAATGTAATAAATGTCTATTTGCACAAAACATTTGAAAGTGTTTAAAACATAGGGAAAATCCTAATTTCCAGTAAACTTAAACCTATAATACAAATAGATACCACATTCTTTTCACTTGTATATGAGGTAAACCACTGCAAATATTGTTTAAAAAACATACTATACAGGAAAATTCAATGTGTATCATACTTCAATCCTAAATTAATTTATGTACATTTTAATTACAAGTGTGTTACAATATTGAAGACTGAACCAACTGCACAGTGTTTTGCCAAATGAAAGGTATATTGCAGAATTACAACACAACAGTACCAAGTTGAGAGTTGTTTCCTGACATTTTACAAAAAAATGCTTCCCCCCCCCTTAATGCAACAAATTCGAGCAAGTGGCTTGTGCTGCAACAAGGCCACAGATCTGCCATCTTGTTGTTCTTTTCCGGTGCAAGATACATTGTTTTCTGGACCTAATCTCCCTTTATCGTAAAATGAGAAAATCCCACAAGAGATTGTCTGGGTCTTGGTTTCTAAATGAGGATTTTCCATGCTGTGTGACTAATATGTAAGCTTCTGTAATCTCCCAGTTTAAGTGCATTTCCTCTCTGTGTATTTGCGTGTGCAACACGTTTTGAGGAAAAGGAGACGATAGGAGAGGAGCGACGAGGTTAGAAGTATCTGTGTGGTGAGAAAGGAGAGGAATACGCAGTAAATGATAATGTGGGCTGCTGCCAAGACAATGACATTAACACCCAGACCTTATCAAGGACACTGTCAGCATCTCTCTCTCTCTCTGCGCACACACACACAGTCACACAAACATATCTATACACAAAAATGTGCTCACATCCAAGAAGGGAGAGGCTGAGAGACAGAGAGAGAGATAGAAAGACAGAGAGGAGGTGGAGGGCATTATCTTGATGAAACAGTGCTTGATACAGTAGCCCGAGCCAACCTGAACACAACTCTGCTTTCTTTTAATGGAGATTACACAGTCAAGGTCCAGCCTGAGCTCATCTTATTTAACACTGCATACAACTACATCACTGGGACTGCGAGTGTGTGTGTGTGTGTTTGCGACAGTGTGTCTGATCTAATGCACCACTATCTCGCCACACATCAACCATCATTACCGCACACCTCCTGACCTCCCGCCTGGCAGCCAATCAAATCTCCCACTGTTGCTGACCAGTGGGAGCGCACATCAATGCCACACACACCTCACCATCATTCCGTCATCACAAGGTCTACCAATTACATGTCTGATTCTGGGTTTTTAGCAGCAAAATATGCTACTGTTACCATCTGCAGGACATAAAAGACACCTTGCAAGGTCTGACGACTCTGGAAAGGTCTTGCCTGCTCTGCTCACTTATGCTTTCTGAAATGCATTTAGTATTTTCAGCCAGAAGAATACTGGTTCTGACATCTTGACTTTCCTACTCAGGTGTTTTAAATTGATCTTAAATTCACTTAAAAAGTCCTGTCTCTTAACTTTAGCATTCTAAAATCCGGCAGATGCCCCAAGTCAGGACCTGAATAATTCGTAGACCTCGATCTCATGACCTTTCTCCATACTATACCAAACAGTTGTTCTTTTTTTTCCATCTTGCTGTTTTTTAGGATGTTTCTTCTTTCTGTGGCATTGTACAGTTTGCATTCAGATTATACATACCTCCTTGTCTACATATTTTCTTGCCCGGTTTCCTGGCACATTCCTTGGATATTCTTTTGACTGTAAAATGAATAGAAAACTAAAGAATAACATGGAGCCCCTGGACGCGTACACAGGAGCTGGCATGCACACACACATACACGCACATACATACACACACACATTCACACACACACAGAGCTGATTGAAAACGACTTAGAGAGGAAGGAAGGGGGAAATAAAGAAAGAATGAATCACACCAGCTCAATCAGAGCCGTATTCAGTCTATCAGTCAGCCAGCCAGTCATTCAGCAAGTCAGCCAAATCAATCGGTGATGATCATGACAACGACTGTCTTGTTTAATGAACTGTAGCCATTGTGGCAGAGCACAATACACTATGATGAGCTACAGACATGAGAGAGAGGGGAACAGGGAGGGCGCCTGCAGAGGAGGGCAAATAAAGCGATGAGGAGAATGAGGAGCTGGGGATGAGAGGGGAATCTGTTAGAGAAGCAAGACGGACAGGATAGAGCTGGAGGAGAAAAGGTCAGAAAGGACAGAAGATGGGGAAAAAAATGAGAGCAGCTCTGGAGAGGAATGAAAAGAGGATAAAGTGGCCTCAATGGATGCAGCTCACACGTGTGCACATCCTCTTTCACAAGTCACACTTACACACTTATGTAGTATAAGTAGTGTCATGCACAATAAACATGCACAGAGTCATGCTTTCCGTCTACCGGGAGATATACAGGGACAGAGATAGAAATGCACTCTCACATAGGTAACAACAAACCCCAACAACACAATCTTCTCTCTACCAGAAGGTTGTGAGTTTAAGTCCCTCCTCCCACTGTCCCTACAACCATCCTACCCGGGCTAACTCACCATCCTCAGTGGGGACGTAGATGTTTAGATAGAGGCAGTCCTCGCTCTGGTCCTGGACGTAAGTGGACACCACGTCGATGCTGTTGGTAAACCACACCGGCAGCATGACGTCTGGCAGGCGGCCCTCCACAATGCTCTGAGGACACACTGGGGCGAAGTGTGTGGCGTTGCGGATGTCTGGCCACGACAGTGGTGGCTCGGGCGGCTGAAAGCGGCGCTCGCCTGTGGGTGGAGCGGCATATGGGACTCCCAGAAACTGTACAACAGGACCCAGGATCTCATTGTTGAGTTCCTTCTTGATGCCGCGCAACTTGCCATTGGTGACGGTGACCACCGGGTCGCTCTCATCGAGTTTCTGAGCTGACACTGCGGCAGGACACGCCTGAAGAAGCAGCAGTCCCAGCCATATTAGGGTGGACATCCACCAGCAGGCGTTTAAGGAACCTTCAAGTCCTACATAACCCATCCTCCTGCTCCTGCTCCCCCTCTTGGCTGTCTGAAGTAGCTGACAACCAGTCCTCGAATGGTGCATCCACTGGGACATGGCTGCTATTCCTCGTTTTCAACTTGTTTGCTGCGTATTTTTTTTGTCGTCTCTTAGTAAATATATATCAATATATATATATATCCTTACTTTATGTCTCTCACTTATGCCATGCAGATGCAAACACAAACACACACTCACATTCACACACAGGTATAAGCAAGTGGGTAATTCCGGAGCAGACGACGGTCAGTGTTGCTAATGATCCCGTTTAAAACCCAGGTAATGCAAACTATCCAGTAGAGATGTGGCAGCCATCAGTTTTCTCCAGCTTGGTAAAGGGAAATCTGAGAAATATGCCTCACAATATGGAAAATATTCCTCAGCAAGGTCCTGTCAAGAGCCACTACAGTGAAGAAAAAAAAAGTGAAGATTTCATCTTTAAGCACCACTTCTCAGCAGGTAGACGAGCCAGTCAGTGATGAGGGTTTCCATCATTTTGGGGGGCGAGTGTACTGTCATGTACAGCAGCAGAAGCAGGAGTAGAGGTCCAGTGTTTGTGGCGGTTTGACTTGGAGTCTTTCACGTCAAGTCCAAAGTCTGTCCCCTGCAACACAGAAAAAATGCAACACTTAACATTCACACCAAGAATTCACAACATTCTCATTTCAGTATTGTTTCCTTTCACTTATTATTATTCCTCTATATATGACATTAAAAGATAAACCATTAGCAGAAGTGCCATTTAATTTGTCCTATACCCATATGCACAGACATCAATCAATTAAAGAGGAACACGATATCTATTTGTATCACATGACAGAAGGTAATATTACTCAATAGCAACAAGCAAAGTGTGTATCAGTATGCGCAGTGACAAGTTTGTCCTACAGTTTAATTTTATACCCTTCTGTCAGAGTGACACTGCATGCCAGTGAGAGGGGATAATTTTGGGAGAGTCCCATTGACTTGGATGCGTGCTGCCAACAGCAATAAGATTTACAGTATAAGCCACAGGCCTTTTGGATAAAAGTGGATATTGTGACAGGCTTTTAAATGCCAGCACTCAGTGCCAATGTGGGATGTAGTATGCCCTTTATGTAAGGAGGCAGAATGTTCGGGTGTGTGACATCCACGCAGGAGACCAGAGTTTGTGTCATGTCACGGAACGCTTATTAACATTTCACAGTAACCTTTCTTATCTTTAACTGCACTGTCTTCTGAAGAAGAGCAATTTCGATTGCAAGTGTTTGCTCGTGTGACAAGGATTTCTTGTGAATATGGTGAACTCTTAACATGCAGCATTTGTAGGCTGCATTACTGCTTTGGACAATTGTTACATCTGCCAGTGCCGTTGTACCGAAACTTTCCAAAAAGACAGCTGGGTATGCATTTTGATTCCTAGTTCATCATGTCCTATCTTCTCTACCTCCTTTACAGCTTGTCTGGGGACATGTCATATGTGCAGTGATGGTGATGGGCAGGGAATCTACAGTATGTGCTTGTGTGTTTGTGTGCCCGTATACTTGCTGTTTATGTAAGTGTGTCTATATGTGTATTGCTGTGTGCATGCTTAATGTAGAACATGAAGGCTTGTCATCCTGAGTATGGGCTTTTCTTTTCTATTTTTTTCTTCCCCCAAACTGCCTAGGAGTCAGTGTTCCACCTGGATGAGCTCACCTTCAGATTTCATACACTGAGGTAATCATGTTTAGCTGCACGCGCACGCATGCACGCACGCACGCACGCACGCACGCACGCACGCACACACACACAAAGTGACATGGCAAATTGTTTAGTTGGCTAACAAAAATACACTGTAGACACAGAAACAACTCAAACAACCTAAGACACCCTAAAGGAGATACACTTCGGGATAGTTGGGATTCGTGGCATAGGTATTGAACAAGATTTATATAGGTTTACAATGTCAACAGCGGGAGAGCTATAAGATGAAGAAAAAGGAGAAAAAAACGAGAAGATAGAGATCAAGTCAGAGTGTATTGACAGGAAGCTTACACTCCCACTTTGTGGGTGTGCATGAAAGAGTGCTTCAACATGCACACAAGAAAACTGGATTTAATTGAAGAACCATGACAGCAGAGGAAAGTAAGAAGTTGAAACTATATTAGTTTACGCATCAGTCAGCACACACACACACACACACTTCAAGATGCACAAGATGGCTAATCTAACCTGTGTCCATAGAGGGTCTATAGTGCTGCATGTTTGCAGTGTCATTTTTGTAACAGCAAGCCGATTTTCATACAAGAAGCTGTTTATCTCTGCATCTTTCTTTCATGATCAGTTGCATTCAGACACTCTGTAAGCCTGAATGTAAACAGCTCCTTTAACTGTAAATAACAACAACGTCTCAGAGGAATTATGTGTAAGTGTATATACAAAAAAATAAAAAAAATCTTCCAATTATGCTGTGGTACAAAACATAACCACTGACTGGACTATGTTCAATAACAACATTTCTTTCGAGTAAACGAAGCTCAACATTTCCTCTGGAGGTGGAGATGGTCAGCATGGCTGCTAGTCATAAAATGAGGGTTCATCCTATGTGGGATTAGTGCAGGTAGGATGTGGTTTCAGTTAAATGTTAATTAAAGTGATTTTTCATGTTGCATGAAATCAAGCCTGCAATCCTTTCCTAACCTTAACAAGGTGCTGCATAAGCATAACCATAAAAATGTTTAATAATGCCACAGTCCCCATGAGTGCATACTGTATTGCAAGATTTAATATTTTCAGACTCCCACACTGTCTGACTTCCTAAAATACATTTATTCATGACATTTCACTGCGAGACCTTCATCAGCCAAATGGTTTGTGACAAAGAGAAGCCATCTTAAATAGGGAGTGGCTGAAAGTCTGCAACTTATCACATTCCATGCGTGCTTTAGGAAGGCATGAAAACCGACCATCACTCTCCTGTATCCAATATCATACAGGAAGTTAGATGAGTAAAACCCTACATACAGTAGCAATAAATGTATCCCATAATCTTTTCCATTAAATGAGTGGATTACTACAAGATTAATGCTTCAAGCTCACCAAGGCATTCCCGAAAAATATACATCTCCAATGGACCTGTGAGGCTACATTAGGCCATTTCCATTGCAGGAACCTACTTGTGTGAAACTCTGTCATGGCTGTTTTGAGAAAAGAAGAAATTTCCAACTCCAGGATAGGTACTTCTAAAAGGCCATTGAAAGTCCTGTACAGGTCTTGTTACTAACTGGTTAAACCTAGAGATGACATATACCATTTCCCTGAGACATTGCCATTAACTACATAAAATTCACCATGTAAACAAACAGATCAAATTCTCCATTGTTCTATTTACTAAGTCCTCACAGAACTAGAGTTTCATCCAGTAACTACTGTTTGTTGTTGTTTTGGTGCACTCAAGAGTTAACGTCATGGCCAAACCTGTCAGATCCTGTACCGCAATGAAAACAAAAAGGCTGAAAGGGCCGATTACAGGGCAGTTTCTGTAAATGCTTGCGCCACCTTGTGCAAGCCCTGAGTCTCTGCCGTGGAAAGATGTATATTTACATGTTAAGTGGCAGAGAGAGCATTAATCAATACAAATAATCTATGACAATAATACAAATGGGAAAACACTGCATACCTATATTCAACATTAGACTTTTATTTGCCTCTGTCTTGTCAGGAGTGCATATTCAAAAGAAAGTGGGTCCCTATAAACAGATCCTACCATCTTCCCAAGGCAATTACAGTGAAAAAAACACATTTTAAATCACATTATTGAGCAGATGAAATTTAGCACAGCATATAGGAAAGATCTCAATATTAAATCCACTTGAGACTCCTACGCACCTGTCTCATGATATAGATTGTCAAAGACATGTTTTCTGTGTTAAGAATTACTATGTAGTCAAAGAGCACATTAAACATGTTGGCAGCCAACATTTCAATGATTCAAACATTGTTTTTGTAATTTGCCATAAACTAATTAAAGCATTTATTCAACATGTTTTAAAAAACTACCTGGCATTATATTAACATACTTTGTAGCCTTTTTTCCACTCTGTGTAGTGTCTGAGGCCAATTCTACAAGCTCCCAAAACATGTGTAGGGACTGATGTGAACAGCAGCAAATACTACTTTTATTTTGATGGAGAGTGCATTTAATAGTGAAGATTAAAAATGAAAATACTAGGATCCTAGTATCCGATCTGGCCTCTGTCAAGGAAACTCAATGTAGTTTCAAATGGAGTCAGTGCAGTTAGTACAAATTAGTGAATCTGTATAAATTAATTCACATAAAAAGTAACTACTTTTTAAATGACAGCAAAGCTATTCATTATATAGCAAGAGTGAGTATTCTCAGTAAAAACCTGCCCTCTACTACTGGTGCCCAACTCTAGTAGAAGGACTCCTCCTCCTTCTCCTTCTTGCCATGTTTGGCTGGTCTATTTGCGTGTCCACATCTGCCTGCTATATTTGTGAGTGAAGACCTATTTTCACTTGCGGTTATCACACGCTCTATTTCTGTTTGAAGTCAGAAGAGTGGCGGTGTTAATGAGAAACACGACTGCACAGAGAATAAAACTGAATATTTCAGAACTATTTCATTGCAAACAGAGATATAGATACAGCTACTAATTTTGCTTGACAGCTCACTCTAGCATAATTCAGTGCAAACCATTACAGTAGAAATCATTACGCATGGTTTTCATCACGCGTCCTCAAACGATAGGTGCAGCAAGGTGATCGATGTGGTCCAAGGCCGGTATTTCTCACAGTATTTCTGTTAATCACAGTATCAAACACTGTGTGATGTTTAACTGGATACACCATGCTCATTAGTCAATTTGGTAATAAATCATCCACATATCCCCAGAAGGCTGCCAGCTCCAAGGCTTCAGTTAGTACAAAAACAAACCAACACAGCTACTAGATGAGAGTCCAGCTGGATTGTAACCTGTTTGGCTGGGTTATTCAGAAATATACGCACATCTCTATCAGCGATCTGATCAATAGACAACTCATCATCATTGCAACAGTATTGTAAGACAGACGAAGTTGTGTGTGTTTTTGAAGAATTACTTCAAAAATAACATATGGTTGATACTGTAAAGGAACAAGCTGCACAGGCAATTTCAAACAAAGAGGATAAGAATATTTAAAAAATACTTCATTTCTCTTAGCATCAGATACACTATTTTATGTTAATGTTGTCACAGCTGTGTGTGGCAGCTGATCAAGGTGGTCCAACAAACGTAGAATGAATAATGAAGTGTTTGTTTCCATCCAGCATTACAGCTTAATCATCTCTTTTTCTGTGACCTTTTGCATCTGTCTTTCTACTATGTTTTCTCTTTGCCTTCACTAATTTGTTTAATGAATCAAATCTCCGGTGTCTATCAAAGGACTGATACCACTACAAATGCACACAATGTCAGGAGAAGGTTTACTGGAATTGGTGTAGTAGCAACTGGTTTGAAAGAAGTAAAACATTTATACACAGTCTCTCTCTTTCTCTCTCTCTCTCATATATATATATATATATATATACACACACACACACACACACACACACACACACACAGAGTTGAACAAGGCTTCCCACCTGTTGACATATGAACACACACACAGTCAGTGGCACCGAAAATGCAAGTCATTTAATTTCCTGTGCAGTGCCTCTTGTCTCAGGGTGAATCTTCAATCATCTGTCAAACATATGCGTGCAGACACACACACACACACGCTTTAAGTCCAGCTAGTGTCACATATAAAAAGCTAGAAAAAACACTCAGAGGGCGCAGATCTCCACCAAGCAGCTTCAGTCCACTCCCAACACAATCTCCCAACGACAAAGTATCCTTAAAAAAGTTAATTGTCTGGTAATCGCTCTCACACTGTAGCACTGCTGTGGTTAAGCACAAGCGGCCGACACCCACCATATATGTCCAATGCCCTTTCCTACCACAAGGCAGCACTGCAAGGCTTTCTAACACTCCCAATGTTAAAGAATCTTTTTTTTTTTTAAATCCTAGAGCCAGACAGTGATCCGGATCCCTCCCAAAATGTCATTTGTTCCTTTTCCCATTTCACACATTTCCTGAATATTTTATCCAAATCCGTCCATGAGTTTTGAGTTATTTTGAATACAGACAAAGAAACAAACAAACAAATAATCAAACTAACCAACACCGGCAAAAACATAACCTCCTTGGCGGAGGTAATAATAATACCAAAAATCCAATAGACTGAGGCCACACTTAATTCTTTCCTTTTTCGTCCATATATGAGAGCTGTATGCAATTCATATCCATTGTGTAAAACCATGTCGGCTGCCATGTTGATGCCAGAGGATAAACTGCTTCATCGGCCGCTTTTAAAAGTCAGCAGTTTTTGTTATTTGTTCAGGGACACAGAAGAATTGCCGACTAAACCCCTTTGTACTTTTAGCAAACTGAAGCACACTAAATGGTCCCTTTGGATCATGTCAAACGAGGGAACCAGTGGAGTATGCTCACATTTTCTGCATAATGATGGAAAACTGCAACAGTTTCAAACACAGAATGTTGCAGGATGTATCATTTAGCAATGTTTGAAGCAAAATCTGATGACAACCGCGGGTTGTTTGTTAGGGATGGACTCATATGGCTTTTTCTGGGAAACTACGGATTATTAGTTATAAAAGAGACGTTTGCAGTAAATTATTTCTGTCTAAATTTAGAATGACACAAACTCCTACTAAAAAGTGTGTGGAAATGCTTTAATAATGTCGTAAAAGAGTACTTTTTAACATTTATTACACAGTGTTGACTGGCTATTACTTGTGACGGTAACTAATCAGACAGTGCCATACGTGGGACATTGCTTTCGATTACAAAGTGGTGACTACAGATAGAGAGAGGCAGCTGCATCACAAACAAAGTAGTCCATCTAAGATAGATAGGTAGATAGGTAGATAATGAATTGAAAATAACACTGCCAGTAATCGGAAACTTGATCAATATTCCGATTGATAAATGGCTAAGCTGATAGTTGGTCAACCCCTACTTGTTGTGCATGTTGCCTGACAAAACTCCACATACATGGTTCTGCCAAAGCACAAAAGAGTGAGAGCAAAACCTCGAATAAATAGCAATTAGGAAAGTTTTATTCTCTCTCTCCCCCTCTCTATCTCTGAACTTGAATTCTGAATGTAATTACTTCAAATATTCCATAAATAATTCAACACCTTCACCTTCGGGTTTTTGTTGTTGTTTTTTAATTTACTGAGCAGTTTGTATGTGAACTGTACTGAAATGTTCAGCTATATGTAATTGTATAACTATGATTACTATAAAAATCACAAATATATTCTAAAATTAAGTATAGCGTTAAAAAACATGCCAAACCAAAGAGACAGAAACAGTCAGAATGACAGAAAATATTTAATACTTGGGTAGACATAAGTGCACATGTACCTGTCACCTGCTTTTGACTGTGACACCACCTAATCACATAGATGCATTAATCAACATTGGAATGAAAACACAGCACCATTCTGTATTGATTTAGCGCTGCTCTAATGTTGGATGTAGGTGAAAAATTAAGGAAAAAGAAAAAGAAAGATCAAAGCAAAGCCACAGCAGCAAACCTGCAGCTACTGTCTTTTATTATTCCATGTATTCCTCTTCTTTATCAAAACCTGACATCTCCATTAACCAATCGACCACCAACAGTTGGGTCAGAGATTCAGGAGTGTTATGCTAGTAGCAGCTAATTAAGTCTCGTGCTTCTAGCCTTTTCTCCATTCTTATACTTATAGTCTTTGACCTGAACTTAGGCTGCTCAGTTTTTATTGAGCACTTTTTCTCAACATGCTGTATTAAGACAAAGCATGTAAAGAGACTGCCAAATAAGCACAACTCCGATTTAAAACACAACAAACCCTTATTTTATCTGTTTATTTATTTTGATTACACCATTATTTAAAGCAAGAAACTGTAAAGACAGAAAGAATCATTACAATTTCCACCGAGACCTACTCATCTGTAACATGCCGATCCGTCAGGAAATTATCCAAATCAAAACTCAAAATTGTCGTATTTTATCAAAACCACGTTATTCTACACGTCCCATTTAAAAATCAAACAAAAACAGACCATTTACACTAAACATTATGTAAACGTTTTCCAAAAAAAAACTATCTGCCTTCCGCACCACAACCATGAGGCCATTCATGACTCAACTGCAACCAACAGTCAAAAAAACAAAAATCAGCGATTTCTTGGCTGAACTGCAGGCTGTGTTTACACTGAGTAGATAAGATGTAAGGACACAAATTAAAAGTTGTAGTATAATATCTATAGTGTGTGAATTCAGTTTGTTTTTTTTTGTTTATTTTGGGTTTTTTTTTGTGTTTGTATCACCCGTGTGCTCTGTGGAAAAATGCTGTACATTCTAATTACACAGAACGTATTTTACCAGCCATGGTTGCTGCCATAGAGGTGCAAGACTTTATATTGCAGTGAAAAAATGAGCCCACAGTGAGGAAAAATGTGACAGGAGCAAACCACACCCAGAAACTGTTGAGGGTCCAGACAGATGAGACCTATAACCAGGAAACACATAATAAATTAGTGTACGAAAGGGTCAAATCGCCCCTAAAATTACGTTAAACAATAGATCATTCTGATGAAGTGGTTTGCAATAAAGTGCTGATTGCTCATAAAAAAAGAGTCCATCAAAAATCTATCCTTTCCCACATCTTCTCTATTTTTTTTAAAAATATATTAAGTTATCATAGGTAATGTCTTTCTAATGCAATCTGTTTTTTTTCCACTTTAAACCCAGGGATGTGACAGTTTACATCTTATGTTATTTCTTCGGAGGCCTCATGGGAAACAGGCGGCAGTCGGTCAAGTGGCCACGACGTGGGAGTGAAGCACTAGGGGAGCAAACAATTTTAGTTTCCCATCTGCCAGCATGGAAACAGGAGTAGAAATCCCTATTTTTCACCATGAAACATCTGTTGAGTCAGGCTAAGTAGTCCCAGACGCAGGGCCGCTCTCCCATCGAACCACACACCGGAGCAAGAATTGTGAACTCTGAGTACACGTGGTGATGAAGCTGACAGTGATCTCCATCCTCGGAGCCCAAACAACCATGCTGGCACACAGAAGCCCTCCTACCCCTCCTCTCAACAGCCATATTTCTACATAAACCACCGCTTATCGACAATGGCACACAAAAAAATATGTACACAAACAAATGTGAAACAGGGATTCAGCACTTGCAGAATAAAAGCAGACTGACAACAAGAGGGAGAGGCAGTGAGAGCGCTGAAAAGAAAACTGTTTTCATTGATTGTTCCGCTGTTTTGTTAATGAGTCCATAAACGTAGCTGCAAGTGTTTTTACAGCGAGGCTGGAGAGAAAAGAAATGACATGATATCCTTTGTCATTATGAGCACATGAAGCGCTAGAGGGGCATATAAACCAGTCAGCGAGTCAGGCACTGCACTAGAAAAAATGCCCCTCCCAAAACAAGAAGAAAAACTTATTTCAAGGCACTTTTACCTCAAAATAAGTGAAAAAATCTGTCAATAGAACAAGTGAAATTTTTTCTTAAAACAAGTCCCTCCATCTTGCCGAAATGCTACTTGTAAAGTGAATTTATCTGAAATCAAGTGAGCTGAGACATTCTGACTAAAAAATAAGACAAATAAACTTGGTAAGATGTTCAGTTTTTGCAGTGTGGTGATTTTAGATTGTAACAGTAAATGAAACTTTTCTTTTTTACAATCCACACATCAACAGGGCAGCACCGTTTAGCTATTATTTTCTATATCTGATTTGATTTTGTTGATGTCTTGTGTTGAAGCTGATGCCCGATGACCCTCGTTGCAACTGCTTTGTTTATTGATGTGCAGCATACATCTTAAAGTCAAGTTTGTTATTTTTAAAAGGCTACAATTGCATAACAGTTTTCTGCTGCATGTGTTTTGTGTAGAAGTCATTTTAAAAAATAACCCTACTTCTTACTTGATATGTTACCTCAGTAAACATCTTGCTAAAGAGTTTATGTTGTCAAATTTTAAATTATGGTCCCATTTAAAGCAAAACAGACAATAACCCAGGCTTTGTTTTCAGGCAGAGCTACTTTGTGATTAACTGGTCAATACCATATATGAGATTACTCTCTTACTTGTTACATCTGGTTTCAAAAGACCAGGATAGCGATACATCACTTGTACATCCTGGATATTCACATATATTGCATACATGCACCATCTATGAGCAGTTTATACTACATATATATATTTCTTAATATGTTCGTCTTGCCCTTTAATCTGTTCCACTGAAATGTTTTATATTGCACTGCACTTGTACTGCTTCTTTTGCGCTTCTAGTTGGATGCTAAACTGTATCTCATGGCCAAGACAACAAAGTTGTGTTTAATCTATCATCATCATCATAGGCATGATCAGTAAATTAAGGCAATAAGTCACCTTAGTGTTAGTCACCTTTTTTTTGACAGATATCATTGTTTCCGATTGTGTGATTGCCAGAAATGTTTATTATACTTCAGTAAATGAAACTACAATTAACAAAACCTTTTTTTTGGTTTGTTCTTTAAATCTTATCATTTTGCCTGTGGTTATTTTTCTTTGGCTGTGTTGAACTTTCTTTTATCCCCTGCATAAAGCCCAACACTTTCAAGCAGGAGACTCGGGTTCCAGTCAAGTGTGTTACCGTTGTTTTATGGCATTTTCAGTCACTGTTTACTTCTGTTTTCTGTCACTGTTTTCAGTCATTTCAAGTGACTTTTTGCATTTGCTTATGCATCAAAACAACTTTGTTAACTTTAGGCCCCCAAAACAACAAAAACTGGTTGGGTTAAGTAAAAAAATCATAATAAGGTGAAATTTCTTTGCAGATGCTAAACATAAAGCTCTGGTTGTTTTCCTACACTGCTGGAGTTCCTGTAAGCATCCTACAAATTGATAGCCTTTTTTGTGAAAATAATGGATTTAACACTGTGGACCAATGTCCACCACTATATGACTGGGTCTCCAACACGTGATGCCACTCCACACGGTCAGCAAACACAGAGCAGCCAGCATTTGGTATCAAAGCATCCGCACGCAAATCTGAAACGCTAATAAAATGTTACAGAAGTGCTATG
Organism: Dascyllus trimaculatus; assembly: GCA_024666655.1. Classification (NCBI taxonomy): domain Eukaryota; kingdom Metazoa; phylum Chordata; class Actinopteri; family Pomacentridae; genus Dascyllus; species Dascyllus trimaculatus. The sequence continues at coordinate 18,175,358 of CM045446.1, forward strand.
GAACAGAGTGCACCAACACATTCAGAAACACTTCAAACAAGAGTTTGTTTGTTTTTTTACAGATGGCTAAAGGCTGTGAAGAAGGGAACAACGTGATTATTTCCAAACAGCTGAGTCAAATTGTGCCGCTATCTAGATGACGTAATTCACCATTAAAAATATCAGTTTCATGTTTTGGTTGCACAGGGGTGTTGAAATCAGTGGCGCTGCAGTGATCTTGCACCTCTCCTGCCAACATTTTAAATGCAATGTGCAGGATTATAATTTCATCTAAAGTGCATGGATTAGTCAGTGCTGGAGGTGCAGCTTCAGTCGGTCGCTGTCAACAGAGACACTCTGCTCTCATATCATGCCGTGTGTGTGTGTGTGTGTGTGTGTGTGTGTGTGTGTGTGTGTGTGTGTGCCCTGCTGCCAATAGCTCGTCATTCCCTCTCTGCCTGTCATCAGATCAAATTCAGTGTCTGAGATTGTCGCTGCCCCTCTGTGTCCATCTATTTGTGTCTCTCTCACCTCTGTATTCATTTATTCCCATTCTCTATAATACAATTTTAATCCACTTATTTGTGTACATTTGTTTACACATATTAATAATACACTGGTATGATTATTTTAATGTATTTGTGAGCATGTTTTCAGCCAAAATCTAGTCCTATCTAATCAATTTAAGTTCTCCATTGGCAGTATTCTCATGCCGTTAACATATATAGCTGCTGCATGTGCACATAGTTGACTGTATATTTTCATCTCTGAATCTCCCTCCATGCCAACTGACAGAAACTAAATTAGAAAAAATAGCCACATGCTTGCATTCGCACTTCAGTTGCCTCTTTCTTTTGTTTGCCTGTGTTGGTTATTTCTCATTGTGTCATCACAGTCTTTACTCACTGGGCGTTTTTGTCACTGCCCTCCTTGGTATATTCCTGTTGTCCTTATCGTGGGCAGCAGCAGCATTAAATGCAGTTTAAGTCTGCCTTTAAAACCACTCAAAAACAACAGGCAGAACAGAAGCCTGATGACTTCAATACTCCTTATTTAAAATTGCTCAGTGTAGTAGAAGATGTTGTAGCACATGATAAAATGTAATAAAAAAGAAATGGAATGGAATGATGAGCTTTAAAACACATGGATCATGGAATGCAAAGCTGTTGTCAGTCTGAACATTGTTTATTTTTTCTCTCCATTTTATTGATGACTGTTCCCTTGGTTAGAAGAACAAAAAAGAACCAATAAGGGGTGAGGTGATTCAGCCAAAAGATCACCTCAAAACCTTTTGGAGCAGAATCACAATCTTCAATCTGAATCACTATTCTCCCAACAGATTTAGTTGAATCTGATTCTGGTTAGTTGTGCAGACGGTTGCCTGGATACAAAGCCTGTCACTTCATCTCAAGGCTGAAGGCCCAACTCATGACTCTGAGCATCCCGTTTTCTTCTCAAGTGCTCATTCATGTCTGCACTACACTTTTAACTGTACACACTGAGTTGCTCTTGTCGTCAGCCTCAAGTGGGCATTTGGGGATTTGCAGTTTTTGCAGTTGTGATTCCAAACAATTGCTTGCTGCATAAAAAGTGGTAGCTTCTGAAATTTAAAAAAGCAAGAGAACCGACTCCACTAAAGCTGCAACATTTATGGGTAAATATAACAACTCTGACACTATATTGCCAGATAACTTTGAAATCTGCAGCCTGAACTATCTCCAGTCATTGCAACAATTATAGCCTTAGCAAGACTAAAATGCACTATTCTTTACACTAAGCAGAATTATTGCTCAAATGCATCCACATACATAGTTAAAAACAGCTGAAATAACCATAAAATAGCTTTAAAATAGCAGAGAAAACCCTCTCTGACCTCTGCACAGGCAATAAATAAACAGAGATTAAACATAATTCCAACATGGCACTGGAAACAGAGGTCACATAACTAACTTACGCAACTGCAGCAGACACTAATTACTTACATTTACAGTTTGCACACCCTATGAAGAAGATCTCAGAACAACAACTTAGGATGTTCACCTGCTCGCTGCTATTCCTTATCTTTGTGCTATTTTCTGTTGACAAAATAATTTACTGTACCTCTAAAAAGTGCAATGTGTCTAACAAGGGTCGCACTAATTGTGTCACAACTGATCATAGTTCGGGTGGAGCAAGAAAGTTTAAATTCCTCTGAAAAGCAGATCTGATGCTAAATTAGGAGCATCCACAATATATGATCGACAGAAACTGGATGCCACCTTTGTGCTCTAGAGCCAAAAAAATTGTGACAGAAAAATTACCAGAAAAATGGTGACAAACGGGATCAGAACAGCACAACACAGGTGAATGCATCATATTATTTGTGTTAGCTGAAAAGCACCTTGTTTACGTTCTGATCTTTAGCGGTAAAACCGTACAGCACAGAGAAGTAAGCTACATTGGACTGTAACTGCACAGGAAACACACGCCACGGGGACAAATTTATTGCTGCCTTTTGCTTCTTCAGGGCATTTGTTAATTATAAAACACTAAGACGATCAAATACCACAAGCTTTATCCCTTAATGAAGATTGAGCAGACTAAATGATGGAAAACAGATTTCTATCCCCAGCTGCGTTTCAAATTAAATTAGAACAATAGATTGCATATGCAAAAACACATTGCCAGTCGTCATTAATGGCCCTAAAATGCTTCAAAACACATATCTGCAAAGACATATGCAGTTTGGCAATAACTGAAAAAGGGGGTAAAGTTAAGAAATAATGCCAATTGTTTTCACCGCAGTTTTAGTCATATGTAGAAACAAGTAGAAGTTCTCGGGCGGGGGATACAGATTACTGCAACTGGTATCAGAGATATGAGACTTAATCTGAACAGTGAAATGAAACAAGTTCATTAGAATATAAAAAATGAAATTAGTTTACCTCACTGATCTTTTCATTTGCGTTTCTAAAAAGTACAATTGCCGACCTAATCCTTGGCATAATGACTTGCTGTTTTTGCAGCACTGATGCTTTGAGGGGCAGAAGTGTCACATAAATGTATCTGTTACTTTTCTGTCATCTTTTACTATATATATTTTATAATTTTATTTAAGTCTCTCCATTTCTCCCTCTCTACTTTTGTGTTAATTTCCTCGTTGCTTCAGTTGACTGGTGATTGAATGCCACCGGGTGTTCAGAGCAAATTTCACACGTGGTCGGGACCGGGTAACCAACTGGAAAATCCCTCTTCAATCTTCACCTCTCGTCTCCATTCCATTTCCTCGCCTTCCTCTTCTTCCTCCTATCCTCCTATCCGCTCATGTCTCTTCATTTCTTAGCCAGTTTTTTTCCCCTCCTCCTCTGCTTAATTTCCTCCTCCCCATCCCACCCGCTCTTTTCCTTGATTCATTTCTGTACATGTGTATGAATCCCTGACCCCCTGTAGACTTGTTAATTAGCATAGCAGCACATTTTTCACTCCTTCTAATGTACATGTGCATACACTCTCTTATCTTATATGCAATGGTCTTTTATCACACTCTCATATTCCTGTCTCCCATAAAACACATGCACAAACTGGTATTAATATTAATCATCCTGCATCTTTTCAACACTCGCTGCTGCAGTCTCACTCGCATATTTTCATTTATTAGTTTCTGCTAAACATGACTGGATTTTTGAAGTCGTACAGGCTGCGCACCTCATATTTCCTCTCTTCTCATCTGTATTCTGCTGTTTTCTCACTTGTTTCTGTTGCTACTTTGCCCTACAGGAATCAATAAAGTTTTCTTCTTATCTTTTTGCATCCTCTCAGCGCCTGCTCTTCAATCCACTCCTACTTCTCCTCCTCGCTTCTCCCTTTTTTACACCTTAAATCAGATCATCCAGCATTTAACACCCCCCCCCAACACACACACACACACGCACGCGCACTCTCACACGCACACACCAGCACCACCACCACTTGTTTACTGTTCCCCTCCTCTATGTGGCTCCTCACAACTTCCTTATCTGTTTTCTCTCTTTTCTTTTTTGCTTTCATCTGCCTCTCCAGTTATCATTTTTGTCTGTTATCTGCACTTCTTCTGTCTCTTCTTTGTCTCTCCCCCCATTTCTCTTCCTCCACTCCTTCTACTCACTCACCCATCCATCCATCCATCATCCTCCTTCCATCTGAACTTCTTCCTTTTTCATCTTCCGTCTCCCCTTTTCTTCCCCCGTCTCTTTTTCGTCAGGTTCTTCCTTTTTCTCTCAATTTCCTCCCGCGCTACTCCCCTAACCCCAGCTCTTTACCTTCTCCTCATCTTCCTCTACTCCTCATCCTTCACTTCATCTCTCCCAATTTCACCTTCTGGCTGGGGCAGAAGTGCTGCAGCGGCGTAACAAATCCCCACTGAATCCCCTCAGTCTGAGTTGCTGTTCAAATGAGCTCAGATCAGCCACGGCAGCCTGCAGCCACACTGCTGCCATTTCACTGACGCTCAATGACAGCCATTAAAGTGACGTGTGTGTATATATATATGTGTGTGTGTGCGTGTGTGTATTTATGTCATAAGGACATAAATCTGTTTACAGAGTCACATTGTGAACACCCGACTCTGCTGTGGGGACAAAAAGCAAGTCCACATAATGTAAATCATTACATGTAGTACAAAGACTCTATTTAATGTTGGAGTAGGGCTTGGTTTACCTTAAGTTCATGGTTAAGGTTAGGGTAAGTCACCAAGAAGTAAGTGTAAGTCAGTGTAATGTCCGCTGTAGTGATGGTAGCCTAAATGCGTCTATGTATGTATATGTGCGTTACATGTTACAAATGTACACCAATCAGGCATAATATTATGACCACCTGCCGAATATTGTGTTGGTCCCCCTTATGTGGTCAAAAAGGCTCTGAACAATTGGGCATGGACAAGAAGACCTCTCAGGGTTGCCATATGGTGAGGTGCATTATCCTACTGGGGTAGGCCAGTGACATTTGGGATTACCATTTGCATGAGGGAGTGTGCTTTTTCTGGAACAGTGTTTATTTGGGTGTCAAAGACTCATCAACACGTATGCCAGAATCCAAGGTTTTCCAGCAGAACACCACACAGTACCAATATGAGCAATGTCACTCACTTCATTTGTCAGTAATCATAATGTTGTGGCTGATTAGTATGTGTGTGTGTGTGTGTGTGTGTGTGTGTATATACAACGCGATTCTGGATGTGTGTGTATTATGAATGACGTTAACTTAACCCTCTGAATTCCAAGCAAGTTTCTGGATGCTCTCATGTTTGATTGCTATATGAAGACCTGGATCTCTATGGAAACAGCGCAACCATGGCAAGAAGTAGACAGAACTCAAAAATCGCATTTGTGTATTTATAGCACAGTTATGGTGTCATTAATCAAAAAACAAAAGTTGAATTTCTTGGATTATTTGTTTTACAAGATTGAAAAAGAAACAACTTGTGGGCAGTTTGGGACTTTACAGTCAAGATATTTTACTATTTACATATTGTTTGTTTCCATGCCTTCCTCCCATCTGCTTTAAACGCAGCCTGCAATTCCACCCAGTTCAGCCAAATAGTCCCAGAATTTTTGTCACATGACCTTTGCAGCTGAGTCACTAATGGCTTCAAAGTTGCACCGAGGAGAATCTGATTACAGCAAAGGGTTTATTATCAAATTAAACACTTAGAATAAAGTGGCCACAACCAAATATTTTAAGATTAGATCCAGTTAATTTTACAGAAAAAAAAAAACAAAAGTCACACTTGATTAGTTCAATGACATTCAATGAGTTTTCCTGTTCTTAAAGATGCTGGATCTTATAAACTGTGTACTTTTGCAGATTTCGACAGCTAAGATGACATGCGTTTCCAAGTCAACAGTGGGTTTTGGGGTTCAAAAGGTTAAAGCCGCTAAATGCAACACATCATTTACACATATTTACATAATACATGATTCTAACAAGATTAACAAAATAACAAAAATGAAAAATCATAGGTGTGGATTTCAAGTTCAGGGCAGGATGTATGACAAATGGCCTTCACAACAAGATATTCAGGACAGTTGATCAATGTCCTCTGGTCACTATAAGATCCCGTCTGGTGAAACCAAGCACCAATTATCACCAAACAATAACTGTCTGTGATGATAGGCGGGGCTTTCTGTGTCAGTATTCTTTCCCAGAATTAGTTTTAACTATAATACGATAGCTTACTACTATGCAGAATACAGTGGTTTTACAGTGTTTGAGCAGAGTCACACACAACTGAACTTTAACTTCTGTAAGTGCACAGAAAAGCAGGGCCCATTAGAGGAAGCAATGGTGTTAATTCTATACAACTTTAGGGCAGAAACTAATTATTTTTCACAGAAAAAGAAAGAAAATTTTAAATATGTAATGTTGATACACACGAATAACTTTGATGACCGCATTGGATGAAGTGACTGGAGATGGAATCTCAGGTTTTCTGACAAGTAGAAATGTGGTGAATAAATTTGATCATATTTTGAAGTAGCAGTTCCCATCTCAGAATTGTGTAAATTTATTTATAATGCATTTAAGCTTTTGGTCATTTTACCTTAACAGATACATATGCAAAGCTGTTATTTATGTTTGTAGCTGGTGAGAACAAAAGAAGAGAAAACCAGAGAAGGAGAAAAGCAACAGAGGGCAAGTGGTGGCCAATTAAGCCTCTGTTCATCTCTTCAGCTTTCTGTGATCACAAACGTGATGTTGTTACACAGTCCAAGTCACAATTCTCATTTACATATTTTGTTTTTGTTATCAGACAACACAGTGAGTATCTGATCATGCTTCATAAATTAAATACTTGACTATGTGTACTGGCAGGCGTTCCCAAGCTGCTGAGCTGCTGTTAAAAATCATTATTTCATTAATTGTCAGACAAAATAAACAAAAAATATAGGTCAGCGACAGTAGTTGCACTGCAAGATCAGCTGTGTTTAAAACAGGCGATGATGACAGAGAAGGTTAGAGGCAACAAAAGGTCGGGGTGTTATCAAGTACAGCCCACGGCATTTGCTACTGTCTAAATTAATGTATATTTGTGTTTGCAGAACTGGAAAAAATGTCAGCAAAACTACTTTAAACTAGATTATAAATGTGTCTGCTGAAGGACAGGTCATTGGAGATGTGTGCTGAGTTGAACTGAGTCAGAACTCATCCAGAACATATCACAGCTTCATCCTATGTATATTCTGTTTAATGGTAAAAGTTATTGAATTTCAAGCAAGCAAAGCTATATTTTCTAATTTTAGAGCTATACAATCAGCACAGTAAGGATTGATATGGCATGAATTTTCAGAATAATATACAGAATATGGTAATGAAATAAGAGCATGGATCTTTCAAAGATTCTAAGTCCTGTTGTGCAAGTCTAAATGTCACAGCCAGCCTTCAGCAGGGTTTGAACCTATGACACAGAAAGGGTAAAGACTGTGGCCTCTGCATGCATTTCCACTCAGACGTGATTGAAAACTCAGTATACAGTAGTAAAGTAGTTAGATGTTGCATGTCAGTGTCATCAGTGAGGAGATATTCACTGAATTTGGAGGAAAAAAAAGCAGATTTGCAATGGCCTTTTTGACCTCCCTGTGAACCCCAGGCCGGGCTTTTTTTTTTTTTTGCTGCTGTCCCATTTTTACTCACTGTTGGCTCATTTTTCACTGCAATATTCAGTCCTACGCCTCCATGGAAACAGCCCAACCATGGCTAGAAGTAAAGAACTAAAGGATGTCTTCTGGGCTGTATGTTGCAGATATACTAATAAAAAAGAAAAATAAAAAAAATGTGTTTATTAATCTGGAATTATTATGTGCAAATGCCCACAACTGTTAATATTGAAAAAGTGTGATTCTACAAACTAAAAATATTTTATTACTGACATTTTATAATTTGTTTTCGTACTTGTCTCCTATCTGTTCTGCGCGAACACAGCCTGCAGTTCATCCCCCAGAATGTTTGTTGTGTCGCTGTTGGTCACAGCCATCAATTGGGGTTGCATCGAGGTACACACAAATTCTATTTATTTATTTATTTTACTTACAGAATCTGGTTCAACCAAACAATTCATTTTTGGCAAAATTTCAAATGAGACATGTCAAATAAAGTGATTTTGATGAAATGTCAAAATATCTCTTCCACAACTTTCTCTCCTGTCAGTTGTTTTGTTTTTCCAACTTCCAAACCACTGCTGTCAGTAAACTAATTTCAAGGATTTTAACAATAAAAGTCTGGTAAACCCATTGCTCATATATGCCAGTTGACAGACAAAATCAATGGCTTGCGATGTTCTCCTTGAGACATTTTTACTTGTTGGAAGAGAACAATTAAAATCATCACTGAAAAACAATCACGATTCCAAATTAACATTGCTCTGGGTCTCCACACAGTCGTGTTTAGGATTTTTCAGAACGGGAAACTCTCAGTTCTATACCTCATCCTCTGGGATGTCAGTCTAGCTCTGGCATCACATTCTACGGTTAAACAGGGCGCACATGTAGACAAGTTAATTGCCTTTACCATGCTTGACTGAGTGACTGACAGACCAACAATTCAGGGATATATATGGTAAAAGAAAAAAAAAAAGGAGAAAGTTGAGGAACTACGCTATCGCAGTTTTCAAACCCACCCCCAGTCAAAGCTGTGACACTTAACCACAGTAACATAATGCATTGAGAGATTGCCTTTAATAAAGTAGAGTCAGCATGTGGAGGCAGCCAGTAGGTGTATGTGATTATCTGAGAGGGCAGTCGGGGGAAAACTAAGGGCCAATCATTTCATCCTGGCTTGTCACCACACAGAACATAGTGTTATTTTAAAGAGAGACAGAGAGAAGGAGAGAACAGATAAAAAAAAAGGGAGGAGAGAGAGAGAGAGAAAGAGAGAGAGAGAGAGAGAGAGAGAGAGACAGAGAGAGAAGCATAAGGGCTCACAGGAGACTTATGGCTTAGTCAGTCACTCAGCTAAACACTCCATCAGCCTGTGCTTTAGTCAGTCTCATCCATATCCACCTTCTATTTCCCATCGTTCATCCATCCATCTCTCCTCCAGCCGCTGTTGTGTGATAAATCCTCACAACATCACAGCATTTTAGCCATCCTCCATCCCTTTGTCTGTCCTATTTTAAGCATCTCATCTCACCTATGTCTGTGACACGCACACCCACACACAGGCACACACACACACAAGGGATTGTGGAAGGGATTTATTGAAGAGGTGCTTATGACTATTTGAGGGATGTGCTTAGCTTGCAGGCCCATCCTGCTTCAACTTCTCGCTGGTCTGAGAGACCCGGTCAGCTCGAGAATATCATGAGCAAGTGTGTGTTTGTGTGTGTATATGACAGAGAGTGTGTGTCTATGTGTGATATATTAAATCTGTTGCTATTGCAATTGGTTTTCAGGCACCTGATTTATCTTTCTGAACACACTACACAAAATTGAAACAACACATTTTTAAACATGCAAAAAGTTCTCCAAGTATTTGATTGTTTTCCGTCCACTTTTTCATTTCTGTGACAGTTTTCTAAACATCTTGTGGATTTTTGCCATTGACAGAGCACTTTGGCAATACTGCAGCTCAATATAGGCATGGTAATCAAGTCATTTGAACTGCACTGAATACAACTGAAACAGACCAAGGAAGATGAGCCAACGGAAGTGGAGAGGAGGATAAACTCTTCCAACAAAGCCCACTATTAAAACGTTTCACATCATAGTTGCAGAATTTGACAAATCCAATAGTTCAGCTACAATATCCCAATTGTGCATAATGTGGTTGATTGACTTCATCAGAAGTTAGACACAGTTTTCCTACAGATGTCCAACTGTCTTCTAATGCAGTCTAACCCAACCTAATTGACAGATGAGATCACCAGTATTGGACAATTGTACTATCTCTCTTGATATTCTACTAAATCTCTAAATCACTGTTCTCCTACAGCTCTTCATGTGTAATAACATCATGTTAACCACCGGTCTTTTCTGCAAATAATGTCTTGTGGTGGCAATAGCTGAATTCCTCCATGCCATATCTGTATATATGTAAATTCATCCTGTCATATGTGTACATATCCATATGTAAACTCACCATATCATAACTGTACTTATCCCTATGTAAATTTCACTGAGTCATAATGTACATATCCATATGTAGATTCATCATGCCTCATATACTGTCTATGTGAGACCTTTTTTTATTATTATATCTTTATTTTTTTACCCCTGTTGTACTTTTTATAATCCTTCAGCGTCTTTCTGCCTTATCTGTATCCAGCTGCTGTAACGTGAATTTCCCCAGTGAAGGATCAATAAAGTTTATCTTATCTGATATATTCACTAACAATGTTTCTTTTTTTCTTTTAATTAAATTCCAAAGTTGTTAAAATGTGATCCTTATACAAATTTTGCACAAGATAACTACCGTCTGGGTAAGGTTAAGGAAAGGTCATTGCAATTAATGTAATCATGAATAAATGAAGTGACCATTAATTGCATATCATAGAAAGAATATGAACCATGGTTTCTTGCATAAATGTGTGCCACACTCATCCACTGCCTTTTTTTCCACCTCGCTACCTTCAGGGCACCATATTTTCTGCATTCACATTCAGCGGTGGGACTGGAGTGGAATCACGACATGAAAAACTATCCAATGTGGATGCGGTTACTGAGTGCACTGTGCTGATTACATCAGTGGTAGAGTCACATGCAATTTGTGATTACCTGTTCTAAATTTATTTGACATATAAGAGGTGAAAGAAAGTCCAGGGCTAACTGTCATCTTCAAAAAGCAGACTCAGGATTCAATCAGCGTACAATATGCACACAGGCAAATGCCATGATAACTGTGTTTCTACCCGTCTACCTATCTCGCCAGTCCACATGAAGTCACCCTTTTGATTAAGGGCAGGAGACTCACTTAAAGGAATACATTCACATTTCTGAACATGAGAAAGAGGGTAACAAGCAATAAGGGAGGTAAAACAAGTAAACTGAAGTAGTAATAAGAGACAATACTGAACAGTAAATAATTAGCAAAGGAGCACAATGGAACCATTGTCACTAGGATAAATGGAACCATAAAGCTCCAGGTCTAAACAGTCTGAACGACATAAAGGAAAAAGTCAATGTAGCTCAAGGTAACAGTGGAGCATCAGTGCATCTGTTTTTCACAAAGGTACAAACATTATCAGCTTTATTTTCTCTATTCCCTCTGTTAGCATGCAATCTGTAATGTATTGTTCCAGCATCGACACTGCAATGGGCGCGCATCGCTGGAAGTGCCATATGACTATTGTGCAAATTAAAAATAAGGCAAAACAACTCAAAACACATCCTGTTACTACTTGTTTTGCTGCTTGATACAAAAAAGTTCTCATTTCGCCATAACAAATGTACAAGAAAAGAAGAAAAGAAGGTTTTATGGATACCCAGCAAAATTCGTGGGGAAAGACACCGGAAAACACAAAAAATGAAGATTTAGTTCCAAAAATAAATGCATTCAACAAACACTAGTCATATGAAAATATATCAGGAAAAGAAAGGATGATGTTGGCCAAAAACAGGTATTCTGTTGGCAGTGTCATGCAACTGTCGCCATAACAAGAGACAACACAATAAAGCCACAAAGCTCTGTAAAATGAGTGCAAAGCCAGATCTGAATGCTATTCAAAGCAATAAATAAATAAAAAATTGGAAGTCTTTGCCAGTGTTACACCATATAAGAAAGGTTTTAAAAAAGCAGAAATCACTGATGTGGTAACTTTTCACATCGCAAAGACATGATGCCAATTAATACTGTTACCAAAAACAGCTTTCTAAACATGACAAGCAGTATGTAACACCATCATGCACCATTTTTTTTTCTGTAGATGCCGTCTTTGTATAGCTGTATAGAAAAATACCAGGCACAAGTTGAAACAGAGCTGCCACAAGTGGAATATTATACAACTGACTTGTGGTCCAGCTGGACAACTGAGCCCTGCGTAAGTCTTACAGTCCACTTATTAATGCAGACCTCCAGCTGGACTGTTGCTGTTTGCAAACTGCATTTTTCTTGGATGATCATATGATACAAGTGAGTAAATCACAGCAGGCATCTGAGAAGTGTTGGCTGCTTGAAGCCTCAATGAAAAATGTCAAGTCCATCTAATAGCAGACATGCAGTGAACATGAAAGCTGTGGCCCTGAACAAAGGGTCTGGCCACAGAGCATATCCTGCAGGTGGTAACTTATATTCATGCTGAATTTACCATGCACACTTTTCATATTGAGAGCTATACTGCAGAAAAAACTGTTTTATCCATTACTGTGCAGTCCTAATCTGTATCCAGATGTGAGCACATGGTGTACGGTGGGTTCAGAATGTGAAACAGTTGGAGTTGGGAACACTCATATTCTGATCTGATAGGTGTGGATGCAATTCATATAGCGTTACCACGTTCTGAAGGAAAAAGATCAGCCCGAGAAACTGACAGGTCACCTTACTCCAACTCTTCCTGACAACTCCAGGAAGCCTGACTAAAGCCACAGGCATGAGCAGCATCGTTAGTTTGGCAATCGAAAAAGCAACAGAGTCCATCCAGCCGAATTGCTCCCCTTGACCTGACATGCCACATTTGTTGACAAGGCAGCCAGCCTCACATAACCAATTTGAATATTGAGATCGGATCTAATTGGGGGCACAATCAAGATAACAGGAACACATTTTTATACCCGGTGGAAGTGCACAGAACCACTGAGCGTATACTATTACCCACATAACCCATCCAGATATATTCCAGGTGGAAACGGGGTCAATATGACGGGAGTAAAACAGTGTTCAGTTCACTTAGTGGCGTGCAGCAGTTCTGCAGCACACTGAAGCTCACAGTACACCATATTTTTATTTTATTTTCTGTCCCTTTTTGAAGCTGCTCTTCCCAATTTGATTCTTTTATCTGAAATCAGTCATTGCAGCTTTAGATTGAAATAGCACGTTATGTTTTCAATAACGCTCTTGGCTTTATGGACTGGGTGCATAAAACTTTGTAGATTCATGACTAAAACTGTGTGTACGCACAAACACGGAATTATGCTGAGATTTATTCAGCTATGTGTGCTTCTGTTTCATCAATCCCAAGCATGGTGGGACTGGGCACATGTGCATTTTCACTCCCACAGTTACAGCCATAAAAAGATGCCTGTGTATTACATAAGCTGTGCCTGCTCCACCACTCATTAGATGAATCAATGAGAAGAACAGCAGAGAAGTGCAATTGTGTCGCATCGTCAAGGTTTTCCAACAGCAGAAAAACAGTTGTCATTAAACACAACCATTACACATGACTGTATCTATTTATAGCGCCCACACCCCCACTGCAGTGAAATCTCAGTCATTATTAATTGGCATGTATGCTTTGCAAGTCAGAATGAAATGAAAACAAAATAACTCAAAAGTATAACAGTACTGGTTACTCAAATATAACATAAATACATGCATCATTTTCCTTTGTTTAAGGCAGTACAAATGTTTTACTCTAAGATTTTCTCACTTGTTATTTCTTTTTTCTAAAAAAAAAAAAAACATGTACACTAGTCTGGAGCATGCACATTCTCACTACACAATCTTCTTTGGAAGGTTTGCATGTGGGAATTGACTTATGCATGTTTCCTTGTGCTATGAATCTGGCCCGTGGTCTTTGGACAACAAATCCTTGGCCATATCTTGGTCAGCACATTTAAAATTATCACGTATGCAACTTTCAGCTGAAGCCCCATAACAAGCAATGTCTTGCTTTGTGCCTTTTGAGTATAGCTCTAGTCAAGCAAGAACTACTACTGAATTTATATAGAGGAGGGTTAGAGCAAGCAGATCAGTATTTATTTTTTGCTCTTTTGAGCAGACCCAAAGCTCTCAAATGGCTCTGATTAGAGACTGTCCTTAAAAGAAAGACCGTCTGTCAGGGGTAAGGGCACAAGTAGCATGACGTTGTTGTTGCCACCACAAAACCCCAAAGGGGGGCAGCTGGGTTGAATGGAATAACCAGAACAAATCACAAGACAACTGTGTATCACTTTTTACCAGTGCTTTGTTATGACCATAGTTTTTGCCTAAGGTAACCATTTTTTGAAGAGGAACAAATCAGGAAATAATCAAATGGGATTTTTTTTTCAATCAGCAGTCACATGTATTGATTTTGAGAGGCACTGACAAATACGGCAATTTAGATGACAGCAAAAATGACTTACTCTGTTGGATTTCTGGAGTTGTTACTGTATTAAATAACTCACAACTTAATAATTACTGAAAACATATGTACAGCATACACTGATCCGCCAAACATTATGACCACCTGCCCAATATTGTGTTGGTCCCTCTTATGTTGTTAAAAATGCTCTGAACCTGTGGGGTGGGGAGGGGGTTGTTCATTCTTTTTTTGTTTGTTTTTTTTTCTTTTTTTAATTTTCCTTTGTGATCAATCAAAATAAACAAAAGACAAATGTAGGAAAATTGCTTGATGGATGATGTATGAAAGATCTAATAAAAATATTTGAAACAAAAATGGTCTGAACCATTGGGCATGGACAAGAGGACCTCTCATGGTGTCCGATGGAGTCTGACACCAGGACATTGCCAGGGTATCCTTTGGATACCCTGGCTTGTGCAGTGGGGCCTCTGTCAATCAAACTTGTTCAGCTGCATCCTGTTGATGCTTGATCACAATGGGGTGTAGGAAGTTTGGAGGTCAAATCAACGTCTTGGGTCATTGTCATATTCCTCCACATGTTCCTGATTGTTTGATGTTTTTTCCACGTGGTGGGGTGCATATTCCTGTGGGGGTAGGCCAGTGACATTTGGGATTGCCATTTCCATGAGGGAGTGTGCTTGTTCTGGGGCAATGTTTATTTGTGTGTCTACGTCTGATCAACACTAATGCCAAAATACAAGGTTTTCCAGCAGAACACCACATAGTACCAATATGATCAATGTTATTTACTTCAGCTGTCAGTGGTCATAATGATGTGGCTGACCGGTGTATATCCTAATGATCCACAGGCTAAATTTTTCACAAATATTGCTAAGAGATGGGAAATAATGGTGGGAAATTGGTTTCCTCTTTGCCAGAAGGGTCTGCGGGTAAAATCCTATGTCCTTACATTGCGTCCTATATCATTTTGTTTCCAGTGTTTTTAATAAAGTATTCTGTCTGCTGCCCAGGCTGTTTGCTGACTGTCAGTCTCCAGGCGTCCTACCAGTGAAGGAGGCTGGCTGACTGTTGCTCAGGCTGTTGACTGGGGAATGTAGCCTGTGTTCTGGCCTGTCAGTCTGGATCAGTGTGCGCTGCACCCTTGGCTCCTACGAACAGAGTTAAACTCCAGCGCCAAGCCTTGGGCGCTTCACACACATAGCCCACGCAAGCACACACACATACACAAACACACGCTAGCCTTGGGAATAGTAAGGTATATGAGTACCGAGAGGATGTGTCAGCTCAGTTTTCCCCATGTTCTGCTCCTCGTCCTCTCTCCACCTTCTTGTCATCATCCTTTTTGTCCCTTTTCTTTTTTCCTTGCCACTCACAGTGGAAAAAGTTTGCTCATACTCAATCTCCTATTTTTTTTTTTTTAAATCCTACTTGATTAGTCGGAATAATCATTGTATGAATCATCACTGTAAATGTGTCAATATCAATATTTTAAATCTCCACATCTTTTTTTTCTACAAAACAAATGTTGTTTTGGATGTATTTGCTGTCGTATTGGTCGAGTTTTGGTGGTTAGATCGGAGTCTGACTCAATTCAGTGTAAAAGTTTCCAAAGATCAAGACTTCAAAAGTCTTGAAGTGCTTCAAATTATTACAGAACAAAAACAACAAGGCAGGTTTGTGCACTGTGCAGAGTTTGAATGGCTATAGCACCTGAATACAAAACAAAGGCAGTAATCTGGAAGATGCACCACCAGAAAAAGTAAAAGCTTTTGGCTTTTAAAAAAAGTTCAAATTAAAAACTTAGAAATAAAGTTTAATTTAAACAAAATGGCAGATTTTTTTTTTTTTTTTTTTGGGGGGGGGGGTTTACCATTTAGATAATCATAATAGTAAACACACACACACTAACACACTATAGTTTATACAGCTGTGACAATCCAGCACATACACACGCCCACCAGATTAAAAATGTGGCTTTTACATCATCTGGAACAGCCTAATAACCTCATACAAAGGATGAGTGCATTAAGCGCCAATCTGCTTGCACTACATGCGATTCCATCATCGAGACAGAGCGGAATCAATGCATGGTTATGTTCTCTCAGCCACACGTTCATTCAGTAGGCGTCCATACTAAGCAGGAAGGTGCCGTGGGTACTGTAGCACGGATGAGGAGTAAAGTGACCGGTGTTATCCGCGTGGGTGGCGGAGGAGTCGAGCTTTCCCGTCTCTGTTTGGTTCACCTGGCAGAATTTGTGTGCCCGGTTGCCAGGAGGGTCAATGGGGAAGCAGTGGGTTGGCGTGAAACTGGCTTTCCTCGCCACCACACTGGCTCAGCGTGAGATGTATCCCTTCAGGACAGAGGCACAGGCGAGTGCAGAGCTGCCTCCAGAAAGCTCTCTCACACACATACACATTTGAGTGTCAACACGAGCACACCTTAAAAACCTGCACTCATTTACGCATCACGAGACGGGGCAGGCTGGATCATTATATATCATTTCAAACATTTTACACTCCAACTCCCCGGGATCCATTTCATTTTTTTACCTCTTTAGATCGCTTAACTCATCCCTCCAACCTGGGGTACACCCGGTGAGAGTTCAAGTCTACTTCAAAGACATAATTAGGCAGTTAGTTTGAGGTGCATATCTGAAAAACCTGCCTCCCTGAGGTTCCATGGGGAATCTTAAGAGGCTAGAAGCTTTAGTGCGACTACGAGGGCCACTGCAGGAGCCTACAGTATGAATGTTGTTTTCATGTCTTTTTGATCCTATTTTATATAACTCCTGCCTTAAAGGTGTGAAATCTCTCTGAGGGTGAAGGCTGTCCCTTTTGAAAACCAGAGTTAACAACGTGTGAATGCTCAGGCAGAATAGATCAGAGTTTAACATTAAGGCCCCTAAAGCGATCTGGTGCTTGTTGAAAAAAAAAGTTGAGTTTGGCCAGTTCGCAAAATTTCTGGCAGTGTGTGTCACAGTGGATCAGAAAAAGTGATCCTGGTCCGAAAAATAAACTCCCCTCAGACTCAAACCACCAATAAAATCCATTTGGAGGAAGCAGGGGGGATACAGTTTGTTGAGAATACTGAAAGACATTTAGTCGACCTGAAAACACGCTGAGGAGAGAGGTATGACAAGAAACACTTGTGAAGCTTTAGGAGCACGTTAAATGTACAGACGCATAAGTAAGTGACGATGAGGCATGAGTGAGACGAAACAAGACGTGAAGAGAAGTACATTTGTGTCTTTGAAGCAGAACTGCCTATTAACACTGCTCAACTTCTGGTATGGGTTTTCGGGAACCTCCTAATGCAGGCCTGCACCTAGACACATAGACACAACACACACACACACACACACACAGTCACACTCTGTTTTCATGTGACCTTAACAGCCCCTATCAGCTTGCCAGCACAGTCCGTTCTTTTCAGCTTCATCCTCAGGTGAGCTTTCAGCTGCTACAAATGTGTGAAAGGATTTTAAGCCTTTAAGAGTGACACCCTTGGGGACAAGTGCATAAAAAAACAGAGACAAAGCCATCATCTTCCCATATATATTCATGAAACCTCCACGACAGCCAAATAGGTCTATTTTTTATTTATGTATTAAATTAAAAAAACACAATGTGGGTGTCTTTGGGTGCTTCCGAAGTACCTATTGCTTCTAAAGGTTATTATGCTGAGTAATTCTTTAGTAATTCTTTCAAAATTGCAAACTCTGGAGCATCACACGAAGATAAAGTATTCTATTCAAAATTTTGCACATGTAAATATTTCAATTGGAATCACAGTGATTACATTGGGGAGGGGAAAAAATTCTATAACCACAGCCAGTGATTCATGGCTTTCACTACGGCACTCTGTACTCAGTCATCTCAGTATGACAGCCAAATGCTCTCATAACCCAATAACAAAGGCTAGAGCAGATGAATTTAGTAACGAAAGCTAATCATGAGCACTAAATTATAGTTCATTAGGTCACTCTGCAGAAAACTGTGCTCCTGTGCACCACAGAATATATTTGTTTTTTTAAATGGTCGCACTTGTCGCCATGCACTTGATTGTCATGTCCAACAGCCCCGAACAACATAATAAAAGCAATCTGATGACCTCTGGGTCACAAAAGTTGGAAATCAAGTTGACAACACAGACACACATTTTGTGATTTGTTGGACTAGATGTAACTCATGCACTGCAAATGTTTGCTATATTATTGTCTGTAGTTGTCAGTCAGACAAAAGACGTGGTGACACAATATTATATTGGACTACAATGAAAACATTTTATTTATTTATTTATTTATTTGTTTGTTTTGTTTTTATAAACTTCCATCTAGCTTTATGCAAATAAAACTACTTGATTACTCCTCTGAATCCAAAATCCCATCAGGAGTAGGGCATGTTTTCTCAAAATATATAATAATAATAATAATAATAATAACAATAATAATAAATAACATTTATCTGAGCCAGAAAAACTCTGAAAACAGGAAGAACGGTCAGATTTCCAACTTTCCAATAGCAAACTCATCGAGTGTGATGTGTAGTTCTGTCGGGAAAAATTGACCCAATCAAAACTTACCTTTGTGATATTTCACCTAAATCATTCTTTTCTATTTTTCATTAACAGTTTAGCATTCTGTAAAAAAAAAAAAAATTAATTAATAAATAAAAAAAATACATAAAAAAACATAAAAAATAAATTAAAAATACGATTTTCTGCGTTCCTTCCAAAAAAAATAAGCCATTAATGACAAAAATGGAGAGGAACTATTCACCTAGACTGTGCTGAACTGCAGGCTGTGTTTACAGAGAGCAGAGACGAGACAAGTATTGAAAGAAATTAGAGACTTTGACAGGAAAATAACACATAATTGATTCATGAAATAACACACCATTGCTCAAAAACAGTACACAGAAGAGCAAGATGTCAGGAAGTTGTTCGAAGATACATTCATTATACATTGCAATGAAGAATGAGCTCACACTGAGGAAAAATGTGACACAACACCACAAACTGTTTGAGGTTCACATGGCTAAAGGGTAGGGAAAGAAAATATCATGACAAAAATCAAGCAAATGCTGACAATTAGCACAAGACCGGAAGCAAATCAATTTCCAGCAGCATCAGAAAATAACAAATGTTTTCATAATTACTGTCTTTTTAAGACCAATTGAAAGTCAAAAGCACAATATGTCCTCCAACTATGTGATTGTGAGCCTTTGCTGCTTTTCTGTCTGGTATCGCGCCGTCAGACAAATCAAGCAATTTGAAGGCGTCACCTTGGGTTTGGTAATTTGTGATTTCATTGTTTTCTTTTATTGCACAAAAGACTAATTAAAATATTCTGCGTTCTTTGTAAAGAAGGTGAGCAAAGACCTATACTTTGTTGATCCACAGTGACTTCCTCCATTAAATGTTTACAATGATGTGACAACATGACACTACTCTCTCATTTGCTACCCAGACAGTAATCAGTCTCGTGAGGCAAAGTGTTTTCATTTGAGTAACAAACGACTAACCACAAACCCATACATCCACCTCCTCTTCCTCCAAATGAATCCAGATTCCCTGCACTGCACACACACACACACACACACACACACACACACACACACACACACACACACACACAAAAACTGCAATAACACTTACTTTTGACGCAAGAATTTGTGTTATGAAGAAGAATTTGTAATTTGTAGGGAAATGGGGCTCAGTTACAGTAAAACAAGCACCTACTTACTCAACTCAAAAAAGGCAAGTGACTCAGTGCAGTGAGGCAGAAGGAGGCTGAAGAAGACTAGTACTCTATTCAGGCTTCCCACACACACCATCCTTCAGCTGAACACCACTAAACCCTCGAGTAACAACAAATGGAAATATCTGTTTCCTCGCTTTGCCGTTTCAAATCTCATGACAAATGCTTTAGTCCAGTTGGGAACAAACTGTAACATATTGGGAGGAACCAATCAAATCATAACATGTCACAGATATTATTCTGATAATCCAAGAATAGCCCACATGTGTTTGCAGCATGCTCATAATATAGTAGTTTGTGTCTCACTTTGTAGCACAGCAGTAGTTCGAAGATGCTTGGCTCGGTATTTCAATATTTAATTTGCAGTTTGCAGAGTTGGATTGCCACAGTTAATTCCACTGTTTGGTTTCCAACATCGTGCTGTTTCCATTTTAAGGCCTATATTATGTTTTCTTTTTTCTGACTATTACACTCAGTGCTTTCCATCCAATTGTAGTGTTAAGTGTGGGCTGATGGTTTTGTGGGAAAAAAGCAAAACACATCATTTTATGCATCACGTAATTCAACCCGTACTAAGTACAACACCATCGCTAAGGCCCCGCTCGGCTCATTCAGCCATGTTCGCGCGGCAAACAAAGCAAGGAGGAGAGATCCCCCATTACTCTATAGACCTTTCCGTCAGGAGCCATTTGCAAGGCAGACTCTGTATCGAGTGGCTTGAAAAGCATTCAAATGAACATTGTACTGCTGTCTATTATTACTCCGATGTCTCAGTGCTGAGGAAATCAGAAAAAACTACCGGACGGAGGGATATTTAATGTGTTCATGATTCCATTGTTTCATACAGTAACTTTCCATTTACTCCTTATTAAAAGCAGTGACTCACTTTGTCCGGACTAGTGACCAAAATAATGTATTTACCATTCCTGTCCGTTTTGTTGTTGTTTTTATACTGGCGAATGACAACTGCAGTGGAATATACATGAAGTCATACAGTGATTCAGTGATTTGACTGCTTTGTCAACTGTCACCCTCTGCATCATCAAACCCTGCAAGCCATGTGACTGACAGCAAGTCATGCTGCACTCGACTGTGTACATTCACAAAGAGCTCACAAAGAAGTCTAATTATAAGCATTATTTGACTGAAAATCTGCCTGATGTTGCGAATGATGAAGACCACACAGACAGAAGATGAAAAGGATGCATCTTTTACAGTAATATCATAAGAGGTAGGCATTATGTGGGCATATCCTTTAGAATGATGAACCACTAAAATACAAAGAGCTGGACACAAGCTCAACACGCCTCCATTTTTTGTTACCATTTGATTTATCAGGCACACTGACCTGGATAAACTTTGCTCATACATCTTTTTTCTAGTGAATTTTATAATCAGCCGAGAAATTTACTATTAGTTTTGAATTCCACCTATAATTACTGTCATGAAATCCTGCGAATGCTCTGCTTTGCTTTAAAACTGCAAACAAACCTCAAAGGCGACCGGCTAGAAGCAGAATCCCACTTTTTCAAGATGGTCTTGGCTGTTCCTACAAAAAACTGAACTAAAGTCAAAACACTGCATTTAAATGCAAACACACTAGAGCACATTTTAACCAAACCGAAAAGGTTGGGTGTGACAGCTCCTTAAAATCCCCAGACATCACATTTATGATCTCGCATGCCAGCAAGACTGAGCAGCACTAAAGCGTGACAGTCAATATTGAGTTTCCACTCAACTTTACAATTCATCAGGATCTGTAATTTGGACACATTTTGCATATTGTGTAACATCATGCTCAGTTGGAAATAGTCCAAGTGTCTAGTCAATCATTCTATAGATTATTTCACAAGCTTCCTTTGCTTGCTTTTATTTTATATACATATATCCTTTATAAATCCTGAGATCGATGAGCTACAACACTGAAACCACAGACAGGTGAAGTGAATGACATTGATCCTCTTATTACAATGCAATGTTCTGCTGGTAAAACCTCAGGTCCTGGCATTCATGTGGATGTAATTTTGACAAGTACCACCCACGGAAACATACTTCCAGCCTAAGCACACCCCCATGGCAACAGCACTTCCTGACAGAAGCGGCCTCCCTCAGCAGGACTATTCACCCCACAAAAACAGCTCAGGAACGGCTCAAAGAACATGGCAATGCGCCTAAGGTGGTAATCTGGCCTTCAAACTCCAATGATCCCAATCTGATTAAGCATTTGTAGGACCAACCTGATCCAAGGAGGTGCTATCTGCCAATCCATAGGACCCAAAGGATCTGCTGCCAACACCCCTGGACATTATGGCACACCTAACATAAGGTCTGGTGTTTTTGCCCCATTAGGTCAGAGACAAGGTGAAACTACATAACAACTAGCAGGTGGTTTTAATGTTGTAGCTGATTGATGCAAGTCTTTTTTTGGGGGGGGGGGGTTAAACAATCTTCTGCTGTCCAACATTAATTTGGAGTCCTGGGCTTGTGGAAAAATTCTGCAGTGCTGTAGACTTTAAAAAATAACAATGTAGATAAAGCAATCCCTAATAAAATACATTATAACACGCAAACTTTAAAATGTTATAAAAATGTCACGTCTAGAACAATGTGGAGCCGCAGTTTATGAGAATTTAATGAGGGTTGTTTCATAGCATCCATACATTTTAACACCAACCAGCCACACATATGATTTACTGCACAGTGGAACATTCAAGAAAGAGCACATATGCACACTAAACCACTAGACTGCGCCTTCTGATAAAATAATCTAATCCTAACAGTAATTTCTCAAAAAATGTCACTACTAGGTGATCAGCAAACATGGCAGTGTAAAAGGATGCCCATCCCAGGACACTGTGTTCCATATATTCCCAGCCTCCTCCTCATTTCTCCCTTCCCCGTCCTTGTGGATTACAGCATGCAGATAAGACTAACCAGTGCTTACACATTCGCTTCAGTGAGCACAGAAGTGGCCATACACAGAGCAGATGACAGGTCTGCAGATGCCAGGAACTCCAACAAGTGTGGGTCCTCCCCTGACACTGTGTTATTCGGTAAAACAGACAAAGTCCTCCTACCATTAAAAAAAAACAGCTTGGACTCCTGAGATGTTGCAAGGCCAAATTGGATTCTCAATCCATGGAGCTGTTTTCGGCAGACACTGCCATAAACAAGGTTCCTCTCACAGAAAGAGTACAAAATAGTATTCCATCTTTTCTGCTGCTTTCAGTGTTTATCACCTCCGTCTGCCATCACTGATGCACCCTGTGGTCTACTTTATTTGAGCTTCCTTTCAGTCCTCCATCTTTGGATTCCTAATTTAGATCTGCCCGTTGGTGGAATTGTGACTCCCCCGGTTTCATTTTTGCTCTGATGTCTATGTAAGTCATCACCTCTAATGACCCCTGCCTTTCCCCCCACCCCCCGTTACATTTTGATAAAGCCTGTCTTTTGTCCACAAACCCCATTTGTATTTTTTTTAAATTACACGCAGAAAAATTGTTTTTATTTTCATTCCACGCAATTAAAACATTCCGATAATCAAAAGAAGCACCATGAGCACGACTGCAAAGCGAATCTACCAGAGTCCAGGTGCTGCCAAAAAAATTTTGAAACACAATATTAGCATGACTGTCAAAGCAAGAGAATAGCTGCAGCTAATTTGAGGGTTCTTTTTTGCTCCTGCTACCACTGTTCACGGGCTCCACCACAAAAAAACAACATCCAAATACCGGTGAAAGAGTTTTCTAGCTGTAATAAACACAGGGTAAAGTGGTGTTTTGCATGAATGGATGAGCTTGATGTGTGTCATACAGTCCACTCAGAGGATACAAACCTCTCATCCGTTTGTAAAGTGTCACTTCAACAGTATTACAAAACCAGTATTTTCCTCACTTGAGTTTGCAGTTGTAGATTCACACATGAAGCCGTCTGCAAAGACCAAATAGAAAAGTTTTTCTATTTGGACTTTGCCTGATGGGAACATCCAGTGTGACAAATCCATGAAAATACCACCAAAATCTGACCTTTACCATCTTTCCAAGCAAATGACTGATTGATTTAAGTGTCCTGCACCACTCAGTGAGAAGGGAGGAACAACTATGCGAGTCAAAACATACAATTCTACAAAATTAATACAATGCAATTTTATCAAAATACATGCGTGTACCTATTTTCTATTTTAAAAACACTAAAATGCAATATTCTACTTGCACAGTGTTACATATTTTGTTCTGTTTTAGCAATTTAGAGCTGGGTCTGTGCTTTCTTTATTTGCTACCTACAGCAGAAACAATCAGCACCAACAGCATGTGAGAAGAAATTAAGTGGAGAAACTGAACCACTTTCTTCTTAAATGTAAGTCAAGATTAGCTAAGTGAAAACACTTGTGTCCTCTCTGTATTCTTGTCAATACCTAATTTATTTTCTGCTGTCTCAGTGAAGAAAGATGCATATTTAATACATTGTAATTGTTTCCTCATTGCCGTGATTCCAGGATCAGATCTTAAAATATGGTACATTCAGCAGTGTTTCTATACCATTGATTCATCAACACACCAGAGTGACTTTACATTTTCAAAAACAACACACTGTCAGGATCAACCCAGGAACGTTTTAGTTATTAGTGAGTCTTTGTCTCCACACTGGGCTGACCTGATAATAACACAATGCAGGGTTGCACAACAAGGAGACACACACAGCCAATACCTGGATAAAGGTATGATTAAAGGTATTCAGTAAATGTCTTCCATAAAAAAAATAAATAAATTGACCAATTACCAAATCAAAAAACAACCTCAGCCATCATGACAAGGTTAAGAACAGTATAATGTCATGCATTTGCTACTAAATGTAAAAAAACACATTTTAATACATGTTCAATGCTGTCATTTCCTGGTGAGAAAATGCAGCATCACAACAAATTGGTTATTAAATGGTATACAAGGGCATTGCTGATGCTTGCAGTCCCTTGTATGCAACTTATTTAAAATTGATTTTCACAACTTTGTGAAGAAAGAGGCCAAATCCTAAAAAATTCAAAACCCCTGCACCTCAGTTTTGTAGCCTTGAAGCAATTGCACAGGACTTAAACTGCAGCCTGTTAAAGTTTTCAGCATCATCATCATCCAAACACATTATTTGTGTTTACAACAAAACAAAGGAGGAGGAGGAGGATTTGCTAATTCTATGGTATCAACTACTCATAGATCACAGCCAGCGGGACTTTGGCATAATGTGCAGTTGCACAAAAACAACTGGAACCATAGCTGTAATTTCATGAGCCAGCTTCCTCTACAGAACCCCTCAAAACAAAACAGGTAACCACAGAGCGAGGTGGCCACTTTCTCCAGAAACAACAGGACCACAGCGTGAGTCAACAAGGAATCTATAATTTATGAACTAGCTCCCTCCTTTGTACGAAAGCGGTAGACGGGGGTTAGGAGGAGAGGAGAGGAGAGGAGAGAGGAGAGGAGAAGAGAGGAGAGGAGAGGAGAGGTTGGTGGAGAATGTGAGTGAAACCAGGGTAAGCAGTACGTGATGGCAGAAAAGGAGAAAGACGTGATGTGATGAGCGTTGAGTAGATGTTTTCTTTGAGGGCTGAGCTATGTAGATCAGAGCCCCTGGGACAGAGTGGTGTGAACTGACTGGCCCTCCACCCCTGTCTTTCTACTCCCCCCACCCACAAACACACAGTAAAAAAGTGAGAATGAAAAATAGTGAATAGAGAAAATAGAGGGGGGTGGTGTGTGTGTGTGTGTGTGTGTGTGTGTGTGTGGAGGGGGGGGGGATCACGAAACTTCACAAAAAAGTCATCATCTAGCACCTGGGATCGCATTCCTGTCACGTGATCTTTCACTCTTCATCTCTGTCTCTTTTATTAATGCCGATTCCACACACTACCACATCTGTATCTCTCTTTAAAAATCAATCAAATGAGCCTTAGGGTGCTGCAGGTGCATACTGTGAGACAGTTTGAGGAGTTTGTGGTGTCATATGTAGTCAAGGAGACCCTGACTACCGGTAGAGCATCACTTCTGACGACATTTTTTTTTTTGGAGGGGGGGGGATCTAAACAGAGGAGTGTTCAGTAGCAAAAGAAATAAGAAATGCACATATGCCCACATAGCTCAAGCAGTGACAAAAATCTTGATCAAACCCTGATCAGGGCTGCACCTGTATGGGTGTGCAGGTGATGGGGTAATGCCATTAAAGACTCCATCGGGAACACTTGGAAGCATTCCCCCACCTCCCCTTTTTACTGCATTTTTCTTGTGTGTGACAAGTCGCCGAGGCGTGCACACGCACGCACGCATACACACACACAAACAAATACCGCATTCATCCAGTTTTATATGGTGATGGTGCCCCCGCAGCGGCCGACGGGCGCAACTTTCCTCCTCCTCCTCCTGGATCGGAGAGAGGATAGAGAGACTCCATTCAACACACACACACACACACACACACACACACACACACACACACACACCGTTCTTCTCGATCCCCCTCCATTCGGACCCCCCCTCCCCCCAGCAATCAGCCAGAGAGGAGGTTCATTTGATTAACGAGATCTAATATTTTATTGGATCCAATTAACTACCATCAATATCCAAAATCCACTGTTAAATCCCAATTAACAAAATAAAAGAACACAATTCTTTTGGCGGATGATCAAGCACTGATAGAAGATCTACCCGCGCACAAAACAGTCTGCAGGTGGTGAAGGACGAGCAGCCCGATGCTGGATTGTTGACATTTCATACATTCCTGCAGCAGGATGATATTTATGAGAAGTACATCAACACGGAAAGCCTCATTTTGTCCAAACCGGGTATTTTTTTGCGCCGCTTGCTCGGCGTTAGTACGCAGCTCTGTGCGTCCATGCGCTTGGAACGGAATGAGAGAGTCAAAAGTGGCAAACAGAAGAAGAAGATGAGATGCTGCTTTTTACCCTTCCTTTCTACTGGCCATGGGACGCTTTCTAAAGCACACAACCACTCATTACTAAGCCCTTCTACTAAGCAGAAATAATGCAATGTGGATTTGTGTTTTTTTTCTTCTGAAAAAGAAGACGAACTGCATCCATTACCAGCCACTTGAACTTGTCCTCCAAACACAACCAACCCTCCAACCTCCTCTGGATAAATCTGCCGTGGAAATCATGAACTAAAAAATAAATAAATAAATAAAATTCAGCACCACTGCATCACAGTTGGCTAGATTTCACCGGTAAATTATCAAAGCCCACAGCAAAAAGAAAATATCTCCCTGCCTCATGGAGCGGACAGAATTAAGTCTGAATGTGAATTTACCGTTAAAAGAAGGATCCCACTCGCTGGCTTTTTCCCCCACACCTCAGACAATATTCCTCTGTGCGTTACGTCCCGTTAGGATAAGGTCCATTCCGTCCAAAAGCCACATAGCCCCCTCTCTTCGAAATAGAAAAAAAAATCCCCGACGCTCAAGCGTTGGAAATAAGCCTGGGAAATAAGACTGGCGCACTTTTCACTCCAGAGGGTAGAAACTCAGGTTAAATGCGGTCCAACATTTACACACGCGCGGAAACAATCTCAGGAAAGCCTCTTTAGTCCAAAACAAGTGCGCCGTTAATCCAAAATGTTTTTCCTCTTTATTCACAACTATAATAAGAATGATATTCTCCTGTGACAGAAGAGACCATTACGCTCCGGGTCTTTTGACGCGCGCCGGTCTACATGTTAATGACGGTGATGTTGGAGAAAAAGAAACAAGAGTGGGATTTTTTTTCCCCCCATCGTCCGCTCCTCACGATTCAGGCTGCACTTGGCTGATAAAACACCGTCCTCTCTCTCTCGCTCTCTCCTCCTCTCCCCCCCACCTCTCTCATCCTCCTCCTCCTCCTCTCCTCTCCTCTCCTCCAGCCCTCAGTCTCTCCTCGGAAGCTTTCATGGAGCAGAGACGCGCCTAGCGGCCTTTAGAGGGAACTCCACAGCCACACGAGTTCATCCCCAGCCCGCCCCCACCTCAGTCTGCTCTTAAAGAAACATCAGTTTTGGAGACTTTTATTGGTTTGTGTCTTTTAGGGGAGAAATTATCGACTTTGCGTGATAAATTACGCATGAAAACGCACATTGAAGAAACAAGAGCACATTATGATGTAACAAATAGAGCTAAGAAAGTAAAAGCCGAGTAGTCTAGACGGTTCTCAAAAAATAAAAATAAAAAGGCAATGGAAGGTAAAGTCGACTTTTTAGATGTTTTGGGAAACCCAAAATGTTTGACACTGAATGTCAAAGACCAGTGCAATCTGTAGATAACATGAACTTTCTGTGCTTAGACCCTTGAAAAGGATGAGGAAGAACTGCCTCCATAACTGAGGAAACAAGCAAGAAAAGCAGCAAAAGAGGGATTCATTTTCTAGGACAGACAGAAAAGAGGCAACAGTAATTGAAATCATCTACAAAATAGAAATAGACTTTTAACCCAAGGAGCCCTCTGCTATTTTCAAGGTAATTTCACTGCCTGTACTTTGAGGGTCTTATCTTGGTCATTATGAAGGCTGACCTTTTTTTTTTAGAACCGTCTAGACGACTCAGATCTTTCAAATTTTTTTATACTTGCCTTTATATCAAAGGAAAAATATTTGATGTTATTATATTGTTATGTTTTTACATGTATCTCACCATTAAATGCTGGAAGAACACATACCATGGACAATGATGCCAGGATACTGTATTATTTGGAAAATGGAAAAGTTGTATGATCAGTGTACAAGAATGGTCATTTATTGCACTACAGCAGTGACATTCAGTAGCTTATTTGCAGAGACAAATGTCCATAAGTGATTTAAACCAGACTAACAAGTGTGGAGATCGACATACAGCTGTATGCAGGTTGTAAATATGATTATATGTGAAGTAAATTCACATTTTATTTTTCCACAACACTTAACAACATAGAAAAGCAATTTGCATTGTTGGAGCCTCCAAGTCATCATTATATATATATATATATATATATATATATATATATATATATATATATATATATATATATAATATATAATATATATCACATCAGGGCTCCAGAATACTATTAATACTAATACTATTACTAATACTATTACTAATACTTATACGACTACTACTACTAATAATACCACTGGTAGTATAAATGCCCCCAGCTTTCTCAGTTGGTCTCACCAGCACACATTTTGGTCAGCCCTATGTTCCCACAACCCAATGGTCCCACAGCCCTAAGTTCCCACATTTAAAAAAAAAAGTTCACTGAAAATTTTGAAAATTAGGCTCTATGTTCCCACATGTCTCACATTTCTAAGACCAGTGTTGTGCTAGTTCATGCTTGAAAAGAACTAGCTCAAAGTTCAGTTCACACACATGAAAATGAACTAGTTCACATTCATAGTTCACTTTTAAAAAAAATCTGACCTAAGTTCACAGTCCTAAAATGATCTAGTTCACGTTGATTTTTTGAAATTTTTTAAATAGATAAGACACTGTGTTACTCAATAGAACCTCTTCTTAACCAATTATCACCAGCTGTAAATCACTGTTACTTCAAAACTAATCAATCAATAAAGAATCACAGACAAGAGATAATTATTAAACCGAAGAGAGCAAATAATGTTGAGATAGAGAATATAATTTACCCCTAAAATGTTTGGTCACAATAATCTGTAGAAAGTGGAAAATAAAAGGTGCAGTCAAGGTATACTGTATGTGCAGTGAAACCTTTATTCAGCCAACATGAGCCCAATTATGCAGGACTTCAAAAACATCACACTGTGCGAGCTTACCCTTCTCAATGTGCAGTACTGAACCAACACATATTGACATGGATGTGACTGACGTTCACACTTGTTTTTTCAGACCAGGTGGGCACAGTTTGCATAAAAATGTGAGGTTCTTGCTGCCTGTGTCTTCATTTGTTAATTCATAAAACTCCGCTAGGTCTTCTGTTAAACTGACTGCGGCACTAGCCATGCTGGACTGTCACCAGTGTTTGCCATAAACTGTTGTAAAACCTGAAAACCGTTTTCTCTTGCGAGGGTTTTTAAATGAACATGAACAGTGCATTCCACTCATTCTCGTGAGAGGGAGTGCGTTCCCGTTCACACTCATTATTTGAAAACTTATCCATTCAGTTCAGCGTTTACCGAAAATATGAACGCGCTCAGTGAACGCCGTTCATTGAACGCATTCATGCACAACACCGTCTCAGACCCCGTTTACACAGAGGGAAAACAGATATTTCCACGCAGTTCGTCATCACTCCACAGCAACCCCATATTGGAGTAGCGGTGTTGAGATCAAGAGACTTTGGAAACTAGCTTTCTCCTTCAAATCACCAGCCACGGCATTGAGTGGCGAACCCTTAACTACCAGGGGTAGAAGTGGAACATTGGGCCTAATTTTGAAAAATGTCTTAGGAATGTGGGAATATAGGCCTGTGGGAACATAGGTACACTCCCGATTTGGTTACCCATGTTCGCCAGAGGGACACCAACACAACCAAATCATCATCATGAACTCACATTTTCACTTCCACACTCTGTTAAAAGTGGCTGCACAATTTTGTAAAGGTCACAGTGGGGATTTTTTTTCTGGCTTATCTTTGCATTAGCTTGTAATACTTCTGAGTTCTCTCACAAAAAGTTTTGCATTCCTTCTCATCCGTATGAACAGCTGGTGTTTTGGTCCAGTCCTGCTATAACAGGCTGTCAGTTAAGGTAACACTGTGCAGACACTACATAAAAGAGACATGATGTGAGCCTTTACATGATGCATTAAATGCTCATTACTCATTTTAAAGGTCTGGTTTCCCAACAGTATACAGTCACTGGTTGTGAGCACAGCTGCAGCTGCTCTGCCTGGCGGTGATAGGTGAAGCCGTCTCTGGATTGTTCATAATTCATAGTTCAAATTATTTGAACTCACGGTGCTTCCATGACCAATGTGTTACCAGCACACCGCAGGAGCTCAGGAGTACAGTAGTTTCAATGCAAGGCTCGGACAGCAAATCCATCACTGCACACACAGCCGCTGCACGTGCTCGGCGTTACTCCCACTAAAAATGAATGCATCTCAGCCACAATCATAACAAGCAAAGCACAGCCACGGATACAGCTACAGCTGCAGTGACAGCTCTGTTGTCTCAAAGCTGCAATCATAATCACAGCTACAGTCGACCTGAGCAATGGTCAGTCAGAGAGCTGCTCAGCTTGCCCCTGTGGTTTTCTATCTAAACCTGTAACTGGCAGCCACAGCTGAGGGTGCACCGACTCTCCGTGTAGACACAACCAGCAGCCGTCTACTACATAATACATGACACTGTATGCTCAGCCTTTCTCTTTGGGTCAGAGAAAACGCAAACATTATTGCGAGGTAAGCAAAAGTTAGTGCGGGGCAACACAAAAGTATTGTGAGGTAACCAAAAAAAACTTGCTGCAAAACTCAAAAAATCACTATAAACTCAGAGCAACTCTGTATTAATAAGAAATTTTCCCTGATTAAAGTTTCATTTGAATATTTTTGAGGGCCAAGGAGGTAAAACAATTTGACAAGAAAATTGTGATTGTAGATTTTTGAAATTTCATATTACTTATAACCCCTTTTGTTTATCCTGCAAAAGGCCAACTTGTAAAGTTTTTTTTTTTCTTTTGAAGATTTGGTGCCAGTAAAACCATCCTTCTCAATTCAAGCCTGGTCAATCAAAACAGGATTTATTAGTTCTTTCTCCATCTGCAAGACTCATGTTTCCATGTTTTAACCTTGTACTTCTATTCTTTTCTTTTTTTTTTACCTTAACTGGAAATTGTATATATATATATATATATATAAACTATCACTTAATTGACATACAAGCCATAAACTGTATTTACCTATGAAGTGGAAGACCCTTGGTGGCATCACTGTTTTACCAATAAAAAAGTGCTGTATGTTAAAAAAAAAAAAAAAAAAAAAAACTCTCTACTAATACTGTTGAATGTTTCGGACACTCTGAGTGTTAAACTGTCAATGCACACTACAGTATACCACACTAAATTTTTGTTACTCAGTGGAAGTGGATTTCGACATGTTGCAATCAGCTTTTATTCTGTTTTCATGTCCGTTTCTATATTCTGAATCAGCCTCAAATATCTCACACGGTTTCTGAGTCCATGTACAGCCTTTTTTTTCTTTTTTACATTTCATTAACTCTCTGCACAGAATGTTCTTAGACTGCTCATACACCAGAAAAGTGGATGTTTATTCCTTGCAGCATGAATACGCAATAATGTTTGTACAGTATTTCACATCCTTGGCCTCGTTATTGTGAAGCAGTCCACACCGTTTTTTTGCTTTACAATGAGAACTTTTAAATCTAATTACTGACTCCTGCCTTTAATGTCCTCAGAATGCAAATGACAATGGCATGGTTACCTTAATTCAGATTATTTAACCCATCTCTCATCAGGGCAGTGGCATATCAGAGTGGGCGATAGGTAAACATTTTTCTGTTGCCCACTGTTACCCCTTCCACTGGTGTTTGACACAATCATCATGTAGCTGCTCCACAAATCACTGCCGGTATATAACTGCCAGAGACACACAGACATGCAGATCATGTGTCATATTATTGTTGAGTTTGTTTCCACAAGCACAAAACTGGAGAGTTGTAGGCGTTAAGGAATCATGAATGATGAGGAAGATGGACAAATGAAAGAATAAATACATTTTTTTTTCAGCTGTGCAACACTGATCAAATCTTTATGAAAGGGACCAAATGATAGTGTCAGAGAGACAAAACACCCACAAATAATCTAGAAATGTCTTTTTTAAATGCATTATTCTATGAAATGACACAACATGCCAAATTCAGTGAATACTGAAAATAATGAAGCAGGCAAAGAACAACTTGGACAAATACAAAACACACTATACACTACTGTACTGCCATAGATAACAATTTACAAAACCTAACTGAAGCCTAACTAAAAAATGCAGCAACTTAAAGCCACTTAAAGGTCCAATATTTTCCCCTTTTCAGCAAGTTAATGAAAGTCTCATATGTGCCCAGAATGAGTCTTTAAATTTCACAGCTCAAAAAACTGTAAAGATGGTTAATTTTGCCTGTTCTGATGCACTGTTGAAATGTTTGTGACTTTAAATGCATTTCTGCTGCTGCTGGCCACGCCCCCCTCAGGAAGAAGACTATCCGCATAAGACAAGATAATCCTTTATTCATCCCAAAGCGGGGAAATTTACATTGTTACAGTAGTGGATAGTGCAAGCAAAGAGTATACGAAATACTAGTAAGTAAAATAAGTGTCATAAGAAAATATGTACAGAGCGACTAAGAATAAAATATGGACAAAATATGCCACTGAATGGGAGAATGAATAAGTATGAGACCAAGACTTTCTTTTGCTTCTAGCATTCTCTCTGAGCGATCATTTCACAAAGAAATATCACAAAATTTGCAGTACAGTGTTTGTTTTTAACTCATGAATATGATGAACTAGTCAGGCGACTTTGCAAAATCAGAATTTTAATTAAGCAGAGCCGTAGCTTAGAAATGGCTCTGGAATTTATGCCAGTTAACATGTAGGCTTAACGGGTTACATCTTGGTCATTATTTCATGCTCATTAAGAAACAGAAAAATATATAAATGATAACTTTATTGGTAATTTGGCTGTAATAAAATACAGTACATGTGAGCACAGAGAGCAAGATAGAAGTAAACAGATGTAAACACATCTGTTTGCGTAGGATGGTGAAATGGTAAACTTTCCATTTTCACACCTAGTTCAGTCCAAGAACTTCAAAACATTAAACACTGATTTTCACAAGTACGGCCTTTAGGGGTTACCATATCTATGAAAGTGTGGCCAAAATGATGACTTTTTTTCAATAGGCATATAACGTGCAAGACACTATGGCGAACAGTTTTACCACTGATGGTGTGACATTTCCTGTAGACACTATAGCAGAAAGGCTGGTGTCTGTCGGGGCAGCAAGCCACAATGAGCACCGGTTTGCCAGAGTTGGAGGGTATTTTAAGGAGAAAGTCCCACTGGACGCATCTGGCCTCACTCACCCTCGCTGCCAAGGTGAATCCGAAGCAGGGACAGCACCATTGTCTGAGCCACATATAGACCTTTTCCATGGCAGACATTTTGACTTGTCACGGGAGGGAAGGCATGCATGGAATTAATGATGGCTCTGTTCCATTAAGTGTCCCAGAAACCCACAGCAGTGAACCAGAACGCACAAAAGCAGGACCTCCCCAAAGTGGAATGCACCCATTATTGTATTTTCCCTGCTGTGACAAATGAAAATGTTTGGCCTCAGAAGGTCTATTGCCCAACCATAACTGTTCTTGAATTCAGCTTTTTAAAACAGTAACTTCAACTCTATATTTAGCTCCATTTGCCAGCACGGGCAGCACTGTAATATTCCACTTACATGCAAATATGATGTATTTATATGTAAGTGGAAGTACCCAGTGGGATTAATACAAACAAAACTAAACACAAAATTGTTTCCTTCATTTCCTATGCATAGCTCAGTTTGTGAGTTTTACCTCATGTTTACCACCACTGGTTCAAGGAGCTTTGTTCATGATACAAAACCTCAAAATATGTCTCCCAGCCCTAATAACAGCAACTTTGGAAACATCCTTTTAATTAATATCCTGTTAAATATGTAGAGGTGGCAATAATGCACTGTTGTTTTATAATATTAATACCCATGTCTTTGGCTTGCAGTCTCAGAAAGATGTTACCTCACATTCACCATTATTCTCTGTTAGGTGGTGTTCTCATTTTCTATGACGTCAAATGCTTCTAGTATATTAAATCAAAGTGCTCAATTTGCCTAAACTTCTCTGTCCTGTCAGCATAGTTACAGCATCACAGTGTTTGTTCTTTTCTTTGTGTTTTTTAATGTTTTTCTCTTTAAATCTTCTTGGTATCATTCCCTGCACTCTGGCAAATAGTGTTAATGCTGATGCTGTGACATTAGGTCAGCAGAGACAATGCTAATTGTGTTTCCTGCCATTTACTCTCACTCAAAGCTGCCCACAGTGGTGTGAAGACAACAGCTCCTCTTCTGGAAGGATATAATTAGATTCAATAATTGGTGAATTACCCTTTGGATTTAACCTACAGTCTGTCTGGTGGCTAAATCCCAGATCTGCCTGAGCTCATCCCTGCGCTCACTGACCTCCGTCCGAGTGCTCACCCCATTATTGTTCATACTGCTGTTAATAACATTAGGCTCAAGCAGACGCTTAAATGGAAATGGGATCTTGAAACTAGTGGACACTTAGCAGAGACTCAAAAAAGGTTGTGTTTTCATTCTGTTTCCAACAGAAAGAAATGTGGAATTTCAACTTGTTAGCCTGATATTAACTATTTAAACATTACAGGAACTTTGTGTCCATTGTAAATTTAGCCAGGGCTGGATTAGTACTCGCACAAAGTGTTCGTACCAGTCAAAATTTACAATGTAGCTTACTCAAGGATTTTTCATTTCTTTTGCTGTTATCTACTTAGTAGAACAAAACCAAAGACATAAAAAACTATGACAAAGCATGAGGAAGTATGTAGTAAACAAACAAAAAGGTTTAACTAACCAAAATGTGTTCCGTTTTTCAAATACGTGCTACTGTTTCCCACAAAGACGGTTTTGTTTATTATAAGTTAAGTAATTCTTCAGGCTGCCTCCTAACAGTTAACCAAATGTTAGATGACTATGGGAGAGTATTTATACTTATCTGCAGGAAATCCAGTTAATAGGATCATTTCAGAGAGTAGAGGATGACCCCAAAAAGTGACAAGCAAATTCAGGGTTTCCACCAGAAAAGTTGTCAGTATTGGCAACTAGGACTGATTGGAGTGGGGATGGCTGGTCTAGTCTTGGAACTAGCATACAGTACGCTATCATGCACACCTGGAGTGTCAGGCGCACAGACAGGGCTGGTAAAAACTTTATAGATTTTCTGACAGTCCACCAATGGAGCACCAAAATGTCTATTTTGATGGGGGCGGGGGGTGGTACAGGTCAGCGTCAGCCTGGTTAAAGCATTAAAGTAGAGCCATGTAGTTTCTGTGATAACTTGCAAAGGATGAGGTATTCACTGGCTGCATTTTCTTGACCTGAGGTGCAACATATGATCATGCTAAGTAACAAAACTCCTTGCTGGTTTGTCCCACACAACTGACCAGTTTATGCAGTGCTGCTGTGGCTCACTTCTAGTAAGAACCTGTAATATTTATATTTTAAAGGCACATGACTGGCCATGGTTTTGTGATTTTCTGTAATGCAGCACAGTTTGAGAATGTTATCCTACTTATATAACATTTCCTCTCAATCCTAGAAAATTCTGCAGCAACATTCCATGGCATGAGCTTGTTTTTCAAGAGAACAACAATCCAGAATATGCTTTTAGGATCTGTAAAATGGAGAGTCATGGAGAGCTACATCAGATGACCAGACCTGAACTCAACTGACATGGATTAGGTTGAGTTGGAACGCAAAGTGAAAGAAAAGCAGCCAACAACTACTCAGCATACGTGCAAACTCCTTTAAGACTGCTGAAAAAAAGCTCCATGTGACAAACTCATGAAGTTGATGGAGAAGTTTACATTTAATAAAATAAAAAGTTGTAAATATGGATGAATTCTTGCTTCTATGAAGAATTGAAAGTGGTGATAAATGGATGGATTGTGGTGACATTTGAAGCAGACTGTTGCCTTCAATTAATCTCACTTCTCTTTTCTTGAATGTTCTAATTCATCACATAGCCTATTCAAATAGAAAAAAGTGCGCATTACGCTTTGTGGGGTCATTGTGCACACACTAACCTTGGATGAGACAAAGAAAGGATGACTGTTTGTTGTCTGAAGACATGAGAAAGAAAACTACTACAGAGCAAGGTCAAGTGTTGAGAATATGTTTTCATATGCTGCCTTTGAGGGCTGAACCAACTATTTTCAGTGTTGATTATTTTGTCTGCTGGCATAAAGGAGTAGATAAATCAGTAAATATTCAAATTTAAAAAGCTGTTTTTTGAGAATTTAGACTTTTTTCTCAGAAAACTACTCAAACAAACTAAACAACTATCAAAATAGAAGGCAATTTAAAAGTTGACAAATGATTAAAAGATTAATTGTTGCACCTCTATTGCCTTCTCATTGAAAGTGGCTCTATGGAAAACGACCCAGGAGGACCCTGCTGTTGAAAGAGAAACATTAAAGAAGTCTGACATGGAATTCCCTTGTATCTATGCAGGGTACAATATAATCAGAAGTTCATGAAGCGAAACACACTCCCTGACGTCAGGGAGCTTTGTCTCAGTCACAAGTCGGGGCTCCTCCAACAGAACAGTGACCCAAATACACTTAAAAATGGATTTTAAAAAAGACATCAGACCATTGTGAAGTGTCCTGCTATAAGTGCTGATTTCAGCCATAGGTATTGGAGACGCCGGACTATAACAACAACATGTGCAATGGAGACTGCAAGTGCAGCAACGGGTCTGCTGCAATGTGTGGACAAAAAAAATGTTGTGCATGGAGATATCTAGCATTAGTCAGATGATCAGAGATAAGCCAGAGACAACCAAAAGCCAGAATTAAAACATTGTTACAGACTATTTCAAATTAAAAGAGAAATTCATGCCAAGATTCAGTTGGTACAGTCAATACTAGTTAGTCTTTCTAAATACAATGTGCATATGTTTGAGTGTGTTAGCGCACTATGCCACAAGCCATTATTTTGGAACACATTTACTTAAGTGACAGTTACTTTTGTCTGTTTATTTGTTTGTTTGGAAAGTTGTGGAAATCCAGTGGTTCTGGTATTAACGGCCACATTTCTGGTATCGTAACATCCTTGGTGGCCATTGTTAAATAGTAGGCTTCCCATAAAGGCCGACACTGGAGTGAGTCATGCACTCATTTCATAATATCAGCAATATAAACACAAATCACAAATGCCTAGTTAGAGCTCTTTTAACCTTCCCATCTCAGCATATGAGTCAGTCATCTTCTTCTATTCATATCTGCATCCTTCTTTTGTGAATATTAGATTGAAAAGACCCCTGTGCTAACCCATGCAAAAAGGAATCTGGCTTTTAAAACTAAATGGTAAAACTGAGGCGACTGGCTGTGCAAAAATGTTTCTTTGGTGAGTTTTGCGGATCACTGTTTATTAATTATGTTGTATGTATGTTTGTTTGTTTAAAACAAAGAAATAAAGAAAAAAACACAAACTCACAAATTTCTCATTACAAAGTCACACCATGGAAAATCCTGGCCAGACTGCAAACTCCCTGTACATCAAAATGTCAGCGTTTTAACTTGCAAACTATATAAAGCCGATTCATAATGAACCTAAAGTTGCAGCCGTTTATCTGCAAATTCACTAAACTGGAAACAACTACTTTATAGTATTCAACATTTTATAGTCAACACTGAATATTCTTCAGGATTCCTTAGACGTCAATGTCACACTAATACTGTAGAAAAATCACCTCAGTACAATAGCCAGAACAATTTTTTACAATGGGACTGTTATTTTTCATCATCACTGCTTTCCTCCAAGTCCTGTCGGCCAACTTGATGACATCCCACATTACCCAGTGCGTCCTTATGAATGCTGTAGTGCTTGATTAACCCCAAGTTCACCAAGCAATTTTAGGACACTGGTCTTCTTTGCCTCCTTGACATAGTCTATCACTAGCACTAGCTTTGCACATGGTTTAAAACACCACAAGCGGACTGTTATTGTCTCCTTAGTCTCTCAGAACAAAAGTACTTAATGCCTTGCTTTCTGTTTTGCTGGAATGCCATCCATTAAACTGACATGATGTCCACATTAGACAACCATGAAAATGTGCCGCCCTGTTCTACTTTATTGTTTGTAGAATCATTTTGTTTATCTTGTTCAGCACCTTGGTATACAGTGCAGATGCAGTCAAGCTCTCTATGCTGTGGTCATAAGCAACAGAGCAACACTGTCTCCACAAAATTGCATTTCTACACAACTAAACTGCATTCTCAGTTATGTTTTGAGGGTAATTTTGTTTCGCTTTAACAGTACACAGTCGCTGCCATTTTGAATGCTGAAAAACAGCACTGCCTTTTGGTGTTCTCTACTGTAACATGATATAATAAATAAATCGACACAATCAATGTACACTGGAAGGCAACATAATTGCTGCGTTACGACATCAGTTGTTTTTGGCTCCACTCAATGGTCAGCTGCAGTCAGCGCTACAGTTGTTGACAATGATGGTGGCAGCAGAGTCCAACATGGTTCAGAATAAAAGTTTCCAAAGACCAGACACTTCCAATGGGAGTATAGGAGAACTTCAAATTGTAATACAACAAAAAAGGTGATTTGTATACATAGGTACTATTTGGTGTGGAGGGATTTTACATAAGTTTGCTTCTCTCCTGCTCCCTGTGCTCATATACACTGTATTGTAATACAGCCTATTTGTCTGTAAAGCTCTTCTCGTTTACATGTTTTTCTGCTTCTGTGGTGATTAAAACAAGTCTCATTAAGGCTACATTTTTTAAATCTCTTCAAAGCTGCTGCTCCGCACCATTAATTGTGCTGTCGTCACCATATACATCACTTAAAAACAACAGCTGTGAAGCTATATATATAAATTAAAGACAAAAATAGTTATTTGTTGGTCTGTTTCTAAAATACATTGCACTTTGTTTAATATACAGATCTACTTTTTTTCACTTTGTTAAAGACTTAGGTAAAAAGTTTGATTTATTTTCTACAAACTTGAATATACGGCATCTTTTTAACTTTGATTTATCATGTTGGAGTTTCCAGTGTAATCCTACAGCTTTGCACTTCAATTTTTAATCGTTTACATTTTGTTCCATGCTGCATTACACAATTATATACATAAAACTATACTTGAACAAAATGGTCAGTTTACTTTATAAGAGGAAAATCAATTGTTTAGATAAATTGGCCAATTGGTGAAATCGCTGATTAATTGAGACGAATTGACAGAAAAAAATAGTCGTTAGTGGCAGTCCCGCCTTCATTTACAAGAAGTCAAACCGGTTTCTGTGACAAATGAATTCAGAATTTAGCATATGCTTTAGGTTTTTTTTAAAAAAAGTCACATCAGTCTTCTTTTTTTTTTAAATGTGTTTTTTTTTTTTTGTTATTAGACATTTCTGCTTGATTGACAGATGTCTCAGCCTATCTCAGGAGAGATGATAGCCAATTTCTTCTCCCACGTCACACAGTTTAGATTTGACTGGTTAAATTTGATAATAAAGCAATAACTTTATGACTGTATTATAAAAACTGGATGCAAGATGGTAATAATTTATTCTGTTCCATGAGTTTATTTCCCATGCCACAACTGCTTTGATGTATATTTAGCCCCTGGCTCACACTATATAATCTCTATGAGATGATGTCTTGCAAGACAATAACAAAGTATTTTATATATCAAGTTTAGACATTCTCAGTGTGAATTTTAGAAACTCACCTAGTCTATTGTTTAGTCCAGTCAGTGTCTTTAAAATAAATAGATTAATTCCAATGAAAGTTGCTCACTGGCAGTCAATGTCATTTTTCAAGCTTTGTTAGGCTGGGCATGTGCAAAGTCCTTTTTGCTCAACTGGAATGCTTCCTGCTGGCTGCATGCACAAATACAGGGTTTGAGCCAGAGCATCCCATTGATGCAATACCTCCCTTAAAAACATAAAATGTCCCTTCACTACTACTTCCCTGCGCTGATTTGTCCCTCATAAAGTAAGGATCAAAGCTGTTAGGAAGTGTTTCATCTTTTGATTTTACAAACTACATTAATTAGCCAGCCATCGTACAAAATGACAATGGGACTAAGCCTAGACGATAACTCAAATGCTTAATTTCAGTCAATACTGATGATTATTAGTATTTTGTAATGAATAAAGCTTGAATTAAGCCTACACTGAGCCCGTTTATCAAGGCAAATGAGTAATAATTGCAATATTAACACAGCAATGAGAAACACACTTGAATAACTTGACACACATTAAATAAAGAAAGCAACCCAGGGGCACATGGAGAGTGACCAAGGCGAAGCTTTTGCACGGTGTTGAGGTTAAGCTTCCAAGTAGTTTACCTGAACCAGGTCTCACTGGATGGGCAATCCTGCACTGGCCTCTGCCCATATCCCAATGTCAAGTCCCTCAACCTCTTGAGCAGGTCAAGTGTGCTGCTAAGGCAGCGGTAGTGTGGGACACAAGCCCGTCTTGCACTGCTGGCCACAGTCTCCACAAGGTGAGACCTGCAGATGGTGGTGATGCGAGGTTCAAGCTTCTGCAGAGGACTTGGCCTCACAAGAGTTGTACAGAAGCTACAGGTAGAGCAATGAAAAATAAAGTTGCACCATTATCAAGGATGATAATTGGCTGTTTATGAGCCAGGGAGGGCGCACACTTTCATTATGTCCTTTCACAATTATCTACCATTCTATCAACAGTTTTCTTATTCTATTTATATCTTATTATTCTGTTGATCAAGTGTCTATCGCTAGTACATATGGCTATCATTTTATCACCCAGGCAAAAATGGGATCAATTTGAAGGATATCTAATATACACAGATCAGCCACAGCATTATGACCACTGACAGGTGAAGTGAATAACACTGATCATCTTGGTACCATGTGGTGTTCTGCTGGAAAACCTTGGATTTTGGCATTCACGTTGATGAGACTTAGACACCCAAATATACACAGCACACTCCCTCATGCAAATGATAATCACAAATGCCACTGGCCTACCCCCACAGGAAAATGCACCTCACTACATGGAAAAAAACATCAAACAATCAGGAACATGTTGAGGAACATGATAATCTCCCAAGATGTTGATTTGACCTCCAAAATTCCTAGATCCCATTCTGATCAAGCATCAACAGGATGCAGTGGAACAAGTTAGATTGAAACGGGTCCCACTGCACAAGCCACAGTACTCAAAGGATTCACTGCCAACGTCCTGGTACTGGACCCCATAGTACACCCTGAGAGGTCTCTTGTCCAACACAATATTAGGCAGGAGGTTATAATGTTATGCCTGATTGGTGTATGTAACCTCCATAGTAAAGTGTGAGTTCTAAGATGCTTGTCATTTGTAAGTGGACAATGACATAGCAGTCACAACTAAATATAATTCTATTTTTGAGAGTAATGGTTGGAATAATTAATTAGTCATTTACAGTATCAAATTCTGACTCTGTTCTGATTGTAAAAAACAGTTGCTGGCTTTCAGACTGTTCTATCCCAGGATGAATGGGTATTTGGATTTAGGAGTGACATCCCTGGAAATGGCTGTAGTACTCTCCTGGCTTAGACACACTGCAAAAAAAGCACAACTCCTTAAGACTTTCTTTATGTGTAGTCAGTCCAATATCTGAGATTGTAAGAGTTTGTGCTACTCGTAAACACCCGATTCATTTTTCCTGATGTTGCGACACTGCAGATAGATTTTTACTGGCCAAACACGTGGTAGATGGAATTCTAGCAGTGACATGCTCACTTTTTCTTCCTTGACACAT
Source organism: Dascyllus trimaculatus (assembly GCA_024666655.1). NCBI lineage: Eukaryota > Metazoa > Chordata > Actinopteri > Pomacentridae > Dascyllus > Dascyllus trimaculatus. The sequence goes on from CM045446.1 coordinate 18,217,859, forward strand.
TTCCTTTCTGTGGTCCTTAAGCGTAATTTATGGTCTGTCCAAACTGCAAGTCAGGTAATCAGACATAGCCAGAAATTCCCTTCGCCTACACCTTGATGACCACAGATAACGGGTGTTTTTATTGTTCATTTCTTGTAACTTTCTGATCTGAAACCTGTGTGGGGATAAGAGTGCACTGAGCAACAGCACGACAGAATAACCTATGTATATGCAAATAAGCAGTCACAACATTTGTGATGATACTTGGAATCTCCTGAAACACAACACCTGTGATATCCACACACACATGCAATACTGATGCAACCCACACCATGAGCATTTCCCCCTACTGCAGTGCCACGCACACACATGCACATCACATACTGTAACTACACACACACACAGAAGCATGATGGCACTCACATGTCCACACACACACCTATGATATATAATATACAAGTTCACTCATATATTCACCACTATAATACACAAATATTTGTTTCATGCAACTGCAATCTACTTACTTGCCAAGCCCACATGTAATTGCAATGTCACACTTTAAACAGGTACAATGTCACAGATGCACCTGTGATGTCACATACTCCTCTGATACAGACGCAAGACCTCGCACATCTTCAGTGTGCACACACACCACCTGCTTGTCACACACATTTCCAGTCTTCCACAAAAAGGCACGGAACTCAAATGTCATCTACGCAGAACATCTCTGATAGCACACACACACACCTCCATGCACCTGCAATGTCACACACAGCTCCGGCATCCACCGACTGCACCTGCAGGGACACACGTGTAAGGTACAATGCCTACGTACACCTGGGGTGCCATCTGTAAACCTGCAATGTTGCACACATACACACCTCAAAGAAAGTCCCAGATAATCTTTATTTAACCTTCTTAAACCACAGAACCTGCCGGTGTGTTTGAAAGGTGAGTTATCTTTAAAATACATATATATTTTTTTATTATTAAAGAAATTGAGCTTTTACCTTCTTTTTATTACGATTTATGGTATTATAAGTAGTCATGGCTGTTGTTTTCATAGAGCTGCATGATGTGAAAAATGAGTCCTCAATTAGTAAAATATGGCAGGAGCCATAAATGCTTGACGTTTAGATGGTATGAGAGTATCTGTAACAATGTGTACTGACTAAAGTTTATACAAAAGAACCCGAAATAGCTTGTTCATGAGAATGGGCCTGACAGGGCACGTCTATTCCTTACTGCCTTACTAATGTGGTATTTGCACAGCTAGCCAAGCAAAGCAAAATTATTTGTCGCTGGACTAAAAGCTCTCAGGACAAACTGGTTATATAAATTGACTGATTTCCTTCACTCTCCCATCAGATTTCTTGCCCTTTGAGTGGGAGAGATCCAATTATTATCATTCCTTTTTTCAGGTAGATTTCAATGACTTTACATACTGAAATTCTTAACACAGCTGACAAAAACTGATGACCAAATTAGTTGGGAACAAATTCAACTGTCGATTAGTTGGTGACGTCATATGTGCTTTATAGACTAACTTGGAAAGCTCTGACATGAAGTAATGCAACCATTTAAATCATTTGACCACCGCCTTACAGTCTAGGGACATTCGCACTAAGTTAACTGCTGATCTCAGCACAGGAGAACTTGAGAAATAGTGGATAAACCAAAAACATAACCGATGTTTCCATCAGTATACTGCAATCCTGGCAACCAGAAATGGTCTAAATTGACCCCCTATGCATAGAGGAGGAAGTCTTTTTCACTGCAGTTACAGTGAGGCAGTAATAATACAGAATATTTATATAACACATCTCAAGACACCTCCCCCTGGAACTGCTACCTTATCATGGTGGGGGCTAGACCGGGCCCAGTCCGAACAGACGATGTGTGCCCGACCTCCTGTGGACCCACAACATCTATTCCGGGGTTGACCTAGGACACGCTGGAGGGACTATGTCTCTTGGCTGGCCTGGGAACGCCTCGGGGCCCCACCGGAAGAGCTGGAGGAAGTGTCTGGGGTGAGGGAAGTCTGGGCCCCTTTGCTTAGATTGCTTCCCCCGCGACTCGGCCCCGGATAAGCGGAAGACAATGGATGGATGGATGGATGGATTGATATCAAGACACTAGAAGACACTATAAAGTAGGCAAGAAAGCAAAGGGTAGGACGCTAGCTATGAGCTGCAAGCTAGGAGGAGTTTGGTAAAGTACAGAGGAGCCAGATTGCGGAGCTTGGTAGGTGATGAGAAGGAATTTGAAGTGGATTCACTCCAGGACAAAAAGGCAGTGGAGGTTCTGAAGAATGGCGATGATGTGGGTGAGCAGGCGGACAGCAGAATTGTGGATGTATTAAAGTTTCTTGAGTATTTTGGATGATGTACCATAGAGAAGATTGTTCCAGCAGTTGAGTCTGGATGTGATGAATGCGTGGATGGCCATTCCTGCAGCTGGAAAGGGGAGGGAAGGACACAGGTGGGCAATGTTTTTAAGGTGGAAGAAGACTGTTTTAGTGGTGTGCTTGATATACTGGTTGAAGAAGAGGGTTTGGTAAAAGATGACACCTAGAGTTCTGATGTTGAGGTGAAGAAGGAGTTGTGGGTGGATTTGGTGAGTGATGTTGACAAACCCAAACTTGGGCTGACAGACTGAAGCTAGCGAGCATCTAGTCCTCTGCACATTGTCAAAGACATGAAAAGTTCTTAATGCTGTCATATATCTGTTGCTGACCCACCCCAGACAGCCATCAAAAAAGACACTCAGCTGCAGTGGTATAGTCTACAGGGAACCAGGGGAGCCTTCTAATTGGGCAATTCATTATTAAATACTTGACTATCTGTTTCAGGAGTCAATACATTATTGAACTATCTAGTTTTTAGCTTGAATGACCACTTAACTAAATAGAGAAAGAGCTTATTACCTTTCTCAAAACCTATGTGAGTGAGAATTGTGTTTAAGCCTCAGTCTGAATTTACCACTTGAAGAATTAGCCAAATTCAAACTGTCAAAACAAAATTGCTGAATATCAAACATCCACCTGGATACATGAAGCATGTCTTTTAGAAATGATTTTTTTTTCTACCTCATCACTGGTGATTTCCTTTGTACCAGATACGCTTTCATGTGTCCTTGTTCAAAACACTTTTAAGCATTTAATTAATTGGCGCCATTTTACTCCTCTTGCAAACTGCAGGGACGGCCTTAGTCAAAGGGTGCTTTTATTTTTCAGTGTCTGAAAGTCCCAGTGTGACCTTCAGCAGGAAGAGATGACGTGTCTTCCAGCAATAATGACATGTCTTTCTATTCTCTCCGCCTCTTTCATCATCTCATTTCTTCTTCCTTTCTATCCCTTGTTGCTGCTGCTGTGATTGCTATTCTAGCAGTGAGGACTTGGGTGGCCTCACTGATATTTCATCATCTACGGCCACAGATTGGCCTGTTGTGGTCACAGTGGGTATTTTTGTAACCCTCCCATCTTGGTTATTTGCAAAAAAAACAAAAGAAATCATGGATGCATGAGCACACACACTTCAAACAAATCACAAGCTGGACAAAATGTTTGAATGGGATTAATTGAGTCAATTTCAGGCTTTATCAGTAATAGATTCTTACTGTAAGTACATACAGACACCCAGGCATCCATCGTTATCCTCATCATAAATTGCAATCCTGCAGAAAGTAACCAAGTATAGCAGACTTAAATAGTACTTAATATTAACTTTATTTTATGTATCTATTTAACTACATTTCAAGACACATATTGTACTACTTACTCCACACTGACAAGCAGAATTACAAGACTGTAGCCTCAGTATAATTCTGGCTTAAGTGCATTTAATCTTTTCTCTAGGAGTTTGCCAGATTTTAAAATTAAAACCAGGTTTTTCCCTTCTCCCCAATGTCGTGTTTCCTTTCTCTCCCTTCCTCTCTCAGCCTCATCTGATCTCTATCAGTCTCTCATGTCATCACGCTGTGCCATCACTTCCATATGCCGCTTCAAGTAGACAGCCACCAGGTAAATCACTGCTTCTCCCATTGGCATAAAAATGAAAAAGACTGATGGAAAAAGAACCTGTTTTTTCCTCTCTGGAGGTTGTGTGTAACCAGTGTGTGACGCTACTGAAAGATGTTCGGGGACCAGTGCTAAATGTAAGTCATACAGGGTGACTGGATTCAGTAGGACCAGCAGAAGCCAGAGAGAATGGAGAGAGAAAGAGAATGGACAACAATGGTGTGTGACAAAATAATAGCAAAAAAAAAAAAAGCATATCTGTGACTTTTTATTGTCACTGTCAAGTTCAAACTGGCTAGTAGATATGAAAGTAGGTGGAAATGTGTGAAACCTGTCCACTCAATGGTGTCAAAGTAAACACTTTGTGATTTCGATCACTCACAGTCTTAAATCTCCGATGAGGCTTTAGAAGGTCTTCAGGAAGACTTAAAAATCTGGCCTATGACTAAAGTCACAATTAAACTGCACCTAAACTGTTAGTTCAAATCCCCAACATCACTAATAAAACAACATAGTTTGACTGTAGTTTAAAAAATTAAAAAAATTAATTTAATCCGACAACTGGTTGGTCATAATAATCATAAAATATACAATTCAGTCCTCAGGCAGATCATGATAATTCATAGAGATATAAAGTTAGGAAGAATACAACCAAGTGAGAAACTTATTAAACAATGAATAGACTTTGTGTTAAGAAGGGATTTTTAAACTATAATGTCTTACTCTTCATTTCACAAAGTCTATTTGGTTATTTTCTCAGTATTAAAATTAGTCAGGTGTTCTTTCATTAAATTTCCTTTCTATCATGTGCTGTCACATTGTGAGACATCTCAGCTGACTGCTATGTAAGAACACAGTGTAACTGTAGCATTTGGAATCCAACATGAAGTAATACTGAGTACACACTGTGTCTAGTGAAATGAAACGGTTAAACAACACATTTACATCAAGGCAATAATTAACATGTGATCTTGCCCTCTCCTCCTCTTCCTATGCTGACTCATTACAGTCTCCTCCCTTTCTTATTCTGAAGTTTGTCAGTGCATAGAAGTACCAGCCCTACACTCAAATCTTGTTTGTTTTTTTACATCTTGAAATAATTAGGATAATGCGAGTTTACATGGCATGCCTGCCATTCAGTAGGCTTTGATCACACCAGCTGACATGACTTAAAGATCATACCCTATAGTTTGGAACAAATTGACCAAGATCTTATTATGGGAATTTCATAGAGGGAAAAATGTATGCTTATTATTAGTGCTGTCAATCAATTAAAATATTTAATCTCGATTAATTGCATGAATGTCATAGGTAACTCACAATTAATCGCAAATTAATCACACATTTTTAATCTATTTTTAATGTCCCTTGAAGTATCATTTTAATACTCTTATCACCATTGTCACCTGGTTTTGACAAGGAGGAGGCGGAGAATCCACATCAGCTGTGTGTTTGGCCATCAAGTAGTATTTCAGATTGGATGTGCTACGATGATAACCGAGTTTACACTGACAACACACACAGATAACTTGGGTCTTGTCAATCGTAGGGCTGGACCCGAATATCTGAATGTCCGACTATTTCCGAATAGTCATCTCTTCCCACCCACCCCCCGGCCGCTGTCGCCTGGCTGAGCATCTGCACCAGTGGAACGTGCTTCGGAAGGCGGAAAAGGAGCCGACAGGAAGACATGGCGAGCGAAGACACTGCTGCTGTACTACCGCCAGCAGGATATCTCATCGGCCTCCGACGGCGAACAACTCGCCCTCACCAACCGTGTGTCCCCCTGCCCCCCAGCCCCCCTGCCCCCCGCATTAATTGCGCAATAAAAAATTGACGCCGTTAAAATTGATTTGCGTTAACGCGTTAATAACACAATATTTTTGACAGCACTACTTATTATTAGAGGAAAGGAGGAAAAAAATTACACATTCTCAGACAGCGACGTGAGGTATAGCTACAAACTCTATACTGATATTTTTGGCAGCCAGTGTTCAACTAAACTGAATTTTGAACCTAAATACATCGACCTCTACAACACATGCCATTAACTGTGGATGAGGATGTGAGGTCATCTTCAGCTGTAGTTAAAAGCATTCTAGTTAACTGTGATGAAGCATTAAACGCAGCTCATGTGCTTGGTGCTTGACCTTACAAAACTATCCACTCTTGCAAATTGAGTACGAAAGTGCTGTTACATCTATCTCAGCTGCTGCGACTGGCTATGAAGACTCACATGGACTTGACTTCTAAAACCGGTTTATATTCCGTCTGAGCAACTTGCCTGATGGTCAGACAGCTTCGAAAGTCCCCACCCCTGCACCTTTCTGATGTTGGATTAGGGGGTCTGTTCGACCTGTAACCGTCGAGCCAACATCCACCCCCACTTCATGTTGTGAATGACCAGCTGTAAAGCCCACACCTGTACAGAGACACCACAACCATGCCTAGTAAGCTCAAACGTACGTTTGTGCTGTATAGCATAGCCTCAAAATCTCATCTTTCTTTCAAACTGTAGGGCTAAAAATCTGTTGAAACTTTATAGGAATGATCTGTGGCATCTGAAATTGACATCATTTTGTAGGTGAAATTCCAACATTTTCATACATTTTTTACCCAATGGAAATTTTCAATAAATGTCTCGCAAGTTGGAAATTGAACAAAACGCCACTTTAGGATGCCCATATCTCTTGAAGTATACGTCCTAGAGTCTTCACATCATCAGGGGATTTTCAGATGTTTCTGGTGAATGGAGATAATGCAGAGAATACTGGCTAACAAATCTCAGTTCTGTGCTTAAGACCTCTTAGATTCAGGATTTGTTCAAAAATTGCAAATAAAGTGGATGTTCAAAAAATTTGAAAAAAAAAAAAACCCAATACATAGGATCTATTTAATCAATGTCATGAGAATACCATCTGAATGACATTACGAATGCTTAAAAAGCTTTCATATGTTCGTAGAAATGGGAGTTGTGGTCAATCCAAGTTGACACAGGTAAAAAATAATTAATTTCCAATTGATCAGATGGACATCTTGAATCATGGGTAAGTTGATGAAATTTGGGATAGTAAGAGATGGAGGTATCATCCACCCGTGTGCAAAGTTTCAATATCCTTCCATGTTTTCTTCATGCTGCACAAGTGTGTCTGCTCGGTTCTGCAATTACGCCGGTTTCTGCGCGACTATCTTGAGTACTTCACTATTGGTAGAAACAGAGCAGATTATGTTGTAGTTGAAGGAAATAAATGCTGAAAAGCATACTCACTTGCTTTTCCCTAAGTTACTGCAATGCAGAGAAGAGCAAAGATGTCGGAACCGATTAGCTGCTCACTGACTGGTACAGCTATGAAAGCAAGAAACGGCATATGGCTACATGGGCACAATACTGGCTCTTGCATTTGCATTATAGGCAAGCCAGATACAATTAAAGCCTATTGCATGTTACATTTTCTCAGAACAATCACAGAGGCATATCACCACTACATAGCCACGTGTAACAAACCGATTGATAAATCAAGCTTCAATATAGGTGTCATTCCTTTATACAATGCCCCACCAAACACAGTTCACTAGACTTCACAACTTAAAAAAATTATCCACTGATGATACAGATCTGTTGATCTCAAGCTGACATCAACAAACTGGATGGAAACATTGACGTTCAGGCCCTGTGACGCTCACCATGAAGCTTCTGTATGATGTTCAGCATGTTTTCCAAAAGTAATAACATGACATGTCTGCCTGATGAGAACCAATCAGCTGAGAACAAGGCTAAATATGTTTTAGCAATGTGATAATAGCACTTGTTTATCAGTCTCAGCTGGACCAAACGACTTTTCACTACTGCTGATCAATCCATCAACTCGAAGAGCCGGAGAACACAAACACCAGAGAAATTTATCAGCCTGCAGTGTGTGGGGCTAAATAAGTGACAATGTATGTGTGTAAGTGAGTGGGCATTAGCAAGACGGAGTAGGTGAGTCACTCTGAATTTGCGTGTGTGTGTCTGCAGGCTAGGTCTGAGAGAGGCCAGATGTTAGTGGAGACAGAGAGAGTCTGGGGACCGGTAGCCGCTGCCAAGTAAACAAACACATACACACACTCAACTGTACACACTCTATACACGACTATTCATAGAGATCCACAAGCATGCAACCACTCAGTCTGGCATACCGTCTCTGTTGTACATGTGCTGTCTGCTGAAACACAATATTCTTTTTTTTGAAGAGGTTAGAGTCTAATTGTCATGTCTGTGAAGGGAACTAAGATATGAGACCAGGAATTGCAGAAATGCTAAATCCACAATGAAACAACCAATGGACTCAAATGGGGAATGTGAAATTCATTTATTTTTAAATTAATTTCTCACAAATGAAAATTGGAAATGTATAGCAAGACTGTTGGTTAGATTGTTAATGTAAAAGGTTTTTATAACCTCTACAAAGGGAAAACTGTTTTCATAGACTGCAAGAAAATGGATCTCTTTATGCTGCAAAACAGCCTTTCACAGTTATTCACCGTTTCCTAGTTTATTTCCCACTTTTGTACTTATTAGACTATGATTGAGACATTACATTCATGACTGTAGTGCAGCCAAAGTGCACCAGAACTACACCACAGCACATTTTTTGTTTTGTTTTTAACTCCAAATGAGAAAACAGGATATTCACTGAATTGATAAGCTGGTTGAAATTCATATAGACTTTTGTTTTTCAATGCTCAAAGATCAAATCATGATTAAAGCTATATCATGCAAGAGAGTCAATAAAAACCTGGAAGGGTCAACTTTGTATTAACATTTAAGGTGTATCGATTGCTGCACAATGTGAACTTGTTTACTAAGCAAGATGCAAGAGAATATTTTACCTTAAAACTTGCTGGTAGCCCCCAGTAGCCTTTGGGTGACACAGTGAATTAAATTACTTTTTTTCTACCAAGCTAACCTTGACTAGTAAAGAAGAAAAGGTAGCAGAACATCCTGTCATTCATCACTCACTCTTCTTTATTTATGATGCATTTGCAAAGAAGCATTACAAAGCAGCTTGTTAAATTCAGCTTGTGCTTGTGCTGCATCCAAAATGCCTGCAGGAAATAAAAGTTTGCTTAGTTCCATTTACACAACTTTGCCCATTAGATGAGCTTGACCTCTGCATGCACTGCAACTTTTCAAACATGGCTTCATTTGCTTAGCACAAATAAGAAAAATGGATTCATCTAAAACACGAATGACTTGTGTTCATTTGCCTATATTGATTAACACACTGATTACAAGGTACTACATCACCTACATATTTTAATAGCACTCAAACGTTTTGCTCATAAGACTGTCAACATGAAACAATTAGAAATTCATTCCAACATTTGATTACGTGATCAGTTGTAGTTGACTAATGCATGTAACTTTGCCACATACATTGAGCCACAACTCAACGGAGTGCATGCACGCATCACAGTAAGCTCTGGCACTTGAACAACTAGCACTACAGCTCTGATTATTTTTAATACAATTATCTTAGAAGGTGTTACAAGACATGCATTTAATCTTTCCCTCATGGTGGTGCAGCCTTTCACAATCATTAGACACCGTTCAGATTTGTGCCATGTTGAAAGTGATATGAAAACCTTGTTTGGTTAGGTCATGTCAGCTAGGGAACCCTTTGGAAGATGGTAGAGTATATGGCGCAACAAAGTCACTGCTAAGAGTGGCCTGGTCCTCTTACAACATAAGTGAGAGCTGTGTTCTTCTTGTTATCACAAAGTAAAGTACAGTTGAGCCAGAAGGAAAAGCTCTTGATTTACCAGTTGGTCTAAATTACCATTCCCCACCTATGGTCATGAGCTCCGAGTAGTGTCTGAAAGTATGAGATCGCAAATAAAGCAGCCAAAATGATATCCCTCCGTAGGGTGGCTGGGTTCAGCCTTAGAGAAGGAAGCTTAGAATACAGTCCCTGCTCCTTCACATCAAATGGAACCAGCTAGGGTGACTCCGGCATCTAATTAAGATGTCTACTCAGCACCTTCCCTTGGAGTTTTTACAGTCATGTCCAACTGAGAGGAGACCCCAGGTAGACCTAGAACTTGCTGAATGGATTACATATCTCATCCAGCCTGGGAATGCCTTGTGATCTCCCAAGGAAAAGCTGGAAAACATTGCTGGGGAGATAAATGACTGTAATGACCTGCTTAGCCTGCAGCCACCGCGACCCGACCCCAGATAAGTGAAAGAAAACGGACAGATGGATGGATGGTTTGGCCGAGTGAGATTACTGTTGCAAGTATTATGTGAAAGTGACAAGAATGCTTATTCAGACATGAGGCCGACATGAAAAACTGCCTCAAGAGCTGCATGTCTGAAAGTGTTAGCAGTGAAACTACTGCTTGTCTCTAGCATTTATTTATTGCTGGCTGTTGACATTAAACAATGAAAGAGTAAGTCTGACTTTCTGTATGGAGCACTGGACAACAGGGGCTGGACTGTTCAGCCATTCTTGCTAAGGGACTTGTCTACTACTAGGTTGAAACAATTCAGCTTCATGTATATGGTGCAAAATTATAACAGATCTCCTAATGGTACTTTACATAGTAAGGTCATGACCTCACAGTATAACAGTACAACCAACAACCCAACCATCCTCCCACGAACAAGACGAAAGGGTTCTGGATTGTTGACTAAATTAGTTTCGGAAGCGTCTGAAACCGTCATGTTTAAGAAGTCTTCTAGTTTCAGCAGTGGAGGGTGAATAAAATATGGTTGCATTATACTTTTAAATGCACAAAACACCAGGAGCACCTTTCTAATGCTAAATTGCACTTCCATGTCTCAGCTATTTTCAAACTTTAAATTCCTCCTTTACAATGCTGCCGTAACCTTATTTGCATATGACAAGGAGTGATGCTTCTCCTTGTCACACACAGGCTCCTACAACAGTGTAGACAATAGAAAATAAAGAGCATACATTTTTATTTTAGTACACACGGTAGCCTGTAAATTCTATTTTGGGTTGAGCAAAAGTTTCTTTTGAAAAAGTGGGTCTACAAGGCAGTTTGAAAACTTCCTGTGTGGGTGGGTGTATGTCAACACTCTGTACAAAGATTCTCCAACCTTGAAGTCAGAAAACCAAGGCAGCTTTTAAATTCCTCTGAAGTGATGGTGAAATCCGTACAGAACGCATATTTCAGTATCAAATCATTTAATCTAATATTCAGGGCTGAGGAAAAATATCACAGATTTCCTCGGGACAAAAGTGAAATGTTTTGGTTTGGTAATTACCCTGGTCTCTAAAGTTAATTCCCTTTCAGAATTTTTTTAGTTGTGTTCACATTTTTAACAAGTACACAAGAAAAAAAAAAGGAGTGACTTGTGATTTGGAGTGATTTGTCTTAAAATGTTAAACTTGTGTTACTCTTTTAGATTAATAAACAGAAAGATGTAGATTTCTCTGAAACATTCAACTAATTTTGCTTTACTTTTAACTTACAATAGCTAGTGTTGTTTATGGAAGATTCACTGATAGTTTTCAAAAGCCAAACAGAAATGAAGGTTGCATTAAATATTAGAATCGAGGCTGTGTAATCAACAAATTCCATTGAGGAAATGGTTAGATGTGAGCTTTCCACTTGGTGTTTTGCTAATGCACCAGGGTGCTTCAAGTAGTTCTCGGCCTCACCTATAAACAAAGGGCATAACTCTGATTTTGGGAAGTAACCTTATATCACTGCCCATAAAAAGTCAAATGTTTGTCATATTTTCTTTTCGCACCCCAAAAATTTCAAGCAAGTGGCACCTGTTGTCAAGGTGGTGGCGACTGTGTTTTGGGACAGTGAGGGACTGCTCACGACTGACCTCTTGCAAAAGGGTCACACCACTGATGGGAACCACTATGTGTCTGAATTGCGACGACTGAAAGAAGCAATCAAAGAAAGAAGGAGAGGAGAACTTTGAGGTGGCATGCTGTTGCTCCAGGGTGATGGGTCCATCCACACAGCACAGGACGCAGTGGCAGAAGCAGCCGAATATATCTGGAAATGTGACCTTTTACCATAAAGGGAATCCTGAACATCTGCAGATCAAGTGCACTGAAGTTAATGGAGAATATGTTGAAAAATAATGCAAGAACAATCCTTCTCTTGTTATGTTTCCTGGTGGAGCTGAGAACTTTCTCAAGTACCCTCATAAGACAGCTGGGTATGTTCACTTGGTTGCTTTTTAGTAAGGATACATAGCTATAAGTTCTCTAAGCTCAACTGTCATTTCTAGCTCCCATTTTAATAGTTCAAGGGACATTTCACCTTGATTCTGAGCATCCTTCCATTACTTTTCAGGAAAGACTTATAAATAACCCAGTAACCTCACACAGTAAAGCTGAGCTGCTTTTGAGGAATGATGCTGTGGTCAGGCTGGTGGGGGAATTCACAAATTCCTGTAATCCTTGACACCAAAATTGGACTGTGCCACTTGATCCTTGCTTTAAATAGCGGATCTCTCTGACACAGTCAAGTTTAACGTTAGTCACCAAAACACAAAATGAGAGCTGACAGGCATATGGAAGCCTGCATGCAATGCACAAAAATATGATTTTGTCAAAGAATATGGGAAAATAGAAAATCATAGGTGTTGCTATTAGAACAGAGGATATTTATATTCATTTCCTTGAGGCTATGTTATGTTAGATACATTTATGTGAAGAATATGAATCAAAACATATTATAACAAACTTTATTTACATAAATATTGTTTAGATAATTTGCTTACACTACAGTTTGTATGTCTAAGTACTAAAATAAAAACAAAAAAAAGGAGTGAACCTGTTGTCAGAGATCCCTGCAGGTACCTCGGTCCTTTTATGTAGGTGTATAATAACCATTAATCTAGTTTGTCCTCATTCCCCGATCTCTCCTGTCCAAAGCAGGCTCCATTAGCAAAAATGGGTCAGCTTTAATCCACAGCCAAATTAATGGAAATGAAAACGCTTCCATTTGTGATTGATGCTGCGTTGTGAGAGTGAATGTTTCTTTAAGAGAGAGAGTGAGCGAGCTGTCAGCATTAATTAGTTATGCAGGTGCCCTGTAATGAGTATATAAGAGTCTGTGTGTGTGTGTGTGTGTGTGTGTGTGTGTGTGTGTGTTTCCATACTCTCAACTTTGGAATATGTCTCCTCATCAAGGAGGCACATTTCATTCTGCCAATATAACTACAAAGTAAAACGTTTTACATTAGCGTCTGCAAAATGAAATTTAAAAGAAAAAAAAGTCACACTTCAAAGGAAAGTGGTAAAGCAGTACAGCAGAAACTCTGTTAGTCTAATTATGAATCTATGGCTGTGGAACTATCCCTCAAGGCAGCTAGCATACTGAATAGCCACAGAGCAGCTGTCTATCTAAGGAACAAGGAACCTGTCAGCAATGTCAGCTCTCTAATGACAGGGAGGAAACTGGAAGAAAGAGATTAGGTGATGACATCATGGCAAGCAAAAAAAAAAACCACACAAATTCAAAAGGACACGGTAATGAAACCTCTCCTATGTAATGGCTAAATTCAATGAAAATGTCAAACAGCAGTAAGCCACAGCATTGCATAATGGGATAAATTGCATATGCCATTCAAAATACACGGTATGTGGTAGGATGCAGTCACTTCACTGACTATGTCAAAGGTTTCAAATCCAAAGGTCTCAATCTAAATCAGGTTTCGATCATGTGAGTTATTTTAAACCTGAAAAGGTTTGGGCATTGTGTCACTTAAAGGGCAAAAGAGCAACCATCAAGGCTAGTGTTGAATACTATACCTCATAGTACGGTTCAAAATATTTAATTTTTTTAAAAAATGATTTAAAAAGTACTATGTTCTGTCAACTTTTAATCCATTACCTTTTCTGAAGTTTTAGGTTTTACTGTGGTATCAGTATAAATATATGTGGGCAGATATTGTACTGAATCCCGACCTTGGTATTGTAACACTACTCCAGACTCTGACAGTTTGCCCAACTGAATAAGCCTTGTTGGCCTTTTTACAGCGACTGCTAGGGAATGAATATTGGTGGCTACGATGAAAAACCTTAGTCTGACTGGTGATGCTGCAGGCCTGAGGATGTTCCATCACCACTCCACCTGCTGTGTCTCCGCTCTTCATCCCAATACTGGATAGGAAGCAAATCACAGGCAACAGCTGCTTGACTAATCTCATCTAAATGTCAGACAACCAATGCTAAGCAAAATGTGTGATCAGATGCTCTGGGCCCAGTGTACACTTGTCAATTTCAAGTGGCTTATTCCAGAGGGAGTTTCATATGCTATCAATCACAAAGTGCAGCATGCTGTATATGAATCTGGACCTCCAGCACATGCACATATACAAAAGTGAGCTGTTTGGCAAGTACCAAATGTGTCTAAGGTTGAACTATTGAACTTTTTCACATTGAAGTTTTTAACACACAAACATAGATTAACTACACGAAAGGCAAACATATCAGTTCAGCTGATATCCAACTGACAAAAGTGGGATATGGATTCTGCAAAATCCCATTTAGAACTAGTCTTTGATCAGATTTCTGCTGTCATCCACTGACTTTGCAATAAAAAATACATACGCAATATGTCAAACTAATTTATACATTAAAAAAAACTGAATATTTTACTGGCACTTGCCATATCATATATACTATTATAACATATTATACCAATGAAAGCAATTGTTGCTGATCAAACTGAAAGCTCCATGTTAATACTGAAATCTGAGCACTTAGATTCAGTTTTTTCATGTAAAAGGTAACTTCTGTACCACTGCTGTCATGGTAATGTGACATTACACCATAGAGCGTCTAACTTTGTTATTAAAAGATGTGACCTATGACCTTTTAAAACCATGGTTTGATGCTATTTTTATACATCTAAGATGTGGATTTAATCCTACAGTTTTCAAAGAAGAGTTCAGCAATTTGGGAAATACATTTATTTGCTTTTTGGCAGGGAGCTGCTGGTTAGTCTGGCTGTGCATAAAGACAAGGAAACAAGAGAATACGGCACATTTTGGCGCATGTAAAGCAAATCCACCAGCACCTCTAAAGCTTATTATTATAACATTACATGTTTCTTGTTTAATCTGCAAAAAATGAAGGTGTACAAACCACAGCGTCTCAGTTATTCAAATCTTTAGATTTTTTTTTTCCCAGGCAAATTATTGGCTGAGTCTCTTGAATCTGACAATTTCTTATGTGTGAGATATCATTGTAAAGTAACATAATTTACAGATATTTTTGCTAATTATTAATTTCATTCATTAATGTTTCATCTTAAATAAATGCAAGTAGAAAGTTTATTTTTGAACTATTGTTAAGAGTGTTGTCAATCTTGTGTTTTTTTTTTAATGACGAATCTCTGTTCAGTTTGATCCAGCATAACCTTTAATTCAATACGATGCTATTTGTAGCTGTGAACTCTCCCATAGCTGGCTTATTCACCGGCCCTAAATCCTCCTAAAGCACTGATTACGTCTTCCTGACTCCCAAAAGCCTGGTCGTCTGATAAGCATGCATGTTCTGCTGCCTCTGCACCTTTGTCCTATGTGGTGAATGGGAAGCCTGGTGATGAATGGGCGAAAATTTCATTTGATTTATGACTGCATTAAATGAAATGGCCATCCCTTGTGTCATGACCTGTATTGCTATCATAGGTGAACCGCAGAAAAACAACGAAAGAAAAACACACAAAGCGAATGACAGGCCTCTTGGTGTATTTCATTCAGGTGGTCAAACATGCAAATTAAATAGAGTTCAGTCCCCATTTTGAGATTCCTCTTCAGAACACTGATGCAAACATAGGAAACATTAAACAACAGAAGGAGGACAGAATAACTCGTCGTAAAAGAATAGAAGTGAGAATGACGAGGATGGAGATAATTAGCAAAGAAACAAAGGGGTGACTCAAGAAGGACAAGAGGAACGAGGAGGAAGATGCTGATGGAGAGAAGTCATAAACAGGAGACATAAAGTAAGTAGAGATGAGCTGAGCTTGACTCCATTGGCAGATATTCACAGTTACCTCAAATTTGTATGTACGCTGGCAAGGTGCCCTGTTTGGAATCGTACTACTCCTGCATGTAAATCGCTGATAAATGTTTCCCCATTGAAAAGCACAGGGGCGCAGCTGTGTACTGCTCCTTACAGAAGACAGGGAAGTTTCTTTTGTAAACCCAAGACTTGCTGCTGTACAAGACACAAATCATACAGTTTGCTTATGGCTCTGTGAGGCTACACCTATGCACTGTGGTTCATTGAGCTATCACATTAATGCCAGGTATGGCTACAGCTGCTGGTGTGTGGCTGGCTGAAATCCCAGCAGGGTTAATGCTCTGAAGTTTGAAACCAGCAAGGTGTAGATGATGTCTTGTAAAAGCAAAGCCGTTTGGCAGTATTTAGATCTCAAAAAAGAAAATATGGTTGTTAAACAGATGGGTCAGAACAAACTGGCATTTAACCACTCTACTGGAGTTATGCATCACCACATTCAGAAATACTTAAAATAGGATTTGGTTAGTGAAGAATGGGATTAAAAGGTTAAAATGGCTCTGAAATACACACAATATTTCTGAAAATTGGTTAAATTGTGCTCAACTTTGACAGTTTTGAGTGTTTTTTCCACTTTGAGACTAGTAGGCTGGTATAAATTACGATTTCTGTGTAGTAGCTGTAAGGAACATCCCTATTTTAAATACATCATACGTCCAAGTCACTGCATGTTTCCTGTTGGGCTTGCTTTGACGAACATCAAGTAGGACGGAAGTTTTGTGTTTTTACTGTTCCTTTGTGTGTGTATTTTGCTGTCAAGCTTTATCCAATTTAAAGGCCCAGTTACAAGAACTGCAAACTAGCTCCGGCTATAAATGCTTCACTTTGTGGTGCTCGTTCTATATACAAATTAACATTAGACTTAACAGAAGAAAAGAATCCATACCGTAACTGCAAATGAGATGTTTGCGAGTTGGGCTAAATGGAAATTAGAAATCCTTACACCATGACTGGTTTGCTGATCATCAGCCAAACAGATGGGGTTGGCCACACAGATTAAGTTATTTCATTAAATTAATTAAATCACTGTATCTAGTAAACCCTCTTCCTGCTCTCTCCTTCCGTGGTCTTTCTGTCTGGTTGTCGCCATCCGATTTATTCTGATTAGATATTTCCAATAGATAATCTAACAGGAAATGTGTTGCTTCAAAATAGAAATTATCTACATCTTTTTTTTTCTTTTTTTTTTAATCGGAAGTGATCAGCAGACAAGCTGTAAATGGAATATATATACATATATATATATATATAAAATTATCCATTATCCAGCTGCTCTGAAACCGAGTCAAATTACAATTCAATTGCATATCAACCATCAAACTCCTGAAAGATACTGATGAAATAATTATCTCTCCAGGTTCAGCTTTGTCCACCTCAATTAACCATGCCATTATTCCTGGCATAGAATGCCCAGACAGGCCCAGAATGGAAGTACAGATACCGACTCAGGTATGTTCGGTAGCCCTCTAAATTGCAGTTCCTTCATTTCCATAATTATGCTCTAATTAGGGTCTGAAGCAACAGAGACTGCACACTGTTATTTTCTTGCTCTTTCAAGTGGTAATGGATTATTTATCTCACGGTCTGACCAAATCCACCAAATCCTAGCCCAAGGGAATGAACCCAGTTGGGACCTGGAAAAATCCTGCTGTTTCTAATTCGAAGGCCTTTAATTACATTATACTACACTGTTCAAAACACAGCTTTTCTGTTTTTTTCAAATGTCACCATTCCTGGACGAGAAATGAGTCACATCAGTTTATATCAAATCAAAAGTGGCTTTCACCGGAACTATCTGGAAGTGACAAAAGATGCCACAGTCGGCAGAGAATTTGTGAAAAGAAAAAAACAGCGAACCAATAACAGCTGAACCTCTTCAGTTTCTCTTTCTAATCAGACACCAACGCTGCATTCTGTCAAGAGTCAGGTGTGAAAAGTTTCCAGCTGACAAGCCCAACTAAAGTGTGTACAAAGAACTCTTTTCAGATCTTTAAATGCATTTCTTTCTGCTTTCCAGACACCCATTTAACAGCCATGGTGTCCATATAGTAGGAACACCAAATTACAAACACTCTACACCTGGTCGACATCTAGTTTAAGAGCTCCAAAAGTTAATTCGTCCAGAAAAATCTTATCTTTAATCATCAGTGATGCTCGATCCATTTAAGTGTCACAATGAAATTTTACATTCCTGTTTCAACAAACGCCTATACTGTGATTTGAGTAATGGGGACCTTTGCACCAGCAGGACTTACAGCGCCCCTGGCTTCACTACCTCATATAGAAGAAAATTTTGGCAGAAATTTAGAGTGAGAGCCACATTTGCAACACTCCTCTTTCTCCCATGTGTTTCTGAATACCTCACTGCCCTGCGCACCTGTTGGTTTCAGCTTCCCGTGCTCACAGTTCGCTCTTGGCACTCATAACAGCAGATTTAAGCTTCCACCAATTAAAGTTCTCCAGACTTTAACTCACCATTCAGCCGCTCTCCTCCCAGCTGGTCTGCCAGCAGCCCGGGTCGCCATTGATATTCCACAGCCTGACTCCAGAACACCCACTCTTCCCCGACACTTCGGAACAGTGCAGCGTGAGGCCGCCGTCCCCGCTTCCACACACCGGCAGCCAAAGTTATCCAAACGAATATTCCAGTCAGAACCTTCAACTAAGATGTTTGTCATCGAGTGTCTGTCAGCGCTCAGACAACAAAAAACTACGATAAAAATCTGATCGTCTCACCTTCCTGTAGTTCAGCCCAATTTATCAAGATGTCCTACACCTGTGCGTAACGGAACTGCGTCTGTCAGTGTTGCGCAACTTTCGGAAAAATGTAAACGTTATCCAGCATTGAGTCGCTCTCTTCACCTCAACAACCTCTTCCTGTCAAACACCGAGGTACCATGCCTTGTAAACGTCATTGCCAATGCTGAATCCAGGATGCCAGGTTTGCACCATATCCCCCATCTCGACACCGCTCTCTATTTCCTGTAAATCTGACATCATTACTGGCACTGGGATATCAGGTTTGCCCAGAACCTCATTACATTAAAGGTACTTCTAAATCCTAAAAAAAGAGTCTAATGAAAGTAATAGCATTAGGATGCCAAGGACTTTGTCCACCCCTCCACTTACAGCAGGGTTCCCTGATTTCACTGGGTTGCCATTTTTTAACACCACCAATATAATTATAAGAGAATATGTGCTCAAAGGGCAGAGTCAGTGCCACACCATGTTTTTTTTTAAAATCCAAATCCTGGAACATCCTGCTTTCAGTCAAGGCAAATAGTGGGCCAACTACCGATTTGCCAACTTCCTGATGTTTCTGTTATGTGCATTAGGATCATGTTCAAGCAACCCAGGCCTGTTACATTACCACTGCCAGTTTTTCCACTTATTTCTTCGCCCACTTCATAAAGCTTCTGTTAGGCTAATTCAGCTTACCTGACTGCAGTAGCCTCCTGCTGTTTCTGTTTGCAGCCTAAGTTCACCTGTTACCCAAGTGACATCCTCACATTGTTTTAGTGACCAAACACTCGCTTTACCAACTTGAAGTTGCAAGTTTTCATTCAGTTTTGCTTGCCTTACAATGTTTCCATGACTAGTTCCTCAGTTTGCAATCTTCTTCCCAGTATTCTCTGCTAATTTTTGAAATTGGGTTGCCAGTTAGGTTTACCTCTTGCTCTTCCCTTATTTTAGCAATCTGATTCCATTTAGTTACCAGCAACTGGTTCCCAGTTACTCATTTGGTTAAAATAATAGTAATAATAAAATTCCAGGTGTTTTGTTTTCTTCCTGTCCATTCAGGAAGCAGAATTACTCCTCCATTGCATTCCATGGGTTTCTTCATAGGCCGTATAAAAGAGGTGGATGCAGCCACCAAGATGCCAACCATTTGCTTGAGGGTTACAGTTTTGTGAAGACTGGAGTTTGGTATTTTGGCCTTCACCAGCTTGGTTGTTTAGGAGGCAGAAGTGACCATATTTATGTTTAGAAACTGACTGTTTATGGCAAAATGGAGCCATAATTTACAAAACGAGTATCATGATATATTGAAGATAACTTGAAACTAGGTCAGCATATGTCCTGCTAATTGCAAAACACTTAACTTTGCTTTAAAAAAAAGGAATAACCAGTAACCATACCGACTGTACGAAGGTAAACCTTTGCAATGAACTCAGGATCTTGGACTTACCAGCCAGTTCTTTTCCATACCAACGTTTTCCTCGAGTTATCAGCTACATTTCAGTGGCACAGCAATTTAGATGTGTTTTGATTTTGCCTGTGATGTGGTGGGTGGAAGTACGGAGGGCAACTTGGCACAAATTGACCAGCCATCAAATTACCTTTAAACGCACATTCAACAAGTGGCAATGCCAAGGGGCCCACAACAGTCCAGAGTTATTTCCACATGAGAGAGAAAGATGGGGTGGATGAGGAGATAGGAGGAGGATAAGAGGTTGGGATGACAGCAGTAGTGGGGTAGGAGGTTGAGGGGGAGTTAGGTGTGACAGGAAAATAGGCTAAAGAGTGAACTAGATGAACAAATAAAGACAGAGGAAACTGAAAATATGGAAAGAGAAACAAATAATTTCTTCCTCCGTCAACATGACTCTTCCAATTAAGTGCCCTCTGATAAGTGTTCTCGAGAAAAGGAGGGATAATAGCAGGTGAGAGAGAATCTGGGGGGAAGAGGAGGGGCAAGGAGAACAAAGGGGAGGGAATCTGAAACAATTTGTTTCTGTCATTTTCTAGCAAGGTCAACTAGATAGGGCTCGTGCTGTATGAATAGCACACATCTCTCCCTATTCCTTCCACTGATACTACTATTTTTCCTGTCCGGCCCCGCATTCCTTTGTCCTCAATCTCCATCTCCAAACTAAATTGGGTCTGACACTGATATCACATTTGTTGTCCTCACAAAGCCAGGGGTAAACTCTCACGGCTGTGGAATCTGTATCTCGAGGGCTGATTTAAATTCCTTCTCTGAACACTTCCTTACATCTCACCAGCTCGCACAGTCTTTTCCCCTGCATGTAAAAACAAAAAACAAAAAAACAATCTATTACTTAGTTCCTGGCAGCAGATGGAAAAAGGTGTTTGGCTAAAAAACCTCAGTCGCCCTTGCCTTGGGTTTGACCAGTACATACTGTTTACCTACTGTGATGCAGCTGTATACACACTCCAGTGTGGTGTAGAGGCAGAATTTTGCTGAACTATTTGTAAAAGTTTCAGTCAAACTTCACTCAAAATGACTAAATGCTAGAGTATAAAACTTGTTTGAGGTTCAAATCATCACTGAAGAAAAGCCAGCCCAAAAAATGATGCATGTATACAGCTGAACTGCATTTCTCAATTACATTTTGAGGGAAATCTAACTCTTGCCAGAATACATTTGTTTGTGATGCATCAAAAGTACATTTCTAATCATCATCTTTGCCATTTGTTTTATTGCTTTAGTGTTGTTCCTTTTTAGACAACCAATCATATATTAAAAGTTGCAGGACATGTAATCGTGACCCAGAACCCAAAAAGTGGAGGGGGAGTTTCACACATATTGTCAGAGGATCAAATTTTAACTGAAACTATGCTATTTTCGTAAACCAAATAAATTTGTTATCTAAACCTAACTAAACAGTGATTCACATAGGTAGTCATCACATAGTGATACACATAGGACTTGAATCCCTGTCTCCTGAGTGAAAGTCACCTAACTTTGTGGTTAAGTTCCTGTTTTCTGCTTCTGTGTGTCCAGACTGATGGGAACTTTGGAAGTGGACAGCATACGTGTACGCAGTTGTAATTATATAACAGTACATATGTGCCGGTTTGCTACACAGGTAGTTGCACTGCACGTCATATTAAACACAGTAAACACACTGATGTTTCTGAAAGCCTGACAATGCACTTAGCACCTTTTACATCTGTAACAGCTAGTTGCAGATTGGGCTGTTGCATCACGACAATGTGCTTATTCCTGCTGTGTGCTGAGCACAATGGGTGAATATAGCTCAGAATTCCTGGAGAATTAATAACTTCTCAATGTGTTTGATCACCATTGATGGAAAGCATTTACAAATCAAAGCACCTGCAAAAGCTGATAGTGACTACTTGAATCAGGACTCTGTTACTGATAAGGTCTGAAGGTGTGGACGATGAGGAGGCTCTTTGCACAGCCTCTCCCCATAATAACCATTTGTTTTCCTGGTACATGCACAGGTGGTGCACTTGCAATGTAGACAATCTGTGTGGTCAAAAATTTTGAGCTGCAAGCAAATGTCCGCAGAGGGGTCCTTGCAGACCCTCGCAGGCTTGGGTGGATGGCAGAATTTACGTTACACGTACCCTTCTAGACGTGGATGCAGAAAACATGAATTAGCCTTTACGTAGACTTTGTGGTCTCTTCAAAGGGGAGATCATTCCTACTATGTTTCAGACTTACTTTTCAGCGAAGAAATATGTTTCTTTCTAAATGTAAAATAGATTGTAGTTTATTTGTACAGGAACGTCATTTTCAGGAGACAGTGTTGGCGAAAATATATAGCAAGGGAGTACAATTTGTTGGAGTTCAAATTCAATCTAGAGCTTTTTGTAAAGCTAAGCCTGAAACTTGAGCACTATGGTACAGTTCAAATGCTCACCCAAACAGACTCACAGATTCCATGTGTTTCCCTACAAAAGGGCTGTTTCATGTTGCAAGTGAAAACTGAGTCAAAATTGAAGTTTTGACCTTGGTTGACTTTTCAAAGCCTTTATTCACATTTTCTGTAAGTTGCACTTCTACATATGTTTTCTCAAGGTAACCTGAATGCATAAGGCTGTGACATTAAAATGACAATGATGGTGCATTTTGGCAAGACACTATAAAATAATCAAAGTTCTCATAGTATGAAATATCATCTTCACACTTTACTGTCGAAATAAAGATCCGCATAACAGGATTTCTCAGAGTACTGTCCTGTTCAGCATTTCCAGAATCCACATCCTTCCTGTAGTAGGGCAGTAGGGGTGATGACGAAGGTGACATCACATCATTTCTGTTAGGGTTCAGCTCAGGGGCTTAGTATTTTAAAGGCTCTTTCACTCAGTAAAAGAAAGGATGTCTCTTCTGCTTAGTAAGCCAAAACTGTTTTTAGCTTCACCAGTGAGCCTTTAACTCTATCTCTTCTGTGGAGCAGACTATAAGCCTTGATACGCTATATGGGCGTTTTGGTCATTAAAACTCAACAGTCATATCTTTCTGAAATGCGACTTTAAGGTCTGTTATTAAGTCCTCACCAAGTGCATGGAAATTAGGACACTTTCCTTGAGAAAGACTAAGTGCGGTCGAAATGCCAGTGGCACAATAAAATCTCTGTGCTTGCTCGGGTTATTTTCTCTTCAGTATACTAGATGTCATTGCCATGATGAGCACCTAGTGTTTGGTGTGCATTCCACCAGACAGCTCTCGCCAAAGTAAGATTGGTGTGTCACAAGTTATACTGTAAATGTGTCAGTGATGGTGGGACTAAAAAGGACAGGTGTTTTCCTCTTTTGTGTTCCCTTGTTCTCCCTTTCATTCTTCCAGCACTGCTCTCCTCTGAAGTAATTGTGTCTGGCATGCAGGAATTCAGACTCCTTCTGGGCGAAAGCACATCGCTTGTATCCTTTACACGTATATTTCAGCCCATAATGCACTGTGATCTGCTTAGGTCTCAACATAATGGATGAAATAAGCCATTATATGCCGTGCTATAGACATCCTCGAGAAAAAAAACACTCTGGAAGAACCTAAAAACACCTCAGTGTCAAAGAGCATTATCATGAGTGTCTGAGTGTGAGCTCAGAGACATAAAGGAACAGATCATGTCATTGCAGTTCAGGGGTTTAAGTTTGATTTATTTCACAGTTGGCAGTTTTTAGCTGACAAGACAAGCAGCTAGCACAGGCCAACAAACACAGATGGACGGGAAAAGGTGAAAATTCCAAAACTGAGTATTTTAAATTACACAGTCTATATGGTCTTTATTCTTCTTATTGTAGTTCAGTGTTTGGAATTTGTTTAAGCTTTACAATTAATCAAATAGTGTGACTTAAAAATGGATGACCAGTGTTTCTGCTTCTCATCTGATCCAAATTGAAATTTTCAGACTGTTTCACTTCTGTCTAAAACTATAATCTAAACATGTCATAAACATAAGAAATAAGCAAAAGAAAACAATCAGTTAGGACAGCTGTTAGACTGCTTTAGTCCCTGTATCAACCCTCTGAACCCCCGAGACTTGCCATAGGTTTTAAATGCTTGTTAAAAATAACAAAAAACTACATCATTATCCGAGCCAGGAAAAAAATGATTTTGTACTCTCTAATAATCTTCAAACTAATCATGAATGATGTGCGTTCCATCAAGAAAAATGACCAAATCTAAGCTTAAAATTGTAAAATGTCATCAAAACCTCTTTAATGCAACGTGTCCAATTTAAACGTTTACCAAAATGAAACCTTTTGAAGAGTAAGAAGACTTGGTTGACTTGCCTGCTACTAAAATCAACAGGACAAAAAATTCATGGCCTTTTTGAATGAACTGTGGGCTGCACGCAGCAGAGAGGAGACTGCAAAAGAGACTGAGAGGAAAATAAAAAAAACATGCTTGATCAATCAAATAAATACATGGTATACATGGCAATAAATATGGCTTAAAAGACTGCATACAGAGGAGTAATTTGTCAGCAAGTTATTGGAAGATACATGCATGGTGACATATTTTTCGAGAGTTGATGTTTAGAGCAGCGAGAACAATGACTAGTTTGAAGAGGTTGTAAAAGTGTAAACAGGCCTTGTCAAATCACCCCTATTTTGATCCAATATTGATAACACCTGTGGGAACTTGGAAAATGCTTTATATTGCAGTGAAAATGACCCCACAGTGAATTTATAAAAAATGACATGAGCAAAAAATGCCCAGAAAATACTTGGGGTTCAGAAAGTTTAAAGATATGTTGGTTCCAGTTCCAGTCTTGTGTTTTGAATTTGGGTGGATTTAGATGATGCCCTGAAGAAGTTACACCTTAAATTTTCTGCTCTCTCAGAGTGTGTAGTCAGCAGTCATGTCCAAGCAAGATGTCAATATGTTTTGCTGACAATGCCATGACCTTACTCGTTACCAGATCTCACCTGTGTTGCAATAGTGGTTTATAATCTGACAAGAGGGTGAGAAGAGAGCTGATTTTGCTCACTAGTGTGCCTTTACAACTACTGAATTGGTTTATATACAAAGAATACCTGAGGTAGCAGGAGAATGTTCAACATAATGCAGCACATTAGTTCTTGTAAACCCATATAAGTATGTTCCCGATCTCAAAGTATGGTCAAGCTGTCTTTTAAGTCAGTCAGGAATCAAGAGTGCTAAATGTATAGAGTGTATTAAAGTATGAAAGTGCAAAGACAAAAGACCAACCATTACATATATGTGAAGAGGGTATTACTCATAAGTTGGAGAATAGACTAAGGGTATTAGGAAAAAAATCAACGCAAACTAGATGAAGAGGCTTGAGATTTTGAGACAAATATAAAAGTGGCTGGATGATAAAAAATAAAAAAAACATGGTCTGTATACATTTTGGACTAAACAATGCAGGTCATGGCTAACACAGCAGGACAATGAAAAGCAAGGCTCCTTTCCCCCATCCAGCTGTGAAGTGAATATGAAAACCTTTTTTAATGTTGCAAAAAATAAAACAGTTGACCTTGGAAACATTTTTTGACCAAATCAGTGCTCTGGGAACATCAGAGGGTGCTGTTTTCTGGAGTCATGGGTGGAGATGAACAAAAGAGGAAAATGGGGCCAAAGTATAGAGCCCACAAAAAGGCCACAGCGGAGAATTTTACCTTGCAATAAGATTTGCTTTACCTCGTAATGGTCCAGTCCAGTTACAACACACTGCCAGTTAAAGTAAACACCCTGCAAATAGTACAGAAACAAGAGATGATGTGGCACTTCATGTGATGCATTTAGTGCTCATTACCCATTTTCAAAAGCTGATCTAACTGTTGGTTGTGCATTCAACCAACAGCTGTTCTGTCTGGCTGTGACAGGTGAAGCTGGAAATGGTTATTGTTGTGCTACTGATGTGATTCAGTCTTTGGTATTCTGGATATCTCGACTGTAGTAAAGCTTAAACCTGCGGTGCTTCGAGGACTGATGAGTTGAGGAATCCTGTAGTTTCAATGCAACGCTCAACCAGTATAACCATTGCTGTACATACAGTAGTCAGTGTCAGCGTAGTCTGTGTTACATTCACACCCAAATCACAGCCATGGATACAACTACAATCACAATGACAGCTCTGTCATCCCAAGATTTTAGACTGCCTCAGCAGTGGTCAGTGACAGAGATGCTGAACCCGCTCCTCTAGTTTTCTTTCTTAATGCAATGGTACAGACCTGTGATTTACAGCCACAGCTGAAGGTACTACATAATACATGATACTGTATCACATTATACCTCAGTTCAGAAAAAAATTCCCACCATGGCTTCTGTACCAAGTCACATACAGTACAGCCTACAGGAATGGAAAAATCAAACATATAAACAACAGGCATGTACCCACACTCATTAAGTACACTGCACAGACAGGAGACACAATATCCCTCCATCCATCCATCCATCCATCCATCCATCCATCCATCCATCCATCCATCCATCCATCCATCCATCCATCCATCCATCCATCCATCCATCCATCCATCCATCCATCCATCCATCCATCCATTACCTATACACCACTTAATCCTCTGTAGGGTCACAGGGGAGCTGGAGCCTATTCCAGCTGACTCAGGGTGAAGGCAGGGGACACCCTGGACAGGTCACCAGTCTATCACAGGGGTACACATAGAGACAAACAACCAAGTACATTCACAACTATGGACAATTTGGAATCCCCAATTAAGCTCAGCATGGTTTTGGACTGTGGGAGGAAGCCAGAGAACCCAGTGAAAACCCACACTGCACGAGGAGAACATGCAAACTCCACGCAGAAAGACCCTTGACCGGGACACAAAGCGGGGATCTTCTAGCTGTGAGGCAACAGAGACAAAATATGTATATATATATATATTTTGAAAAAAATAATATGCAGTATTATATGTTGTGTTACATATTTGCACGAAGCCGTGTGGTAGACTGGCAACCCATCCAGGGTATCCCCTGCCTTCTCCTGAGTCGACTGGGATAGGCTCCAGCACCCCCGCAACCCTACAGAGGATTAAGATGTATATAGATAATGGAAGGATGAATGAATATTTGCACGAAAACAATAATAAGGTTATGGTTGTACGTTGTATTTGTTGTTATGGACACAATGAGATATCTTTCAGATTTGAAAAAAATAATAATAATAATAATAAACTACACTGTTGTATGTCCAAAACCTCTTGACCAGTGTATTTCGTCATAAATGATAAACAAGATCACTGTGTTGTTTTTCTTCAAGATTTCATTGCATAAATCAGTGAATGTAATTATTTCATTCTTAATGCGTTATCAGTGCATATGTCCAATCAGATTGACTCACAGGTCATAATTTCTGACCTGTCACCAATCCATATGATACCGGTTCTGTGTAGTGTAGACAGTGACTGCGACTACATGGCTGTAATATTTCATTTTTGCATTGCTGAATACTCTCTTTTGGGTTCCTTGCTTGTTTCTACCAGTGATTATATCCCCTGCATTCCTCCCACCACATTGCTCACAGATCACACAGCCTGCTACTGCACCTGCTGCAGGTCAAAACTGTTCCCGGAAATTCTCACAAAAACCATCCTTTAGATTTTTCTCCATTTGAGATGCTGAGATGGATGATCGATCAGTCCTTGCATTATAAAAACATTATTAATACATGGGCACTGGTTGTTTCTCTTTATATAAGCAACTAGAAGTAAAAACATGTCTGTTTTAGTCCAACTACTATTCTTTAAATCTTTCTCTTGTGAGTTCCCAATTTCCATGGAAGTGCACTAATGAAAAGCTGTTGTATCCTTTTAAGTGTCCACAACATCTTTTGTTGTTACCAAACACTCTTAAGCTGCATCAAATCAAGGAGGCTCTTGGTTAAAGTACAAATAATTGATGCGAAGGATGAAGAAGAGCATATATATTGTTACACCATTGTAAAGTAGTCATGTACTGATTATCCGTATCTATGGATACCTGATGGCATTCTACGCTGACGACACACAAAAAAAGCATCGACAAAATAAAGGACAAATGCACATAATGTAACAAATGTAAGTGTGTTCATAGGATAGACATGTAATTGCATGTGCATACATTCATCCTTGTACTTCAATCTTTACAAGGACTCTTCACTCAGTGAGTGTCCTTTCTACCAAAAGGTCCTCATTCAATCAGGATGTATATTTAGATCTGTTCAGGGATACATTCACACAAACATGTAGAAGATGTGACTTGGTAGCAACACTATTACTATCAATGCCGATGTTCCGAAGAAAGAATTGCTTTGTACTGAAACCTGAATACGAGTTCTTGACAGCCTTGTCAGAATCACACGTTGTTACACTCCGTAATTTAAAAAAAAAGACTTTTCCAATAGAATATTGAATAATTGACGGAGAAGAAATATTCTTATATTGTTAATATAACAAAGAAATATGATCTGAATACTTTTTATACTCAAATTAATTCAAGCTATATTTGGAATAGACTGAAAAGTCTAAGTCTAAGAACAGCCACTGCATCTTTTACTAGAGCTGCAGGTGTTGCTGCAGTTGTGCCACAGATTTGTATTCTTCTAACATAGGAACATATAACTTAGCAAGTGGTATATGATGTAGCACTGCAGCACTATCTTCATTCAGTTATCTGTGCATGCAGCACCCTGGCAACAGCAGGTTTCCCAAACCAAGCTTATCTTGCAAAACTGCAATAACAACACATATGATCTGAAACATGCCTATGCCTCACTTTTTAATGTCTCATCTAAATAAGTTAAGAGATCAGACAACACTATCCTTCAAAGCTATGTGAAATATGATTCAAATGATTTCATAATTAGTAACAATGTTAAGAATAAAATATAAAAAGACATTTCTAGCATTTTCTTCCCTTCAAAAATCTATGTCTAAGAAAACGTTTATATCACATGCATCTCCCAATATACTGCGCACAATATAATTTTGTCTTAGTTAAGCTCTCTGCTGTTCTGTACCTCAGAAAGAGGACTGCATTAGTTGTTTGATCAAACACTTAAAAATAATTTAAATATCAAGAGATTGTATTGCTGCTGCGCAGCCTACATGTGGACTAAGGTTTTTTTTTTTTTAAATCACAAAAGCTATTCTTTGTATGATGCAAATTGAGGGCCACTGGGGTCAGTCAACAGATCCTTAAAGTTTATATGTCTCTCAAAGAAAATGTCCTCACTTTTTCATTTTGCATCCTGATTTGATCATAGGAATGTTAAAAACAACACTAAACTCTCCAGAGTAGTCAGACTTGGCAGTGCAAACAACTTCAGCTTTCTTATCATCATAACAAATAGGTTGAAAGAATGACTCATAAAATCTTAGATGACTCATCCCATCCCCTGAATAAACACTTTCAACTCTTGCCTTCAGGGTGGAGGTATAGTGTTCCCTCTGTAAAGAAAAATATTAATACTATATATATATGTATATATATATGTATATATATATATATATATATATATATATATATATATAGTGTGCCATTCAAAAGTCATGCAATATCGAAAAGTATATTCATATAAACTAGGCCATAATCAGAGCTCCAGATCAGCATTTTACATAGCACTAGCATGCACAACTTATCCAGTTAGGTGCACCCACACATTTTCAATGCATTTATTGGTGCTAAATAATATATTTTAAGCAATTTTGGAAGTTTCCATACACACTGGTAGTTTCTTAATACATTATGCAAATGATTTTAAACAGGAATAAATGTTTTGTGCTTCTTCATAAGAATGATCTGAGACTCAAAGTTAGTAAAAAGTTCTGCAGTCAGTGTTAAATATTATATCACATTTCTGACTCCTCATTGCTTTGGTTTGTTGCTGCCTGACACTGAAACACTTTGGGGAGGTGGGCTGCTCTGCCAGCCATGAACCATAGGAGTTTCTTGGCGATGATTCGACAGCAAAAGCACAGCTCCCAGCCATGCTTTGTTCACTAATAAATGCAATGCATAATGTTGGCCATCTTATCATGTCTCTGTTCCTTCCACGGGTTGAGAAATTATTGGTGGTGTCGGGCAGTGCAGCGTGACTGACATGCATGCAGAGATTTGTGCAGTTTTCAGGAGGATATAGTAACCCAGTTTGCTTTCTAAACGTACAATTTACAGATGTTCCTTAAACGCCTCACATGCAACGGTAGACACTGTGATTTAACTATGTTCCCTGAGTTGGTATATGCTACTCAGCAGCTGTGTACAGAAAAGCCTCTAGTCTCCAGTAAGTTACTGCAGCGAATACAACTCAGATAGTCTTAAAATTGGTTTGAAATGAGTGAAATAAATATGCTGATACATTTACCTGCCTGTGTGGGCTACTTAGAGAAACACACAGACTTTGCTGAATGTCAGTCAAATTAGTCTGACAACTGAAAAAATGTAGTTGCACTTGTCATATTTTTGATCATATATGTGATCTAAATGGTCGCACACTGGAGCCCTGACAAGAGAGCGTTAATAAAAGATGCGAGTTGTTTTGTTTTCCCTTGTACTTAGTAATATTGAGCTGGTTACATTCTGCAAATTTTTATGTAACCACCTTTAATCAGCTGCATTCACTAATAAATTGCTTTGGCAGTTCTGTTAAATTCAGTTCCATGTATAATTAAAATGTATTAAAACATTCCAAATACCATTGTAGAAACCTGATGTACCTTCTTTCAACACAAATTAAAAGTGTTTGAATGGTAACATGGCACAACTTTGCAGTTCCAGATGGCACCAGCTAATGTGTTGGAAATGGTGAATCTTAAATCAGGCTGCAGTGCCATCCCTGAGACAGAAATGTCTGCCAGCATGGCCTCTCCGATTTACTCAGCATGTTTATTATTCTGGTATTATTTGTGAGGGCTCTGGCTGCCTCTGGCCTCCCATCTTGCTCTCCATCTCACTGTACCCTCCAGTTTTTGTCAGCTTTGATAAAACCGAGCTAGCTGAAAGTAAACATCGGTCCCATTCTTTCTGCCACTGTCAACAAACATGACACAGCTGTAGCGAAAGACAGCATCAAAAGATTTAAATGATAAAAGATGAAAAATATCATAATTAGGCTTGCTATCAAGAAGGCTAATAACTGTTTTGTGGCCAATACTATTGTGTGGTTTGGGTGGTTGGGATGTATCACAGACTTAAATGTTCCATTTTTTCAGCAATAATAGAAAGAAACACGCAGACAGGTCCAGTACACTGTACTCTACTTCGTCTATTTCTTTTCTGATATTTATTAACCTCTTACGAAGAGTCTGCAAACCACATCGTGTCTGTCTTTAATTTGCTTGTCCACCAGTATATTGATTGACACTTTTTCCAAAATCATCAATAAAGACTGATCATCTGTTGAACCATCACTGTCAACATAGTGAGTGATCATAAGAGCTTCAGTATAAGACAAAAGAACTTTTCTTTGGTTTCTGAAGACATTTCACCTTTCATCCAGAGGCTTTTTCAGTTCCGTGCAGAACTAAACTAAAGGAAGCATACTCTTGGATGAGAGTAAAAACATCTTCGGGGAACAAAGTCCCTTTGCCTTCGACTGAAATTCTTAGGACTACCATGAGCTGAATGACTGAGAATCTATAGACAGTGTGTGATCTCAAAAAAGCATGATGTTATCCATTGAAATATGGTCAGACCCTCCCCTTCCTCGTATCTTAGGAGTGCATTCCAACACCCATGTGACTATGTGCTATACAGTATACCAGGAAAATACACACAAAAGACATTGTGTCCAAATAAATAATATGTAAAATAGTAAGACGTACTACATCAAGTTGAATTTCACAGAATGCAAGCCAGCACACCTTTCCAGTCATTTTGACCCATAATCCTGTGCAGCAGATTACATATCACACACAGAACATCATGCTGAGTATCAACAAGCTTGAACTGACCAGCATATGGAAAGGTTACAGCTCATTACATACCACAGACAATGATGAATACACAAGCTGGACAGTCAAAGTTTAAGACGCAATGCTATAATGACACAGTACGTCCTAAATATATGTATACTGCATTCAACAGTACCTATTTTGTAAGAGCAGCTGAAGTACGTACTGAAAGCCAAAAGAAAATGTATGCAATTTGGAATACATGGTAAGAGTTCTCTTTGTCCCTTATGAGTCACCCTGAACAGTTTGTGAAAAGGTCTTAAGGCGGAACTCTTAAATTTTTGTGCCATTTAGGACTTCTTGTGGTAAGGTAAGAGCCTTTGATGATAATAGAGGATTCTTGATTAACATCTAAGAGCAGAATGGAGTGCCAAAGCAAAAAATAAGTATGCCCTTTCTCTTCCGATGTAGAAGGTGAAAGTATGTAAATTAGGTTTGTGGATCGAGACGTACATACATATCCTGTCATAGAGCTATTTTTTCCAATATTTGCCTTATTATTAACTATGATCAGAAATTTCCTTAACCTTTAACAGATTCTAGTTGCCTTGCAAATATATTGTAGACTGTTTTTGAAGATGTTTTGCCTCTCATCAAAGAGGTTTCTTACTATCTCATGGAAAGTTCCATATTTGTAATCACCCCCAAATCTCATGGCTACTTCTTTATTGATGTCTAAAGACTAATATGCCTTGGGATGTGAATGGTTGTGCAACTGTCAGGTCAAGAATGACTCACCAGGTTACTGATGGTGAAGCTTTCTGGACAGAGATCTTACAGTTTTTCTCCATAGGTTTGGCTCATTTCTCGAAACTGAAATTACATTCTCAAAACTCTAAGATCATTTAGCAAAACAGTCTTACAGTTCAGCACAACACCATAGCTCACGTGCAAAAGCTCATATCTCTCCCAAAACCTTTCACTCATGCTTCAAAACTAAGTTTCTGTCTCATATAAATAGTCAGTGCCACCAAAATTGCAAGGATCCTTCTCAATTGCTTGGCTCATTTCTTGAAACAGACTGGCCGTTCTCAACACTCTTGGTACTTTTGCCAAAATAACCTGGATGGTTCAGCACAACACCATGGTTCACCTGCAAAAGCTCACATCTCTCCCAAAACAGTTCACACGACTGGTCAAAACTAAGTTCTGTTCTCATATGAATAGTCAGTGCCTCCAAAATGCATCGTCCCTTTGGCATTGTGTGAGCACTGCAAGTCAAAATGTTTAGGTGTTTTGTCACTATGGCAGATGACTATTGAAATATCCCTTATGTTCACCTCTCAGTCTGAGCCCAGTCCTTCATTCACAATGGTTACTGTGCTAGGTTTTTGTTTGTCCAGCTAACAAATTACAATTGTGTATAAAACTGAAAAAATAGGATTTCACGGTAAGAGTAGCCTCCAAGGTTTGCCATCAAACATTGCATTCATACTGCCAAGGAAATTGTAACTTTTTACAGTTTTTCTCAATTGTTTACACACAAATACTGGTACTTTAGACACAGTGACCACAACATGTAACTCATGCACCAACCCCCTGAACCAGTTCTGCTAAACTACAAGCACAATTCATGCTTTACACTCAAAATGCAGTTCTAAAACACACTTCTTTCAAAACACTACACACAATTCTCTGCATTTGGCACAATTCTCATGAAGAAAATCTTTTGGTTTCACAAGAAACACACTGTCATTCAAAATTCTAAAGTTAACTGCCCTACTATGCACAGTGACTCATCACGTGGACAAACACCTGTCACACAGTTTTACAATTAGCAGTCAAAGCTTAGCATATTCTCCATTCCTTAGTCCTACTGAGGATTTTTTTTCTGCCTTGAGATGGAAAGTGTATGACCGAATATACAAACGTGTAGACCCCTGACCAAGCTATGGAAGATGCATGTGGAGATATAGCAGTTGATGCTCTCATGGCTGGATTCGGCATGCTAGGTGATATTTCCTCACTGCTTGGCCAGGGAAAACATTGACTGTGATGTGGATGAGGTGCTGTGGCCAGACCAAAACAGAAGGGAAGATGCAGCATAGTTGTTTTTTTGGTTTTTTTTACTGTAACTGTATATAGTGAATTATTCTGTTGTTTGTATGTAGATCACTGTATGTGAAACTTTGTGTTGGTTGGGGTGTTCACTGTGTACATTGTTTTTGTGGGAAAAATCAAATACATTTGTTTCCATCTAACTGTGTGTTCTGAGTACAAAAAACAATATTCTAAAATATTTTACAACACACTTATGTATGTACTGTCTGTAGTGAGTGTAACACTAAACAAAAAAGGCCTAAGTCATTCTGATGAATGGAGAAGAAGTGTTTTCCATTCATCATAGTGTTTTACTTTGAAAACATCGGTGTTCAACTGGTTCTTATAAATCTCTATTCATATGATGGTTTGTGTCATTTGAAAACAAAATACCATTTTGAGAAGAAATAACATTGTTTTAAAGATTATTGTTTGGCCTTTTATGCCTTTATTAGATAGGATAGTGGATAGAGTCAGAAACAGGAGAGAGTGGGAAAGGACATGCTGTAAACCCCTGAGGTTGGAATTGAACCCAGGACAGCCACTGCACCTCTGCACTTGGGTCAAACAACATAACCATTAGGCTATAAGGGCGCCCGAAATAACATTGTTTTGAATGTAAAGTTTCATTTTGCAGGAGAATTGAGGGGTTTGGTTCATTGTGTGTGTGTTTTCTGATTTGTGTGTACTCTGAGAGTATGACACATGATTTCAGAAAATGTGTGTAAACAATCGAGAAAAACTGTACTCACACACATAAAGTAACTTTCATACATCAGAGTAAAAAGAAAATCTATACAGCATAACATACTGTAATATAAACACATAAACATAAAACAAGGAACATTATATGGAGCCTACAGTGCTGTAAATAAAGCTGTCCTCACCGTCCCTCTCCTGGCCACCGTATGTTCATGACTAATTTTGACAATTGAACAGACTATTGTGCATGTGATGACTTATACAATGAAATGATGCTGACATGTTTTGGAGTGAAAGACCATTACACTGAGAAGTCAACAATCAGTTTAGATCAACAAGATCTATTCACTTGGATATATTGCTAAATGAAGGCTACCTGTACTGAATCATTTGCAAAGATGCACTGAGACATCGAGACCAGTACTAAGACATTTGCAATTTGATGAAATGAAGGAGAAATGCCAGTCTGTTGTGAACAATTGCCAAGTAGTTTGGAGGTTTGTCCATGTTGTTTTGAGAATGTAATTTCAGTTTCGAGAAATGAGCCAAACCTATGGAGTAAAACTGTAATACTTGCGTGTGAAGTGCCTCATGCTGGGCACATGCTGTGATGTGTGCTCCTCATTGCACTAAACTGCATACACAATGCTGCTCAGCAGTCCACTTACATGTAAAGTATAAAGGGCACTCTTTTGAAGACAGCTGTGTCCACATACTGGACAGAGAAGACAGATGGTTTGAGAGACGTGTTAAGGAAGCCATCTATGTTAAACATGAAAAGATATATACGGCACTACTTATCAGGTTTGTGTAATGCAGAGTGGAGATCCCTCCCCAGATAATTTCACCAACATTAACACGTTGAGTCATCCCTGACCTGGCAGTTTCATAACCATTCATACTATGAGGCATGTGAGTCTTGGATCAT
Organism: Dascyllus trimaculatus; assembly: GCA_024666655.1. Classification (NCBI taxonomy): domain Eukaryota; kingdom Metazoa; phylum Chordata; class Actinopteri; family Pomacentridae; genus Dascyllus; species Dascyllus trimaculatus. Next base: position 18,253,728 of record CM045446.1, read on the forward strand.
AAATGGGCTATTAGCCATTTATTTGGGGGGAGGTGACAGTACATAACTGGGTGTCCCCATCAGCCTGTTAAAACTGAAGAAGTCTCTTGAATGAGAGTTGTAACATCTTCAAGAACCAAAAAGAGAAGTCCAACTGCCTTCTGTAGCAGCCCTTTGGATTACCATGACTTGCACCACCGATGCAACTGCAAAATGCAATCGTACCACACCAGCAGTAAGGGTACTTTATCAGGATGTGAAGTAGCGTCAGCTGTAGACTGAACAAACAACAATAGCTGGAATTCCTGAGTAGAAACTAATCAGCGGTGGCGAGAGTGTTGCATTGTCTGCTGTGATCTCAATTATAAGAGATCAAGGGAAACACAGTGATTATGTTCTTCAGATAGATATTTTGCTGTTACTTCAGGGGGATTCAGCTATGATCTGCACCTCAGTGGAATTATTTTTTTCAGGGTTACACAGTGAAACATGGCACAGAATTTGTAAAAACAAGCACAACACACACAAAAGGTGGCCTTTTTTATATATCTCCTCAACTTTTATGATTCTTACACGTGTTCCAGTCAAGTCCAAGAATGGTGCACAGAAAGATGTTTTGTAACCGCTTGCATAGAAATGTGGGTTAGCGCCCAAAACCAGCGCTACAGTATGTGCCTGTGTACGCATGCATGTGTGTAATTGCTACAGCTGTTCTGTCAGGGGAGAGAACCTTACAAGACTGCTGGTTGTGACAGAGGCGTTAGTACAGCAAGAAACATATGCTGGGTTTTTATCATCGCAGCGCACTGACAAAAAACACACACAACCTCATCAGACAAAGTGGAATGACTGCTTTTGCACACAGTCTCTCAAATGAAGGTTCACGCACTCCAACACATATGCATGCACACACACACAAACACCAAACCGCACACTGTTTCATTTATCAGTGGTGCATTATTTATCAGCAGCAGTAGTGTTGCTACTCCTCAAGGTATTTACAGCAGGGAATACATTAGCAGTGAAGAATGCAGGATTGGAGAAATTAATATTCTTCTGGATTAATATGCATATCACAGCTCCTACTGGAATAATCAGCCTCGCTGTGCTGGTCCCACTAAACAGAACTTAGATAGGCCAGTTTCACCAAATATAGACACTGTGAAGACACTGAAGTAAAATAACAGCAGGGACTTGACCAACTCTGGGTAGCAGAATCCCAAAACTTCATTTTATGAGGTGAAAACACAGCAAAAGTAGTTACCATTTGTATTCACTGCTCGCTACAACAGGGTGTTAGAGTTATATAGATATGTATCCTTTTTTAACTGTCCATAACTGTTCCCAGGACAGTAAGTAAACTTTTAACATTTTCAAAAGGCAGTGAATGATAAATAAATATGTTTATGAGTCACAAGCGCATCACTGATTTCACATTTTGGAATTAAAGACTCTCAAAGGTCACATAGCCAAATTCAGAAAGTGAAGATGATTTTAGTAAACATAACGGAGGGTACCTTATTAAAACACATTTACAAGGGAAGGAAGCTGAGCCAGAAAATTTACAGAAAAAACGAAATGACATTAAAACAATTCCCAGGGCATAACCAGAAACAACCAATGTAGGTGTAATGGCACACTGAACTATTAATACAGTTTAATACTTCAACTTAAAATCATTATGAATACTAATGTTGTCTGTTTTACTATATTGTGAACTTACTGAATAGGCTGAAAATTAAAATTATAAATATTATTGTTATTACTATATTTCACTGTTTACTGATTTACACAATTACTGTTAAAAAGGCATTTTTTCTATTAAATTAAATCTCATGTGTCTGGGTAAATCACATGGGATGTCTTGATCTATAGCCATATTAACATACCTTGTAAGACAAAAATGTGTCAAAACTGAACTTTTTGGACTGATTCACATAGCACTCTATTCAAGTCCAAAGAAGTTAGAATCAGTCCAGACTGAGGACTCCTATATATAGATAATGATGATTAATCATCAATCTACCAAATAAGTTATAAATACATGAAATGATAAGGCAGAAGACAAATGGCATGCATGTCAGAAAATGTATTGTACGTCAACCGCAGTCCCTTTTTATGCCACCAGGTGCAGTTGGTCTGAGTACAGTTCTGTGTGAGAGTTTGGAAGCAAAAGGGCAACATGACAAAGTCTTCTGTGATGGTTAATGCCTACTGGCCACAGTTCCTTTATTAATGATGTACCATAGACTAAAAGGACAGCATTCCTTTAGCTCAATGGCATATGCTTCAGTTCTGTTGTTAAAATTAACATCACAGTATATGGAATAATGTCCATTGCACCCAATTCATGTTATTGATTAATCAGTAAGTAATTGATAATGCTGGTAGCTATTGATTTTTTTTAAAAATGTGCAAAATCTGCATGCCTACTTTTACGTAACTTAAACATACAGTCTAATGAAAAAAATAGGAAAAGTTTTGTGGCATATTTGGATTACTTGACTGACAGTGTACACAAGATCATTGTTACAACAAAAATGTCAGTCGAAGTGGAAAAAGTAAGTACACCTTTGGCCCCACAACCTCGTATTGCCCCCTTCAGCAAATTAAGTTCTTATAGGTGTTTTACATGATTGTCCTCCAGTCTCAGCCTCAGTTGCAAGATGTTTAAGGGTTTTATTGTGCAGATGGCCTTAAAATATCTTTAAGCTACAGTGCAGATTCCAGAGTTAAACTAATGACCACAAGCTGCCCAGTCCCTGACACAGTGAGACAACCCCAAATCAGCACATTTCCACCAGCATGTCTTTGGTCTGCACCAAACGTGTACTGTCACTGTGGCCAAACAACTCTATCTTTGATCTTCCTGTCCAGAGCACATTACTCCAAAAGGCCTGCTCTTCGCCTGTATGTTCAGGCCAAACTGTAGTTTGGCTCTGATGTTCTTTCTGGGCAGCAAAGGCTTTTTTTCTGGCATGCCTCCCATGCAGGTCAAATTTGTATGTCTTTCTGATTGTAGACATATGGGCTTTGACACTAACAGCTGTAAAGTTACCTGCATATGTTGTGATACATTTTGAAGTTTTTTTGAGATTTATTTTTGCATCACATACTCTTTACTTTTTGCTGTTGTGGACAGCCCTGGACAAAACTGGCAGTCCTTTGAAATCTCTGCACCTTGTAGATGATCTTCCTTACAATGGAATAATTTATTTGAAATGATTTGGGGATCTTTTTTAAAAAAATGACACTGTATACACACACACACACACACACATATATATATATATATACATATTCAAATACAAATATTTTACACATGCATAAACTTAAATGTATCATGCAAATTTATTTTACAGGTTTACAAAGCTTGATTTGTAGCTATAAATTTTGGAATTCCAAATTCCAATTTGTCCAAATGACTCAATAACTGCCATGCTAGCAGCTTTCTGCTAGATGCTTGCATTAACACTCTAACAGGCACATGAGGACAGTGCTAACAGGCTGATGTTTAGCAGATAATGGTTTCACACCTGTAGGTGTGTGTTTGTGTTAGCATAACGAACAAGTGTTAATTATCACAAAGCATGAAGTATATCTGAGGATAAAAGGAATATCTTAGTTTTGTAGGTATCAGGTAATTAACCAAAATCTGACATTCTGACCTGATGATGGCATTAAATAATGAGACACAGAACATCAAAATTATATATCATCTAGACATTTCATTGCAATCTATCCATTACTTTACACATTTCTCTCTCAAATAAAGAATGTCAACCCGTCATGGTGCTACATGAAAATTCACAGCCTTGCCAAAGTCAGTAGTTTCCAAAATCCCATCCCACATTGCCATAGTCCCGTCAAGATATTTCAGTCTGGGTCAAAGTGATGAAAAGATGAGCGAACAAGAGCGACACCACATGCATGTTCTGGCATGTTTCATGTCACCATTGTCACAGAATCCCTTTTAAATGATGCTTCACAATGTACTTACCCCAGAAATACAAGATTTGGCACATCAGCTGTGCTTAAATGCTAAGAAATAATATTTCATGCTCAATTCACACTGATTCAAATGAGTGTTCCTGCTGTCAGCATCCTCAGAAGCAGCTGTCCTGTCAGTAGCACATTTACTAAGAAGATGAAAGAATGGCAGTCCTGCCAAACTTTTCTCATCAGACTGACAGGCATCCAAAATTCCATAAACAAGAATATTTTTCAAGTAGATGCCGGAATTTTTAGTTTATTTTGTCTCTCACAGCCACCATTAGATGATTAGAAATAGTTCATGACCATACTATATAGACAATGGGAAATGTGTATGACTTAAACAGATGCCAATGGAGTTTATGCTTTACTAGATAAGCATCAAGGGAAAAAAGTAAGCAAGTAAGTCAGTAAATTTCATTTATACAGCCCTTTTTAAAACACATAGTAACAAAGTGACTTCAAATGCAAGAGGTTGACTGTGGACTGTCATTTTCGGGGTTTATTTTTGCCTTTAGTCGTTGCATGCAACAGTCAAAAGCTAATGCTGCTGTCTGGTCAGTGAAGTGGTAAAATAATACATTGTTGACCAAAATGTCAAGCTATCAATTACCTTATACAAACAGAGGCCTGTTGTATGCTGATCGCTTCAGCATCGAGGCCACTTATCCAATCAAGTTAGCAGGTAATATATTATGTTCATTGTAAGTGTTGAGAAAATCAAGCACGCAGCACAGATACTTATCATAATTATGGAAAACACACGTCTATCCATAGCTAATGCTGTGACTTTGGACACGTCAATCATGGGCTGTCTCGCACCATGAGGGCCCATTAACTGTTGCTGCTCTGCCACTGTGGCACCGGCTTCTTTGCTGCTGTGGTAGGATGCCAAGTCATTGCAACGGAAGCGTGGGGTAATATTCGCTAGTAGAAGTTGTGAGAACTGATAATCATCTCTTTACCCCCCTTTATCACAATCAGTGTATCAATACTATCCTGCAGGACTTAGCAAAAAGCACAAATATGGAAACTTTTCCAGTATAGGAGGGCATAAGGATCTAATGCAGTAAAAGAAAGGGGTGGCTGGTGGGTTTTTGACACTGAGAGAAGCTTCATGCAGATATTTCATGGTCACACTGGGGCATGAGAAAAAGACATCAGGGATCTGCTAAATACAAGACATGACACAAAAGTAAAATGTACCCATACAGTTAATTTGTGGTTTCCTTCCACTATAATATGCTAATTACTGATACTATTAAAGAGGGAAAAAAACACAGAAAGAACACTTACCAGCTGTGGAATGGAATTATTAAACTGTATTATCCTTTTACCAGAGTCATCGTTAGAAAAATACCAGGACTACATACCCAGGGGTCAGTGAAATGAATTTAATTTTGCTGTGGTACATGCCATTGTTAATCAGTAACAAAATTGTGACAGCTAGCTAAATCTGTATTCATTATAATACTTCACTGTGGTCCACTTTCACAGTACAGTCAGATATATACTAAACATTATAAAACATAAACTGTTCAGAAGAAAGCTTCAACTAAAGAAAGTACACACAAAAACAGCTGTGTGACAGTGACAACTCTGACATAAAAGTGACAAGCTAGATAAAGAAGCTTCCTAATAGAAAAGATGAAACAGACATAATGCTGGGAATTGTCTACATGGCTGTCACAGCATGATGGGTGTGTTTTCATCAGTGGTGAAGGAAGTATGTGAAAGTAACACTATATTTACTACTATAAAAAGTAGTAAATATTGTACATGGTATAAAATGAAAAGTGTAGTGTAGGCAAAATGTGCTTCAAGTGTCAAAAGAGAAACTACTTATAATTAAAACAAAGGCTCAGTGTTACATATATTGCTATACACCGATCGGGCATAATATCATGACCACCTGCCTAATATTGTGTTGGTCCCCTTTATGTGGTCAAATATGCTCTGAACATGGGCATGGACAAGAGGACCTCTCAGGGTGTCCTATAGGGTCTGGAACCAGGACATTGGCATTGAATCCTTTTCAGTATAGCTCTAGTCAAGCAAGAACTACTACTGAATGTATATAGAGGAGGGTTAGAGCAAGCAGATCAGGACTGATTTTTTGCTCTTTTGAGCAAACCCAAAGCTCTATAATGGCTCTGTTTAGAGACTGTCCTTAAAAGAAAGACTGTTTACCTGATAAGGACCTTTGGTGGCCATTTGTGTGTCTGTCAGGGGTAAGGGCACAAGTAGCATGGCATTGTTGTTGCCACCACAAAACCCCAAAGGGGGGCAGCTGGGTTGAATGGAATCAGCAGAACAAATCACAAAACAACTGTGTATCACTTTTTACCAGCGCTTTGTTATGACCATATTTTTCCCTAACGAAACCATTTTTTGAAGAGGAACAGATCAGGAAATAATCAAATGGGATTTTTTTTTCAATCAACAGTCGTATGTAGTGATTTTGAGAGGCATTGACAAATATAGCAATTTAAATGACAACAGAAATGACTTACTCTGTTGTATTTCTGGAGTTGTTACTGTATTAAATAACTCAGAACTTAATAATTACTGAAAACATATGTACAGCATACACTGATCAGCCAAACATTATGACCACCTGCCAATATTGTGCTGGACCCTCTTATGTTGTTAAAAATGCTCTGAACCATTGGGCATGGACAAGAGGACCTCTCAGGATGTCCGATGGGGTCTGGCACCAGGACATTGGCAGTGGATTCTTTGGGTACTCTGGCTTGTGCAGTGGGGCCTCTGTCAATCAAACTTGTTCAACTGCATCCTGTTGATGCTTGATCACAATGGGGTGTAAGAAGTTTGGAGGTCAAATCAACATGTTGGGCCATTGTCATGTTCCTCCACATGTTCCTGATTGTTTGATGTTTTTCCCATGTGGTGGGGTGCACTTTCTTGAGGAGGTAGGCCAGTGACATTTGGGATTGCTATTTACATGAGGGAGTGTGCTTATTATGGGGCAATGCTTATTTGGGTGTCTACGTCTCATCAACACGGATACCAAAATCCAAAGTTTTCCAGCAGAACACCACATAGTACCAATGTGATCAATGTTATTCACTTCATCTGTCAGTGGTGACAGTGCTGTAGCTGATCGGTGTATATATTGCTATATATTGTAATACCAGGTTATTATTACCAATGCATTTTAATGTAGGCAGCATTTTAAAGGTATGTGGTCAGATAGTTAAAGCTATAATATAAGAGTGCTGCAAACATTATGATTTTTGTTCTCTTCATAACTCCAGCATATATAACTATAAGTAACTACAATTGTCAGATCATGTTGTTAGTATTATAATTTTTTGCTGAAGATTAAAATACTAAACAAAAGCTTAAAGGGGGAATGTCTCTGTGAGAACTTGCAAGCTGTTATTTACATACTGTTTTCTCTCTTTAATGATAAGAGCACAGTCAGACATGATCAAAATGATACAAACTAGTTGGTTGTGAGCACATATAGATGACTACAAATGCTAATACATTTTTATGAATAAAACCTGGTGACATTTTCATTTAAATATTGTACAGCTTGTTCAAAAGAAATTTCGATGTATGTAAAACCTCTTTTTTGTTTTTTTTCTACTACCTCTCTCTTTTCTGTTCCAACACCCAGCTGGCAAAACACAGTGAAAAAAAAAAACAAAAACAAACACAAACAAGGCATTTGTTTGCTAAATGTGAATGCATGAATACTGTCAGGCAGACAGCCTTTCAGTCCAGACCTGGATAGATCTCTGCAAACCTCTTCCAGCTATAAAAAGGAGGAAAAATAAATACATATAGATATGTATAGATATAAGAGATCAGTGACAAAGGTATGAACAAATGCTGCTTGTATGTTGCCAAAAAGTTATTAGAACTAACAAAAAATGTAGGACGATTGCCATCCAAAAATTACGCATATTGTTGCATTTTCTAATAGACAGAATTTAAGAAACTAAAGTGACAATACTTTACATCATGGTCAATACAGATGTATGTTGTTACTAGAAGAAGTATGAGTGAGGAAATAATCAGGAACAACCTGATTATCGATTCATAATAACTTCCCTATGAACTCCTACTCCTCCCATCTGCTGGGATTTAACAAAAGTGAAAAGTTTATGATACATCAAAAGATCTTTTGGCATAGGTGATAAATTATGTCTGTCCTGATTTGAAGGTGTTTCCTACTTTACAATTGACTCACTCCACCGGCTGATATTATGAGTAACGTGTTAATGCTGTAATAGAAGGCCAAAAAAGAAAAAGCAGTTCTTGCTTTTTCTTTTTTGAAGAAGGTAGTGAGTAAATATTGGATTAAATGGAGAGTTTAAGCCTCTTTTAGGTCATTGTTTTATTTATTTCCGGCCCTCATTTGCTGCTCACATACAACACAACTTCATTGCCAGCAACAGCAGGTAGCTGACAGACAAACGTAATATGCTGCAATTTATTTATTTTTAATGTAGAGCTGGTGGAGATGTCAAAAAAGAGGCCAATGAGTATGTTTAAAATCAGTTGTTCGGTCTAGAGACACAACTACAAATTAATGCTGATGTTGCAGCCATCCATCCCACGAAGCAGCCATGCCTTTAATTATGCATAACTTTAAGATTTAATACAATTTAAACAGGTGAGTTGAAAAAGTCGGCTCTGTACAGCTGTTATGAATTGAGGAAATTAGGTATAGAGACCAAACCATCTTTTAGCTACTTTCCAGAAGCCGCCCCTCAGTTTCACTGGGCTTAGTGGCCAAACAATCCAACAATATAGCTGTAAGGCAAAGATCATCTTCATGATTAAAATAAGCCAATACTGACTTTTGGTTCCCTATTGTTGTCGTATTGTGCTGCTTTTTGGTAACTACTGGCAGACACTTGGGAGCTCCAGATCATCCACACCAACCTCCTCCCTGACAAGCCATTCACACATATAGAGTCAAAGTTTGAAGCAAAAGGCGGCTAATCCAGTTTGAATGGGCCTGGCATAGCAGCCCGATGCCGCCCACTGAGCTACAGACACGCTGAGAAAAAGCTCAACGTAATGCAAATGTCCTCTGATGCAATGCAAGGACAGAGCCAATCACACTTGTTTAATCCCCCACAGAAACTGAATCGCAGAGTGGTTAACTCCTCCATTCCACAGCAGTGAGGATCACTTCCAGTGCAGACAAAGGAAAGCAGTGTCTATCAGGCCTGACCAACTGCATGCAAAACTATGCTGTACTGAAACAAAAAATGAACTACTGCTTCATACTGCTATGCCTGACAAGAGCCGCCCACTGTCAGCTTTACCAGTTCTACAAGTCCTGTAACTTTGAGTTTATGAGGAAAGTTTTAATATTCCTTTGCAGCATTGGAGCAAATGGTCAACTCTCTTGATTGGGATTGTGTTCCAAATCACAAGGCACCATTGTTTACCCAATGTACCCGATGTATACATTATTGCATTATTCAATGGCTATGTCACTTGCACCCAACTATATCAGTTATTGCTAAGGCTCAGATTTCTTATCAATCATAAAGAGAAAGAGCAGACAAGAATGCATGTTAACAAATATTTGCAGTTTAGATTAAGGTACAAGATATTGGAAACAGTGCAATTTAAACTTTGTTCTTACAGCAATTCCTTGGCAAAATTAATAAACCCTGAAAGCAGACAGTAAGAGAAAAATAGTTTAAGTAGAAAATCCAACAACTACCTTTCATTTAACAAGTGTCAGCCCAGAAAGTTTTTTTCTACAATAACATGTCAAGACTAAATCTATCAGACTGACTTTCAAATGATTGCCTTTAATGGCTGTTCCACCTCCAGATGAAGGATGAAGACCTCGTCCTGAAATCCCGTTAGAGTATTCTTGCAGCTCATTTGTTAATTTCCTTCTCATCGTGTCAAGACTTCAATGTGCGGATGAGAAGCTTAACTAGCAGAGACAATGCTGCCTGCTTGCAAGCTATGAATGCGTCTCATCCTTTAAAACAGAGACAATTGGCGGGTGCACATTTGTTTGTGCTGAGACACATTGTTCTACACACAGACAAATACACACTCCTGCCAATTCTCCCTTTGTGCAACCTTCAGCTAATCTTCCATACTATAATACACAGATTGAATAAAAAACGTGGCCCAAATCTTGGCGGAAACGCAGCTTGTACTGTATTCTGCTGCCGAGTCTTCAAAATAAATCCAAGATGAATGAGTGTCTCCTGACCCGGTTAGTGATCATTAAAGGTATAATAAAAGTGTAGTGCAGCTGCTTCGGTAAGCTTAGTGTGTTGAGAAAGTGGCCCCAGACTCCTTATATGTCTTTTCCCAGAGAATGACTTATTTTATTATGGTGTACTGCAAGAACACAGCATCAAATAAGCACAATCTGGTTTTTGAAGCTGCAGCTTCTGACCCCCTGAACTCATTTTGAACCTTCCTTTTTTATTTTCTAAAAACACAGACTGAAACTAACACTGCTGCCAAACGCCTGTCAATCTTATTCACCGCTTCATTAGGTAACCAACTTGCTATGAGGTTTTTTTTTTTTTAACTCAAAATTCCTTTGGCAGCCAACGAAATTGGACGGCAGCATTCTCAGTGCATGAGCCAGTGTGTCTCAACCCAGATTTGCAAAGTACAGATCAACCAGATTGCTTGACTCTGTGATCCATGAAGTGACGTTATGTTCAAACATTTTGCTTTCCGTTAAGCTTTCTTGATCAAAAAATGCCATGGAAGAAAAAAAAAGCCAGTGACAAAATAAATCAGAACGGTTATTGGCAGGATGTTATGGACAGGAAAGGGTTTTACCCATAATGCACACAGTAAAAATCACATACCACCAACCGAATGAACACATGACATAAGGTAGATATAGGATTTTTTGGAGCCACTCAAAACAAAAGTAGCTCTTTTATTGTCTTTTCATTTTTATCCTTTTAATGAGTTGGATGGACAACCCAGAATCTGGATGAATACAATCTGAAAGCTTTCTTCAGCAAAGAAGAGGAATGGCACAGGATGGGATAAAGCAGAACAAGATTGGACAGTGGACAAATATGAGAATAAAGGACCAGTGTGTGCAATGTCTAAGGCAAAACCATGACTGATTCAGCTGCAGCCAGCAGTCATAGGATTTCAGCTGAACTGCAGGCTGTGTTTACAGAGAGAAGATAGGTTACTAGTATGGAAACAAATTCAAAATGTAAGTAGTATGTAGGCTCACCATTTTTTCAAGTGTTAGTAACAACTGTGGGCACTTTGAAAAATATTGTACAAATTGATTCCAGGTGGCAATTTAAAAAAAAAAAAAAAAAAGAAGACAATCAAAGTAATCCATATTATGATGACTTATGGCAAGATAACTTTATGATTCACTGCACAAAATACATTTTTGAGTTCCCTCTACTTCTAGCCAGACTGTTTGTATAGAGGTGCAGGACTATTGTAGTGAAAAATGAGTCCACAGTGAGTAAAAATGTGACAGGAGTTAAAAAATAAATAAATAAAAGGCCCAGGAACTGCTCGGGGTTAAGAGCCCCCAAAACCCCTTTTAGGGAAGCTATACTTGGACAAGGCAATCCTTATAAGAGAAACATTCTATCATGGTCCTCTGCTGCTGCATGCCATCCGCTTCAAAGTGGGACATGTTGTGCATTTTGAGATGCTTTTCAGCATTCTGAGGTGCCAGTAGCCGCAGCTGTAAAGAGGGATTTTCTTCACAAATGTAGCCTTTCTATCAGCTCACACCAGTCAGGCTGTTCTCCTCTGATCTCTGTCATGAACAAGGTGTTTCCACTCGCTGGATGTTTTTTTTTGTATGTTTTTTTGTTGTTGTTGTTTTTTGTTTTTGTTTTTTAAGCCATTTAGAGTAAAATGTGAAGACTGTTTTGTGTAAAATTCAGAAACACAAAGACCAACAGTCATGACACTGTCATAGTCACTGAGCTCATATTTATGTTCCCCACTCTGATGTAAATGGTAAATTGTCTGCACTTAAAAAGGGCCTCTCTACCTTACTGGTACTGCTTCACAGTGTTTCTCATTCACCATTCACACACACATTTACACACCAATGGTGACAGGGCTGCAATGCAAGGTGCCTGCATTGGGAGCAACTTGGGTTCAGTGTCTTGCTCAAGGACACTTCGGCATGTGGAACCTTGCGATCAGTGGTTGACAACCCACTCTACTTATGTGTGATGTGAACAGCAGCTAGATGTGTTACTGTGCTTTGTGGGTGTATGTCTAGGTAGTCATTAGGGGTGGGGATAGGGCTGCAACACATCAATTAATTTCATCATCAAGTAATCTGTTGATAATGTTCTCAATGAACAATTTGTTCCATAAAATGTCAGAAAATGGTGAAAAATGTTGATTGATTTTCATAAAGCCAAAGAGGACATTGTCAAATGTCTTGCTTTGTTCACAAACCAAAGATTCTTAAGTTTACTGTCATAGAAGATCGAAGAAACCTATAAACACTGAAATTTCAGAAGCTGGAATCTAAAAATTTTAACTTTTTTTCCTTGAAAAAAGCTCAAACCAGTTAATCATCAATCAAAAACAGTTAAATGATAATTTTAAATTTTGTTTTTGTTAGTTGTTCTGTTTGAGCATTTTCTTATTAATAGTGAGTGAAATGTGAACACAAAGCCATCATCTCCCCTGGAACTTTACATTAAGGTTTTCACATTAGTAATGCTACCAGGTTCAGTTGCAGTTAATATCATGAGTCCTTATTGCTCTGGACTACATAAAGAGTAGTAATGTGCTCCACAATTTGCATAAATCAGCAAAAAAACAGTATCTCGTTATGATGAGAAAACATACTTATTACAAAAAGATGCAGTTCTCATTATAATTAGATACTTTCTCATTATAAAGAGGAAGATGTGTAGTTCTATTGATATACTTATTCATATGTATTTATTTATCATGGTGGTAGCAATTTGCTGCCATATCTTAGAGCTTAACTCAGCATCCTTCCAATTAGTGGAAGAAATATGCGGGTTTGACTCATTGAATGGGGCTGGTGTGATGCAATAAAATGCATATGACAGTAAGTGAAGAGGCCTGTTTGGAGCAGGAGTTTGTATGAACGCTGTCTTCCATTTAAACCATGACAACCTCTACCTCATTTAGAGGTATGCCTTCATGAGTGGCCTTCAGGCCCGGATGTAAAGATGATGCTTGTAGACAAAAACACATACGCATAATCCATTCCCCACACAGAAAATTGTATTTATAAAAACGTGCAGTAAAAAGGAATATTTCTCATGTATAAAAACTTGACAGTGGTCAAACATGCTCTGAACCATTAGGCATGGACAAGAAGACCTCTCAGGATGTCCTATGGGGTCTGGCACCAGGGTCTGGCACCAGGACGTTGGCACTGGATCCTTTGGGTACTCTGGGCTGTGCAGTGGGGCCTCTGTGAATTAAACTTGTTCCAGTGCACCCTGTTGATGCTTAATCAGAATGGGGTGTAGGAAGTTTGGAGGTCAAATCAACATGTTGGGCCATTGTCATGTTTTTCAGCATATTCCTGACTGTTTGATGTTTTTGCCATGTGGTGGGGTGCATATTTCTGCGGAGGGTAGGCCAGTGACATTTTGGATGTGGGAGTGTGCTTGTTATGGGAAAATGTTTATTTGGGTGTCTAAGTCTCTTTAACATGGATGCCAGAATCCAAAGTTTTCCAGCAGAACACTACATGGTACCAATATGATCAATGTAATTCACCTGTCAGTGGTCATGATGTTGTGGCTGATCGTGGATATCCTAGGACACTTCTACAACTAAAGTTGAAAGCAACTGAGGAGGGTGTTGAGGCCCTTCACAAGTAAGTTAGTTTCTAGCAATTCACATTTTCACTGTAAGCAGAGGCAACAATCAACCGGACTGTGTTGATACAGAAGACATTTCAGGTTTGTGGGTCCAGTTTGTGAAGCCACACTAATTGACATTTTTATGTGAACAACACTTATGTGTAATGGAAAAGGTGGCGCTCATAGTGACAAACTCATAGAATTATCCCAAACTCTGCCGCTCCCCTGAGCTCTCGTCTCATTGTTATGGTTTTTTAAAAACCAGCAACCTACTTTTATGGATGAGACTCTTCACTCTCTTCAACCTCATTTCCAGCAGCAGACAGGTCTTTTCTGTGAAAACAGCTTGGATAAATCCGACCAACACTACCTGTTCAGCGAGCAAATGACACACACAGGAGCAGGAGGACAATTGGTGGAAAACAGCATGGAAATAGATTTACTGATTATTCAAGGTTATCACAATCAGCTAAAATATTTATGATCAGGTGATTATGTGATAATTGTTACTGGCCTGAATATACCTATCAGCCACAACATTATGAGCACTGACAAATGAAGAGAATAACATTGATAATATTGGTACTATGCGATGTTCTGCTGGAAAACCTTGGATTCTGGCATACATGTTGATGAGAATTAGACACCCAAATAAACATTGTCCCAGAACAAGCACACTCCCTCATTCAAATGGAAATCCCAAATGTCACTGTCCTACCCCCGCAGGAAAATGCACTCCACCACAGGGCAAAAACATCAAACAATCAGGAACATGTTGAGGAACATGACGATCGGCCAACATGTTGATTTGACTATACCTTGACCTATACTCCATTCTGATCAAGCATCAACAGGATACAGTGGAACAAGTTTGATTGACAGAGGCCCCACTGCACAAGTAAGAGTACCCAAAGGATCCACTGCCAATGTCCAAGTCCCAGACCCCATCGGACATCCTGAGAGGTCCTTGGTTCAATGGTTCAGAGCATTTTGATGACATAAGGGCGACCAACACAATATTGGGCAAGTGGTCATAATGTTATGCCTGATCGGTGTATATCCTGTGATGTGTTTATGGCTTGTTCTACTGCCCACAAGTGACCAAAAAATGAATTCATGCAGTTTCAAAATACAGAAGCGTCTTTTTGTTAAGATATTCAAATGGATTAATGGATGTTTAAATTTCATTGCACTGAATGTACTGATCTGTTTAAATCTGACCTATTTATAATTGAGAAGAAGTGGCAGGATTTTGCCAGTACCATGGGACAGAATGAATGTTTCTACTTATGTAAGGGCAGGATTTTCTCAGTCTTTCATTCAGTGTCTTTTATGACACTGTCAAAGATGCTTGAAAGTGCTGATCACCTCCCACTCATACTTTATCTAAAACATACACATCTGAGGGGAAGCACGCCACTTACTGTCGGCAGGTGCTAACTGAAGACTGACGGACACTGCGCCACTTAGGCCATTTAGCTGCTACCTTGAGATGACACAACACACACTCATCAGCTGCCTTCATGAGTGACACACACACAGAGATCATAGAGGAAACCAGCCAGCTGAGCAACACATCCCTTGAGGGCACAGATACACACACCACTCTACAACTGTGGTGTGTGTACCACCACTCTCCCATGGCACTGTCTGGCCCTCCAAAATCCTGCCACTGTGTTTCTTTTGTGTGTGTGTGTGTGTGTGTCTGTTGGTTTCAGGAGTGTGCTGAAGGCACTGTGGATTAAGGACATGACAAGACATGAAGGTGTAACTCAACCAGCTCAAGGGAGTACACAAAGCATGCAAGGCTGTGCTGTGTGTGTTTGTGTTTGCCTGAGTGAGTGTGTCTGAGTTGATATTCAGGTGTTCTGATTCCAGCTCCTCTCTGGACTCTGCTGTCAACAGTACTGAACAATGAAGTCGTGGGGTACAAACTGCCATAGACAGACCCTTGAACAGTCCCACCTCCACTGCTGCGCATCACACAGAATTTCTGATTGACTCAAGCAGCACAGACCTCTCCAGCACTGACACTTGCATCTTTGATATCTACTAGATGTACGGCTAGCGGCTAACTATGGGGAAAAACAGGCCTTATTTTTCAGGTCACAAAAAAATGGTGCTTTTTCAACATTTCCCTTTCTTTTGTGCTGAACCAATTACTTGATGAATTAATTGGCAAACAAACAACAATGATTTAGTAATGATTGGTTGTCACTGCCTAAAGTCATTATTGAAGTAAAAATGTCAAATATATTTTGGTTCTAATGTCTGCATTGTAAAATGTATTTCTTTTCTGTTTTTCATTATTGTCACTTACTTTCCTTGAATGGTTGTCACTGATGCAAATTTACCATCTTCTATATTTTAATCCATTAATAACCTGATAAATTCAGAGTAACATACCTTCTCATTGCACATAGTGGCTTAAACGGCATAATCCATCCTGTTTACAGTTAGGCCTTTAATTTGAAATGGGAAGTGCTGTTTTTTGCTGTCACTAAAAAGCAACAGGATAAAAGTCAAGAGAGTACAGTTGATTACCTCAGTTTTTTAGTGAATAAAAATAGAATGCATGCAAAAAACTGGACTCTAAGCAGCCAGCTGATTGGTATAATGTTCCTCTTCTGCACTCTATATGCGTGGAAATGTAAATGATGCTGAATTTACACCATACAATGTGAACAATCACTGCACGGGCTACATATGAATCCTCAATGTTTATTTACCAGTTTAACAGTTTGTGTGCATCTTCTGCTTGTCTCACATTTCTGCCCACTGTTGGCCTGTTTTTCACTGCAATATAAAGTCCTGCATCTCGTTGGAAACAGCTCAAACATGACATGGCGGTAGAGAGGACTAAAAAATGTCTCGTTTGCCATAAATCACAGTTAAAATGCAGTAAATCATAAAAAAAAGTTTCTCTGACAACTCATTTTACAATTGTTTTTAAAAAATGAAGTGAACATGTACAACATTTTTCTTACTGCTGATATGTGTTACCAATACTTGTCTTTATACTTTTTCCTGTCTGCTTTGTGGAAACACTGCCTGCAGTTAAGTCCAGTTCAGCAGAAAATCTGGTGGAAGGGTTTGTTTTTTGGTAAGTTTTCAGATGAGATGAGTAGAATAACGTCTTTTTGATTAAACAACATGATTTTACGCTAAGATTGCCACAGATGAGTAGTTCAGGGACAGTAGGAGAAATTAAAATCTGTCAAATGACACCTTTTTTTCTTTTTCTTTTTCATATTTTCTGGATCTGATAAATGGTGTCATTTTGACAATTTTGTAAAGACAATATGTCTTTCAAACCCACCAGTGGGTTCTAGGCTCCAGAGGGTTAACAACTTTTAGTTGCTGTTGTTGACTAGGAGGCTACTTAGATACAGCTGGGGAAGGGGTTTCTCTATTTGTTTTCAATTTTATTTTTGTGGCATTTTGCATTTATTTGAAGTGACAGTGGAGATAGAGAGAGAAAAAATGAAGACAGAGAATAAAGAATGACATAATGTGACAAGACAACAAAGCTCCAGATGACCAGGAGTCAAACTGTGGATGTGGAAGTTATGTGGCATGCATCCTAAGATTAGGGTGACCAATATTTAGTTTGGGAATTTTTTAGGAACCAAAAAAAAGAACCCAAAACAAAACAAAGAAAAGCTAAATACAACATTGCTGATTTAACTGTGATGAACATCTTTCCATTTAGGCGTACAAATTACACAGAGCTGCCACACTGACATGACAAAGTGACCTATCTGGAGCACAGCCATAGTTATTATTATTACTGGTGCTTTTTCTGCTGCAGCTAGTCAAAATGTCTGCTGGTCTGCTGTCATAATTTATCTCTTTTGCATAATTGGGGGAAACATTTAATACTGTGCTGTACACAAAATACTGGCAGCTCTGACATAAAAATATTGGTACTGGTGTTTAATAGCCGACATCCGTCAATAACACATAAAATCATCAGTATTCCAATGCAGCACTTTTCAGGAAACCGTCACAAAGGGCTTTCCAAATGTTTGAAAGACTAATTCTGCTGACAGCCAAAGCAATGAAAACACAGTAAGACAGATAATATTAAGGCAAGAGGCATAAAAAAGAACCCGTAAACTGTATAGGTCAACAGTAAATAACAGCAGGCCATTACATAAAAGCAAGCTGATAAAAACAAACTTGAAAAGGTGATTTAAAAGATAATATAGATGCAGCAGGCTAAGCTTCTCAGCTGAGCTGGTTCAAAAACTCTGTCTTCTATCATACAACCAAGCAACAATTAGAGAAGAATCTCCTGCTCGTTAGTTGAAACACTGATCTTTCCAAAACAGATTCTTTCTTTTTTCTAAACGATGAACACTGGGGTCAACTAATGATCTTACATGCAACTAGCTGCAGAGTGACAAAATGTTTTTTAATGAAGTGCTGTTCTGTCCACACTATTGTAGGAAGTGAAATGAATGCTTCATGTGTTTTTAAGAACATTGTGTTATTTAATGTTCATTATTTGGTGGTATATTACTGCTGAAATGATTACATACCCTCAATGATCTAATTACACAGGACCACAGTGTTGACTGAATCGTTTAACGATTGATTAAAACCCTCCCACAGACAGCAAATTGTCTCATCATAGCTTGGCAGCCGTAAGTCAGAAAAAGCTGCAAAAATATATTTCCAGCACAGGAGCCCAATGTCATGTATACTTTCATCAAATGAATATCTAAATCTGTTTTCTGAGTTTCCAGTGACCATATGAGTTCACTGGGGACAAGGAGAACAGACGTTTGCGTGGTAAATCTGCAACACATCATTGTAAAATGCAAATGCATACAATTCCAAATAATGGTAAGACAATTAGGCCACACTTGAAAGAAAAGGATTAATTTCACTGCAATGTCAAAGAAAGTGCAATTTCTTTTAGTCAAACTGTCAAGCAAAAAACTCCAGAAAAAGAAGTTTGTTGGGAAATAAATCATAAAAATGAAGATAAAAATGTATTTAACACCAAATAGTGACTTCAATATAGATCATCAGGGTTTATCCAGAAGTACCAATAGTTTGCTATTGATACTTCTGGATCTCCTCTCCAATTGAAAATATATTAAACTGTGGAGGACAAAAGACAAATGATGCTTGACCTTGTCTCTGAGCTTACATCACATGTCTTTGGCATTTTTTGCTTTTAATTAACCAGTTCAAGTAATTTATGAAAGACATTTTGAGTCAGCTCCCCTTGACATTCACAGAGTTGCCCCCAGCAGAGGAACCACAGGTGTAGTTCATCACATCAGCAATAGAAGTGTTAGATCGAGTATAACTATCTTTTCTATGGATCAAATACAAATTTAGCTACCACTTTACAAACCTCTTGGAAGTGTAAGACTTGGGTCATTTACCTGTCCAAATCTTTTTTGCAGCTACTGTATACACAGTTTTATATTGTAAAAAAAAATGACTCAAATGTGAAGAGCTGAGCAAAGGATCTGTTTGCTGGTTTGCATCATTTCAAAAGTAAAGGTGGACAGTTTACTGTACAAATGTTAAGTTTTATAAATGAAAGGTTGCCCCTGGGGAAGTGAGCATCTATCCAAAAAGTTACATTACAGCAATGAAAATGCATTAAAAATACAAAGGCTCAAAAGACTTTGTGTACCATAATCTGGCCTTATTTTCGTGACAGTGCAACAACCAGCACAAGCAGCACTGACAATTTGGCAGTTTCGTAAACTTGAAATTCTGCTTGGTATTTTGGTGCCAAGCACAGAGCAATGAGAGGAGAGGTGCAAACAGGACTTAAGCCATGTCTGTTTTGGGCACGGCATCAATCTGCTGCCACTTAGGTGATTTTATCAACAAGAGCAAACCAAATACCCCAAGAAAGGATAATGCTTAAAATACAAATTAGCCTTCTCACCAACCAGGAGATGTGTTCAAGTCACCAATAAGAAATATCATGTTTTGTTTGAAGCAAGAGCATCAGTAAAGCAGCCTACACTGACCTATAAACATGCAAAATTTTTAGAATACAATGACCAAACGCATGCTTGTGTAGCTTCCTCCCCCTGCTATTGATTTGTGCCATATAATATGCAACATGTCTGGGTCTTGACACACTCAGCAGAAAACTCCAGTCAGCTTCATCAATTGGAATGCACTGCTAGGGCCCATTATAGCATGAATGACAGAATGCCAATGTGTGCCAGAGATAATGAGTGACTGATGGAACTGCAATGTGTGGACGTTTGGAAGCAGGGGAGCACAGCGGTACAGCTTTAGATGGCGCAGAAACAACATGTGCAGAGTCGCTCAGGCCTCAGTTGAAACTGATAATGGCGAGGATGTCGGGACAAATGAGACCTTTGACCATTACTTCTCTCATTAGAGAACCCTTCCCTGCCTTAGACACAACAAACCAGACCAAACGGATGAGTGGGAGTGAAGGGTAGCAATGGTGCTGAGGACATAAGTTAACAGTCAGAGCATTTTGGGGGGGTTTCGGGTTGCCCTAATGGTTAGTAAATGAGTAAGTAACACTAATGAAAATAACAGGAAGCCAAATGGGTAATTGGCAACCCTTAGCCACTAATAGCAATACCAAAAAGCTACTGAAGTGAGATGAAATTAGTCTAATTGGAAACAGGAGTGGCACTGCAATGGCAAAAACGTATTGAAGTGAGGCAAAAAAAAAAAAAAAATAGCCGGGCAAGTATCTGACAACCTAATGTTTGTGACAGAAACAGCAGGAAGTTGCCAAAGTGAAATTAGAATGACCAAATGAGTAAGTAGCAGTGTAAACCACATGAGGTTGCCAAAATGAGGAGAAAAAATGGCTAGGTTAAACAGCAAGCAATTTTCTAGTGCTGAATGATGGCAGATTTGTAAGGAAGTAATTGGCAACCGTGTGCTACTAATGGAACAAAGTGGAGTTAGCTGTAATGAGGAAAACAACCCAAATGAACTGCTGTGGGAACAGGATGCACCACTGCATAAAACAAGTGAAATCCGGAGGTTAACATCAGCATATGGCACCATTTCTGGTTTATGCTTTTTCTTTTTTTTATCCTTTAATAATGGTTTTGGGATAAAAGAATTGCCAACACCTCATACAAACTGGAGCTGGAAATAGAGTTAGAACCGGGAATCCTGATTCAAGTAAGGACACTAGATTTACAAGAATAGGAAGGGGTTGTTTAAACCTAGTGCCTAAATGGTTAGCAGTGACGTCTGTATAGATTGAGGTACTCAAGGACAATTATTTGGATAACTGGATCTCTGAGAAAAGGATTATTATCAGCCTCAAATCTCACCAGAGTCTGACCAACATATGTTCTGTAAATTAACACTTGGAAACGTTACCAATCCATGGGCATGAGAAGGCAGCATATACAGTTGTGGTCAAAAGTTTACATACACTTGTAAAGAACATAATGTCATGGCTCTCTTGAGTTTCCAGTTATTTCTACAACTCTGTGATTTTTTCTCTGATAGAGTGATTGGAACAGATGCTTCTTTGTCACAAAAATACAGTCATGAAGTTTGGTTCTTTTATGACTTTATTATGGGTTAACAGAAAAAGTGATCAAATCTGCTGGCTCAAAAATATACACACAGCAACATGAATTAGCAGTTTTGGTGAATTAGAAAGTTGTGTTAATGAAATGAGCTTCATAGCATGGCCTCTTAACTTCTTGTGAGTGATTATGAGTGACTACAGCTCGTGACTTCTCTGAGGCCATTGAAATAGTGCCCATTGGATACAAACGCGACAATGGGAAAGTCAAAGGAGCTCAGCACGGATCTGAAAAAGCCAATCACTGACTTGAACAAGTCAGGAAAGTCACTTGGAGCCATTTCAAAGCAGCTGCAGGTCCCAAGAGCAACAGTGCAAACAATTGTTTGTAAGTATATTGTTTGCCTTGCATCTAACCCATTGCTCCACCACATCCTACACTCACCATGGACTTGGACTAATCTCTCTGCACAGGTTTGATTTTCTGAAGCACAAAAATAAGACAGGGGGAGGTGTGGAAGTCACGTTTTCTCTCAGACCACTTGCACTCAAAATGCTGAAAGGCTAGAGTGGAATTTTTTTCACAATGATGTCAAACAATGATTGCCTAACCCAGCTTTAAGCACATTCAGTCAACACAACAGATATCATAACTTAGCTCAGAGTAAATATTGTGGGAACTACTGGAAATGTGCAGCCTCTGTGGGAGAGTACAGTGCAATGATGTGTGTGTGTGGGAATGATTGAAAAGGAGACAGTGTAGCCGTGGGGGATCATGTGAGGGGAGACAGTGAATGTTCAGTTGCAGCACCTCGAGAGTCAAGATAAGCGAGTTCTTGCCCGGGAGCTGTAAAACAGTCTCGCCTGTTGCTCCTGCAGCAGAAGCATGTTGTTTCAGATGCAGCAAGTATACAACCATGTAAAATGTCAAGCCTACATTTATAATAATGTCATTCCAAAAAAAAAAAACATTTGGTGTATCGAATAAGTTAGCACAAGTCATAAAAGTCTCATCTGAAACTAATTAAAACTTATGTTTATATGTTTATCATTTAAAATTTATTTTTATTAGAAGATATGAAACAGCACATTTTACTTTCAGTAAAAAGAACATGTTCTTATACTGCATGTTTCAAGCCCTGTTACTCAGAATCATAATAAAAGTTTATTTTTTTTAAATTATAAAAACAATTTGTGAGCTCCACTGTAGGGAGGAAGAACCTTGCGCGCAGCTGTATTTAACAACGTGATTGTTTCATTAATGGTTACTGAGCTGTGAAAATTAACTATGATATTGATCTGAAGTGTTATCACCCAACCCAATGTGACCTAATAATAATTTTAAAAGTAATTCTACAAAGTATTTGGTCTTATGATAATTAATCGTTCGTATTTAACAGAAGACTTCAGCCAGTATGGTTTTTAGTTCACTTGTTTAACTATCATAAGTTGAATAATAGGTGTCCATATACTTTGAGCATTCAGTGTATGTCCAACTTCAGTCTGCTAAACATTATTTTCACTGTAACACTTCAAAAAAATTAAGCTTATGTGATGTTTGAAACATTAGAAATGGGCACATCTGAATATTAATGCTATCAACAAAACCATTGTATCTTCAATTTTAAAAAAAAATCAGTTTTGCAGGAAATTAAAGTGCAACGCCTCTGACTCACTGATTTAATCAAAAACTCGCATTGGTATAAGTATACATATTTGTTTGAAGCTGGAACTGATGAAAAAAGCCAATTTCTCAAAACCAAGGTTTTAATTTTAGGTATCAGTAACAGCTGAAACCGCATGCTTCCTGTTGTTCTTGAATCTAGAACCTTGTTAGTTCAAAACACCAGGGCCTTGTTTTCATCATCACAAGGTTGTCAGCTAATCAAAGCAAATCATCATGGTAACCTATGAAATCCAGAATGTGGCAATCAAATCACTGGAGTCATAATCTCAGTGAACTTCCTCCAAAACTGCTTGGATCATTTGACTTTCCTTTGCAGTGTGTGCATAGCTGTGTGTGCATGTGTATGACTGTGTCTCACTGGATCTGGCAGAGGCACCAGAATAATGAAGTTTCCATCTTTTTAAAGACCTTTTAATAGTTTTGTGCATGTGCGCGCGTTTGTGTGTTTGTGTGTGTGTGCGTGTCGCAGGTCCCTCCAGCGAAATATAGATCTGTTTTCAGCCACCGTCAAATGTCGGAGGGAGAATTCACATTTACAGATAATCTAATATTCTCCTGCTCTGGCATCTGTATAAAGCACCAATCTGTTTGTCCTTGGCTCTGACTTATCTCTGCCGCTTTTGTTGCATCTCACTTCAATATTCTTCACCCGGGGCTAAAACACTTTTAGGCATATTAATGGTTGACCCTGAAACTTCCTTGGGAGTCAAAGTAAACAGGCTTTGACCACTCTCCCACCTGATCTGCACGAAGAGCAGCAGGACAGCAAGGTAGGACACAGCAGAGAAGAAAAAAATGAAAGGCAAAAATAAGGAGAGGAAGGCTGAGTTCTGAGTTCTGAGTGAGTTCTCCTCAACTTCCTTTCTTCCTTATTCTTTAAAGATTCCCTCCAGACACTTTCAAGGATATAAAAAAATACTTGGCTTTGAATAGTGGCTTGGGTCGGATACAGTTTTTTTGATTAAATACATTATCTGCTTAGAAATTCATAAAAGGGCACTTTCCCTCTTCTTGAAATATCCAGGATCTATGATTATGCAGCTTGTTTTTATTTTCTAAAAGTTTACCAATTACAATTAAATTCATTCTCAGTGTATGTGCAATTCAGGCTTCAAATTTGTGTGTCTCACAAGTTGCCTTTGGACTTACAGACTCCCACATAGCTGAGATGTTGCAAATCTTCTCATATTTTAGTTGGGATAAGAGAAACTTTACACTTTCAGAACATGAATTTAAAAACTGTTTTGAGTGTCCAACTGTGAATATGGATCACTCTGTTCAGTAGACGACAAACATCCAGAAGAAGTAACTCTTCTGACAAAATCATATTAGAGTAATGCTGTCATATTATTACTATCATTATGGGCATGTTAGCATGATAACACTGATGACATGATAGAATTTAGCTGGCTGCTACGGAAGTTGTGTTTTAGTTGCAGATTTGCTCTGAGCCTCTGCTTCATGCAAACCTATTATCTGCACCTCACGCTCCTCCTGTCCTGACAGGAATTTCCATCTCCACAGGGGCTACCTAAGACTGGACAAAGATACTGATGAAATAGTGAGCGATCAGAATAGAGCCCTGCGAAGCACTGTTTGCTTAATTCCACTTCCACTGGATTTCTGACTATTACTGCTTCACTACCGCTGTGTGTGTGTGTTCCACTCTTGTTCGCTCATGTGAACATTCACACACTGTATAGATTTCCAATGGTTGTGTGTATTCTCATATTTCAAAAGTTTAATGATGGTATCTTGTTTTATATGTGCAGGCAGAAGTGCTTCATCGTTGAAGGAGCTTCCTCAAGCAGCAGAGTTAATCCTTACATACTGTTTAGGTCAAATTTGACCCGTTTTGACATTTGACAGCAGTAAAAATACCCTAAACATAATTCTTTTAGCCTGAAATTTGATGACTTTTCCTGAAATGACCCAAAATACATACAAATAAAAATATTTTATGAATTAATATTCTTGTATAGGTGCTTCACATTTTTGCACACTGAGGCCGTTACGGGTCAAATTTGACCCGTATCTATTCAGATGGATTTTAGATCTACCAGTGTGGGTCGAATAAAGGAAAATTGTAGTTTTATGGGATCTTGAAACTGTGAGAATGTACATGTCATGTCTGTATGCATTTTATATGCAAAAAAGGTGACAGAGTTCAAGGGGACCTCACCGCTGTCACGAGAACTGTCTGTGTTCCTAAAACATTTGCCCAGGTTCCCACAGAGACACTGCTGGTCTTTGAAGGGGCAGGGGAATCCCACAATATTGAAATAGTATACAAATGACATAGGAGTGATAATATATGGTACATAAAGGGAACAGAAGTGATCCAGTGGTCAGACAGTGCCTTCACACAGACACAAGATGTACACCTGCAAGCACCTGCACCTGAAATTAAGGTGTGGAATTGATAAGATTTTTACAATTCTGATTCCATTTTCAATTCTGCTTAACAATTCGGTTCCTTCTCGATTCTCTTATCGATTCTCATTTGGAAAAACAATGAGGCAAATGGTTCTGACATGATAGGCACTGTTAGTTAGTTACCTGCAGTATTAACAGCAGAGAATGTGCTAACGTTGTCGCTGCTGCTGGGTGGAGATTCACCCCGGAGCGGATTGAAAACATTCATTCAAAGTTATGACATGCTGTTGTGCAAATGTTTCTACATATTAGTAGCATTTCCTTCCTTTGATGAAATATCCACTTTGCAAGTATTGCAAGTTGAACTGTTGTCATCCTTTCTCGTGAAATGTAACCAAACTTTCGAGCATTTGTGCCACTTGGGTGTTTCCTGCTGGCTGCACTGATAAATGACATCGCCAAGCCCGTTGCATAGCTTACGTAAGCTACGCAGCATGTATGGTGATGTCATTCGTGCCCACTGCAATCGATAAGGGAATTGTTTGCAAAATTGGAAAATTAGTCCAAGGAATTAAAACACTGGGAAAAATTCCCATCGATTTCGATCCCCAAATTTGGCCTGGACCATACTGTGAAAGTACAGAATATGAACGGTATGTAAAGGTTTATACCACACACTTCTGTGAGATTTGTGTTGAGTCCCACATGATCCTAATGCAGTCCTTTAGATCAGTGTAAACCATGTTGCTACCAGACTCCTGGCAGGGCCTACTGGAGCTGTCTCAGACAGCAGCCCCACTAAACCTCTACCCAACTGCCTCCATTTCAGATATAAGCACTCAGACCCCACCCCTGGTCAACTACCAATCCCCAAAACCATTCTTTCCTCAATAGCTTGCCTGCTTTCCTGGATTTAGCTCCATTCATTCATTCCTTCAGTTCTCCTGCTTGGGGACTTCAGTATCCACATTGACTCCACTGACTGCAAAACTGCGAAAGATTTCTTCCAACTCCTTCACTGCCTCAACTTCACACAACCTATCAATTTCCCACCCCCACAAACTTGGACCTATTATGGACTTTTTCCTTACCTGGCCTATCTGCAAACAACCCCGCCATCACTAACCGCCTCGCCATCATTCGTGGATATTGACCTCCCCAATCCTTTAAAACCAGGCAATAATCTTTAGCAAACCTCAACAACATCTCGCCCACTTTCTCTCTCTTCTTCTATCGACAACAAAATGTCACAGTCTCCCCCGGTGAATTTATCAGATACCACAAAAAACCCTCCCCTCCTGTCTTGATGAATTGGCTGGGTCTCATTTAAGCATTCCGTTCCCTGGTACACTCCTGCTCTTGACAAAAAGAAATCCAGTAAGTATCAGCTGGAGTGGCTCAGCACAAAAATTGGACTCTCAGTACACATTCAAGCCTACCAAGATTACCTGCAACAAAGATGCTTTAAAGGAAGCTCAGACCTCTTACAATCTCCATGTCATTCAGTTTCAACGGTTGCAAAACCCTCTTGACCATAGTGTAGCGTAACTACAGTTTACAATTAAAATTGCACTCATTAATGAAGGGGCACCACTTACAATAGGCGTCGAAGAAACCTTTATCAAGAATATTTTAAGTTGAATAATCATAAATGTATTGATCAATCTCATTACCAAAGATCCTAAATTCTGATTTCATTGACCTCCAGTTCCCAAACAAAGAAATACACGGCAGAATCGACGATATTATACACAAATATTTATTAACTAACACTACAAACAAACAATAAACAACAATGACATAACAACAGACAGTAAATAAATGAATGAATGCGGATAAGCTAATTAACTGTGATCTTCACTGGAAGCAGCTGATAGAAAGATGCTGAATTTAGAATCACTTTGGAATTAGAAGCCAACTGTAATTTATAAATTCACCCGTTTAACAGAAAGAAAATAATACTTGTGTAGCCCTTGATGGAGGGAAAGGGAGGCTGCTGCAGGATGTGTAGCTGTGATGATCTGCGGCATGATTCGGATCAGGAACGCAGAGATAAGGTGGCACTTTGTTGTAGCTGTGTTGTAAAAATGTGCCAAAGTACAAACACTAAGAGTCTAAGCTCATAGTTAAAAAGAAAATGTCCGTGCTGTTGCGTTGTTAAACTTAACCTAAGAAGTCTGACTTCAAGTTAATCATAGAAAAACAAAGTTTAAGTAAATATTAAGACTCCTTGTTTAAAGTTGAGCCGTGTAAAGAAAAACGCTGTAAAGAACTTTTTTGAAAGCCTGTTAAGTCAAAATCCTGATTTAAGAAAAACCAAAAGAAACAAAGCCCTAGCCCAAAAGAAAAAAGCAAAAAAAAAACCAAAACTAGCCCTTAAAAGCCCCCAAAAGAAACAAAGCAAAACCCAAGCCAAAGAAACAAAGCAAAAAAGCCCAATTAGCATTTCAGTGACTTTCTTTATATAGAAAATTTTGGAGCCAAATTCAAATCAGCATCTGACCAGTCGTGGCTGTGTCCATCCCAGGGGGTGGATTTCAGTCTCACTGTCCAGAAGAGATCAGAGGCCAAATACATTTAGAACTTACTTTAATATCATGGCTTAAACATGCAAATCCAATTGGTAAATATCTATGATGATCACAGATCTGAAATCTCACTAAATGTGTGATTAAAATGACACAAACATAATATGTTTATCTCACATGGTTCCAGAGATAATGATAATAAAAGTTATAACACAAGAATGATCTCACAAATAGTAGACTTTTAGGCTACATGAAAGTAAACTATTAATGTAACTACAGATACAAGCATATACATTCAATTATAAGAAAAATACAACTTAGAAGTATATATGCTGAGGATGAAAGGTCTCTCTCTCTCGCTGTTTGTCTTTTATAGTGGTGGTCTGTGACAGAGAGGAAGGGGTCTTAGTGTCTCGTGTATGCGTCTCAATAAACACTTAAGATCTGATATGTTCTCCTTCCATGCTGGTCCTGATCAACCTGGTATCACAGAGTCCAGATGTTGGGTTCATCACTCCAGAGATGTTGAATTCTTTGATTTTATTATTTAGAAGTGTTTAGTTCAAATCATAAAGAGAGTTCTTTGTGTTAGGAAGAATGCCATCTCCTCGTCTCCCGAGGTGTGGTTTTCCTAACCATTGACACTTTTATGACCCTTATCAGATTCTGGTGCAGGAGGGAGACATCCTATTGTCTTGGTTAGCTGTCTCCTGAAATGGTTTCTTACCCAATTTACAGCTCTGACAAACAGTTTCTGGATTACCTGTGTGTTGACTTGGAATGTTCTGCTCCTTTTCACGCTACAACAGTAAGCAAACTTTTGAACTGACTCAACATCATGGACACTGATCTTGCCACCTCCTGTGGTTCAAATTATCATTTGACACAGAATAACATGTTAACATTAAAGGTGGAGTCAGTGATTTTTATCTAATACAGTTTTTGCCATATTCAGTAAATCTATTCAATGACATAGTCACCAATTCCATCACAGTCACACACATAAATTGAATGATCTAACAGCATGGATGCAGTCCAACTTTCTCAAACAGAGCAGCTCCAAAGCAGAAATAATAATAATCAGCACAAAATCCCTCACAGAGTCCAATGACAACTTTTAAACAGCAGCAATCACCAATGCCACTGTTCTCCCTTTCTTTCAAATCCAACACGGCAGTCCTCTGTGACCCAGCAATTTCATTTGAACACCACATTAATGATAAAGTCAAAAAAAGCTTTCTTTCATGTATAAAAATACTGTCTGCCTTTGACATCTTCTGTCCTTTTCAACTGCAGAATCGCTCACTCAAGCTCTTATCACATCCAGACTAGACCGCTGGCATAGCGTCCTCACTGACACGCACTCATAACTTTCCAGTAAACTCCTAAAACTCTGCCGCCTGTCTCCTCACTTCATCTTGCTATCATAATCAGATCATTCCCATTCTGCCATACCCTTTCCCACTCCCAATCCCCCCACCACATCCAAGAGATTTGAGATCCTCCTCCGCACCTACAAAAACCCTCCACAGGATGGTTGCCTCCTACATTTCAAACTCCTCCACCATCACACCTCCAGCACAAAACCTCCAGTCAGCTGATTCAAACCTCCTTTTCCATGCCTCAGAGGAGCAAACACTGAACCAGAGGTGGCGGAGCCTTCTCCATCTCTGCTCCCACCCTCTGTCATTTATGCTTTTATGAGTTTCTTTTTGCCGTATTTGTTTACTTCCACCCACCAACCTTCAATACCGTCTCTCTTGCTTCTCTGTTTTTTTGGGCCCAATTTATTTTTGCAAACTGTTTATCTATGTGAAGACTCTTTGAGTCAGTGCTGTATAAAATGTATCATAAGCAGCTGCGCCTAAGTGCAGCTTCAAAGCACGGCTGTAAACATTTGAGGTGAAAGTGAACATTTATTTTTCTACAGTAAATTTTTTAGAGACAGATGATAACTGACAAATTTTGAATCAATTCCACTGTTTACTAAAGGCCAGTATTAGCATCAAGCATTTCATGATAGAGAGCCAGAACTGTATAACAATACACATAAGGCGTATGCACACAGGTAGCTTCATGAGCAGTGAGGAAAAAAAAGAATAATTTCAATGTGCAATATCAAATGCTGGTTGACATTAACACTTAACAACTGATCCTGTGATACGATATGAAGCATATCTTCCTGTTGAGCCGTGGCCAAACAGAGCAGGAGGATAATTACAGGCTTTGGTGTCTCTGAAAAGGGTAAGCCCTTTCTTCAGAAGAGTAATGACCACGAAAGTTGGTTGGGTGCTTCTTGCTTTATCTTCTGGTCTACTTCTCTTTTGCAGTCTCTGCCTCAGTGAATTCCACTTCCTTTGCATCTACAGTCAAGACTCAGGGGAACTTCCTCCTCTTTGTTCTTTTTTTCCCTGTCCTTTCCCATCGGTTCCCTTTCATTTACTCTACTACTCCAATTTTACCTCCTTCTCAATTTTCCTCTTGTCTAAAGTCTCCTCAGGATGCAGCAGAATTCTAACCTCCTGCCACATTCTATCTACTTGCTATGGAAGCAAATCAGTCTGTCTCCCTGCGTCCTTCCTCTCCATTCATGTCTTTCTTTGTCGCGTCTTCTTCTTTCCTGACAGCAAGGCTATGACCTCCACAACTTCTCCAAATCACAAGGAGTCTGTCATGTCAGGGCAACTCAGAGTTACAGCTCTGTCCCTTGGGTAGACTGTTGACAATGGACACATCGGGGCTGGACATTACCTGCATACTAACTATGTAGTACCTGCATGATGCTGCAGCCAGGGTTGCCAATAATTTGTCAAGTCTCACTTTTCCAACCCATACCTCTGCACTGCTTGAAAAGCTTTAGAATAGCTGTGATGTGACGTGTGAGGTAGATAGAGTTTACCCGCTGGAGGTCGCTGCAGACTGGGCTGCATGAAGATTGCATTGAAGGGGGCACTTCTGGGGCTCTCTTTGTGTGTTAGCTAGACTAAGGAATAGTTATATATGCTAACACGCCACTGTTGTGTATAAAAAAGTGGGGTTCAATAGTGACTATCATGTATTTTTAAAGGCTGTATGAGTGAAAAGTTAAAAGCAGCAAAAATAGCCAAGTTTCATGTGTCTAAATAGTTTATTTTTTCCCTCAGCCAATGGCTTGACCACCCTGAAGGCTGTACTTATCTTACTATAAATCACAAAGCTTCACCAGAGAGATGGTGAAGTTCAAGGTAACACTTTTTGCATGCTTCAGGCAAAGTCGAAAAGACACTATTCAATATCTTCACATTTACAGAGACCATGAAGTCCAAGGAACTCTCTGTACACCTTTACCATAAAAAGTAGTTATACACAGATTTGAGAAGTTTAGATCATCTAAGAGGAGATACACCAGACTTTTCACTGCCATATGAAGTCATGCACCTCCATGGAAAAACCAAAAGAAAAAAAATGGCTAGAAGCAGAGATGATTAAAAACACCTTCACTGAGGACAGCAGATTCTTTTTGTCTTGCTTTATTTTCACAGAATCTAGTTCAAGCAAAATGATGTGTGTAGAATAAAGTGATTCCATTGAAATATAATAATTTTAATTTGGTTTACTTTCTGGACAAAGGCTAATAAATTAGGGTTAATAAATGATTCCACCATGCAATAAGAATTGACATTGTGGCTAGTAGAGATACTGTCTGTATTTAAAATACATGTATGTTTTGCAAGCCATTTGCTTTCCAACACTGCACACTGAGTGTTATATCTGACCACAATGGCAGCTGCAGTGACACAAATGGTCATCCTTGTTTTCTTCTGACACAACCTTCAACTGTGAGCTTCACAACATATTTATTCAAACATTTACCATTTTTCTTTCATGCTTCCTGTATATAC
This sequence comes from Dascyllus trimaculatus, assembly GCA_024666655.1. Classification (NCBI taxonomy): domain Eukaryota; kingdom Metazoa; phylum Chordata; class Actinopteri; family Pomacentridae; genus Dascyllus; species Dascyllus trimaculatus. The sequence continues at coordinate 18,285,521 of CM045446.1, forward strand.
ATTGAGCTTTCAACTGGTATGATGTGAAGTCACCTATAAAGTTGATCTGATGAGTTGGCAGATTCCTCCCTTTTCTAACCAAATGCCACTTCAGAATGACTAAAGCCCTGTGTTTCAAAAGTCGTGGGGTTTTACAAACTACAAATACAACATGGACTTTGGATATTTATGGACTGAAGTAAAGTCATGGTATTATCATGGTAAAGTCAGGGTCATTAACTCATTATTTGATGTACCATACCGAGTGCAACTTCTCCAAAACATTGCTGGCAACCAAAGCTGGAAGATGTGAATACATTATAACAGTTGCAATCTCCTTCCAAGGGGCTGGAGCTTAAGCCTGTATGGAAATGCTACTCAACCTGAACTAAAGTACTTCATGGGTCAGCATGGTTCCATTTCAGATCTTGCATCACTGTAGACTACTGGACATTCTTAAGATTGTGGCTACTTATTCATCCATAACCATGTATCGAAATCAAACTCCCCCCCACTAAATTAGGTTACCAGATGGCCATGTTTCCATCCAGCTACAGTATCTCCAGGATCAGGGGAGATGCGTCTCTCTCTTTCTCTCTCTGTCCCTCTGCCGGGTTTCTGTTCAGGCAGACGGGGAAGGAGGCCGTGTGGAGAAGCCTGGAGAAGAGCACACACTGAGAGCGCACAGGAACTGCGCTGAGTAATCCCGTCCAGCCTACAGCTGAGACCTAATCCCAGCCAATTCTCTCTCTCTCTCTCTCTCTCTCTCTCTCTCTCTCTCTCTCCCCACAGTCTGACACGCATCTTTACTCCACTTCACTTTAAGGTTACCATTCTGGAAACATGGTTGCATTCATCCATAAACCAACATGTGTCTTTTAGATGTAGTTATTCCTAAAAGTGATTTTACATACAGGAGTTTCTGAAAGCTTGTGTAAAATTTTTCAGTGCTGCTAAACAAAAAAAAAATCCTTAAATGACAACAAATAGAAAGCATCTCCAACTGTTTTTTTTATTCTATAAATTGACTTTAAAAAACAATGAATCAAATGTACAACAGACAAAAACAAAAAACAAAACAACTTTCACACAATGTCATTATGAGGAGCTCAAAAACAGCATAACCTGCTAACTGACAGAGAAAATCGTTCTGACTGACAGGTGAGTATTTAAGTGTCACTAAAAGACAGGTGCCACAAATGTATAATTTATGATCTGAAAGGAAGCAAAAAGAAGCATCACTCTGTCACACATCTGTACAGCTGGAAGGAGACTGAGTGTTTCTGTAGTCTCAACAATTCCAACAGAGTATGACATCCTTTCTCTACCTCCAGGCATCACCCTCAACTTCAGGAATCACTGTCTTCCAATTAAACCTTTTCTTAAATATCACATTAATAGGTTTTGAACTGGGGCCTTTCGTATTTTGATAGTAGATATGCCATATTATAGGCCACAACAGATATTTTAGTCTATCAGATACATATTTACCTGAACGTCTGGAGGAGCTTTGTCAAGGGGCCATAATCCCATGGCGATTCAACCCAAGAATTAAAACTCTCAACAGAGACCCTGCACAACACACTGGGTACAGATTTTGAAATAGGTATGCCAAGACCAGGTAGGAAGGGTTTAAGAGGCTATTAGTTTACTGGTCGTGATCCAGTGGTTTTGCAGCTTAACTCATACTAAGAACTAAAAGCCAGGATATCTCAGTCCCAGCTCATTCTGCATTAATGATTTCTTGATGCTCTCTCTGCTTCAGCATACAGATTTCACTCAAGTCTACAAAACAAAGCAGCAAGGCAAGGAAAAAGGCTTCATCAATGTGGAAATGTGCATTACAAATACTATGCAAACTGTGAATCTCTCGGTTTGCTTTTTACTCCCCTTCTATGTTCCTTAGTTATTCCTGGCCACAAAAATGTAAGTCCTCTATCTGCTATCACCAACTAATACATTGTCAAAAACATCCCAAAACCTACAGAAGTCAAACTGTACAAGAGCTATCACAGTTTGATCGCACACAAAACTGAACTACTCATCTCATTATTACACACGCCATATAAAAGAAATGCGAGTAAAAGAATAATTAACAACATCAAAATATATTCAGTACTGGATGATTAGAGGGTAATGATGAGAGTTCCTTCTTTAAACTGTCTGATTGACAGCAAGATGGATTGTAGGTGTCCTAATGCAACAGACACCATGGCAGCAAGTGGGATTATGAAATATTCTTTTGTTTTAAAGAACAATCACTTTGTCAAGGTATTATTTTTTCCGCAGTGGGTTTCAACCTATGACGAGGCTCGGATTAAAATGCAAAAATGTAGCTGCACCTGTTCTGAATGTAAAATAAGTTGTGCTTATTACATATGTAGGGCCGTTTGACTTAAGTACCAAGGGCATTTTTGATTAGAAAATGTATCTTCTGTTTGGACTCATTGGGCTCTTTTGCTAAACCCAAATTCATTTTTCTGAAAATGAAACCCTTTTTTTTTGTTTGTTTCCTCAGTTTGATTGCAGTTAAGCTTTACCTAACGTTTCTTCAAGCATGTAGAACTGTTTAATTATGACAGTCAAGTAAAACTAATGGAACAACACTTCCATGGCTGTCTTCATGTCAGGAAATGGTTCTTGTAGCTGGCCACAAACGCAACTGTGCATGCTTCATGGCAGAGCATCTTTTAGGCGTTACGTTCTTGTTGCAACACTCAAAAATGGCTGTTCTACTTACTTATAGCAATAGTTTGCACAATGTAGTAACTCACACTTGATTTGTCAAATTCACAGGCATCCTATGCTAAATTCAGGAGCTCCGCAGCAGGACAGCATTGATCACAGGAAAAAGTCAAACCCTAAGGACTGATATTCAATCACTGAGCTATCTTCTCAACCTGTAGCTCTAGGATATGCAATCACATCAAAGGGCGCCCTTTGTTCACAGACGGGATTACTGAATTATACAACAAAGAACACCCCAGTCTCCTGCCTTTGTCTTGACACTGTGACCCATGGATATATGTATGCAACGACTCCCCTGATTTGTATGGTGAGTGGGTTGTCTAACACGGGAAAAGACTGAGTTCAACATTCAACATTGTAGAAGGATTTTTAAATACTCATCTTATACATCAGTTGCTTCATGATGCCATTAGGATTTTGCCTTCCTCAACCTGACACCTGATTTTATATATATATATATATATAAATATATATATATATATATATATATATATATTAAAATGAGCATTGCCTGGAATGCATAACATCAAAAATCAAATATAACTTCACAGAGCTCAGTGATTTCTCAAGCCTAATGACCTGTGCCAAAGAACGATCCTTCTCGGGAGTTAAGAGCAGTGCTATGGTTTCTCTCTTCAATTTTTACGTGTTTCTCGAAACAGCACTTAAAAGCTTATGCATCTGCACACCATTAAAAGCTTAACACTGAATTTACTTGGAGCATGCAATAACATCATTCAGTTATCTGTCTGTAAGCCATGTTTAAAAAAAAGAGGCCATCCCCTAAGCATAACACATATGATGGAAATGTTTTATAGTTGGAACTGTTTAATACAAAAAAAGAAAATGTGCTTTCACATGTCACAGTTTTGGTCTGAGCCATGTATTGTGCTCCAGTTCATGGCACTGCTCCCAGTCACTCCCAGTCTGCTCCACCCACTTCACCTTTCCTGTTTTCAATTCAGCAATCAGCCCCACTTATGGGGTGTGGCTATTGAATAATCAGACTTATTTAACCAACCACCCAAACTCTTGTGTATAATAGATGCAGTACACGAGTAATGTATCTATGTTGTGCTTATTCTAAGGTAATGCCACTCTAAATGAAACAAAATGTGAGAATTGTTAAACAAATCTGAGTTATGCACATAGTGAAAGAGACATTAGACATGAATAGGGTCGTTTGAAAGGGAAAATTGTTTTACATTATGTACAACAGTGTAGTGATTGATTTTGTGGAAGGGAAATGCGGTTGCCCCCTACGTCTACTCCCACCATACAGACATGCACACATGGAGCCTTTTCCTTCCAAGGAAATAAAATAATCCTCCCACATTTTCTAAGGCAACATCTGGCAGGCATGGCTGGTCACGTCACAGTCAGATCAGCACACCTACTTAACAGGCTAAATGATAGGATTATGAGACCTAACACATGACAAGTGACATATCTCTGTAGCGCTGTACCGCATAGGTGTCAGCGCCACTGATATGGCACGCTAAATATGTCTTGATTTATGAGGCAGCCTTCTGTTTCCGCTGTAACATATGGTAAAGACGTGTACATGTTGAGGTAGCACAAATGAATCACTGCAGTAGATTCACAGCAGATAATCACAAGTCCAGAACATATATATATATATATATATATATATATATATATATAGATAGATAGATAGATAGATGGATATATGGATATAGATATATACACTCACCGGAACATTTTTAGGTACACCTTGTTAGTAAAAGGTTGGACCCCCTTCTGCCTTCAGAACTGCCTTAATTCTTTGTGGCATACTTTCAGCGAAGCGTTGCTACTGGCAGAGCCATGAAATGGGAGTTCCCAACTGGAATTGTGGGATCATTGCAGTTTTTTGAGTAAGTTCAGTTTTTTGTTTTGTAAGCCAAGCAGTAATTAGTCAGCTAGCTCAGACAACAAGCACTCTAACTTTGGCAGTGTGGAAAAAAAGTGCAATGATTGGTAGCTTGAAGTTGTTTTTTTTGTTTTCTTTTTGGAAGATAAAAGGATAAAAATCATAATTAACTTCCTATGTAAAGAAACCATACTACTACATATGCACTTGAGATTATAAAGCCAGCACTATAGTACAGACGTTACTTCTGTGTCACTCATTGTACTGACTAGAATCATTTTTAAGATATGAAGTGAGCTATTGAAACTGTTTTCTTATAGAAGTATCTAACCTGTCCAGTCATTTTAAACGTGACTGTAATGTAATTACTGGACATCATATTCTGTATACTTTATGACTGTTTGAAACTGGAAGCCTTTTAAACTACATTTTCCTTGTAATACACTCTATTTTTTTTTACATGACTCTACAGTTTGTTCTCTTTTTATCTTACTCTGTTGAATTTCACATATCCAACCTGCAGAACATGTTTTCTTCTGTACAAAACTGTACACAAACAGTCCTCATGTTTAGAAAGATGCTTCAAATTGCACATCCCGTGGACAAAGTACATTTCACTCTGGTTCTTAAGTCAGAGTCCTCGGGGAGAGAGTTCTTCACACTCTCAAGTTTGAACACTATAAACACCATTATGCTAGCCCATATTAAATCAAGTACTATCCCCGTTTAAGTGTCCCTCCCTATGAAGTAAAGGGATAAATGGATAAAAGCAACATGTAACAGGTACTAACAGGCAGTAAAATGTGCAGCACTGCCTATCACATTCCCATTATTCTGGTTGCATTTACATTTGCCCGCCTCTTTATGGCTTTCACACTCGGGAAGTGGTAATTCTGGCTTGTAAAGCAAGCAAAGAGAGAGAAGGGGACATACTGAGTTTAAAAGGCATACACTAGATTTAAAGAGACAAAAGAGAGTTGTACTCTCAGACTTTCCTCCATATGATGTCTGTGCAGTTTGTGCGGTGTTTGGTTCAGAAACTGAATTAATTGAGAGCCATCAATTACGCTCTGCCTGGAAGGTCACATGGTTGTTTCTGTCCTTCCACTTGTTTGTCTCTGACCAATAAATCTCATGCCTAACGACCGGAGTGTCTTACATTTGCTGGAGGAAGCCCAGTGACATGACTGTATCCTCTTCATGCGGCCAAATAATCAATTTTCTCGCATGAACCGATCTATTGCTTACAAAAAACATAGCATTTTTTGGGGAATTTTTCATTGTAAGTTTTAAGTAGTGTTTGTGAATGTTTGAATGTCTGTTCTCATAGACACTTAAATGCACACTTATATTCCTTTCTTTGAGACTTCCTTTAACCAATTCCAACCATTTACCTGTGTATAGGCTTGCTTACCATATGATCATAAGACAGTGTGTTCATGTGTGCAGTCACTGCCCATAATGTGTTATACATAAAAAGAGCACACAGTTCCATGCAGTGCTACACTTTTCTACGTACCGTGCTTTGTAGGTTCCAACTAAAGATGGGTCTCGCAAAGTATGATGTTATAAATCCAAACAACAAGTAATCCTCCTACAAAAATGTCCTGATGTAGCTTTAGGAGTAGTGTAGCTCTGGGAGTGGTTTTGGCAAACATGTCTTACCTTGTCTTGTGCCACTAGCAACTACACACAGCATGTGAAGACACATAATTAGAGCAGACTTGCATGAAAAATGAAAACTCTTGTCACTGTCCACTGAATTTTCTCCAAATTAACCTGAAAGTCCAAATGCAAAAGGACAGACGAAGCCAGGTGGAACCAGGACATCAAATTTAATTGGCCTGTCACTTCAGGTGAAACATCTTGATCTACCTACACTGTTCACTGTGGAAGTCAATCTTTTATTTCAATTTTGCATTCATATTCACGGCTCCCCTGTGTCTGCACACACCATGAGCCCTCTTATTTCATTCCTGTTAGAACCTGCTGCTATAATTTCTTTTCTTTTCTCCTAATCTCACTGTTTTGTTTTGTTTTTTTAATTTCTGCTTTTCTTTCCCTCTAACTGTGGTTTGTACCTTTATGTTGCCACTTTTTTCTCTCTGATTTCTGCAGAGAAAAATAATTCAATTGTGCAGTTTGTTATTATTTTTTGCCACTGTCTTTTCTGGTAAAAAAACAAAAAAAGAAGATAAGTTTTGAAATGAACTAGTTCAATTATGGCCAATTTGCAATGTAGAGACTTGGAAGCAGAAATCTTTAGGCAAACTCAGAAAAAAATTATTCATATTTTTTGTCTGAATTATGAATCTATATGCACACAGGCTTTGATAATTGTGGAACAGGAATAATATGATTAAACAGGCCCACCAGTCTTTAAACTGCCCATGAAAACAGCCAAAAAGCAGCACAATTTTACAAATAATGTTGCATCTGCTGCATGTTGACTTAATCAAGCCATGATCTTGAGTGTGCATTAGGGCAGTTGGCAGCTGCTCGTGAAGATGCCGGGATGAGAGTCAGCACTTCCAAATCTGAGGTTCTCTGCTGGAAACTGGTGGATTGCTCACTCTGGGGTGGGGCTGAGTGGCTGCTGCAAACATTTGAGTTTAGGTATCTTTGGATGTTGTTCATGAATAATGGGAAAATGGAGTGTTGGGTGGATGAACAGATAGACTGAGACGAGGTGAAGCTCTCGCTTTGTTGGTATATGTTTCAATCTTCACCTATGATCAAGAGCTCAGGGTAGTGGCTGAAAGAATGAAACTGCAGATATGAGTGACCAAAATGATATACCTCCGAAGGGTGGCTGGACTTAGCTGTATGACAAGGTGAGGAGCTTGTGTCCCGAGAAGAAGCTTTGAGTTGAGTCACTGGTCCTTTGCATAGAAAGGGCCAGTTAAGGTTGTTCAGGCATTGTTTTGGATGCCTCCTGAGTGCTTTCCTTTGAATTTTTTATGGGAACAACCAACTGGGAAGAGATCCTATGGTAGACCTAGAATTCACTGGAGGGATTACATATCTCATCTGGCCTGGGAATGCTTGTGATCCCCCACAAGAGGCTAGAAAACATAACTGGGTAGACAGATGTCTAGAATGCCTGACCTGTCACTGAATAACAAGAAAATGGATGGATGGATGCTACATCTGCAAGAAGGCTCGAGAGCCATGCCAGAGAAGAGCAGCTATTATTGTGCGTGTAGTAGCAATGGCTATTTATTGTGGCTGTATCACTAATTCAACAGTTGCAACAATTCTAAATTATTGTCTGGTCTACAAAGTGTGACAGTGGATGGCAGAACACACTTATCCGAGCAACATACTGAGGTCAAAGATTTTCAACTTAATACAGACAAAGGAAGGCTTCAAATTCATGCGAATGAGAAAGCACAAGTATCTTTGGCATTCTTAATGAAAACATTCAGCCTTGGGCTATTTTTTTCTATATTTACACCTAAAAACATCCCCAAGTTAAGTATGGAACAACTACTGCACACTTGGAAGTCAAAATGAATGATGCTGGGCTTCATGAATGTGGCACAATGTTGAGATACAATAACTATATACTTAGCTACATAGTACTGCATGTCCATGTAAACCATCATCACACAGATAACTTTTACATCAGAAAGTCAATAATACAGTTATATTACTTATAGCAAACAGACTTATAAACCTCTGCCTCTGGAGCTGCATGTTTCTGATCTGCAGTTACCTTCCCCACCAACCTGCTCTGCATCTGTTTGTTATTGCTCACTGCTCATCTTTCCTCCCTCCTGAGATAACTTGTGTTGTGAATTGGTGTTATAAAAAGAACTGAACTGAATTGAATTGCTACTCAAGGAGGGGATTGTTGTGTTTTTCTCTAGAATACTGTACAGTCATGACCTTACTTTGTAAAGTCCCTTAAGATGACAAGTTCAACTGTAGAACTGAGAGGATTTTATTTATATATTCAGTGAGACATTTTTCCCTTAATTATACCAAAAAATGAACAACTTAACACAGCAGTACAGCATAAGCCCCTTTCAGACGTGCACTCCTTTTATGAGATAGGAACAAGTAATATTTACCCATCACATTCAACATCACACAAGTCTGAAGTGCATGTTGTGGTATTAACAGGCACACACAAGCATCAGTACTTTAACTATGAGTTGTGTGAAGTGATTTGTGAGAGGCTTTCCCGAAATTTCTGCTTCAATATTCCAAAAACATCACAGATATAAAAACACATTTCTCTTTAATTTGCAGAATAATTTCACATCTATTCAAAATGACATGTCTGTAAAAAGGAGCTGAAGTTTAGTTTGCTGCTTCCAGCTGTTTGGAGAAGTTTTTCCTTTGAGGATCCATATCAGCTTCTCCAAAGCAAGACTGTTAATGCATTTACACAAGGCACAACAGCAGTAACTTTATTTGTTACGTCTAACCATGTAATCCCCAACATGGAGACGGGATTTAACAGCAAGTCACACTGTGTGCTTTTCTTCACTTCAGACAGGTGAACTGTCAACTGCAGTTTATAAACTTAAGTATAAAGTTAAGTCACTTGTTACAGGCTGAGTCCTGAGCACATCACAGCTAGAACATTATATCCTACTGCTGTTTGATATAAAAACATGTGGATGGTTTTTCAGCGTTTAGAAAATCTTAAATAAACTATGATATTAGCTGTTTGGGCAGTTTGATAAGTTTGATAGTCAGTTTAGTCTTCTGCATTTTTATGCTTTATATCACTCCATGTTCTTTCCAATATTGCATGTACATCAGACAAGTATTGCGCACTGAATGGATTGGACATACACACACCTGAAAGACACACACTTGTGTATATAAGGTCCAACAGTTAGAGGTTTAGAGTTAGCAAGACAAGACGTGCAATGACCTTTCTATGGTTCCCCATTATATAAATGTACATATATATATATATATACATATATATATATATATAACTCTTGACAAAGCTTCAGAAGCCCTTTGCAGAAATGAAAAGAAAAAAAATGTCAGAAGCAGCAAGAGGAAAGCTACTTGTAGTCATAGACATAAGGCAGTCTGCTTAAAGTTTGTGAAACTGCATTTAAAGGAAAGATTAATTGGTTTGGTGAGACAAAATAATCCATTTGGGCAGAAGCACTGTGTCTGGTGAAAATTAGGGCACAGCTAACACCTGCTAATACCACCCCTACAGCAAATCATGATGGTGGCAGCATCATGCAGTCAGGTTGATTTTTAGCAGCAGGGACAGGGAGACTTGTTAGAACTGAGGGAAAGACAAAAACAGTCAAATACAAAGAGGTTCATTAAGAAAAAAACATGTTCCAGAGTGCAGAAACCTGAGAACAGAGGGAGAGTTCACCTGTTAGCACAGTGAACCAAAGCAAAGAGCCAAGAAAAGGCAAGAGTGGCTTCAGACCAAGTCACTGCTTGAGTGACCCAGCAAGCAATGAGCAGCCTAAACTTTAACCCCACAGAACATCTGTGGAGAGACATCAACATGGCAGTTCACAGACGCTTCCAGTCCAATCTGACAACACCTGATAGGATCTGGCAGGAGGAACAGGATGTAGAGACTTACCCAAGAAGAACTGAAGCTGTAGCTGCTGCCAGAGTGGCTTTTACAAAGTAATATGTTTTTTTTGTTTTTTTTTAATTTAATATACATACTAATAGGGAAAAATGTCTTTATTTACAATGAGATTCACAACACAATAAAATGGGAATACTTTCTGAAGTGACTGATTATCATGGTAAAAAAGAGCACAGTGAAGCTTATACAAAGTAATAGTAACAGTAGTACTTTAATACTAATAATTTTTATGTTACTTAATAGTAACATAAAGAATGGTGCTACGTCTATTTCTGACTAACCATATAAGTGGAGAGTGTGGTACATCAACCCTATGCCTCTCTGCTCAGGGCATTACCTTTCCTGTATATTTTGGAAGATCCAATCAGTCTAATCAGTTTTCAAGTTTCTGACACTTGGCCAGTGTGTGGTGTAATGCGAGGTTTTCTAGAAGGACCAAAATTCAGTAACATGCTCTTTAGAAAATGGTCATTAGAAAGAATTTATCTCACGCTGTTCCCACAGGGTGTCCTCTTGGAACTCAAAGACAGAAGGTGTTGAGCCAGTTATCTACTCAACCAGGATGTTTGAACCCTAGCAACAGTCATAGGATGGAGATTATACTTCATAGAATAACTGTTGAAAAGGTTGCCAACAGTCTTAAGGATCAACGGTTTTAGACAGGGGGCCCTACAGACACAGCCAAAGAAAATCAATACAAAGATGATCATCACAGTACAAGTAATTTAAAAAGCTAGTGTCCCCATGCTCCAACACAGTTTTCTTAACCCCCACAGTACCAATACTGAGATTCAAGTTTTACTTTCTCAACTCCTGATACGGTAATGTGAACACTCAGAAGTTGGATGGTATATGAGAATCTTCTATATCACTGCCATATAATGTAAATCAGACCATCTACAAATAAGTTAAAAGAAAAAAAAAGTATTTTTGTTCATTTTAGACACTCACTGGGGTCCCAGAGTGTGGTGATTGTATCTAAGTGATGAGCACATAATCTACACCCACTACAATGCAACCAAGGGCCAATCTAAAAAGCAACAACAACAACAAAAAAAAAAAAACTAAAAAAAAGTAAAACCTTTGTCATGTTGAGGGTTGAGAGTCAAAAGTAGGCCAGTACCGCTTAGCTCCGCTGTATTTTTTAGGGCAGAGAGAAAGAGGTGATAGGGATGGAACACTTTCAGACCAGCCAAATGGAGAGTTGTTGTATTGACCAGAGGATTAGGAGACAGATCTGTCCAGAAAACCCCATGCAACATTTATCAGCTCACCAGCAGCAGCAAAGAGGAGGAAGAAGAAAGAGGGAGGGAGAAGACGATCTCTGTGCCGCTTCAAAAACATGTGGTGCTTGCTTTCCAGTTTCCATTAATGTTGCAAACCTTGTCTTGCCAGCCCAAAAGTGGAAAAAAAGGAAGAAAAGGAAGTAAGAGACAAGGGATGCATCTTATAGTAACTGAAAGCTTGGTAGAGTCCCTGCCTTTATGAAGTTACTAATCCATAACAGTACTCTTAATTACTTTTTCAATCGAACAATAGCCAGTTTTAAAACAAATTTAGATGTTCTTTCTTAGAATATAGGAAATGTGAAGTATACTATGTATATTTCTACATCCATGTTGGTGTAATATTAACATTTACCAAGGGGATAGTGCAAGAAACACAAAGAAAGAAACCCATGCTAATTAATACTAAGCAACAAAGTTGAAAACAACAACAAAAAAAATAAACATTTCCTTCAACTGCAGGCCTTACAATAATTCCCACAATGCTACCACATGTATTTATATAAACTGATCAGCCACAACATTATGACCAATGACAGGCGAGTGAATAACATTGATCATATCAATACTGTGTGGTGTTCTGATGGAAAACCTTGGATTTTGGCATCCATGTTGATGAGACTTAGACACCCAAATATACACTGTCCAGAACAAGCTCACTCCCTCATGCAAATGGAAATCCCAAATGTCGCTGGCCTACCCCCTCAGGAAAATATACCCCACCACATGGAAAAGACATCAAACAATCAGAAACATGTTGAGATACATGACAATGGCCCAACGTGTTGATTTGACTATACCTTGACCTATACTCCATTCTGATCAAGCATCAACAGGATGCAGTGGAACAAGTTTGATTGACAGAGGCCCCACTGCACAAGTAAGAGTACCCAAAGGATCCACTGCCAATGTCCAAGTCCCAGACCCCATAGGACACCCTGAGAGGTCCTTGGTTCAATGGTTCAGAGCATTTTGATGACATAAGGGCGACCAACACAATATTGGGCAAGTGGTCATAATGTTATGCCTGATCGGTGTATATCCTGTGATGTGTTTATGGCTTGTTCGACTGCCCACAAGTGACCAAAAAATGAATTCATGCAGTTTCAAAATACAGAAGCGTCTTTTTATCCCCATTCTGATCAAGCATCAACAGGATGCATCAACAGGATTCAACAGGAACAAGTTTGATTGATAAAGGCCCCACTACACAACCCAAAGTACTCAAAGGATCCACTGCCAACATCCTGGTGCCAGACCCCACAGGACACCCTGAGAGGTCCTCTTGTCCATGTCCAATGGTTCAGAGCATTTTTGACCACATAAGGAGGACCAACACAATATTAGGCAGGTGGTCATCATGTTATGCCTCTTTTGTCTTTAGGGATATGTGTTATCCTAAACATAGGGATCGGTGAAATATTTTTACACAGTTCAGTACCAGGAAAATGACATAATTTTTAGACTGTGTATAATGGGCTACAGTTACACATATGGGTGTATTGGATAAATACTGCTGGTAATTTCCCAAAGAGAAGAGGGTATTCAGGCAAATGCAGATAGTACCAGCCCATTAGCTTGAAGAGTTGGAGAAAAGGAGAATAAACAATCTGAAAAAATTACATATATCTGCTCTGTACTTACAACAATTTTTAACCCCAACACTGGGGCTAAACTCATTACTGAGAAAGAGACAAAAAAAAAAAAATAAAAATAAAACAGAAGGGGGAAGAAAGACAGAGAGAGGAAAATGTGTTTATGACTTTGACAGGCAGTTATTTGTTTTGTTTTTTAATAAATCATCTATTCATTTTCTGGTGTTGGAGTGTTCTCAATTGAATATAAAAAGAACAAATGATACACACATTTAGGAGAACCGTAGCACTCCTACTCAACTGACCTGATACAGCACAGAGTCCTGTCACTGTGTTCCCTGCAAGATCTGTGTGTGTGCAGCAGCAAAGAGGTTAGCCACTCTTTAATGAAGAAGTAATTTTCATAAATAAGTACAAAGCAGTTTTGTGTCCTTGCAAACATTTTGCACGCGTGTGTGTAGGTGTGTGTGTGTCTGTGTGTGTGTGGTTTTGCTTTGATCTGTGTGTAAAAAGAGGGGAGGAGGTACAGCGACCGAGTGCACGGCTTCTGAATACAAATCTGCACCCAACTTTCTGCTTCATTGGCTGCAATAACACCCCCACCCACCTATACACCCTCACATGCACATTTGCAGAATGGCTTCTCTGATAATTAACTTTGGCTACATGCAAGTGTGAAGCCATGGTTTTCCACAAAAAAAACTGGTCTACGGCTCTCTCCGGGTTGAGGGTAGCTGTTGCCTCAAGTGAAGGAGTTTAAGTATCTCAAGATCTTGTTCACACAGGACAGGAAAATGGATTAAGAGATGGATAGATGGATTGGTGCAGCATGAGCAGTAATGTGGGCATGTGCCAGATTGTCATGGTGAAGAGGGAGCTGAGTGAGCAAAGCTCTCAATTTATCAGTTGGTCATGAGCTGTCAGTAGTGACCGAAAGAATGAGGTAGCAGATACAAGCAGCTGAAATGAGTTTCCTCCATAGGTTGGCTGGGCTCAGCCTTGCAGGGTGAGGAGCTCTGAGAAGAGTCCCAGGTAGACCTAGAACTCACTGGAGGGATTACATATCTCATCTGGCCTAGGAATAATTTGGTTAAAAATTATTTGATTTTTTTTAAAACAAATTATTATGTTATAAAATTATTCCAGTTTCTTCTTGGGATCCCCCAGGAGAAACTGGAATGGGTTTGCTGGGGAGAGGGATGTCTGGAATGCACTGCTTAGTCTGCAGCCACCTTAACTTAATCCTGGATAAGAGAAAGAAAATAGATGCATGGATGGACATTGTGTGGTACTTCTGCTTTTCCGAAGGTAACAGATCTAGCAAGTAAAGAATCACTGTCTAACTAGCAAAGACACATTAATGCTTAATGCCTGCCACATTATCAAGAAAATTTGGAATTTCAGGTTGCATATGAATTAACCCCCCCACCCCCCACACCCCACTCCCCCCACACCCCACTCCCCCCACATCTGTAGAGTATGTTCATTGGTGTCACATCCACTCCCGATTTAAGATGGCCTCTCCCTTTGTACTGAACTATTGGTCTGATATAGGTCTATCACCAAAATGTCGTGCTAATAAATGCATTTTTGCAAGTTAGATAGTGTGTGGGAGTCTGATTAAAACTTCTGAATACGCTTATCCCTCTCCTACGCACCTGCCACTTGAAATGCAGGTGCAAATAATTCATTTGTTTTACATAAATAGACACACACGAAGAGTAATAACTAAAACCTGCATACAGAACCACTACAGAGCACCTATAGACACTAGGTCCAGTCTGTGACTTTTTATTCTAAGTTGAAACATCCAGGAGCTCCTTATTCATCAGGTAGGGGGTTCCGTTATAGTCTTGCTTTATCTAATTTTCTTTGTCCACTGTCAAACTTCAGTGATATACCATTAGCCTTGACCTTAAGAATAGGGGCAACCCAGTGGCTGAGTTCATACCACAGGGGTGAAAGGACTCTCAGCAGCTGAGTCACTGGTTTGATTCTGGGCCAGCTGGACTTCTGCTGTATGCCATTCCCCTGCTTTCTTTCCCTGCATTTCCTTTATTTGTGTAATAACGAAATATGTCAGCTTTCCCACTTGCATCAATTTAGTTCAAACATGATCTGTCAGCACTTAAAAGATAGTACATCCGTTGCATTACGGAATCCCTCAGCAAGTGTAGAAGTAGAATTAGCAGCTGGCAGTGACCCTCCAGGACATAAAAGCAACACTCTTCCAGCTGTTCATGTATTTTATATTACACTGACAGTTTTCCATGTGTCATCACAGGTTCATGCACAGACATGTCCAATTTCAACAGGAGTGGCATCTTGGTGTAAAACCTTTGACTTCATAGAGGATGATAACATTTAGCCAACAACTGCTTCAGGAAAGCAAACACATTCCATCCAAGAGCTAACTGTTCTTTTATTCATTTTAATTTCGCTCTTTTCTCAAACTTGCCGTCTACTTTGCTCTGAAAGCTTCAGAACATTTTCATGTAGTTTTTCCAACGCATTGCACTTTCATCAAAGAATATGTTTGTCAAGAGAATAGCTCACACACTTTATAACATCTACTGGATGCTTTTTTGGAGGCAGATTTAAAAGTTTTTCCCCCATTATTGTGATTTTAATGACCCACTATCTCTGCAGTGGTGGATACAACCCTCAACAAGCCATCTTCATAATCTGCTTTGCTTAAGTGAGAGATATTCAGACTGTACAATTCATAAAACATTGTAATGTGCATGAGCGGAGAAAATGATGAGGAGAAAATAGTTTGGGCTTTCAGGACAGTGTTTTACAGATAAGTGGATGTTGGCCGGATGCCACAGGAATTATGTTTGCCCCCATATCATTTCAGTCAGGTCATCTTAGTTCAGGTCTGTGTGACGCTAAGCTCTGGGCTTATTTCATCATTAGTCTACTGGGCACTCGAGGGGCGCTGAAGGGGATTATCACAGCGAGCAGGAATGTGGGTGAGTGTGGACATTTATGTAAATCCACGATGTGTTTTTATAGTATGACGGATGGAGCAGGATTTGTATGTGCACAGACTGTACGTTACTTTGGATTGTATGTAACTTTGGAGTAGGGGGAGCACATTAGGGAGATGCATGCAACATATCACAAGTCGAAGCCGCACTTTGATACCAAGTTTATGCCAGAATTTTGAAAATATGACTGTCTTCTATGATACTGTAGTTACTGTAGATGTTCAACTGTAGAGATACTGAAACAGGCTTGTCTTCTAAAAAATATGTTCCAACACAATTAAATTAGATCCTCAATTATGCTTTGAGGGACACTTGTTTTCTGTTGGACTGAATTTTTAAAATATCACAAATATGCTACAAACCAATTATAAAGTAGATAAGGCAGGATTTATCACCATGATAACAAAGAAATTGCAGGCAAACTGTTAAAGGGTCATATTTTAACCAAAGCCCACCTTAAGCCTAAAATTAGTGTTCCCTTACAGGACACAAACCTTGGTCTCCTGACTGAAAGTCATGTAGCTGACTTAAACGATCAGCCACAGCATTATGACCAATGACAGGCGAAGTGAATAACATTGATCATATCAGTACTGTGTGGTGTTCTGATGGAAAACCTTGGATTTTGGCATCCATGTTGATGAGACTTAGACACCCAAATAAACACTGTCCAGAACAAGCTCACTCCCTCATGCAAATGGAAATCCCAAATGTCGCTGGCCTACCCCCTCAGGAAAATATACCCCACCACATGGAAAAGACATCAAACAATCAGGAACATGTTGAGGAACATGACAATGCCCAACAGGTTGATCCTCCAAACTCCCTAGACTCCATTCTGATCAAGCATCAACCGGAATACAGTTGAACAAGTTTGATTGACAGAGGCCCCGCTGCACAACCTGAAGTACCCAAAGGATCCACTGCCAACGTCCTGGTGCCAGACCCCACAGGACACCCTGAGAGGTCCTCTTGTCCATGCCCAATGGTTCAGACCACATGGTTTGACCACATAAGAGGGACCAACACAATATTAGGCAGGTGGTCATAATATTATGCCTAATCAGTGTGTGTCTTCCTTTCCTTCTTTCTTAAACAAAATTGTGTTACTTTCAAGACATAAATTAGAATGCAGTTTAGTTTAATAGAATCACAGTTTTGGCAGACAGGATAGACTGAACACACCAAATTCCATGTATTGACGTATTTCCCATTTACATCAGATGATCAGGGATAAGCTGCAGGTAACCAAAAATCGAGGATGCAAACAGTATCACAGTGCACTGCAAATAGAAGGAAACACCTCATAATTATCTAATTAGATCAGCATCATGCATGCTAATTTGCACAGAGAAGTCAAGGTTAGCAAGGTCCAATTATCAGAATCAGAAAAAAAACTATTCATCCCAACAGCAAAAACATTTAGAAACATTCGCTCAAGATTTTTAAAGTTGTAAAATTATACTAGAATACAATGCATTCAATTTAATACAAGAAATACAGGAGAGCATTTGGGTGTAGAATCTGGAATCTTAAGGTGAGCAACAACCAAGATGGCATGAGAAAACTTCCTGGGTATGCAGTACGGACACTGCCTAACTAGTTTGTATTTTTTTTTTTTTTTTTACTGTAATAGCCACATACAACATCTCTTACAGACAGTTGATATTTAACCAGGCTCAGCAGGTCACTTATTGACCACTCAAATCAGGTAATTCAGGTCAGTATTTCATTTTAATACTGCTATCATTTTCTCACAAATTTAATTACTAAAGGCATACTTGAGACATGAGCTTAGATACTCTCAAACTGAAGCACAGGACATTTGTGCAGTGACAGTATATCTAAGTCCAGACAAACAGCTTGGAGCAGGAGCAGAGCAGATTTGCTCTTGTTGAGGGACTATTTGAGAGAGAGGACAAGGGCTGGAGTGAAATCATTACAAAATCTGAACATGAAATAGAAGAATTATGCTCCCAAATTGAAAGACCACACTCTTAAATAAAGAAAGGAAAGTAACTCCCTATGTGTGCAGGGCTTTTTTGTTGTTTTTCTCTTATATAAAAGAAAATATGGTCATAAGAATCCCAGTATTATTGGTAACCACTACTAATATCTTTAAAAGGCTCCTCTTATTCTTGCTGGCTACTGAGATTCAACAATCCAACTCTTAGAAAAGTACAAAAGTGACAGATACTTAGTCTTTTCAAAACCTGAATGTGAGGTGAAATCAGACCTAAATTAAGTTTGGGGATGTGAAAGCTGTAATAAGAATATTTGCACATAACAATCTACTAAATGACTGTTTAATTAGCTGTTGCTCACATTTCTACAGCAGAGTTTAGCTTGTGTAGTTCAGTGTTCTGCACCTTCACTACTTTGGTTCAGTCTCAACTTCAACTTTATTTACAGCAGTGGAGACATCAATGTTTACTTGTCTTGTTTAATCAACAGTCTAGAACAGAACAATATTAAGTTTACAATGATAAGAAACATAGAAACGCACCCAATATTTGCAGAGGTGGTATCAAAGGATCTTTGACCATTTAATTTTAAAATCGTGGTTGATGAAATTTTGTCCATCAGCTCATTTAGGAACATGCAAAAGAGCAAATCTAAAGTCTGCAGTATCTCACTCATACGTATATAGATATCTGTGCCGATACCTAAATGTGAGAAAAAAAGACTAAAAGAAAGCAAACGCAGTAAAGGCTGTTGTGTAGCCTCACCAATTTGCAGCAAAGAAGTCGTTTGAAGCTGATTTTCTTCTGCTCATACCTCTGTGAAAAATAACGTGTTTCTTGGATATGCATCTTGGCCTATAGGGTCTGGACAGTGGTCAAAACTGGGTTTTATCAGGACATAACCCGCCTGATGCACACACTCATTAATTCATGAGATAAAGACTCATGCTACAAAAATGTAAAGCATGAAAATAAATGTGCATGTAATAAATCAATAAATACAGCGAGCGAGTACATTGTCATGTCTCATTAATCATCTTGCTGGTACCTATAAAATGAACTGGGGGTAGTATATAAACAATAATAATCTCATGGCAAATTTGTTATTATGGATGTATTTCTGCATCTCTCACTGATAGGATTATGATAACATACTGAAGCCACATTTTTCAATGTAATAGTTGAATATGAACTGATTTTATCATATTGCACCTGTGAATTCTGAATGCAATTAAGAGCCACTTCCTTTGATGTTATTTTTCCATTAAAGGAAACAAGGACAAACACCAGAAAATGAAACAAGCAAAATGTTTAAAGTGACAGAGGGAGGTCTCTTGATTTATTTTAATCTTAGCTTACTTCTGCTGTTCTTGTTTTCGCTGACTCATTTGTTTTGTAAAACTTAAATGCTCTAACTACTGTTTAAAAAAAAAAAAAAAAAATGAATAACTTTGCCTTTCAATGTTTTATTGGTTTGTCATTTCTGTGTCAACATCCTTTATTGTCTTAATTGGTTACATTGTGAATGAAGTCTTCATACTTCGATGTACTCTGAGTTTAAATAAAGGTTGAAATAAAATGAAAAACAATTCTGTCTTTCATTCAGCCTTTATTTTAATCTTTTGTTGGCAACAATGTTGAGAGCACAATAATTAAAACTGAATTAATACGCTTAATAAGTTGCAATAAATCAAAAAAACAGCACAAAATTAAAAACTGTTAAATTCAAGATTGGAGCAGTTTTTTTTTTTTAAATTAATCTATAGTTTTTTCATATATGCACCTGAGACTTCAAGTGTTGGCTGGGTTCTTGAACGAGTTGAGTAATCAGTTTAACAAAGAAGTTTATTTACGGTGGGATTTTGCCCTTCAGTGCCTTATGATAGAAAGAAACCAATGTCTGTTACATCTTACTGCTAGACATGGCCATCCAGCTATTTCATACAATAAGCAGTAATGAACAGAATAACTCAATCAAGTAATGAATCTTGGCGCGGAGTGAAAAACTGAATCAAGGGCTTTCAGAGTGGAAGCAATGGGTGTCTATAGATGACATTACCATAATCTGAGAAGACAGAGAAGAAAAGGGCCTCAGTTGATTGATTTCTACTGAACATGGGAAACATAACTTTGTTTCTGTTGAAATACCCAATTTCATGTCACAACTTAATTTAGTTTCAGTGCAAATATTAATTTTATTGCCATAGGGGGACTAATTTCAAATTAAAAACAGCATCTAATAGTTTCTCAAAGGCTACCTACAGGATTTCAGTGGCTGACTGTGCCATACTACCAAAGCAATACCTAAATGCACCATCCGTGTACAGATGGGCATTACAATGTGTTATGGTGGATGTAAAATTGTTGATATAAACTGTAAACAGGGCAGGACCCAACACTGAACCCTGTGGAACCCCTTTTGACAAATGTGAAAACAGCATGTGGTATATTGAAGAGCTTCCCCCATTGCTCTCCAGTGCTGTCAAGTGGAAAACTCAAAATTGATGTAAAAATAATAGATGTACTTCATGTCTGCTATGAGCTTTTCAAAAAATGAAGAGAAAAAGAAAAAAAAATCCAATTTTATGACATTGACTTGCAGATAAAGAAAGAAAGCTCTGTTCACCTTACCTAAGGCATTTTCTTTGTTTCTTTGTGCATGGATACACTTACCTGAATACAGCTGCATGCATTTAAATAAAGATTTAACAAATGTCTGAAGGAGATAAATGATGATGATTTTACATTCAGCCAGTTTTATGAAGTTTCATACAATCAGAATAACAGTTTAATGCAAAAAAAGTTCCCTGCCCTGAAAAAGGTACAGATACTGTATATCCAAGAGTGTTAAAGGATAGCATTGGGGAGGGTGAACTAATGTGCATTATACAGAAGAAAATCTCAGTGACAGCAGACAAAAAGGAAACATGCAATAAAAAAGCTTGTTAGACAGAACTCCTAAAGAAGTGGAGTCACTGTTTTTTATTTACATGGGGTTTATAACACTCAAGAGTCTATTGTCACACTCGCTGCTCTGAGAGGCTGTACTTGGGCTCAGCGGTTCTTTGAGCTGATTACTAACATCAGCATACTTACCTGATATTGTTTAGCTTGCATAATTTTCAGCATGTTCATCATCTTATTGTAGCATGTTAGTCTGCTAACTTTCCTTAATTAGCCCTAAAAAAAGAAACAATGCCAAATTTGATAGAAGTGTCATATATTTTGCAGGCATTTGGCAAGAAACCAAACTACTGGACAAATTACGAATTGTGACCAAAGTGATTATGATACATCCTCAGGGAAGATTGTCAACTTTATGGTGGGATTCAAAGAAAAGGCAGAGGATCACCAAAGTGTGCGGATTTGGGGGAAATCCATTTAAATGTTTTTGGATATTACAGTGGTGGGTGGTAAAAGAGTGGTAATAATTACTGAATGCTATATTTGCGCATTTCATAATGAGGAGA
The DNA here is from genome assembly GCA_024666655.1 of Dascyllus trimaculatus. NCBI lineage: Eukaryota > Metazoa > Chordata > Actinopteri > Pomacentridae > Dascyllus > Dascyllus trimaculatus. The sequence continues at coordinate 18,307,022 of CM045446.1, forward strand.
AATTCTCTGTGTTTCTGTATTACTCTAATCTAGTGTCATCAAATGGTTAGAAGCTGTACCTGTTGCAAATTAGTATGATTTAAATGTAATATGTAGGAGACATGGTGGTTAAAAGGCTGATGATACTGTACAACTGTATCATTGAACTCGAAAATAAAATGTACATTCCTTCCGTTGACTGTTGCTTTAAACTAGAATTGTGTGTGTACAAGAGTTGGACAATCTAAAGCAGCCTTTTGAATACAACATTTAACCATATGGGCATGATTTTGTACCTGTTGGAATACACAGTGACTCATTGTTTAAAAGAAAAGTCAGAATTTTGATGATCTATGGTCTCAGTGAAAGGTATGATACATTTAATGCCATCATTTAGTGAAATTTCCTCATTATGTTCCAGTTAAGATGTCGTTGCTGTGGCAAATTTGCAAAATATATAAACATAATTTTCTCCGAGACAAGGCTGTCACAGAAGTTGAACTGAGCTGCTCCACAGTGACTGGAGTAATTTTCTGATTCCATATTTACATGACAAAAGTTTATTGAATCGCTCTCACTGCTTCACTTCCTGCATTTCGACAATTACAGTTTATTAGCATTTTATCAGTAACAGACAGTTTGCTCAGACTTGTATTGCACACTCGGTAAATGTACAGATTTATCATCAGAGCTTGCTTGAACTGCACCCCTTGCACTCTCAGACTGTCTAGAGGGCAGTCGGCCTCTGATTACAAAATGAGCTGCTGCTTTCAGAAGTCAAACGCTAATTAGACGCAGATTGTGAGTGCACATTTATTAGAATTTGCAGTGCAAATTTGCTGGTCTGCCTTTTTGCAGATAAACCTAGCCCAGAGTAATGTGTATTATCTGGAAGGTAAATGTGGATTTCAGAGTTCCAAAGTATTTCTCAGTAAATGATTAAACCAAAGGCCAAAACCTATTTAGGAAGTTATTTTGAAGTCTTTAGCCCGAGAAAAGTGATGGAAAACTGACAAATCACATTTTTAGAAGCAGCTTTTGTCTCAGTTTGTTTGGCTAATGCGTTTAACAGGAGCCCGACAAGTTAACAAGTGGATTCGTACAATAGCAGAGGAAGATTGGATTTTCACCTATTTTTCAAGTGTTTACCAAAATGGAGAACAGTAGCGTGTTGATGCGGAGGCTGTTTGTGTGTGTGTGTGTGTGTGTGTGTGTGTGTGTGTGTGTGTGTGTGTGTGTGTGTAAGCGCTACTTCAGCAATCGCAGAAGCCAAACACACACACTCTCCAGTAATCAAGCCCCCTCTGTTTGAGTGCAGACAACAGCCATTATAATTAGCTGAACTGTTTCATAACACCGCTGGCAAGTAAAAACCTCACACGTCTCAAAAACAAATGCACCACAAAACAATGAGGAAAGATATTTTAAATGAGAGCTAAAGGCAGAGTTTAACATTTCAGAGGATATATGATCAGATCAGACAAATACAAGTCTGTGCATTAGGCTTAGCATAAAGACAGTGAGCTGAAGGAAACATCATGTATCTCCAACTGGTGCTGTAGACAGACATGCTGGGTGGGGAGATTAACAGATGTTCAAAACTGTGATCCAAAATTTATTGTTACCACCCATAAACATGTGACTTCTCTTCAGAAAAAAGTCGATACATTCATTAAATAGGAATACCATTCAGTGCTGGTGTTCAGGAAATTGAATTCTGTGTTGCTATGCTGCTAAACCAACAGGTTAAATAATTGAGTGCACAGATTGACTAAAGTTTTTTATGGGATTTTTTTTTTTTAAATATTGGAATATGTCAAGAGCATCCAGTCAAGTTGTGCTCATCGAAAAGCGAACCCTACCCCACTGCATGATCACTTATTATTAATAATCACTGTCAGACAAATGTAAAACTACAACACCTGTATTCTCCAGTGCACATAATAAAGTGGCATTCAGCCACAATAATGTTCACATAATAATGTTGGCAACTGCATCAACTTAATATGTCTGCATTAGTTGATTTAAAACTAAATTTAAGTTGCGGTAACTCAATTAAATTGGCTTAATAACTTCCTTTTTTCCTCCCCTACCTACTAAACAGTGGAGAAACTTGAAAAAAAACTTGCATTTATAACTATTGTAATCTTGTAATGTCCTTTAAATTAAAACAGAAATACCACTTGGAACAACTTATTTTTTATAAGTATTCAACTACCCCTTACTAAATGTAATCAGTTCAACCCACACTGACCAAGAATAACATTATGACCACGTGCCTAATATTGTGTTGGTCCCCCTTATGTGGTCAAAAATGCTCTGAACCATTGGGCATGGACAAGAGGACCTCTCAGGGTTCCCTGTGGGGTCTGGCACCAGGATGTTGGCAGTAGATCCTTTACGGTACTCTGGCTTGTACAGTGAGGCCTCTGTCAATCAAACTTGTTCCAGTGCATCCTGTTGATGCTTGAACGGGGTGTAGGAAGTTTGGTCAAATCAACATCTTGGGCTGTTGTCATGTTCTTCAACATGTTCCTGATTGATTGATGTTGTTTCCATGTGGCGGGGTGCATTTTCCTGAGGGGGTAGGCCAGTGACATTTGGGATTTCCATTGCATGAGGGAGTGAGCTTGTTCTGGGACATGGCATGGCATGGATGCCAAAATTCAAGGTTTTTCAGCAGAACAGCACATAGTACCAATATGATCAATGTTATTCACTTCACCTGTCAGTGGTCATAATGTTGTGGCTGACTGGTAAATTTTGATTAGACATTGTGATGACTGAAAAAGAATAACACCAACAGTTGCATTTTTTTCTCTTTTGAGCCAAAACAAATTATAATTTAGAGCATACAGTTCAACTCCAGCGCCAACAGGTTGATCTGGGATTTGGATGAGTTATGCAAGTGATGCCTAATGTAACTTCAGCCCACGGAGAGGAATCTGATAAGCTCATTTTTTTTTCTGACTCTACAAGTCTGTTAAAAACCTCCTCCAAACTGTCTGCTTGGTTTATTTAATGCGTTCAAACAGTTGATTATTATGTTTGCTCGGTTTAGCAATCTGTTGCAAGCTTCACATTTGGCAGATCTTAACATGTTGATATACAGATATACTCCCATCAAATAGCGCAAAATGTATCCATTGTGGGTTTTACCAGAAGCCAAAGTTACACCAACACCTATGTGCCAACGGTGGCTGCATGTAAACACAGTCACATGTGTGCATAAAACATACAGAGGCAGCAAACTGTATGCTTAACATTGTAAGATACAAAGAAGGATAAAGTGCACAGATTCCGTATAAAATTGAGTCACATAAAAATGATTCAGCTCAGCAGACAGGCTGTGTCAGCCGTGACTCAGCCTGACTGGTGGCTGAGAAAGAAAGAGGGAGAAAGAGAGTGTTTTGTCTTGATAACTGATGTACTGTAGTAAATAAAAAGTGGGTAAACTATCATGAGGCATTGCACCACTATAAACATATATCAACTGTACTTTCACTTTCTCTTCTGTGGACTACTCATCATTGCTTTTCACTATGAATTCATCTCCTCAAAAGTCAGCATGAGAAGCAGCGAAGCACAGATGGCTTTACAACCCACCACACTCCTGGTGTTTTTTTATGTTTGAAAATATTTCAAGGAATAAGGCATCACAATAAAGCATTTGCAGGAGTATTAACCAACCACAGAGCATCGAGGTCTTGTAAACTGAGAGCAGCAGGATTTAGGAAATTGCTGCAATTTGCCGTGAGGGTTAAGTGAAAGCTCATGGCCATATATAACGCAAAAATCACACTGTTTATAAAGTACAACACAAATTAATTTTTTTTTGTTTGCAACACCAAACATGCTGGGTCAGCTCTGCAAATAACTTCCTTTGCTCTCTTTTGTCTATATTTTCCATTCTTTTGGCAGAATACCATTTTTGTCTATGTAAAAAGATTTCTACACAACCAAATTAGCTTTCCCTCTTTATCTGATTTGCAAACAAGTTTTGGCCTACAGCTTGTTGAATGAGCAACTAAATAAACATTCAGTGGGGAAGAGTGCACTGCGAACATCCGCTTGCAGGTGGGATAGCAAATGAGCTCCTCAGCTGCAGTACATTAAACAGCATATAAATGCAGGTGCATCAATTTAGGCTGGTTGGATGCTGGTGAACTCCTAATCAACACGGTGTCTGCACATGAAACTTTGCCTTTCTCTCCCTACAGTGTTACAAAATTACTGATAAAGCATCTAAACACACATTATTCTTAAACTGCAACAAAAAGAAATGACAGAATGCTATTTCAGTTGCTTCTCGTATCACATGTTTCCCACTCAGAGCTGACCAGTTCCACCACAGATTCTACATACAGATTTCCCACAGCAGCCAGACAGTCACAAGCTCCTCTTCTGTAACTCCTGTCCTTATTAGGTCAATGACAATCCTTTGTAGAACAACCACTAGAGGAAGAAGTTAATAGATTTCCCAAATGGAGAATTCACATCTTCATCATAATATGTTATGCAGGCTGCAGTTTACACATCTCAGAAATGAAAAAGTGTTCATTTTTATGTGTGCAAACAGCAGTCAAAGACAGAACTTCAGTGCTTGCGAACACACACCACTAAGACCATGAGTTGTTGCAACTTTAACAACCACTTCCTCAGGCCTAAAATATACTTTTGTCCACTCTTCGTTCTTAGCTCATCTTTTATTAAGTGTTTAAAAGCTGGAGCCTAAAGTTTGGGTTCTAAAATTGTGAGAAATGCCTCCAACTTTCCTCCACTATGAGGATGTTTACCTTGGTTACTGGGCATCTGGATCAAATTCAACTCACAAACAATTTATTTTAGTAAAAATGTTTTTATATATATAATAAACTGATATAGTTAGTTGAGAAAAAGACATTACTTTCACGTCCAGATTACACTTCATTAGTAACTTTTTTCACATTCATATCAGCAGATTTTAATGACTCAACAGAAGCTGAAAAACCTGGCAACCCAAAAGTGGTACATATTAATAACTTAGAATCTCTCTGATCTGTTTTAAGCATTATGAATTCACTTATAAAATCTCCATGAGGTGTACATTATTCAAAAGTAGCAACAAAATTATACAAGTTATGACTGTAATGTGTGTGAGTGTGTGTGCGTGTGTGTGTATGTGTGTGCGCGTGTGTGTGTGGTCATATCATACCATGTGCTATTAGATTAGTATGGTGTTTACTGTTTTTACTGAGACATTGTGACTGCTGTGGCCCCTTTCTGTAGGAAGGAATCTCATCAGTTCAATCACTAGTATTAAAGAGACTCAGCCTCCTTCTGCACTACTGAAGAAACTTAGTGACCAACAGGTGTACGCTGTGATTGTGCTCACAGTTGCTCATTAAGAACAGAGTGTGGGAGGCAAAAAGCACGATCTGTAAACAAGCTGACTGAATTTTCTCACCTCTGATAAAATCCAGCCATGCAACCTGTCCCTCCCTGAGACATCTTCACAGCTCATCTCATTTTTTTGTCATTATGTCTGTTCTCCAATACACTTTGTCTACTTTCTTCAGCTAAAACTATCTAAAAATAAACCCACTGTGGACATGCTTCTTGCAATCATCATCTCAATCTACTGTTTGTCTCAAAAGTACGTAAAAGAAACGACAAGGAAAGCTTCCACAAAATTGGCACAGCTTGAAAATGGCATTAACGAGCCTAATTAAACCTACAGAATTAAAGAGGTGCTTTTTTTCCCTGGCTCATTTGTAGTTGTATCTAATTTTAGTTTACAAAAGCCTCAGTGAAGCATCATCTGGGTTAGCCGTTTTCTTGGAGTTCAGTTTTACCGCTGGTCAGGTATCCTTCCCAAAACAGGTTTTCCAATTTCAAGGGGAATTAAACTGTTAAATAAACGTTTAAAAATAGCAATGAGTGTTTACAGTAATGCCCAGCTGAGGATGCTGTGGATACACATCAAGCTAAATCCTCTGTCTCACACACACATTTCTGTAGTACAGATACTTCATGCAGCTCATGTGTTGCCAAATCAGGTTGTCTGGTGCTTCAATTTCGTGTAACACCCCCCAACGCCAATAATTAGACATAATATATCACGAGAAAGTGTAAGAGTGGAGGAGACAGAGGGAGGACTAACATTCAGCACCATGGACAGCGCAGCAGTGCCGCCGTTGAACACGTTTTACTGGCTGCAGCCGCTCTGTGTGCGCTTTATCCAAACGCACGTGTGTGTCCTCATTCACACAGTCGCGTGGGCGTGTGCCACACAGGAACAGATTTCTGATACACTGCGAAAACCCCCAAAATGTTCCACCAACCTGTGCAGTGAAGAAATCTTCTTCCACGCAGCAGCGAAGAATGTTAAAACATCCCCATGTTGACGCGTTTCACCAGCGCAAATCCACGAGTCCAAGGCTAAAAACGATTCAGGATAAAAACACAGACAAAAAAATCGGAGGTGAATTTCGGCGTCCCTGTATCTCCTCTTTGCCTAACCATCCGACAGAGACGATCCTCTCCACTGCTGTGAAACTGATTTAAAAAAAAAAAAAAGAGGCAGGGGATCAATGTCCAGTTGAGCTGGAAACCCCCTCGTCCGTTCCCTCCTGAAAGTTTGAACCGCGATCATTCCTCTGTGCCTTCATTCACTGCCGGGTTTCCTGAGCGGACTGTCAAAGAGGACCGAAGGGCAAAAAAAAAAAAAAAAAAAAAAAAAAAAAAAAAAAAAAAAAAAAAAAACCCAAAAAAACTAAAACGGGGAGACAGAACCCTGTAGGAGTTCCCGGTTTGCGCCCTGGCGGTGCAGCGCGGTGCCTGCAGGCTGGAAGTCATGTCCTCTAAACTATGGGGGTCTTGACCAACAAAATAATACATTTTTAGTGTTGTTTTACACTTTTCCTTAGACTGTGTCCCTCACTGAAGACACTGCCAAGAAAAACTACAAGACAAATGTATAGATCAATAAAATGAAGCCATAAAATAATTATTTCTTAATAAAACTGAACAAATAGGGATAATCTCATTTGTTGGTAATGATGATCATCAGTGCTAATGTTACATGCAGACTGTATTTTTTTTCTAGAACTCCCTATTATGTTCAACTCACGTGAAAAGAATGTTTACATTCCACTTATCTCCCTTCATTGTCACTTTAGCTAGTCAACAATTCATCTTCTTCTCCCGTTAAAGTATCTGTGGTTACTGCTAAACTTCTAAAAACTCATCTCTGAGTTCCAGAGTTACACATTTGCAGACTTATAAAGTTCACCACACCTTCTCTGTGCACCTGTTCCCCATTCGCTGCTGTTCAAGCACACCAGCTCACTTACAACTCTGCTCAAACACTGTAAAACTTTTCTAAGCTGCACAATAGCAAGCTCTAACATCTTAGTGATTCAGTAAAGCATATTTGACCTAGAAACTGATTCTGAAGGGGAATAATTATGCAGAAGCCTCGACCGTCTGAATGGGCAGGATTGTTTCCCCCCTTGGTGCCTACGGGAGCGCCGGCGATCCCATTTGCATATCTATTTTTAGATGCCTATAGAATTGCCACCAAATAAGATAGAGCAATAATTTTTTTTGCATATGACACCAAAAGAGTTAAACTTACATATTCTACTCACAATGTATCCCAGAGCACTGTTTCCTTCCCGATCTAACTTACTTCGTCTAAAGAAATCCAGCAAAAAGCGCACAAAACATAAACATACATATTTCAGCCGTAATCCAGACCGCTGCACGTCCTACGTTGGAATATGCGTGTTGACGTTCGAGCTATGATCTATCACGTCGATTTCTTTAGCGCCACTGCCCGCCGAAACCGGATATGACGTCATTTACCTGGTCTTTTTTCCCGGGAGTTGTAGTTTTTCGCGGTAAAAACTTCTCGTCACTTGCAGTCGCACATTCGCTTTCGTCTCGTCTTTTCGTCTCTTATCTCTTGCTCTTTCACAAAAACACACAAACCAGACACTCACCACACACCCCCACACCCACACACACATATTTATGGAGCCGCAAAAACCCGGACGCGCCAAGCGGCATTTCAACTTGCTGGAGGCTGTGGAGCCAATTACGCATCGGCTGAAGATGCGGCTTCTGTCCACTCATCTAGTCCGGATTCGGCCGACAGTGGAGATAAAGCGGACTTTATTGACGGGATAGATCCGTCCCATGACATGTAAGTATATATTCATGAAATATTACTTGTTTTTGAGTTAGAGAAAACTAAGGAAAATATACAATTGAAGAAATTTCACGCCATTACGCATCATTATTATATCATTCTCGTTGTGGACACATGTAACACACAGTGTAACTTCATCTGTGTGCAGTGTTGATGATGCTGAGGAGGAGGAAGATGAGGCCTCCTGCTCCCCCAAGGCACCCTGTACCCTGGAGGGAGGCAGAGGGAGAGGAAGACGTCAGCTTCCACTGTGCGTAATTGTGGACAGGAACTGTCACCACAGCTCCACCAGTGCTATTGAAATCTAATGTTTGACTCTGTAACTGGACCACTTAGAGTTTTGGTTGCACTACTATAAATAGTTTATTGCAAATAGTTTTTTGATGTTCATGTTGTCCTTTTGCATTTTGCTTTTTTGTATCTTGATAAAAAAAATGATTTAATTTGTGTTCATCTGTTCTGAAGTTTCAACACAGTAAAAACGATTATATATTTTATTGTTTATTGCACTTTTTATTGTTTGAACATGGTCTTGTGCAAATATATGTATGCTCATAGGTATCTGGCACACTTAGAGATTTGATTACACTACTGTAAATAGTTTATTTTGATGTACATAGTGTCTTTTTCCAAATTGTTCACAATGTACATTTTATTTCCGTTTTTGTGACTGTTTATAAAAACTGATGTATTTCAAAAATTAAATTATGAACACACTCCAAACAAATTTTCTGTGGTTTGAAAGGATTTTGTGCAACTTTTTTACATTGCAATTTTTGAGGGATAAAGCTGTGACATTTCTGTATTTAGGAAAATATGTGTAAATTTAAAAAACGATTTTCATTTTTTTGGTGGTTTATTGTACTTTTAAGCAATATATTTAGTTAATATGGACTTATTACATAGATATTATTAAAATTTGGGATGTAAGGATTGTATTGATGTATAACAAGTTCAAATACTCCAAAAAATGGTACTATAGCATGTAAAAATGTAAAGATAAGCTCTGGCGAACTTGTTCTATGGTAGGTCTTAAGGGGTTTTTAAGTTTAAGTATCAAAATCAGGAAATGTAAATCCGTGTTTTTGAGGTTGTCTTGGGTAAGCTGCAATTTCAAAGTGGAAAAACTGAGCAACTGCTTTCACTACATATTTTGATTTGTCCTCCAGCATAAAAAACGCCATACATATGGCTAAAACTATTTCATTCTAGGGGTTTTATAACAGAGACAGGTGATAAGCAGGCATACCGATAATCCAGTATCATCAAAGTTATTCTTCTGTGAAGCAGGTAACCCAGTAAGAGAGGTAGCTCTCAGCAGGCGATATTGAGGTTAAAGTTCAGCAAACTAGTTTGTCTCTCCAAACAAGTGAAATAATGAACTTAAATGTAACACATGACATGTTGCCAACAATATTGTTAGGTGAGTGTTCAAACAGTAACCTCTCAGGCTTTGAATGAAAACAACGCTGAGGTGCCAAAAATTGCAGTTCCTTGAACGGCCACTTGAGGCTGACTCCAAAGGTGAGTCAACCCCCATCGAACCCATGTTAAAACCGCCTTTTCAGCACACATAAACATGTTCACAGCCTGGTACACAAACATGTCTGGTGTTTATAGCTAATTTCCCCTTTCATGTGAACTGTACAGTCACAAATGCTTGACTAACTCACCCATTTAAATTGCATTATGACTGCAAGTTATGCATATTTTAGGTTGTGGCCACTTTGAGTGGGTGTGCACTACCACTGGACAGTCCATGGCCCAGAGACATTTGTATGCCCCACCTCAGCTCCACTCACACTCCTATTTCTTTGTTCATGAATTAGCCAGGAGTAAGGAGGAAATAGGTGCTGCATAAATGGTAATGGCACCACACTGAGCTTCAAAACCACTCCTATCGGTACGTCAAAGGGAGTTCATCTATCTTTGCATGCAGTTAATGGAGCCATACAATATTGTTGTGCTCATCGGCAACCTGTATCTTATCTATTAGCTTCCTGAATGGCTCGTCTGTCCCTTTCTGTGTCTCTTTTTAATCAAAGTTTTGTTCATAAATAAGCACATGAACTCAAGTACACATTATCTACTTCTGTTTCTTTTCTGGTGCAACACTTGGTACACATTGAGCCATCATTAAGGATCTTCCCCATCGCTATTTTCTCTCCCACATGACTGTTTTTGTACAAGAGCTCAGGTTAGCTCTCATACTTCTATATGAAGGTGTACTATAATGACAAAAAAGAAAAAAATGCAGAGACCTTCTCTATTATGCGAAAAGGTTCAGATTATTATCAATGATTTGACCTGATCAGATTGGATTTTCAAGCCCTTTTCTCATAAGTATGAACTCTGCATGAGTCATAATTACAGTTTTTTTTTTCTTTTGTGAATATAATGTCCTTCCACAGTTAGCAATAAAAATCTTTTTAAAAAGAGAGAGAGAAAAGGACAGGGGAAAGAGAGTCTGTGGTAAATATGATTTTCACAGTCGATCTATGCTAGATTGCCCAATTAACCACGTCTTCCATGTAACTGCCCTTTAGAACAACACATAGCACTGGTTTCGGATCGGACACACTTATTTCCAAAGCAATATCATTTGTATTTTGTTTCTCATAACACTGTTGAATCAGTTTTAAGATATGACATTTTTATGGTTTGGTTGGATTTAGGCCCATAAGCGACTTTAGGTTTAAGTTATCGCTAATTACAATGGCAATATATAATTATAGCTTTATATCTAATACATTTTGATCATTTGTAGCACCAGTGTCATGAAATTACTGGTCCTGGGGGCAGTAGGAGTCCTTCATTTCCTTCATTCAACCTTCAGAATTGCTGTGCTTCACGTGTTTTTGACATTTAAGTTGTAGAGTAGGTGCTTTTGTGACTTGCAAATAATGTCCGTTTGACACTGTTTGATCTCAGCCACTTGTAAAACAATGAAAGCTTTTTTTAGGCGCTGACTGAATAGATAGTAAGTTTATGCTCTGCTTTATTTGAAAAAAAAAATTTGTAGCATTATATTATGTGAGAACATTTTCCACTTCAATTGCAGCTGCTGTGATGTAGAGTAGTTCAAGTGGTTTTTTTTGTTGTTGTTTTTTTTTAACTTTGTATGAACCAGCCTGGACCTCTGTGCTGAGTATTTCAAGTACCAGGGCTATGCATCTCTTAGGCCACAAAGAGCCAGTTGAATTAGCATAATATGTTACAAGTAAGCCATATTTTTCTCTGTCCTGCTACAAAATTAGGCCTTAGGCTAATCAAAGCTAATCATTTATGAAAGTTTTTACTTAAACAACTGTATCAAACATTAGCAGAAATAAGAAACAGCCAATACAGTTTCTTTGATTAACATGCAAAATAATTGTTTACAGTAAGAAACACTAAAAGTTGTGTAACTCAGTCACACTGCAGTAACAAGTTTCTCTGTAAGTCTGCAAGCAGCAGGATTCCAGGCTTCAAGTCCACAGGCTAACAAGCTAAACGTCTAACAAACACCAAGTTTACTGTCTGACTCTGGCGCATGAATGAATCTGGCAACCCCCCGAAGATACTGAGCAGTGTCTTAAGTATTTATGCGAGCATATGGCTATTTCCTGGAGGCAGCATGTGCATGAACTATTCAAAAAGACCAGCAGAAAAGATGTGGTCCTGCATTTTTGGCCACCAGCAATTATTATGCAACTGGCTTTATCAGACAGCTGACTGGACTGTACCAACAAAATCATGACAGTATGACAGCTATAGCCTGTCAGTTGTCAGTGCAGTGAAACTTTTGGTTTGCTCCTTGGGTGACAGTGGGCAAACATAATTAAAAATACAACTTCAGTCGATAAAAATATCAACTTATCCCAAACTATAAACAATATGAATCATCTCTTTGGGCTTGTTCTGTTCCCATCAGCCACCTCTATTCAATCAGTTCAGTCATTTAGATCTCAATTCATACAGAAATAGAGAATATATCTAAGTTTTAGGTAAATCAAAATCAGTGACAGGAAAGTAAGATGACATCATATAACTATCCTGTCCTATCCCAACTGTACTTTTACAATTTCTTTATGGAAAAAGTTGCTGGATGTTCAGATTTTTATTCCAATTTTTGTCAAATATTTGCAGGAGATCCACAATACTCAGACTTTATTTTGTGACAAAGTAGTACATTTGCAACAACTGAACCCCCCCCAGTGTCCATGACATAAATGTCCTTTATGACAAAGAGTCTGAGGTGCTGCTCATCTTGTGCACAGTCCACATGAGGCTCAGTAACAGCAGCCAGTAATTCCAGCAGTGTGCTGATAAAAACCCCCAGAGTTGACTCTAGTATCTGACAGACAGAGTAAAACAAGGTGTGGAAAGGAATTCCATGTACAAGTGTTGATGCTTTGGGAGGTATTTTTCTTAGCTTTCACAGGCAAAACAGAACAAAATGAAAACAGTTAGAAGTGAATTCAGGCTTTTCTGTCTGCGTCCCATTGGCGCTTAAAGACAAGGACGCGATTATATCTGCCACACTATCATATTTCTCCTGAGACACAATTCTGTTTTCAAGTGTACGTTCTAACAGAATCCTTTTTCAGTATTTTCTGTTGTAAGAAAATACATATTTCTTTTAATAAAATCACAGCTATACCAAAAGCCATTTTAACATGTGGTGATTTAAGAATGGACATTTTCAAATTTTATTTTATTTTTTTTCCCCTCATTTGGTAAGTACCATAAGGCTAAAACTACACTGATACAGTCCTAACACTTTCAGTAAAATCATGAGCTTATGGGATGTGGATTTCAGAGATTATAAAAATTTCATAGATACAGTGGAAGGAATGCAATCATCTGCAAACTATATGAAGTCAATGGAGTAAAAGATGATTAAAATGAACTCATAAAACCAGAATGTGCAGGATTGTAACAGCATGCAATTCAAATATGCTTTATTTTTCTGATGACATAACCTTTTCTCAGTGTAAATAAGAAAATGTGTTGCATTCTGCCCATTTATTTCTGAGATCTGATTCATGACAGATAAAGGGGAGATAATTAAGTTACACTGAAATAGTGCCAATACAAAAAGACAAAGTTTCGTTAAATATCTGATACAACCCATGTAAATTTTAGAACTGTACTTTTTTGTGTCTTGATCCAAATAAAATCTAACCACAGGAGAGCCGCATCAGAAAAACAAAACACTCATATAGGTTGTTAGGGTAATAGCAAATAATGTATTTAGTAATTAGTTGGGGGACTCATAGCACATTGCTGTCTGTCACTGTGATTTTTTTAATGCAACCACTACGGGATTAAATGATATGCTAAACAAAAAATATAAATGGTCTTCTTCTATGACTTGAAGAAAAAAAATCTCATTTCTGTTGTTTATTTTGATTTGCTAGACAAGGATTAAACTTTGCCAAGTGTGCCCAAAAGCTATTCAACTGATGACACATTCTTGACCAATGAGTTAATCCACACAGTAGCGAGGTGTGGCCTTTAAGGACAGTGATGCGATAGCATAGCATGACCTGTGTGCAGACACTCATATGGTTAGGGATGATAAAAGATCACCTTAAAATGCAACTTCATTCAAATGACGTAATGCCACCGATGGCAAGAGAAAGATGCGAACAGGCTGTTGGCATGCTGGATGCTGGTGTGTCCGTTTTAGACAGCCCTAGATGGATGTGTCCAACATGGTGATTCATAAAATGTCCATCAACTTCACCAAGCCCTTCAGCACAGGTGGGACAACATCAAACTAGCAGCATCAGCAACCTCATGAACTCTACGTGGTCCAGATGTGTGACCTTTTTCTGACTTGCGATTTCCAATACAGTGTGTATTTGGTTGTTTCATAAGGTCCATTTTGTTGTAGAGATGCCACTGGTTGGAGCACCAAATATTTATTTCTCTATGTTAAAAAGAATGGACAGAATTTATTAAAATTCCACTTGGTGCTCTTATGCTTTTCTTCAGTCTACCAAATCTCACACATAGCAGCTTGAAGGACAGGTAAAGCCACAAAAAAGTGTTGTCTAACTTTGCTGTCCCACTAAACTCTACAAAAAGTCCTACTGTGTTTTCACTTCCTTGTTTTGGTTGTCTGGCACTCACTTTTACTGTTTGGTTCAGGCTCTTCTGCCCCCATCAACCCTGTTTCCAGCAGCAGTGGGCAGCTGCTGGCTGCTGGCCACCTGCCCAGCACCAAACAGCAGACAGAGAGAGTGACTCGCTGGTGAGCATAGTGAAGCATTTAGCAGCTAAAGAGCCAGGTTATTTCTCTCGGGAGCAGGTGAGGACCAAACCACAGTTAAAAGGAGAGGGAACATTGGGTGTTCATTAGGTGGCCAAAGACAGCTCTGAATAAACTCTAATGCTGCTTTGCTTTTTATCGAGTGTGTAAACAGTCAGTTTTACCCAATACATTTGCAGCAGCAACTTCATGAGGCTATAATTTGTCAGCTATATTGTCAGCTTCTCCCGCTGACCCCAAATGGCTAAAAAAAATCTAATCAAAATACACTTTGGAAAGTAAAATAAAGCTGCACTGAGAGCAAAATGACATCTATTATCACTACTTTGTTGCTCTGTCGTGCTGCACGAATACAAAGACATGCACTAACAGTAACTCCTTTCAGCAGTGCTGTTTAACGACAAAAAGTGGCCATGACTCTCCAGTGTCACTGACATTCATGCTTTAATGCGAAGACATTTAGGAACTGGATTTTTTCCCAGTTTCCCAGGTCACCTAACTTTTATGAGAGTAAAAATGTAGGTTAGTGAAATGCAAGCTGTAAGCCTCACTGACTAATGTGCACACAGCTTTTTTGTGTGTGTGTGTGAACCATGAACTGTAAAAGTGAAGAAAAAAAATAATTCCAACCCTTGCTTAACAGGAAATAATGCCATTTATTATGCCACAATCTAGATCGCAGTGATTCAATTTTTATACTTAATGGATGTTTTGTTTCTCACTTGTCAGTGAATGAGGCTGCATTTCCCTTAGTTAAGCTTATCAAACAATTCATCGGCCTTACTTTAACTGGCAGGCTTCAATAGATTTAATTTTACTGATTGCAAATCACACACACACACACACACACACACACATATGCAGACAGAAATCTTTTCCCGACAAAAGATGCTGAAATGATTTTGGTGTCCCAGATTTCAAAACCTCCAACAGGCACATTGTATCATTCTGGCGTAAAGAGCACGGAGCCAGACCTTTAGAAGTGCAGAACTGATGTTCTTAAATGTGTTTTCTTTTTTTCCTGCCGGGAAATGGGCTGGAGGATAATGTGGAAAAAGCTTTAAACTGCGTGTAGAAGTGGACAAAAAAAAAGGATATTCTCACATTTGCAGCTTTCCCAGGCCAACCCCTGAAAGCATATGCATTTCTTGATAGCACAGAATCATTTTCATCCACACAGCTCACACCTAATATGATCAATGGCATGTTAAGAGGGATGGAATCAGATTTGCACTCCGAGGAGGTAAACTTACAAGAAAGCTATTTTTTTTCTAAATCCAGTGAAAGTGTAATTTACACTTTTAAACAGACAAGAAAACATTACATTGAGTGGAATCTGAAGCTGTTAAAAGCCTTGATTTATGTCAGGAACAGGAGTTACTGAACTGTAGAAGAGAGCAGATAACAGCCATTTGGAGACAAAGATCAAATAAAGCCATCAGAGGAAGAACAATTATAGCAGGTAAGACCTTCAGTGGTGAAATCGATTTATATTATACTGTAAAAACTGCATTTCCCGAAAGTACATGGTGTATGTTTTGCTTATCTGAAAAGTTTTGAGCAATGTTATCATCATGTTAGCTATGACTGTGTGTCTTTTTCTTCACTTCTTGGGTCCAGGCTAAAACATCTCAGACAATTTTTGTCATGAAATTTTGCACTAACATTAATGGCCCCAGGTGGATGGATGCTAATGAGTTTGGTTGTTTGATTGGTTTTTATAAAACACCAGCAGCAGTGATACATCTCAACATCTAAAAAAGGAAATGGCATCAAATTCGGTGCCAATATTCAAGTTGACCCAGTGATTAAAACCTGAGTGATTGTCTGGATTCTGTACCAACACTAATGTCCACCTTGGGATGGAAATCAATAAATTTAGGTGACCTCTTCAATTTTAATCCAGAGCTATCCTTCAGCTGAAAGGCTCAATATGTTAAAAAAAAAGCATTGCTAAATAGCCAAATTTCCCCCACCAGCCTGAGATATAATGGTTTGCAATGCTAGTTAGCAAGCATGCCTATACAATAAATGAACACATGAATCATTGTTTCACGGACTGATGGAGATTAGGCCTAAACAAATTTGGGAAAATATCTACTGGCAATTTTTTTTCTGATAGATTTTACAACTGCAATTTGATGATTAGTGTTTAGTATCCACTGTGAAATAGATTTAAAAAGTGCGATGGAGCATTGTCACATGGGATACCATGTGGTAATGCGAAGCACGACTGGTACACAAAGACAACAGCATGAATTTGTAAAGCTATTGGTGCAAAGGTTTCAACCATGGGTTTGCGTTGTATATTGCAATTTTGACTCGGAATCAAATAATTATTTGGCCCTAGTGCGTACGTTGAAGGCATCGAACACTGAATGTGTAGGCAATTCCCTTCATACCCCAATTTTAGGCAGCGTGCTGGTCAGCAATGTTGACACAGTTTGTGCATTTGGAAGGAAAATGGCAATGTAACAACTGCAAGAAGACGAGCTCCTGTGGTTGTTTTTAGTGAAACAAGGCAAAAAAGTCAAAAAAGAACATTTATTGTGCAAACCAACAAAGGACTGAACTAGGTAAACAAAGTGGCAATGAGATTGAGCTTTATGTAAGTACAACCTAACAGAGGTGTTAATGTCGACTGTCACTGTTGTTGCTCAACAGCTCAATAATATCCTCAAGGATACGACAATCTTGCATGAGGGAGTAACAAAAGAAAGTGATATAACCCAAAATTAAAATGAGGGATTCAGTGGGAGACAACAAAGCTGAGCAATATATGATGATGATTTCTCTCCAGTGTGATCCTATTTTTAGTTTCTCTGCATATTGTGTTGTGCCTTCATTATAGGTGTGAGTGAAGTCAGGTATCGACCGGTTGTCTGCTTCCACCAGTATTTATTGACAGAACTCTGTTGTCTGCTGTCGAACAGGTTGTTTCCTTAGACTTTAAAAGTGAGGGCGACTCTTCAGGCTGTATCATAAAGATTAATGTGAAAAGCCTCTCACTCTTCACATCTGTGATGAGATACTTAAAGTGGTTGTTTTATCAGAGCAGCTTGGAGCTGAACAAGTTGAGTATAAATAGAAATCAATGATGATCTCGCGGAGTTGTGAAATGAAGCTGACAGGTACCTGATAGGCTGCAGAGCATGGTTGTCAGTTAGTACAACTTCTGTTGAATATTAAGCTTTGAATTGAATTAAATTGAATATTAAAACCACCTGGCTAATATTATGTTGGTCTGCCTTGTACTGCCAAAACAGTTCTGACCCATCGAGGGGTGGATATGGGACCTCTGGAGGAGTCCTGTGGTGTCTGGCACCAGGACTTTGGCAGCAGATCCTTGGGTCTTGTGTTGCAGGGTGGGGCCTCAGTGGATCAGACTTGTTGTCAAATAATTATTTGGCCCTAGGACATCCTGTGAATGCTTAATTAGATTAACATCCATTGAGTTTGGAGCCACGGCCAATGGCTTGAGCTCTTAAGCAGTTTTTGTCATGTCGTAGAGTGCATTATCCTGCTGCCTGGGCATGCTGATGCCATGGAGGGTGTGCTTGATTGAATGGGTGGTAGATGTCAAAGTCACATCCACATGAATGCCAGTGGCTTGTTCCATAAAGCGAGTTTACCAAATACACCAGCCTTATTCCAGTGAGTCAGACTCATTTTCAGGTTAAGTCAGTTCCATAAAGCCAATTCAACACAATCCAATCCAGAGCCAGTTGCTCTGGCAGCTTATGCTGGAAAACCAACCTGCTCGAAGCTAGGCTAACTTTAATGCTAAGCCGAAATTGTTTCCTAACCAGAGTTCCTGTAACAATGACCTGATTGGGAAGTGAGGATATATTGCTTCCTCCCTGGCATGCCACCATATTATTTGACTTTATTACCCAATATCCATGGAAAAATTGATGTTAACAGAAAATCTACTTAAACAGATAACCAAAATAAATTGCTCAATGATGAGATGTAAACCTTTATTCTTTATTCTACCTCCCATTATATGGTATGTGATGTCAACAATCTAGACTTATGCTACATAAAATAAGTCTCAGTCAGAGTTGGCCTAATAGAATGATGTTAGCAACACAAATAGTCAATAGTGTAACTGCAAACAATAAGGCTATACTGGCCAGAAATGTAATATCTACATCCATAAGCTGTTGTTGTCTGCTCTTTTGTTTGAAAATACGTTCAATATACAAACACTTTATTTTATGATACTCTGGTGCTGCACTTTATTGGTGATGGCCAGGACATGCATGTCAATAGATTATGAAAGCGACTCAATGATAAATTCCCCTCATGCACAAGTCATACATCAATAAGAGTCAAATTTTACAATTGAACCATGATGATGAAGATTAAAAAAGAAATAAATGCAAGGGGAAAATAGCGGACTTCCAGTATTTTAGAGACCCTTCAAAAATGTACAGATTATATTTCTGGTGTGCCCTATTAAGAGGAACTAAGCTTACCTGTAATTATCTATCTGTCTATCTGTCTATCTGTCCATCTGTCCATCTGTCTATCTATCTATCTATCTATCTATCTATCTATCTGTCTATCTATCTATCTATCTATCTTTCTATCTATCTGTCTGTCTGTCTGTCTATCTATCTATCTATCTATCCATCTATCCATCTATCCATCTATCCATCCATCCATCCATCCATCCATCCATCCATCCATCCATCCATCCATCCATCCATCCATCCATCCATTTTAACTTAGCTGCTACTTGCATTCAATCAACCAGTGATCTGGCAGTTTTTTAACCTTTAAATGTTTGAATTGTTCTTTTGTTTCTAACAGTAAACGCTGTTCAGTGTCCATGAATATGGCCACTCTCTCTTTAACACTGCTGTTTACCATGCGTATCGATCTGATCCGTACTTGACCTCTCGGGCTGCTTAAGAATAAACCACACACAATTATGTTGACCACTTGAATCTGTATCGAATTAGCCTGATTGCGTCAACTTGAACTGACCTTCATGGAAACCGATTTAGCACCAAATGATTTGTTGGGTTCATTCAAGTCAGGTTATTGGACTTTAATCCCCCACTTTTCTTAACGCTGATCAGCGAAGGGAGGATGTTAGAATCAGTGGTTAGGCATACAAAACATAGGTGGAGGGCTTACCACCTTAGACATCTAGAATAACCTATGCCTACCTATATTATTAGAAACATGAAAAATGCTTACAGGTTGGTAGTGTTATTTATGGTCTGTGTCTCTATTGCACAACTGATATGTGATTGCATAAGGTCAGTGCTTTGATGTTAGTCTTTAAATACAGACTGTAAACAGAGATATTTGAGGTATTTTTTACTTTTGCTATCAAATTGCTATTATGATGGGGATGAAAATACATTGTTCAGTGGAGTAAACACTGAATTCACATTTATTTAAATTACTGTAATGAATATTCGTGTATAGAATAAAGCCCTTACCTGTAGTTTCTAAATTCTGTTACCCAGAAACACGTTAAATACTATATACACCGATCAGCCACAACACCATGAGCACTGACAGATGAAGTGAATAACATTGATCATATCGGTACTATGTTGTGTTTTTGCTGGAAAACCCTGGATTTTGACATCTGTGTTGATGAGACTTAGACACCCAAATAAACATTGTCCCACAACAAGCACACTCCCTCATGCAAATGGAAATCCCAAATGTCACTGGCCTACCCCCACAGGAAAAAGCACCCCACCACATGGCAAAAATATCAAACAATCAGGAACATGTTGAGGAACATGACAATGGCCCAGCATGTTGATTTTGACAGAGGCCCCACTGCACAACCCGAAGTACTCAAAGGATCCACTGCCAACGTCCTGGTGCCAGACCCCACAAGACATCCTGAGAGGTCCTCTTGTCCATGCCCAATGGTTCAGAGCATTTTTGACCACATAAGGGTTGACCAACACAATATTAGGGAGGTGGTGCCTGATCATTGTATTTCATTATTGAAGACAAGAAGGACCATTGCAATATTAGGCAGGTGGTAATAATATTTTGCCTGATCAATGTACATTCATTACAATGCAGTAATACAAAAGCACAATATTTCACACATTATTCTGTGTCCATGATTAATGTTGCGGCAGTTCAGTGGATACTTGCAATATGTATTGCATGTAGAGATTGCATTTTACAACTTGCAGGACTTAAAGGATCTGCTGCAAGTCACTTGATGGCTGATTTCACAGAGCACCTTCAGACCTCCAATCTTGTGTAGTTTAGAGCAGTTTTGGCACGAAGAACCAGCAGCATTTTAGAGGTGGATGGTCACAATGTTTTGGCTCATCACTGCTGTATAAGTAACCACTCTGACAAAGTGCATCACTCACATTAGAGGCAGCAGAGGGAGAACACTTCTGCTTCTGTCTTAAGACTCCTTAAAAGAATTAACCAGCTCAAAAGTTTCTATGTATGCTGTGTCAATCTCAGCAATACCCAATAATACAGTTGTTTTATATAAATAGCAACATGTAGTTCAAAAATCATACAATTGGATTAGAGTAAAAAATGGTTTTCAATACCTTGTTGGAGATGCAAACGAGAGGACATCATTTCTTGATGTTCAACACAAGGAAAACAAAACATTTACCCAATAAGTTTTAATTATAGTAGCTCCTCACCAGGAGAAAACAGCACTCCATTCAATAAACTATTAAATTTATCGCCTTGTCCCACCATTGCAAAGTCATAATTTGTGCTGTAATTTAAATGCAAATGATCCCGCAATCAGACAAACTCACACGTCAAATAAGCCGGGCCGCCTACAAACAAATTCAATAACTGTACGACTGTGGCGAGGTGGCGGCTGAATTGATATGCTTAATAAAACAATGAGTGGAAGTCACTGGAAGAACGCAGTCATCTCTTAGTGTAACTTTGGTTTTTTTAATTGGCTGTACCCTGCATCGGCTCACACAGGAAAATATTTATGCACATGAGGTGGCGGGGGGGATATGCAGTGCGGTGTCATAAAGTCTTTATTGCCTCAGAACAGAAGTTGCCATTGATCTTTGTGATGAGCACAAAAGATGAGAGCCATTACAGGGTGTGCAGTGCTCTGTCTGCCCTATAAATATAAGCCCTAAATACACCTCCCATATACATATAGAATAAAATGCATATTGTACTGGTCTGATCTTATCTCTTTTTATTGCACATGACAGTTTACAACCACCACTACTATAAAATATTTTAGATGTCCACGAAGCCATGCCAAATTGCCAACAACTGATGAGGTGCTGTAAAATGCAAAAATCACGTGTTCTCTGTGAGTTTCTTTATGGCGACAAAGGACTCCTGAAGGACACAGAAAACACTGACCAGCATCTTAGGCTTACTTGTGTCAAGTAAAGCCCTAACAAAGTGCTTTTTACCAATGTACAGGTGATAAATTAAAGGGAAAAAAAACAAAATAATTGTTTGTTCATGTCTCTGGACCTTTTCTGGAGGGATATGTCACCATTCTTCCAAAAGATATTACCTTATTGGATGTTTTGATGATGGTGATGGTCTAATACATCATTCCACATCTCTCATAAGTGTTCAATTAGATTGGGATGTGGTGATTGTGAAGGTCACAGCATATGATTCACATACTGCATGATTCACCCACACGCTTGTCGAAAAGGTGTAGAATAACTAAATCATTATCGTACTTTATCCCACATCTATATGGTTTATGCACCACTGATCTCTCAAATGTGCATTCATCTTTAAAACAAGAAGTTTTTGCACTACAGCCCTGCTATAACATCCCTCCCGATATAACTGGAGATAACTTATTCTTGCTGACAGTCTGATCACTCCTACATTATTTGTCACCTAATAAAAACTTGATCTCCTGTTCTTTCTTACAAATTGCACAAAAGCACAAGCATCACAGTCATCAAATGTGCACCGCTGACCACAATTTCTGATCCTGTTTACGGAAGTCTTCCCCAGAAATCTAAATACAGATGTCACCTTCGTCACCGTTCCCTGAAAAACAAAAGCCAGCTGATTTTTGTCGTCTTTGTGACTGAAGCTTCTGACGTCCGTGACCCAACAGTGAACTCTCTTTCAAAGTCCCTTAGATCTTTTCCTCTTGCTATCTATCTCCGTAGAAAATCAGACTCAACTGGGCCTGCTTTGCTTCTTTGTACATATCAAAGAACATGATTAAATGTTCTTTTCTTTATTGCATCATGCACATTTGTACAAGAATCTGCATTTGCTGTGTTTCTCCATTAAATAATTCATTAAAAAAAAATTGATATATCTGTTTGTATTTTTGTTTGTTTAACTACAGTCAGGGCTCTGAGAGTGTTACGGTTCATTCCTATTAAAAAGGAATGTTATATGTTGAGCGTATAAAATTAGTAAAATACTAATTTAAAAAGGGAGAGGGAAGGATGGCTTTTAAGACTGATGTTTGGAATTCAGTGTTCAGATATGTGCAGTGTATTGATTTTGAGCAGGGTTCAGATCTTTTAGGGCGACTTGTTCCTTTAAAAGTAGAAGTATAATCAGTCTCTTAGCAGCTGGGGATGAATATTCCATCCTTTGAATTACTGTACGTGCCAGTATAAGATGTTCTGCCTCTTCTTTGTACTCATTGACAAATACAACCTTGACATTGTCTCCTCAAACACTGTTTTTTTTAAAAAATATATTACTTTGCATATGCTCAGGCATGTCTCTCCACACTTGTAGAATAAATTCAAAAATTCCACTCAGTTCTGTTGTGTGCAGTTATTTTGACGATCTGATCCGGTTGAAAAAGATACTTTTGCAAGAATCTCTTTGATTTCTTTGAAGACTTTTTGTGTTTTGTCTAAAACACCACCCTGGTCCCCTGTGGCTCCACAACAAACCTGAATTACAGAAGACACCCCGTCCGTCTCATGTGCAGGTTCCTAAAAAGTCCTCTTTAGTAACATTAGTGTATTTATAATGGCACACTATAAGATTTTCAGTTGAAGGCCCACACAATTGGCCCATGCGTTGGTTTCAGTGTGGCTAAATGTTAATAAGTGCAGTGATAAGTGTCTGAACACACAGCACACAGGGCTAAGCTCTGAACACTGGTCCAAATCTCTGTGTGTGTTCTGGATGTAAGGTGATTTACCATCCTGGTAATTACAGTCTCTCTGGGGAGTCTGCCCCCAAACACACACACACACATACACACAGCGAGAAAAGTTCTGCGTATGGCTATCCATAACCCTGACATTGCCGCAGTGGCATAGCTCTTTGAGACCAAACCAGTCCCTGCTACCCTTCTCTCTCTAAATTCCACAAACACTCCAAGGAAGCCCACAGTCCTCTCTCCAATATCTGTCCGTTTTAGGGCTCTAACAAATCACTGATTGCCGCCATATACATCCAAACAATTAAGCCAACAGAAGATTACACTTTAAATTTTAGAAAGCAGCATCTTGTCCCTACACTGCATGCCGTGGGCGAAATACGCTGCATCACGGGCGATATATTAAAGGAATTTTATCACGCGCACCTATCTCACCGACCTCTCGTTTAATTTGAAGTGTAACAGCATCATTTGAGAGCAAAATATACTGAGGGCTTCTAAGTATGGCTCTAAAATATTTCCAGAGCATCTCTCTCTCTCTCTCTCTCTCTCTCTCTCTCTCTCTCATCTGCGCACACACACACACACACACACACACACACATATTTATACACAGTTCACTGCTCTGGGTCTCTGGAGTGTCTCCCTAAAACATTTCCTCATCTCTATTTTACTTTCCCCTTCACTCTATTAATCTATCCAGCAGATACTTATCCCGAGCACTGATTTACCTGCAGATAAATCTGATGCCATATGGATTGGATTAAGCCTTGGCATACTGTTAAGTTTACAGTGCTGGTTTATGATGGAAGCCGATAAGTCAGTGTCTGGGTTTAGATTAACACTAACTCTCACTCAGTCCTTCTCTCTCCCTCAGTACCAGAGATTATATCAGGATTAAGATTACAGTCAATCAATTTTGTTCTCAGCGCACTGGGCCTGTAAATTATAATCGCAGGCTCAGAATTTGCAGGACACAATGAAAATGTGACCTAGATTTCAACACCTGGCAATACATAAATACATGGAAATATATACATTGTACAAAGTTTGAAACTTCATTGGTTCATTTAGAGGGAATTGTTAGCTCACTGTAAAAATGTGTGTACTGCATTTACACTGTGATGGGATATGGGAGATTTGCTGCACTGGAGTTACATGACTTCAGTCAGGCCTGCATAGAGGCAAATCTTATACGCTAAAAACATTATAAACAATGTAAAGAATGTGTTTTTTTTAAAGATTTTTGATGAAAATTGAGACACATCAGGCTTTGGAAACACACAATACTCAATTCTCTCTCTTAAAAATGATGAGCCTATAAAACATCCCAGTTTTTTTTTTAAAAAAAAGTGTTAAATTTCCATTGGTCCATGGTTTAAAAGTTACCATTTTAACCAAAGAAAGGATGGGAAATTGACAGACAATGATTTTTTTCAAGGCTATTCTTATGATGGGACTCATCACCATAGCAACATGAACAAGAACCAGAGTTTTCTGTTTAGGGTTTGCATGATTGTATTTTAACCCAAATCATGATCTTTTCTTTTACACGGTTTGGTCGCATAAATAAAAGCAAAAATACTAACATAAAACAGTGAGTGAAAACATCACAAAACATCCAGATGACACAGGATTCAAACCCAAGTCTCATAGGTGAAAATCATGTGAATTGTGCATCCTTATGCAAGTTTTGTTGTCAGTTTTTGCCTGTAACGATAAAGAAACTTGAGAGACAAGGGCCAATACAAAGGCATATTTTTTTGCTGTGTGGACCAACACAGCTATTACATATTTTGCTTATTATATAACTAAACTGCGGTCTCAGTTATGTTTTGAGGGAATTGAGGGATTTCTCTCAGATGTTATTTGTTCGTAAAAAAGCTCACGTCAAGTTTTCATCAACATACGTCAATCAGCCACAACATTATGACCACTGACAGTTGAGTGAATAACATTGACCATATTGGTACTATGTGGTGTTCTGCTGGAAAACCTTGGATTTTGACATCCATGTTGATGAGACTTAAACACCCAAATAAAAACTGTCCCAGAACAAGCACACTCCCTCATGCAAATGGAAATACCAAATACCACTGGTCTACCCCTGCAGGAAAATGCACCCCACCACATGGAAAAAACATCAAACAATCAGGAACATGTTGAGGAACATGACAATGGCCCAACATGTTGATTTGACCTCCAAACTTCCTACATCCCATTGTGATCAAGCATCAACAGGATGCAGTGGAACAAGTTTGATTGACAGAGGCCCCACTGCACAAGCCAGAGTACCCAAAGGATTACACTGCCAACATCCTGGTGCCAGACCCCATAGGACACCCTGAGAGGTCCTCTTGTCCATGTCCAATGGTTCAGAGCATTTTTGACCACATAAGGGGGACCACCACGATATTAGGGAGGTGGTGATAATGTTGTGCCTGACTGGTGTAAATTAAATGAGATGGGATTCACCACCATGGTAACAAACTGTGCTAATTTCCTCAACTGACCTAGGTAGTTTAAACCAAGTTTTGAAAAATGCAGTTGTGAATGAATCACCTAAACCATAAAATCGCTGTGAAACCTAACCAAACAGCAATTCAAAACCCAAAAAAAACAATGAGTGAAAATGAAAGTGAAGTCTAAAAATAATAGTCTCAATATCCATGTCTCCAGGGATTAAAGTCCTGTTGCTAATTTATGCTTCCACCCTCCTCTCCTCACACAGATTTTATGGGTTTTTCAAACTGAAACCCTTTCCTTAGTTGTGTAGGAATGTAATTTTTGGAAGACAGGTTTGGCCTTACACTGCTACAAGGTGACCATATCACAGCAACTCTGACATTTACCCACAGTGATTAATGCAGTTTGTTCACTCATAACACTTACTTTAAAGACAACAAAGTGATTGCAGTTTTCTTGTTTTCTTTTGGGGTGAGGCATTGCTTTGATATGCAACTGTTAGCTGGTAATTTTATGATGCAAATAGATTTGTAAATTTCAAAGTCCAATTGCTCTGTTTGCGGCGTCTATGTAAAATGCCAGGGAAGATGTGAGAATCCTCTGAGCCAATTTGTTTGTGTTGTTAATCAGTCACAGGCTGATGCTTTTAATTAATATCACACTCACGTCTTGGAAATTAATTTTGTGTTATTAACAATCTCTTCTTTCTCCTCCTCTTCCCCAACTGTCTCTCTTTTTTCCCCCTCACAGCTCTTTACTGCTCCTGCTTGCTAAACATCTGACATTCCACAGTTACCTAAATCCAGACACCAATCTTGGCATGTACCATGTAGTAGATTTACTTTAAATGAATGGGACTGTACAGGTAAAACACTCAGAATTTGGTACTTTCACCAGATATATTGGTTTACATGCTATAGTACACTGACAAATTATTCATTACTTATTTTCTTTAATTAAAAATGTATGTTCACCAAGCAAGTTAATGTATAGTTTAATTGAAACAGCATTTTAACAACAGCCTTCACCCTATGTAGATGGTATGAGCTAATAAATGATATGCTATACTTTCTCTATTTTTTTGTCACTTATTTTCCCATTTATCTTTCTTTTTCCTCCTTTGGATCATGAATTGCTCTGTGACATTTTTGCACATTGCTTTTATCTCTGTTTG
Organism: Dascyllus trimaculatus; assembly: GCA_024666655.1. Classification (NCBI taxonomy): domain Eukaryota; kingdom Metazoa; phylum Chordata; class Actinopteri; family Pomacentridae; genus Dascyllus; species Dascyllus trimaculatus. The sequence goes on from CM045446.1 coordinate 18,334,200, forward strand.
GCCAAGTTCCTATCCAAATGTAGATACTGAGGTTCGAAGGAGTTGTCTTCTGGGGACCATGAATGTCTGTAAAAAAAATAAAACAAAAAGAACCCGGCAGATTGACATTACATTCCTATGGAGGTGAAAAAAGTTTCATATGCTGTTGGCTTGTTTAAAGGTAACAGGTCATCTTGAAGCTGTTTTGGTTATTTTGTTAGAAGTAATTTGATTAGTTGTAGGTCTCCTCACTGTTTTGGTTAAAGGTCCCATATTGTGCCCCTTTTCAGCAAATTAATTAAAGTCCTACATGTCCCCTCATTGTGTCTCAGTTTTTCAAAATACTACACAGATGGTTCATTTAACCATGACAGTATAACTCCTGGTTTTAGGGCTGTTCTAAATGGGCTGTTTTGTTTTGGAAACCAATGAGCTGCTGCTGTCCCCGCCCCCTTCAGGAAGAACAAGCTCTCTGCTTCTGTGATTGACAGTTTAAGCTGGACAATTATTGGTTAGTTCATGTTACATCACACCTTAGTCAAATTCTTACTGGCTTGTAAAACTGTGAGGAAATCTAGTTGTACGGGTGCTTGAAGAATAGCAGAGGTAAACATCTTTACATCTTAACAGATTTAATTTACATTTCAAAGTTAATAACAACAACAAAACACAACAAAAAGGGATTTTTTTAATCATATGGGACCCTTGATTTGCTGATAGCCTCTTGATATTTTTTTCTCACCCACATGGTGGAACATAATGATCTAAACACCATCAGATAAGTTATGGTGGGCCCTATATAACATGCCTTTGTCCTACTTTGATTATGTATCTTAAAGAAAGCCTGAGGGCTGAAACATAATCTGAAAAAATAGACATACAAAAGGAGCCAAAGTGTGTCCTACTGCACATTGGTTTAACTACTGAGTACAATTTCTGTATGTACCGGGACAGTGTCTTTTATCAGACACTGGCCAGCTAATCGGAAACAAGTTCTTCCTCAGCCATGATTTGTTCAGTAATAATATCTTTACTTGTATTACACACAGCAGTATGTGATCATGTAGCGGAGCAATGGTAGCTGTTCAGGAGAGAGATTTACATCTAACTTAGGCTAACTCATGGACCAAAACACCACTGATACTGTAAACCAATCAACCACCTGCCTAATTTTGTCTGCATCCACCTCATTCCACACACACAAAAAAAGAAACAGCTCTGACCCATCAATCCAAGGAAACAAAACCCAGGGGTCCTGTTTAGTATAATCTTGTTGGGTTGTAGAGAGGCCATCATTTACCAGACATTTTCAGGTGCATTCTACAGTTGCTCAATCAGATTCGGGGAGTGTGGAGGCCCAATCAACACCTTGGGCTCTTTGCTATGTTCTTCATTGTGCTGCGGTGAAAGGCTGCTGGTATTTGGTAATGCTTCACCTCTAAGTGTGTAATGTTGTGCCTGATCTGTGTAATACTCTGCATAACTCTGCTCTCTTTCCGTCTTACAATAAACTACAAGGGGAAAAGTGATGCCAAACATTTATACGCCTACTATAAAGCACCATATTTAGCTGTGTCCTAACACTTGCCTTTCTTTTTTTGTGCAAATATACACAAATATGGGTTTAATGGATGTGATTTTGCTAGTTTTGCTGCACAGTCCTCCTTTGTGACAGCTTGTAGATCACAGTTTGATCACTGTCTTCACATTCTTGAGTGTAAATGATAGTGAGTGAGTGTGTGAAAATAATTTTGGCTCGCTGGAGGGAGTGACTATGAATTTACCATGTCCAGGATGGCAGATATATAGATTTTCCAAACTCTGACTGTCTCTCTGTTTCAAACATTCTATTCCAGTACTATTTCAACTAGACATTTAATCAGCATTAAACATCGTTTGCTGCAATGTGATTATTGATATCTGCAAATTCTCAATCTGAAAGGACTTGAATGGGGACTGGCACAACATAGATCTTTCCATCAACAGCAATACAATGAATGAATAAAGATGACAGTATACACACAAAAGAGATAAGTTTACATGTCTTTAATGAATCTAGAAAAATACATTTTTGACAACTATTAAGCAGTATAATGATTTACCAAATTACATTTTTTTGTGTTTGCTATGCTGAATACTCTCTCAATATACACCAATCAAGCATAACATTATGACCACCTGCCTAATATTATGTTGGTCCCCCTTATGTGGTCAAAAATGCTCTGAACCATTGGGCATGGACAAGAGGACCTCTCAGGGTGTCCTATAGGGTCTGGAACCAGGACATTGGCACTGGATCCTTTGGGTGCTCTGGCTTGTGCAGTGGGGCCTCTGTCAATCAAACTTGTTCCACTGCATCCTGTTGATGCTTGATCAGAATGGAGTCTAGGAAATTTGGAGGTCAAACCAACATATTGGGCCATTGTCATGTTTCGCAAGATGTTTATGTGGGTGTCTCTGTTTCATCCAGCAGAACACCACAGAGTACCAATAAAAACAAAAAACAGTGAAGTGATCTTTCCACTCAATGACAAATTAGTTACAAAACAACAGTTATGAAACAGGCCTTCATGTCTCACTGTGACAAAGTAATGGGATTTTTGAATCTTTTTTCTTGTTTTAGAGGCAACAATATTGTGGTTTAATAAACTCTCTCACATGAATGAACTGAAGTTTTCTCAGGTTAACTTTGATCAGAGTGTTATACGACCTCTGCTGGCTTGCCTTCACCATACTATTGCTTGGCTTATTGATGTGTTAGAATAGATTTATTATGTAGATTTAGAGTGGGGGCTGTGCAGTGGCTCGGTTGTTAGCACTGTTGCCTCACAGCTAGAAGGTCTCTGGTTCACGTGTTGCCCAAGGCCTGGGATGAATAAATTTTTTTTAAGGATTCTACCATTGTATCAGGTTTAAAAATCAGCTTTTGTTACCCCCTGAAAGAATATAATTTAACAAAATTTAGGAGTATTGGGGATATTATCATTGCTTAGAATTTCCACAAACAAAGCCAAAGAAATATGAAGGTTGGTCCACATCTGCTTACAAATGGAAATGACTACTAAAATATACCACATTGTCCTTAATTTTACATGGGCAAACAATGTTATTGTTAATAATATTATAAGATATTTTAAGCAAAACAAGAGAAGACAGTAGTCTTAAGGTGCTATTGTTTAAACTTGAAATAAAACTTTTATTTAAACCGAGTAAAGTTAATGATACCATTCAGAATACTTTAACTAAACGCTTAATTTAATGGGATGAATACAGCTTCGAATAAATGCGAGTTCACAGTGGATAAGCCATCCGTGAAGTGATCCAACTTTCATAAACAAGCTCTGTTTCCTGGGGAAGTGTTAATAAGCACAAGCTCTCACCAAGTAAATTCTACATTTGCTAGAACAAGAATGTTCAGCATTTAAATTAGCATCGGATTCAGACGTTATCAACCCATTATAGGGCCTGTTATCAGCTCACACATCCAAATTGGGTGGAATTAATAGCTTTTTTTAATTCAACAAAGGTCATGTATCGTTTAATCATCTTGCAAAAGCTTTACCAATATACAAAGAAATTCTTGCGGAATACAATTTGCCATTTACATCCAAAACAGGATGCAGTGACTGTTGATACTTTGTCAGTGGGTGTGCTGCAGTTTCTTGGAGATTCTCTAATTGTCAGTGATGAGATTGTCTGACAGGAGTTGATGTTAGGAAGAATAAATGCTTCAGTAAATACATCAGAGTGATCAGAAGAGATGTAACTCTGCCCTGAGGGAGATTCCTGTTGGTTTCCCTTTGTTGAGAACTGAAGTAGCATAAAGTATAGATAACTGATGTTAGACTTTCATAATCATGTAAAACATGTTTCCTTTAGAATTGTGCACTGGATATATCTAGTACAACAACTTTTGGAGAAGTTTACTTGTGACTGAACAAGAAAAACAATTCAGAACAAACATTTCAAATTGCAACATGTCCATTTGTGTATATTCAGTGTCACTGCAAGCTGCATACCGAGAAAAGCTTCTACAGTAATTGACAGCATCAACTTGTTATTTAAGTTGGTGCAAAACACCAATCAAAAGCAAAGAAGATGGTGGAAGAGTCAATATGTCAGCAGATTTCTAGAAATTGGCTCCACATTGTTTTGGGTTTTTTTTCTCTTTTGCCCTCCCTGCACTCTCCTTCCTCTTTCTCTCTATGACTCTTTTACCCGCCTGGAGAGTGACATATGTATTGCACATGGATCTGTGCTTCTCATTACTGCTGATGGAGTGATAGGCAAAAAGAGATGCAGTGAAAACAAAAGGCCTTTAGCGCTACTTTTTTATGTAATGTCAAGTACACTGCTTAACTATACCAGCACTCTCTTAGCAATGAGAACTCTCTTTCTGCTCCTGTTCCTGTTAGTGTCTTTCTCTTTCTAAAGTGACTAACATTTTAACAGTCTCGCCTATGCTGACAAAACCTGCTTGTTAAAACACCAGTAATTAATTCTCACATAATGCAAAACAAGACAGACAGAGCCAGAAATAGATAAAGTTGCAGCTTCTTTCTCATCTCATGTCACTTGAATTTATTACATAAACTATACTACATAAATTTCAAACAACTGACAGATGAAGTGAATAACAGTGATTTTCTTGTTCCATTGCAATGTCCTCCTGAAAAATCTTGGGTCCCGGAAATCATGTGGATGTTACTTTGACAGGTACCTTCCACTTAAAGACTAAACTAATGGCTATAGTGCTTCCTGGTAACAGCAACAAGAAAATGTGGCCTATGCCCAGAAATGGCTCAAGCAACACTACAAAGAGCTAAAGGCATTGACCAACTTTCAAATTCCCCAGATCCCAATCTGATTAAGAAATGTGCCAGAACAAGGATCTGCTTCCAATGTCCTGGTGCCAGACACCCTTGGAGGTCCATGCCCCGACAAGTATAAATTGTTTTGGTGGCATGAGGAGGACATACACAATGGTTTGGCAGCAAGCTGAGGGTAGCGGACCCCAGCAGACTGAACAAACTGATCCATAAGGCCAGTGACGTTGTGGGGGTGGAGCAGGACTCAGTGGTGTCTGAGAGGAGGATGCTGTCTAAGCTGCAAGGCATCTTGGACAGTGTCTGCCACCCACTTCACGACTTGCTGGTCAGCCACAGGAGCTAATTTAGTAAGAGAATCATCCCACTTAGATACACCACAGAGTGCCACAGGAAATCATTCCTGCCTGTGGCCATCAAACTGTACAACTCCTCATTCACAGGGTCAGACTCTCTGAGTCAATAGATAAGTAAGTAAGTAAATTTTATTTATATGGCACCTTTCACAGATAGAAATCACAAAGTGCTTTACAGTAAAACCAGAGTGCTTCACAAAAATAGAATAAAACAGTGATTTACAAAAGACACAACACAACACTGCCCTTCACAATAAGGTACAAGAAAAAGACAATGTAAACACCAAGTTAATTAAAAGCTTCTCTGTATGAAGATGTTTTAGCTGCGTTTTAAATTAGTCAGTGGAGTTTGTACAGCATAGAGGCAGCGGCAGAGAGTTTGAGACTGGACTCATTACCTTTAATTGCAACAGTTAACTAACTTACACTCAATAATGTGCAATAACTTAGTGCAATGACTACGTATCTATGTGTAATAGCACGTCATTATTACGGCTGTGCAATAACACAACATTGATTACACTGTTTATGACACTTTTTTTTTCCACATTTGCACATCTATGCTATACTGTTCTACTCATATTTATATTTTAGGTCACATTTTTTTGACTTATGTTTATATTTTTAGTTCATATTTGTGCTTATGTTTATCTACATATTTTGTATTGTGTATATTCTGATCTTGAATAGAAGCAACTGTAACACAGACAATTTCCCCTCTGGGATCAATAAAGTATTTCTGATTCTGATTCTATTTATATGAATGATGTATAGTCTTTAAGTACACACAAATGGTATGGTAGTGAAAAAAGTCAACTAAAATTACTGTAAGCATTTATTCATGATGTCTGTGTAAGTATAAAAAAGTATGAAAATATCCTTCTATTGTTATAAAGATTGGACAAACACTTTCAAACACTGCTTTTTTAGCAGGCTTTTCTCTCCCCAGGTACACAGCAGCCTTCAACTGCCGATTCTTCTCAGCCATTCGGGTCAGGCCGACTGTGGCTGAGTTCCAGCATCCTCAGCTGTGCTCTGGCACTGGAGGACCAAATGTGAGCCAGCTCCACACCATATATGGCTGCTAGTTTTGGCAAGGATTTGGAGGCACAGGCCTGAAACGTTTTAGGTCACAGTTAGCGACACCTGGGCTTTGGCCAGTTTCATCACCCAGACAGATGAGTGTATTTAAGTCGATTCTAGTGTGTTCTCATAGAGGAACTCTGGTTAACTCATCATGGTGAGTATCATTGTCTGTTAAAATACATGTGTGTGGTTCTAGATAAGCTTTCCAAATTCTATAAAGCTAACCTTTAAGATAACATTCCAACAACAAACAAGTTGTCACACACTCTGACGTGTGGATTCAAGAAGTTACATTCCCACTCATTTTCAACAAAGTCAGTTTTAGCCCTTAATTGGAGCACTTCCATTACCTGGACGGGCTTCTGATTTGAAGTTCAAATACTGAAAAGCAGCAGCTATAACATTAATATATTGGATTGTTAACACTAGGGGGGGAAATACTGGAAACCAACTCCTCCACTGCCTTTGCAATGCACAAAAATATCCTAAGAGCTTCAGTGAAAAGCAACTGGAATCTTCTTTTTTAGTTCTTGAAGACATTTCACCTCTCATCTAAGAGGCTTCTTCAGTTCAGAGCTGAAGTTCACATGCTTTTCATTGAAGCTGTCAGGATTACCTAGACCTGAATAACTGAGAGCCTACACAGACATTTAAGAAGTATAAGTTATCTTATTGCAGTATGTGTAGGATGCAGGTTTTTATGAACAAACTGATGTTCCAGTGGGTGATTCTTTTTATAAATCTGCATCTCTCATGTCCTCCAACTTTAAGGAAGTGAAGTACAATAGGTCTGAGGTACCCCTGTAATAACATCTCTGGCATGAGATCTCACTACCACGCATGCCAGATTCAGTCCGAGCCTTTTTTGGCCACATGGGGAACAGTAAACATCATCTTAATCCAACTTCCAAACCTACACAACCTCAGAAGTCCTGACTGGCCAAGATAAATTTGCAAAATATGTCCCCACAATCACAGTCTGAAAATTAAACTGGCTCTTGGAAGGATAGGGAAAGCAAGAAACACACACACATGCATCTACTCTGTTCAGCATTAAGGCCAGTGCTAGCCACCTGCCCTGCGGCTAACAACAACAGGCACAGACTCCATGAAACAAATATAAACAGCTATTTATATGCAACAGAGAAAACAACGGCCGGGCTCTGATAAAGAGTTGCATGAGTGCATCCGCCTACAACCACCATCCTGCCCCGCCACCGTTCCTCTCCCTCTCCGTTTCCCCTCATTGTGCTGCAAGTTCAACTTCTGTGACTCCTCGTCGTCTGCTCTCTCTCTCTCTTTCTCTTTCTCTCTCTCCCTGCCGCCTCCACACTTTTTTCTTTTCACTCTCTCCTTCATTCCCGTCTCTCTGTTCCGCTCTGGTATGATGGCAGCCGGCGCTTCCTGTGGTTTAAGCTGCTAAATACAGCTTTCACTCAGTCACACTCACATACACATTTTCACAAAGACACTTTCAACCATGCATAAAAACACATCCCTATTCTCTCCCATTGCCGGTAGCACAAATACAGTTTCTATGAATTACAGCCTATCATCAAATTAGAAATTCCAAATCAATGCAACTAGAGACAATCTCTTTACCACTTACTAACCTTTTTTTCTGCTCGCTTGAAGCAGTTTTACTGAGTAAATAATGAAAATAATAGATTCAGCATAATAGTTTCCACATGCATTTATTACATTTAAATTTCAGCTTAAAAGGTTAACAGGTTATTAAAATCACTATAATCATATATATGCACTAAGCACAGTTTAATTCAGACACCCCTTGACCCAAAAAATCTTGCAGTCAAGATGAGCAGGTGACCTTAGCAGTTCATGCCGGTCCTCAGGTCCTCTTGGATGCTGGTCTGGTTCAAGTTAAAGATGGAAATCGGAAACAAGCAGTGGCTGCAGGGGGACTGGCGGCACTGCCAGTCTTTTTGCCAGTGAGCCATTTTCCCAAACTACAGTGTATGTGCTTTTCGCCTTTTCACCTTTCACTTCAATTATGCATCTAGTTATTTATGTTTAATCCATGGCGTTTGTTAATTAGCATCTAATTTAATGTCTATTCTTGCGGCAGGCCTTGACCCTGGCATTTCCCGCAGTCGTCACCTGACTCATCAGGATCCTGATACAGATAGAACCAGCAAAACAATAATAATATTTTTCCTATATGCAAATAAAGTAACTCTGCATTCATGGGGTTGTATATCAACGTACAAACTCAAGTAATTTCACTGATTTTTAATTAAGAAAGAAGAAAACAGAAGAAGAAATTAAAGCTGCAAGCAGCGTCGGAAGGGCCCTCGCACAACCATGCATGTCGGCACGTGTTGCACATCGAGATGTAGTGTACGTCAGGGTGTGGCAGAAATTTTGAGTTGTTGAGATTATATCAGAAATAAGGATTATATCAGAAATTTTGAGGAGACTTTTGGAAAGTCTAAGCATGCAAATGTGTTTGTCTCATTCTGCTCTGCACATGTGCCAAATTTCATGTCTGTAGGACAAACCACTGATTTAATATGAATTTTGGAAATTTCTAGGGGGCGCCATGAAGACAGTTGGAGTTTCGACTGTGCAGATCTGTTGGTATCGGGATACTATACGTGTGTACCAAATTTTTTGTTTGTAGGATAAAGCAGTGATTTTATATGAGTATTTGAATATTTGTAGGGGGCGCCGTGGAGCCGATTACAATTTCGAGTGTGCAAATGCGTTGGTCTCAGGATACTGTACATCTGTACCAAATTTCATGTTTGTAGGACAAAGCAGGGATTTTACATGAGTATTTGAATATTTGTAGGGGGCGCTGTGGAGCCGTTTGACCACGCCCATTCCTGAATTGTATATCAAATGTTAGTATTTGAGATTAATGAGGATTTGTGTGGATTTGTGTGGATTTGGTGATGCCTGCGCACCACGTTTTCTAGGGGGCACTATGGAGCTTTTTTTTGAAATTTCAAAAGGAGGAATGTTTTTGTCTTGGGCTACTGTACATGTGTACTGGATTTCGTAGCTGTTCGTGAAAGTAGCCACATTAACTCCACTAAAGCCCAATTTTCAAAGTGGCGCTATTGAGTCATTTTGCCATTCACATGTATAATTCCCCCAAAATATCAAATTTCTCGCCAGTCCTGATGTGTTTGCCAAATCTGGGGAGTTTTTGAGCATGTTTAGGGGGTCAAATTGGGGTTCAAAGTGGCGTAAGAAAAATAAAGAAAGAAACCTCCAAACCGCCAAAGAAACAGAGCAGGAACAATAGGGCCTTTGCACTTCAGTGCAAAGGCAGCGTTCAGTGTTTCACACTGATCGCTGCCCTTTGCCCTTTCGTGCTCGGGCCCTAAAAAAGAGTTTTTTTGCAAATAAATGTGAGCAAGTGATGATAGAGGAGAACATCATCAACCACAATGTCATTATTATAAAACAAACTCTAAGAGTCTTTCAGAGACTTTAGAAGTAAGCTCAGCAAGGGATACGGCTTATAAGGCTGTGCTTTCATGTAAATTACTCATAATAATACTTTTTTTCACATCTCTGTTTGAAGAGGTCAGGGTTCCCTGGGCATCTGTCCAACCGGTCCGCTGGATAATCTGTGCATGATATCCACACTTTTGGCAGTATTATGTATTTTCTGTTCCAACTCCTTTCAGCAGCTGCAGTTGTGTTTACTCTGAGTGAAATATTCAACCTACCCCAACCCTCTAAAGCTGTTACTGTTTAATCTTTGTGTTCTTAAACAGAGCTGTACAATATCAGAATTTGGTATAAGCAATGACTGTAGGAATTGGCATCATGCACGAAAAATTGAGGTAAATATAAAACAAGATCACTTGATATATGCGAAAAATGAAAACTATCTCTGTGTGGCTCTTTGCAACTTTCTCTTTGCCTGTTTCTCCATCTCTTTTTCTTTTTTCTTTCTCTTGTGTGGGTGTACTATTGTCTGGGAAAAGGCTGTCACTCAACAGTCTAAAGAAAGACAGCAGACACATTCACACCCAGTCTCACACCCTGAAAATACACACTCCCATCAAACATACAAATATTGCTATTCCCAAGTAACTGCCACTCAGGGAAGCATATATCACCAGCACAAGTAGGAGAAGATGTTTCGTACTCAAGAGCAGGCTTTTAGGCTCAACATTAGCCATTGTCCTCTAACCATCATCATATCTGACAGCAGAGGGTGGAAAATAGACAACTTACCAACAAATTCCTTTTTATATATGCTTGACTGAGATCTCGCACTCGGTGAAAAATGAAAAGCAAAGGCTGAGAGCAATATGACGGAGAGATGCAGTTGGCTTCATATCTAACCCTCATCCATGATGGCAGGATTAACCAGTGGTGCAGTTTAGATGTCAGCAAATAGTTTAGTGCATGATGGATGGCAGATTTAGGGTGGTGTTACATTGTTTGAGTCCTAATTCATCTTTCTATTTCATAAAGAGAACAATGATTTAAAAATGTATATATATATATATAAATTCCTGCGATAATAATTAGAAAACTCAATAAAATATCTCACCTAGTAAAAAAATCTATTTGATATTTTGTAAGAACGGTCTCTCATGTACAGTCTGCTTGTCAAGTATAAATGTGGAGTGTAAAGTCTTCTAAAGTGCCTCATTTGATCGCAGTTTAGGTAGTTTAAATGAATACCACAACAGTTTGGGAAGTAACAGCTGTTGTAACAAAAACTATGTTCCGAAACAACTACCGTATTTTCTGGACTATAAAGCGCACCTGCATATAAGCCGCACCCGCGCTATTTTTAAAAAAATAATTAAATAAAGACATACAAGCCGCACCTGCATATAAGCCGCATCCGCTCTATTTTTAAAAAAAAAAATAAACAAAGACATACAAGCCGCATCCACTTCATTAAAAAAAGTTTTGCGAGCCACAGATATTTATGTTTTTAGATTAGATATTTACAACAGGTACAAAACGATTTTGAATTGTAAATGAACATGTATGTACCTAAATAGATCCTTTCCTAACCTGTCTTTTAACACGACAGCAACTTTGATTAAACCGAGACAGAACCAAGAGAAAATAACCGGTATTTATTTATCGGGCTCTGGGGATAGTACGCTTGCAAGAGTGAAACTTAAAGCGAAATTGACGGAAGGACCAACTACCTTTCCGTCACCCCTAAGACAATACCTCCACGTGGTAGAGCCTGGTAATGCGTCTTAGGACGTAGCTAAACTTGTCTACTCTGAGTACCGGTTAAGAGCTGAGAAGGAGAGGATAGGCCGGTATAGTCTGGTTTTCGCTATCCGCCAGGGGAGCAGCTGAACTGATCCCAGTGCGCTCTCTCTTAACTGTTTTTTTTAAATTTTTTTTGATTTATTTATCTTCATTTCTCCTGTGTGTGAAATCACATCACCTTAATCATCTTCATCATCTTCGGTGAAACCCACGAAGTCCTCCTCTTCAGTGTCAGAGTTGAACAAGCTCAGCAGCGCTTCGTCACATCTGTCTCCATCAGTCTCGCTCTCCATGTCACTGTCATCCTTCGGTGAGGTTGGCTCTAGAGGTGCGTCGCTCTCTTGGCGTAGCAGTCCAGCCTTTCTGAACGCTTTGGTGATGGTGGATTCTTTAACTGCACTCCACGCTGTCAGGATCCACTGGCAGACATCAGTGAAGGATGCTTTGCGCATGCGGCCGGTTTTAGTGAATGACTTCTCACCACTTGTCATCCATGTCTCCCACTCAACCCGGAGTGCAGCTTTAAACGCCCGGTTGACGCAGATGTCAAGTGGCTGCAAATACTTGGTTGTACCTCCAGGAATCACAACTGGAATTGAGTTTTTTTTCTTGATCGCTTCTTTTACAGACTCTGTGATGTGCGCCCTCATACTGTCCAAAACAAGCAGTGCTTTTTTCCGGTGAAAAAATCCTCCCGGCCGCTTGCTGTAGCACTCCATTAACCATTCCTTCATCACGCCTTCCATCATCCACCCTTTGGCGTTAACTTTGACCACTATGCCTTTCGGAAGTTGTTCTTTAGGCATAGTAATGCGCTTAAATATCACCATTGGTGGAAGTTTTTGTCCAGATGCGGTGCATGCCAGAACGCAGGTGAAATGCGTCCGCTCATGGCCCGTTGTTTTCAGCAGCACGGATGATGCGCCCGTCTTGTTAACGGTCCTGGTCAGAGGCAGATCAAACGTCAAAGGCACCTCATCCATATTTATTATCTCATCTGGTCCGATGGAGTGTTCTTGTGTCTTTGTTTCGACGAATTTGTGGAAGTTTTTAATTTTTTCCTGATAGTCCGCAGGGAGTTGCTGAGAGAGAGAGGTCCGTGTCCTGATGGACAGGTTCTTGCGCTTCATAAATCTGAAACACCATGACGGCCCCGCTTTGAAATCTTCAATTTCCATTTCGCGGGCGATGGTTTTGGCTTTAAGTCGGATCTGTACAGTGGATACACCACGGCCACCTGCTCTCTGCGTGTTCACCCAGTCCTCCAGGACATTTTCGAGCTCTGGACACCTGCTTTTATGTCCCCTGAAAGCTTTCTTCGACTTCGGGCATTGCATAAGGTCTTCCCGCTGCCTCCTCCAGCGTCTCACCATAGACTCATTGACGCTTAGCTTCCGAGCAGCAGCGCGGTTTCCTTCCTGTATAGCGACATCGATGGCCTTCAACTTAAAACTGGCATCATACGAACTTCTTCGTGTGGGTTCCATGATGAAGGGGTGAAGAAGATGAAGATAATAGGATTGGAAATTTGTCGTCCTTCTATCTGCTTCTGCCAGTTACCATATATCTCCTAAAGAGGAGCTAGCGTATTCTTCTTTGCATTTATTTTATCTTAGTTTTGATTCTAGTTCCGGTTAGAGCGCCCCTAGCGGTGGAAAAAAATCCACAGAATAGCCGCTCCTTTTTATTAGCCGCATGGTTCAAACCCTATGAAAAAAGTAGCGGCTTATAGTCCAGAAAATACGGTATGTTGCCTTCTCATTTGTGTTTTGGAAGAAATGTATTTTCTCCCTGAAAGGTAAGATGTGACATAATGGGAAACACTTCCAGTTTGAAAGACCCCCAAAGTCCTCATTAGGAGGTAAAGGCATAAATCCACAACAGGGCTTTCACCAACTTAGACTGGGATTTGTGTATCATGTGAAACCATTATTCTGATGTTGAAGTTTCTTTTCACTCACTGTTTACTTTTGTTTTCCACTTGCTGCTGAGGCACCACCATTATCAAAAATTTCCAATGAAGCCAGCAGGGAAATGCCCAAAACTGCAGTTCCTCAATTGTCCACTTGAGGCTGGCCCCCCCAGCTATTTACGTCATTCATACCAACTGTACAGGGGATGAATTTTTATTTGATGTACCCATGTGTATCATAGCTTAAACTTTTGCATAACTAACGGCTTGATTGCTTTGACAGTGCACTGCCAGAGCCAGAGTCAGAGTCACCACACTGAACTATAAAATCACTGATCGGGAAACCTACAGGTGACGTCAAAGAGGGCTTGCCCATTTTTATACACAGTCAGTGGTTCAAAACTTCTTCACCGTTTACTAGGGTACTTATCCTGCCACATCTAATATACACCGATCAGTTGTAACATTATAACCACTGACAGGTGAAGTGAATAACATTGGTCATATTGGTACTATGTGCTGTTCTGCTGGAAAACCTTAGATTTTGACATCTGTGTTGAAGAGACTTAGACACCCAAATAAAGATTGTCCGGCAAAAAGCACACTCCCTTATGCAAATGGAAATCCCAAATGTCACTGGTCTACCCCTGCAGAAAAATGCACCTCACCACATGGAAAAAACAACAATCAGGAACATGTTGAGGAACATGACAATGGCCCAACATGTTGATTTGACCTCCAAACTTCCTACATCCCATTGTGATCAAGCATCAGCAGGATGCAGTGGAACAAGTTTGATTGACAAGGGGCCCCACTGCACAAGCCAGAGTACCCAAAGGATCCACTGCCAACATCCTGGTGCCAGACCCCATAGGACACCCTGAGAGGTCCTCTTGTCCATGCCCAATGGTCAAGAGCATTTTTGACCACATAAGGGGGGCCACCACAATATTAGGGAGGTGGTGATAATGTTATGCCTGATTGGTGTATGTTTGGTTGGCTGAAAAGGAGCGACAGTAAAGTAGTAAAACAAATGCAAAGATATGTTGATTACAAGCATATTTGTGATATGTTACAAACAAAGCAGGAAAAAAAACCTTATTCCCTCTAAATGTATTTTACAACGCAGTTTGTTGTATAGGGATGTAGTTTTTGTGAGACAGGGCTGGAAATAATTACTTCCATGTTGAGAGTTTTGGGAGTCCCCACTTCTGAAACCAAACCAAATTATTGTCTTGGTAATTGTTTTCCTTTTGTTGCAATCTTAATCAGCATATGAAATATGCATAAGAACTTCTACCTGACGAAAAAATATTCTGTTTACCCTGCATGTCTCCATCCCTTTAAAAATTCTTTGAGTCATCAGTCCTAACTCCCTTTCACCACCCTTCACCTGTTCCAACCAGCCATCAGAGAGCCACAGTCTGGCTTGTTTTTTTTTGTTTTTTTTGCCTTGTCTTATCTCAGTCTCAATCATCCAAACCTCATTCCTTTTATCCCTCCACTCCGGTGGGCTGAGGCTACCCTCAGAGAGTGTTCTCAACATCTGTCGCCAAGCTGTTGTTGCGGTGTACAGTCTCTGCGGTTGCCTGCGTGGGCCTCATTATGCTGTGTCCTGTATAAACAGGCAGCTGCTGCCGTCCCACCTGCCCGTCTATACACACACACTGTTGCTATTACAGAGACTGTCAGGCCATTAAAGATTATTGGAGCTCACTGGAGTTCACAAACTAAATAACAGTATCTGAGACATGGAAATATAAAGTTGGATTTTTGCCATTAACCTCCTTCAAAACATTGACCCGATGGCGATTTGGCCTTGGCCAAAAGTGGTCCTGGTAGTCTGGTTGTGGTAAAAACTTGTACATGCTCAGAAAATCCCCTTCTTTGCAGCAAGAATGCCAAAAAAACCCATATCAAATAAAAAATGCATTTAGCTTCTATAACTCTGACTACATGGATGAATAAGAGCTTAGCAGAAAAAAAAACTCTCTGAAATTTCTTGTACAAGTATCAGACAACCTGGAGGTAATACAGAACCAGAGCAGTGGGCCTTCAAAGTCAGTAAAAATAGGAAATTGCTGTCTGCCTTAAATTAAGATATATATGTTATTGCTATGAATATTTGATCTACCATTTGTAATCTGGGATTTTTGCCATCTAAAAGTACCCAATGCACAACTTACAGTGGTCACAATGACTTTAAACAATGTGTGACTTTGTGCAAAATATATTTTTGAAAAAAATCAAATGAAAATCGATGCTGATTTTGCAAAGATGAAGACTTTCCGAATCCTGCATATCATATATGCCTTTGTTAATTGGCTTATTGGTGTGTGGGTGAACTGAAAGCTGGGAAGGAGAGGGGATAGTGGACCCTTATCAGGGTTAACTGATGTCTGCATATCACCGAGATACACACATGCACATATAATTGTCTAGTATTTGCTGTTGGTTGAGAAATTGTTGCAAGCCAGACAGTTACATGGTGTTGTCCCTCCCACATCTAATAATAATCTTTCTGAACCTGACTTTTCAAACACTTAAAATATTTATCAGAATTCCACAGTGCTGAAATGGTTTTGCCCAGACATCCTAAAAAGACTTCATGAATAGTAAACACCAAGGCACACACAACTTAGATTTATACATTTTATATTTAGGCTACAAAAATGCTACCACATGCAGTATATGGTAAGTTACAGCAGTTTTACCATTAAGTGAGTCGTTTTCTTGTCAGTAATAGATACAAAGGACTGGTACCTGAGTCACACATTTCAGAGTTTTGCCATGTGCCATACCTTGCACCCAGCTTGCACCCAGATAAGGGAACTGTACATGTGCAGTGTGTCACCTTACTTGAGTCTGAAATGCAACAAGCGCAGAAGAACAGAAGCAGTGCTGTTGGGTACGTTTATTAAAGGAGTTTGTCCTCCTGTTAGCATGCTTTGTACTGTATTCCACCTAGTGATAAAAAATGATTTAGAGTGGTGGTTTTCTTATAATTATATATATAATAATAATAATAATAATAATATATAATATATATAATAATTTAGGGTCAGGAAGGCAGGCAAAAGACCATAATGCATAAATCAACTAAATGAGAGTCTCTCATGCATGAGCAGATTAGTGAAGCAAACATACTAAGATATTCCATTAATTCCATTACCAAATCTAAATGATTATTTTTGCTGTCACCATGGCTTTACACTTCCAGGACATACCTGCATGAACTGTTTAAGAGAAACAGAGCACACAACAACAATTCTAACTTAATACAGAATTGTCAGCAAAGGTTCCCTCCATAGATATCTCTGGATCTGGGGCTCCATGTCTCTGATTTGCAGCCACTGGTCTCACCACCTGCTATTCTGCCATCCCCCACCCACCTCATTTTCACTCTTACCTGGTAGAGGCAGATGACCGCCTTCCCTGAGCCTGGTTCTGTCTTTATTTTTCTTCCCCCTTCCCTGTAATAGGTGGGTTTTTTGGTTCCTGCCCACCATTGCTGACTGCTTGCTCATAGGGATATGTACAAACAATTTTCAGTCGCCTCTTTTGTTGAAAACATACTAGATTATCCACTGGACTTCTATCACTTTTAGGTTGGCACTTTTTCTTCAAATGAAAGCTGTGAAAATGGTTTGAGCGACAATATCCATATCGTATTGTTTGTGAGCCTACGAGCACTCACTGGATGCATGAAAGATCAAAAGGGTGTGTGAGTAATCCAAAAGAAGTGTAAACTTATTGTAGCGCTTACAGCAATGCAGTCATATGTTTAAATTCAGCAAAGTAGCATAGAGCTGTTTTATTGGGCTAAGAGAAGCATGGTTGCATTTCAACGTATTCTTAGTTATCTAAAATGGAAAAATAAAATTAACCTAACGTTCATTGAATAATGTCATTGTTTGCTGATTGTCAGAGGCAGCCAGTGCCTATTCTAACTACTCATCACTGCTGTTTTCCTCACGGAATTGCAACAGGGACTGTCAGCAGCTGTGCTGGAGAGCATCTGTGGAAACTGGAGCAATGTTCCTTAAGGCCGGCACACACTACACGATAATCGGGCCGATTTTTGTCCCGATCTGCCCCTTACGATCAAAGCCAGCAAAGGCCCGATTGTCGGATGTTTGCAAACAACATCGGGTCCGATTTTCCTGTAGTGTGGGGTGTGTTAAGAGTGATTTTGTCCGTTCCAATCCGCTCGGAAGGTCTCGGAAGGACAGATCGTAGATAATGAACATGTTTAATATTTGCGACTAGAAATCCTGTAGTGTGCGAGGTCTTCCGAGAGGAGCCGAACACGCACAGCGTGTAATGTCACGTGTACCAGATTTAAGCCAATCAAAACGCGAGCTGACTCAGCTGACTGACGGAATAGGAAGCAAAAACAAACAAGTAGAGTTACCGTCGCTAAAATAAAAATAATCAGATTAATCATGATGATGGATTAATCCACACTAACGCGTCAATTTTGATAGCCCTAAAAAATATCTGCCCCTCGGCTTAGAGATCTGGATGGTCTGATGAAAAAACGGCTTCAATTCTAGTAACGCGCCGCATTTTTGGCAGTAACGGTAACGCCGTTATAATGATGGGAAGAGTAATCAATTAGATTACTGGTTACTGAAGAAAGGAACGCCGCTAGTAACGTCGTTATTTATAACGCCGTTATTCCCATCATGTTTGTTTACACTGAAGTTACGTTTGACTACGCGAAATTCGGAATACTGAGTGTTAAGAACCTGATAGTCTGCTGAAGAATCGGATTAGAATCTTGTAGTGTGTGGTGTGCTTTGTAGTGAACACCACACTATAAGATCAGAAGTGAGAAATCTTGTGCGATCTGTCTTTTGTTATCTTCAAGTGTGTGCTCTCTAAATCTGTGAAGTTTTGAAAAATCCTGTAGTGTGTGCCAGCCTTTAGACGGAATTAAAACAATTAAGATTTCAAATTGTAGACACCATAAACAGAATCGAGGATGATCATCACTTTTTGCTTTGTTTATCCTAATAAGATTTTGCTAAATGCAGTGTTTCCAGGAAAATTATGATGCATGTCGTGTATTATCTAAGTGCCTTATGTCTGCTTTGTATACCATTGAATCATTTATTATCAGGATTGTCATAAGAGCAGAAAAGGAAAAGGGATACAATTTGTTTGGCTCAAGAACCAGTCCAAGTCAGCCTTTTTTTTAATGTGTTATGTTTTCTCATAGACTTGCCTGAGCTTAGTGTGGACACTTTACACTGTGTCCACTCCAAGGGCCTGTACTCAGACAGAGGAAACTTTTCTTGGGGGTCTTGGTAAGCTTGGCAACCATTCTTAGACTGGTAATATACACTCACCAGTCACTTTATTAGGTACACTAGCTAGCACTGGTTTGGAACCCTTCATAACTGCCTTAATTCTTCCTGGCATATATTCAACAAGGTTCTGGAAACATTCCTCAGGGATTTTGGTCAATATTAACATAATATTATCACACAGTTGCTGCATATTTCTTGGCTGCACAACCATGATGCAAATCTCCCGTTCCACCACATCCCAAAGGTGCTCTGTTGGATTGAGATCTGGTGACTGTGGAGGCCACTGGAGTCAGCAGTTTCTAAAATATTCAGACCAGCCTGTCTGGCACCAACAACCATGTCACATTCAAAGTCATTTAAATCACCTTTCTTCCCCATTCTGATGCTCAGTTTGAACATTGTCGTCTTGACAATGTCTATGTGCTTAAATGTTTTGAATTGTTGCCATGTGACTGGTAATTTATATATTTGCGTTAACAAGCAGCTGAACAGGTGTACCTAATGAAGTGGCTGGCGAGTGTATTATGTGCTCGTGTTAATCTTAAGTGTCCATAGACAATTTATGTAGTGAATTGATGCTACACGGTGTAAATAAAATCAAACTTAATTGATTTATTACACTAAGCAAAATATACACAATGTACAAAAACTATATTATAAAATCATTTAACTATGACATTCATGCGATTAATCGCGATTAAATATTTTAATCAGTTGACAGCACTAATAACCATATAAACAATGAACACTGTCCTTACTGCTATATCATAGGATATAAAGTGCTTATTGTGAACTAGACTCTGTTTGTTGGACATTCAGTCTTGCTGCCATTATGTCTGTCACTGAAATGACAGCTCATACCTACCTTTATAATGTTATAACCCCCACCACCTCCCTCCCAACCCAACCCAATCAGATTCCAGTTTGTTACTTTGTAAACTATGTTATTACATTGCAGGTAGGGATGGGAATTGAAAACCAGTACTTGTTGAGAACCGGTTCCCAGTGTTTTAGTGCCTTGGAATCATTTGCCAATTTTGCAAACAATTCCCTTATTGATTCCAGTGGGTACAACTGACGTCACCACAAACGTCGCACAGCTTACGCAAGTTACACAACGTGCGTGGCGACATCATTCACCATTTCAGCCAGCAGGAAACATGGCGCCCAAGCAGCACAAACACTCAAAAGCTTGGTTACATTTCACAAGAATGGATGACAACAGGGCAACTTGCAATACTTGCAAAGTGGATATATCATCAAAGGAAGGAAATGCTACCAATATGCAGAAACATTTGCAGACACAGCATGCGATAACTTTGAATGGATGTTTTCAATCTGCTCTGGAGTGAATCTCAACCCAGCAGCAGCAGCAACGTTAGCTCACCCTCTGCTGTTAATGCTGCAGGTAACTAACTAACTAGCAGTACCTATCATGTTAGCACCATTCTCCTTTTTTACAAATGAGAATCGATAAGAGAATCAATAAAGAACCAAATTGTTAAGCAGAATCGAAAATGGAACTGAAATCGTAAAAATCGTATCAATTCCACACCCTCATTGCAGGTGCAGGTGCTTGCAGGTGTACATCTTGTGTCTCTGTGAAGGCACTGTCTGACCACTGGATCACTTCTGTTCCCTTTATGGACCATATATCAGTCCTTCCAGGATTTCGCGGACGTTTTTCAAGATTGTTGCGGCCTAAAATGCCTATATTCGCAGGAGCTTTTCTAAAAAATTGCGATGAAAGTTGCGATGTTTTAAGCGTATTTGTTGCGATAAAATTGCTGGAGACAGTAAAAGATTGTCCAAAAGTTGCATTTTTTTTTCTTTGTTTTGTGTAATTCATTAAAAATTTTAAAAGTTTAAAAAGTTAATATAACATCCTGACACACATATTCACACACACACACACGCTCACAGCTTGTCACATCAATTAATTAATCTAACTGACCTTCATTCTTTCAGTGCTCGCGACAGATCTGGATGCAACAGCTTCCGTCACGGTGATTTGTCGGGTATGTGGTCCACTCATTTCACCCATTCTCCTAATATGTCTCGCGGTAGAAAAATGTTTGTCAATCGATGAATTTCGTTTGTGTTCCACCTCAACATTGCACGGGGTGCAAAACAGTTTACCTCCGCTCTCGTGAAGAACATCAGGGAATTGTTTTGCAGTAGTTTTTGTTGCATTTGTATCTGTATCTTCAAATCATAAGCAAGGAAGTGAATTCTGTGATGTACGTGCATTACGTTTGCACTTGGGACTGCTATGATTGGTGGCACTCACGGGAGGCTGGCTAAAATTGTGGAAAGGTCAAAGTGATCGGACAAAATTGGAAGGCCGTGCAGAATTCACGGAGATTGGTTGAATTTCCGTTTATTGTTGCGTTCGCAACATCGTGAATTCCTGGAGGGACTGATATATGATCACTCCTATGTTGTTTGTTTCCTATTTCAATATTTTGGGATTCCCCCTGCCCTTTGAAAGACCAGCAGTGTCTGTCTCTGTGGGAACCTGGACAAATGTTTTAGGAAGTTCCAGAATGTTTATGTAATTTTCAAGGTCAATAAAATATATTTAAATCTTTACGGCTTTTATATTTATATTATATATTTTTTTTCTTATATATATATATATTACATGACATTATACTGTGTAACAGATATTTTTCACCAAAAGCAAGTGGTGTAAAATTTAAAAAATACACTTTCTCTGCTCTTTGGAACATTTCTGAAGGATTAATTATTCATTTTCATAAGTGGCATAGGCTGTTTAAGCATTCTGAACAGGTCTGTAGTTAAAAATTTGGTGAAAATACTTGCTACAAGGGAATTCTGTGAAGGGACAGAATATGAACACTATGTAAGGGTTAAAAAACAAGCGCAATGCCAAATATTCTGGATATACATTATCTAGCTGGATCTCATGGGACTTACACTGGGTCTCTGAACACATCAACATTTTTCAAATGTTACTCATACACAACTAAACAAAAATCAACTGTGAATTTGCAGTTAAATTCCAACTGTTAAAATTTGCGCGAATGATTAATAAAAAATTAAAAAACAAACAAACTATCTTGATCAGGACAAAATTACATAGTATAAATTTTAAAGTTGGATATTTTCAAAACAAGATTAAAAAAATAACATGGAATAACAATTCTGGAATGTTTATCGACAAACTTGAGCTCTTTTGAATAATTTCAGTTATGCTCAAAGTGAAGCAGGGGTGAGTACATCTCCAGATATCTTTTTTTTTCAGGATTTTAAGGCAAACTTCTTTCATTTTTGCAGCAGCATCAAAGTGTCATAGTGACTCACACAGGATTGTGTTTCCCCGAGATTTCCAAGGCCATTATGGATTATCTCAGTAGATTATCCCACTTTTGGATCTGTAGCAACTGTCATTGCAATGACCAGGAGTATTTAATAAACTGTCATAATCTGAGCTGTAGGTTGCCCAGCACCAATCAGCAGACAATAGCCAGTGGACACTTGACTGGATGAAAAACAAAAAGATCAGTTATTCAGATATGTGGGGTTTTAGTGCCTTGCTAGTAATTTGGCTATTGTCAAAGAAGTGACAGCTTTAATCAACAAATCCCACACTGCAAAGAGGAAAAGAGGATTTGTTCCTCAGATTTAATATAATGCTTTTTTTTCATGATTAATGTAGAATCTGATACATGTGAATCTTACCAAGTGCTTATATATGGGAGATATCTACAATATTGAAATAGAAAGAAGGCCTTTGTACTTTTAATTTTCCCTGTTCACATTTTTACTGTGTAATTCATTCATGTTTTTTTGGATGTTTAGTTAAATCCACACCATAGAGCCTGTCAGCCTTTTGGAGTGCATGATATAAAAATATGGCTGTGTTTTGTTTGTTTGTTTGTTTTTAATTCTGACTTGCCAAAAATTCAAGTGGGATTGAAATGTTGTCAGTCAATAAATAATTCTGTGGTATGGATCAAATTTGTGAGTGACCCCTGATTAACTCTTTTTTTTGATAGCCTTGCATTGATGAGTGTAAAACTAGTTTTTTCCTTAACCAGAGATATATATTCAAAGCCAACATTTAAATTTTGCTTTTTTTAAAAAAAATATCTGAAGAAATTGTTGGAGTCAGTGCAGACTATTGCTGCATTGAACCAAGAGCACAATCTTCCTGTAAAATCCTCTGATCAAGTGCTGGAAATGTGCACATTCACCATTTTCTGATTTGTCTTTTTTATGATAGCCAAATATAATCTGACTGGCTTTTTGTTTTCTTCAAAATGTATTTAATGTTGCAAATTAGCTGTGTATAAATCTAATTCCTATTGAAATGGTTGCATAATGTGACTCTTATCTCTCCAGCTCCATCAGTGACCAACGCACAAACAACCTGAAAGAAAAAAAAATGAGATGCACAAAGAGGATGGCAAATCCAGAGACACCTGAGTCCTGCCAAGCATCAACCACCACTCCTGTTGCCACTGAGAGCACAGAAAGGGAGGTTAAAAGGTTAAGGAGGCAAACTGACATCAGCCAGGGAAGAGAGGATATAAAGAGCGACGAGAGAAAGGCTAAGAAGGATGTCGAAGGAGGGGAACACAGTCAACACACTTGCAGGACTAACCTGCCTTCTCCTCCTCAGCAGTGGATTTCCCTCAAGAGACTCCTGAATGTGGAGAACAGTTTAGCCTTTGGGATGGAAATGCTACCTATCTACGGCGAGTCCTCACCCTTCTTTTCTTCCTCCTCCCACCAGGCTTCCCAGCCTTCCCTTGCCACCACTTCTGCTTCATCCCTCTCAGGGAGCCAGGCCCATAAATCAGGCGATCAAAGCCATGGACCTAATCTGAACTTTCTGCCTCCAATTGACAAAGGGCTGTTTGTACTGTTGCAAGACGCCAACTTATACTGCAGGAGAAAGACATACACAGAGGCTGTTGGCTCCCTCCACGCTGCCCTGCAGGTACAGCCTTAAAAGCTTGAACACACACAGGTACAAACATGCCGAAAAGCCTCTGCAAAACTACTATTATTGTTGATTCATTGTTATTTTTGCAGAGTTTTATTAATGCACCTCCAGCTATGGGAAGCTACATCACGATTTACTGGTTGCTGCCCCCTGTTCACTGCTCCCTTTCCCCCTTTAACCTAGCACTGAGAATTGTTGTGCCTTATCTGCTGTTTTATGCTCCTTACTTGGGAGCTGAAACAGATGAGAACATATGGCTGCAAAACATGACAGCACCCAGGAGGAGCTCGCTTATAGTCCAAACCAGAGCAGGCATAATAAGCCAGTAGTGGTCAGACACACTACTAAATATATATATATATATATATATATATATATGCATGTGTAAATACAACTTTTTTTAATTCTCAAACAAGCTGATTGTTGAAGTGATGTGCATTTCCTTTGTCCAGTGTCAGTGCCACTTGCATCACATATTTGCACAAAGAATCTTTCTGTTTTGTTGCCATTAGCCTCAATATTTGCTGCCAATAGACACATAAAGTCTTCCCTGTTTAACAAAGTTTCTTGGGGGGGTAGCAGACCATATTTTTTACGAAAGAGTACCCAGTGCATTCCAGTGTGATGCCAGGGAGTCCTAATATGGCAGCAGTATGGGAGTTGAGCTGTACATAGCATGTTGGTTTATAGATATGGATTGTAGCAATTGTCACACTGTAAGAACTTCATTCGGAAATGACTGATACTGTCTGAATTTTGCCCACATGATGTACTCGGTCACTAACTGCCATCAGTGCAGTTTTGGAGTAACAACCACAAATTTCACCATGTTTCTCTCACAACTGTAAATTTCCATGTCAGACAGTCCAAAGCTGCAGTGTTAAAGAGCCTGTAGACAAAACATGTAAACACAAATCACATTTTCTTGACTTAACCTCAAGAAAATTTGCATCAGGAGTCCAAACTGCAGACCTTTAAATTTGTATGTTTGGCACTTATCCATTTACCACCATATGAGTATTAGCTGGGGGGTTTGTTTCTACAAAGTTTTCACACATCAGCTAAAATGGAAAGAACACAAGCACGGTGAGAAGCTTCAGTGAAGTCTGTAATGTGCTAC
Source organism: Dascyllus trimaculatus (assembly GCA_024666655.1). Lineage (NCBI taxonomy): Eukaryota > Metazoa > Chordata > Actinopteri > Pomacentridae > Dascyllus > Dascyllus trimaculatus. Next base: position 18,358,995 of record CM045446.1, read on the forward strand.
ACATAGCCTCTCTTTGAATAGTAATGTGAATTTCATCCCTCAGACTGAAACAATTAGACTAGGCTAATTTGTCTTTAAATCCACCATATGCTGACATCAGTCAGACATTCTGATGGTCATGCTTCGGCTTTAAGTCTTAAAAGTAATGACAAAGGCACCGCTGATAGCAGCAGCCCTCATTAAGATGTCTGGAGCAGAAGTTTGCATTAGGCAGTTATAATGCTGCTTGTCTTGTAAAATCTTGTCCTTTGTTCTCATTCAGCAGCATCACTCAAAGCTAAAACTCAGACATTGTTTCTGCTTCATTAATAGGATGATGGAATTGAGGCCAAATGATTACTGGGCCGGATGCTTTTTCAGTCATCTCTCTCTCTTTTTTTTCTCATCATTTCTTTTGTCTGTTTAGTTTGGCCCGCAGGTCAGCAAAAGCCATCGAGATAAAAGTTTTGTTTTTCGCAAAACTTTATTTCTCCAACTATTAATTCATGACAGTTCTTGTATTGATAAACTGACACAAAGGTCTCCCTCTTGGTAATGATCTGAGGCTAAAAAATGGCAATGATTGCCACTTTGAGGGCAGAATGTGAACTAGACGGTGCTGCCACATTTAGCATGTAAAGTACTTTTTCCTCTCCCAAATACACTTGCGGCCCTGTTTTTTTGTGAATGTCGCGAAGAAACTTCTGCAATTTCCCTGACCATCAGCATCGGCGTAGAGCCGGTGTAGCCAGGTGTGACATAGAGGAAAGGCTTTACACATAATTAGTGGGAGAAACACAGGATTGCCAGGGGGAGTCTGGATGAGCTTCAGTATGACCAGTCACATCCACTTTAAATCCATCCACTTTAGAGAGGTTTGTGTGATCCTATATTTGTTAGACTGAGCAGGAAGAAATATAAGTAAACACAACCCACTGTAGCTTGGACTTCTGCCTCTTCAATCTGCTCATATCAGTCAAATCGGGGTTTACAGAGTTGAGTTTTGCAGGTGTAGGGTGAGTATGGGTTTGCTCTCAACCAAGAAAACAGCCTCACATGTTTATACTTATTCTAAAGACCGTCCTGAGGACAGTAGTGTTACTACAACCCATTTTAACATTAAATCTTGAATCTGTGAATAATGTCTTTCCCTATGATGTTTACAAAGTAAAAACATTCATTTAATGATCATTAGATCTTGAATGATCTCATCGCTGTGTTGGAGGATTTAAATAATTAGTGAGGTTACTGTTGCTTTACCTGCGTAAAATTATGCACAGCCACTTTCTCAAATCATAGAATGGAGATGAAATGCATATATAATTCCTGCAAGACTGCAGCTGTTTAATCAACATGGAAAAGAGCCCACAAAGCTCACATCAATGAGACAAACAGTGACATGCGCGTGTCGATGACTGAATCCTTAAGAAGCCTTTTTTATGCACATATAAATCTGTAATAAATTTGTATTACAGATTGCATTTCAAACTGTGCAAATAAGCTTTTGTTTACTCTACAAAGACAATTTTACTCATAATAATACTGGTTTAGTAGCAAGAATTAACAAGTAAACTGTCCACATCTGTAATTTTACTTGATTTTGTTATGGTTACCGTAATTTTGGTGCAGTCCAAGAGCCGCATCTGTGTGCTTTTTTGTGTTGCAATAATTTTGTCTTAGGCAACTGTTGTTTAATATTTTTTGGCTCTATCTTCAAAATAATCAGCTTGTTTTTTCAGCCGCCAAGAGGATATTAAACAAAGCAACATGGAAACCCCATTGCTAACTAGCGTTTGGTCGTGTAATTGCGCTCTTCATACCGCAGGAGTATAAATAAAGCTTTAGTCGTGAGCAAGTAGTAAATCCTGACCCCTGGTCTCTCCCTTGCTCTAGCTCACCTCTAAGGGCCAAGTGCTGAGGGACATTCATAGTGCAGACCTGGAGGAAATCCAACTTGTACTCAGCTACATCCAGGCCCAGATGGTGGTCTGCTATGTGAAGATGAAGAAACCCCTACTGGCCCTCGAACATGCGCACAGGTTTGACAATTCAGCACACCTCTGAATACATTGTCCAGCCTGACAAAGTGTCTCTGAGCAAGACGTCAGGTAGATATCCTCAATGTTGTTGTGGTTCTGAGCTCATTCAAGACATATTTTTAGGCCCATGTTGCCCCTGCAGGTAAAACACTATGCAGATATTTTTTTTAAAAAATAGATTAAATTAATTAGACTGCTTACTACTTTATCTGCTGGTGCAGTGTTGACAAGACATCAGCCTGATACTGTATCTGCGGAGGGTGACTAACTAGCGTTATGCACCCAGCAGGGACAGACTGGATAAAATAGAATCCACACACTGTTCAGTCAACTTCCAGGGTTCCACATCGCATAGCCTGAGAAAACATCCCTTCGATAAACACAAACATGCACAGAATTGTGTGTGGTTCTTTTTTTTAGCCTGTCCCTTTCAAAACTGTGATCTCTAGATTCAGAACAATATAGCCAGAGTGAACTTACCATCTGTAGTCATGACAGTCTCCATATGACTCACGGTGGCTAATATAAGCAGCTATAGTCTCCACATCATTATGACCACTGATAGGTGAAGTGAATAACATTGATCACATTGGTACTATGCAGTATTCTGCTGAGAAACCTTGGATTTTGGCATCCATGTTGATGAGACTTAGACACCCAAATAAACACTGTCCCACAACAAACACACTCCCTCATGCAAATGGAGATCCCAAATGTCACTAGCCTTCCCCCGCAGGAAAATGCACCCCACCACATGAAAAAAACAACAAACAATCAGGAACATGTTGAGGAACATGACAATGTCCCAAGATGTTGATTTGACCTCCAAACTTCCTAGACCCCATTCTGATCAAGCATCAACAGAATGCAGTGGAACAAGTTTGATTGACAGAGGACCTACAGCACAACCCAGAGTACCCAAAGGACCCACTGCCAGCATCCTTGTGCCAGACCCCACAGGACACCCTGAGAGGTCCTCTTGTCCATGTCCAATGGTTCAGAGCATTTTTGACCACATAAGGGGGACCAACACAATATTAGGCAGGTGGTCATAGTTTTGTGCCTGATCAGTGTACTTTATTGAATTGTTATTATGCTTATTTTAAAAGTGCACAAAGTAGAACCATACAACCAACCAAACCACTTACAGCAAGTACCTAGGAACATTAACCACAGATGTGACAAGTTTATTGATAACTTTATTCAATGTAAAGCTGGATTATTCAAATAGAAATCATACAAAATGTCAGTATTTTCATGTGCCATAGGTTTTTAACATATGGCTCAATAGTGGTAAAGTGACTTCATTAATCAACACTGAAGATTGGTCTGGATCTAACAGCATTCTTTTTATCTCATCGTTAGTGACATTCTGTTATTCTTTGCTCCTCAGACAAGTGAGCTGTCATGTACAGAGTCACAGTTTATGAGCTATAGTCAAATCATTTGTTAGATCGAGGCTGTCCTCAGGTTGAGTCCTGAGCGCCATCAGAGCTGTCGGAACATTATTATTTTACTCTTTTAGTCTGATCTGTTTACTCTGGAAAGTCAAAAGATATGTTTTTTCTGCACTGTCAAGCATATTATTATATATATATTTTTCAATTTAAACTCAAAATCACAGAGTGTTTGCGGTAGTGGCATTGTGTGTCTGGGCTGCTTTTATACAAGCTTTGTGATACATTCTCTCTCATCATTACAGCAAACTTATGGCCACAACAACAAGTTGACAACAAGTAACACTGAAGAAAACACTGGTATTATAGCATATGCTGAGTTCCTGTAGACAAATAAACAATTGTTATGCATCAATATGATTATTAGTACTAGAGAATAATAATTTACATTGATTAAAAGATATTTATGTTGCACTCCTCATGTCCATTGCATGTTACCGCCCCCTTTTTCCCCACAGGATATCTTTATAGTAGAGAAATGTACCTTGAAATGTTTCAGTTTACACTGAAAATCCAACTGTTTCCAATGGCTTGAAAAACTAAATATGTCAAAAATAGATTCATATTCTGTTGTACTTCATTGCTGCATTGTTATTTCCTTGGTCAGTAAACACAACAGCAACATTATGAAGCTGGGAGAAACATGGACAGGTTGGATATGGTAGGCTTATAAGAGGTTTATGGCCACCGCTGTGTCCCTTATTCACAGAGAAAAGAGCAGGTTCTCCAAAGAGACCATCAGTGCACCGAATGCAGTTCTGCTGTGTGTGTTACAGCTGTCACAGCACATCATACACAGGATGCATTTGTTGATGCTCTGCTGGTTGCAATTTCCTGACAATAGAGCAGTTTGTCATGAGATTTAGTTTCATCTCTGCATTCTCTAGTATAGTCATCTTTCAAGTGGATTTTGAGTGTTTCTCGACGGATGAGACAACTCCGCAGCTCTGGTGCCAACTGCTTGTGTTTCAGTGGGGTGAAAATTGGAAGCAACTATTGGTGCTCAAATGGAAACTTGAGCTGCTAGAGATTCATCAGAATAGTCTTCATTTTGATGGACGAGAAGAGCATGAAAGATTTTGCTGCTCATGCATTTGGTGTATTTACTAACAATGTAGTGTGGTAAAGAGACTTTTTACAGTTTTAATAATGTGGTATTGACACAAAAACAAAATTACCATCCAGAAATCAGCTATTCATTCATATGCAGTATCATTTACAATATTTATTTGGTTTTACTCTGGCTGGCTTACAATGAAACAAACAATCCCTAAGGCTAAGAAAGGCAGGCAGTGGTCAAAAAGCAAACAATGGGTCATCAGGAGTCGAGCAGGTACTGACTGCCAAAAAAAGGATCACGCTCCTCAACAATGGCAAACATTCAGGCAGAATGAATGAGAGCAGCCTGGACTGAGACCAGCTGCTAATAAGTGCAGGCAGGTCCCACAGTCCCAAACCGCACTGTACATTCTGTGATCATTTTAAATTTTATTTAAAATGAGGGGATGTTATATGCATAATTTGTCTACACTTGTTTCATTTTAGCCCAGTGGAGAAACCAAAAAAGAGAGAAGAGTTGACAACATCTGTTTGTGACTATTCAACGTATTCTACAATGCCTGTATGGGGTAATGGTTGTGGCTGGATAATTTATTTATTTTCTGTTACTGTACAGTGTGTTTTGGCACCACAGCTGCCAGAATATTAATGCTTTTGATTTTTTTTTTTCATTTTGTAGAGTGTAGCATTAAGTCACTGATGAGCATTTTCCGCTGAAAAGCCTCATAAAAATGCATCATCTCAAATTCCTCTTTCTGCTGTAGCACAATGCCTGATGCTCATAATGGCGAAGCATGCCAGACTCTATTCTCGACAATCTGTCGACTCCCACTGTTGGAATCGCTCTTTCAATGCTGTCAGCCTCGGGGAGAGTTTTGGACAGTAGGTACAGTGGGACTACTGGGTTTGCTGATGATGGCTGAACTCTTTGGAGCCTTTAGTTGTTGTGTTTGTTTTTATACGTTTGTTTAAATTATGTGAAATGCCTCATTCAATGGCCAAATCAACAACAGTCCTGCTTGGAGAGGAGTTCTTCATGACTAGTGTCTTACACTGATTACATGATGAGGATAGCACCTATTTCCTAATTGCTATGTGATTTAGATTGCATTGAGATGAACCAGGCCTGATCACATTAGAAAATATGAATAATAATTGAGAGAATAAATACTTCTAAACTATTATATTTCAGTTATATTTGTACATGTATCATTCTTGTGTGTGTCATTAAGATTTCTTGAAATCTGAAATAACAGAATTGAGCTTGATTAAGTAAATATTCCTTCTTTTACAACTACTTTGACTTTGTTTGTTGAATTCTTTACTTTCCTTGTTAAATGGGTTTCTTTACATTGTGTTATAATTTTATTTACTCTAATGGGTATTTGGAAAGCCGTGCTGCTGTGAGACCGGCCAGAAACAGTGGCTGAGGGGACACTTGGTCTCATCACCAGCTGACATGGGGGACAATTTTCTGGGCTCAGCTCTCAGGTTTGGAGGATTCTGGAATGGAGGGTGTTTCGGAGCTAAGGTAATTAAAACAATGTGAGTGCTCACTTTTGAATGTTAATTATTTGCCTCATTCTGCTTTACACACATTTGTTGGTGTTTTTCTGTGCACATGTAAAACAGATCTGCAGATTTCTGCCTGTAGAGATTCTGCTGAGCGTTTGTCCCAAAGGGTATAGTTATGGTGACTGAGTGGATCCCATACGTCACTCCCATATGACACAATTGGCTGAATGACACTATGAAATATTTTAAAGTCAGATTCCAGTCGGAATTTGGAAATTATATGCATGTATATTCTTTTTTTAATTGAATATAGAGCTCTTTTAGGCTTTTTTCATTCAGCACTTGTATCTCCATGATGACGCAAGAGTTATATCAAGGTACAAGAGTAAAACTATTCTACAACTCTATTTAGCAGACCCTTTATCCAAAGTGACGTACATCAAAGAGTAAGGTAGGCAGGGCAGCATTAAGGACTTTGCCTAAGGGTCCTCACTGGTTAACTGCGCCGAGACCGGGATTTGAACCACCGATTTCCCATGTCAAGGTCAGGGGTGTGAGTAACTGAGCTTTCCGTCTGCCTAATGTTGTGTAGGTCACCCAAAAAATGGTCTCACCTAACAGGACATTAACACGGAACCTCTATGGGTGTCCTGTGGTGTCTGGCACTGAGATGTTGGCAGCGAATCCTTTGGATCCTGTGGGTTGTTGGGTGGGGTCTCCATGGATTGGACTTGTTTCAGTGCATTCCACGGATGCTTGATTGGATTGGGATTTGGGGAGTTTGGTGGCTTGGTCAGTACTTTGGGCTCGTTCTCATGTTTCTCGAGCCATTAATGAGCAATTTTCAGGATGTTGTAGGGGCACTGTTGCATGAGAGAGGCTGCTATGCTGTAATGAGAGTGCTCATCTCACTGTGTGCAAATGTTCCATAAAAACAATTTCTACCCATGACTGTTTGGAGGGAATCGCGAAACTGAATTCTTTGTTTGGCTCTGTGTAATACTGATGTGATTGGTTTAAAGAAATACAAACAAGCGAGAGGATTTATTTTCCTCAATAGCAGATTGATAATGAAGTGCACACAGACCATTACGTGCTACAGAATGAGCCTGACTAAATGAGATTACCTGGTCTGTTACAATGTCGGAGTGGGTGCTTTGGGTCAACTGCACATCCATTTGAATGCTAGGACCCAAGGCTTCACAGCAGAATACTGCAGTTTAATGAAGTTTTCATTGTCAGTGATTCAAATTTTGATGTTGAAGTAGTATTTGTTGTCCTGACATGTAGTTTCTCCAGTTCTGACCGTATTTTTTGTCGTTACCGTCATCTCTGTTGAGTAGGAAACAATATATTCTCACTTACATGTAAAAGAAACTGAAATGCTTATGAGAAGCTGAAAGACCAAATATGTTCCAAGAACATCTTTTGACCATCTTGTAGAGAGTATCTGGGTTCGTGCTTAACTGTGATTGGCTCATTAAGGAAAAGAAGCTGAGTTGGAATAGGTCATCTGGTTTGAGATGTAATGACTAGAAAGGTCATCACATATGATGGTTTCGTCTTTAAATTTGTTACCTGTCTGCAAATATTAACAATGTTAAGATCTCAGAGAAATGGGACTGAGACTGAAAAGTGCCATCTCCGTAAAAATGTCTGGATGAGGCTCCCTTCCGTCAACATCTATAGCTCAGTTGCTCTTATAAAGATAATATGATTCCAGAGCAAAAACAGCTCTGTGGTTGGATCAGGCAGCCGCTCCCAGTGTCAATGGGAAGCAGGCTTTTGTCAGGAAAAAAAGGTCAGTGAAATGGTCCATCGTAGCTAGTTAGTTCAGATTGTTTTCTTGACCTTGTCCAGCAGATAGAGCACTCCATCAGCAGCATGCAGCTTCTCACAAGACAAGCTTTATCCTCTCCTCCTCATCCATCTCGCTCTCTTTATCCTCTATTTTCTCCTTTAAACTCTCCCCTTTGTCTTCTTTTTTCTTCATTAAATTTATTTCAGTATCTCCCCACTCTCACTTCATTTCCTTTTATTATCTCTTTCTTTTGTTTTGCAGTTGTTGCTATTACAATGGCAATAAACTTGCACTTTCGTAATCATCAGAAGCAAAGAGTCAAGCACACTACCTCACATTTAAAATGCAACCATTAAGTTCGATCTGCTTTTGAATTTCTTGCTAATTTGTACTAAAGAGGCTTTTGAAAACGTCTTGCTGCAACAGAAACACACCTGCAGAGTCAAGTGTGATGAATTTGTTGTTTTTCTCTCTCTAATAAATTAGGTATCTCTAGTATGCTCTTGTTAAAAAAATAAAAAATAACTCGAACAGTCATCTTAAATTATTTAGGACCAAAACAAAGGAGAAGGAGTTCCCCAGACAAACAAAGAGAATCAGTGACTGGTTGTTATGCATGCAGATTTATAGCTCATCCCTGTTTCTGTTTGGATGATAACTGGTGAAATGAGTGTGCTGCTGTTCCTCTTCACTTGCTAAACACAATTTGTTCACCAAAGGGGCCTTGAAAGTTGGCAAATGCAGTGAGAATTGGTAAGGGCTAATAAAGCTGTGGTTTGTAAAACCTAAAACAATGAGCTGTTGCGGGAGGATTTCCTCTGCGGGTTTGCCATTAAAAGCAATAGATGATAGAGGGTAATAAATAAAGCATGCGATTGTGCAAAATGCTATGCATAATTCATGTGGTCATTTAGGCATTTCCATGGGGTATCACATGGACACTGTAAACGAACAGGAGTCATCACAACTGATTTATGCTTAAATAAATTGCCACAATTAGTAATTACTTGATTTATAGAGCACTTTAAAAGTAAGGTTTAACAAAGAGCTTTGACTGACGAAGCAAAAGCACCAAACACAGAAGGCAACATCCATGTCGAATGTCAAAAATAGTCAAGACACCATTATTTACAGTATATAGTGCAGCTATATACTGTCTTTTCCTGTAGAGACATACGTTTGCCGCTACAAAATTAAGTTTAAACATTTGGGTTAAACCCTAAAATATGTTTTTATCATGTAAACACACCTGACTGAATTAAATATTGCAATTAAGACCCCATAATATAATCTAAAATACAAATTTATTTGGATGGTGTGGGCACAAGTGAAGCAGACAAGGTGGACTGAAAGCGTTGGGGATCAACTGAGGCCAGTCTGGTTTGAAAGCTTTTGTGAAAAAGGGCCCATGAGAGGAAGCATCATGAACCCAGTGAGATGTGAGGGAGCAGCAGTAATGACAGGGACATCCTGGAGGCCTGCATGTGTGGTGGTATCAGAAAAAAGGCAGGGTAGCAGCTAAAACACCAGAGTAGAGGGGTGTGAGCCCAGGGCAACCAGCTAAAACTGTGCTGTCGAAATTGTCATTTGATTTTATTCAGTTAGTAGCATGATTTGCTGTTTTAGTTCGATAAAGCAGTAATTATTTGTTTTGTTGCATTTAGAGCAGATAGATGCAACATCAGTGAAATCCTCTTCGGGTAGTGATGAAAATGTTGCACATATTGCAGTTTATGACTCTCAGGTCGTTGCTTTTTAGATGTGGCTCTGTCAAGTAAAAATGGTAAGTGATACAAGTTTTCAAACAACTAGACAAAATTAAAAACAAAAAAACTTTGATAAAAATGACAAGTAAAACACTGACAAGACATACCCTACTTCTGCTCATTTGCCTGGGCAGATCGGGTCGAGCTGCCCAATTTTCAACTATCTAAGCTGCAACTGGAAAATTCCAGTTATTACAAGTCATGTTGGCAAGCAGCCTACATGACTTGCAGGAACAACCAAGCCATGAGGTGGTGGACAAGAGACAAGGAGCTAAACCATAAACCTTTCTGACTTCGTACATCGTGACATAGCGATGTGACGCATGTACCTGCGATTTGTGTCCAGGTCACACATGACTTAGTTCCAGTTCCAAATCATGCTGTGGCGGGAAACTTTAAGCATGTAAGAAGTGTGGAAAGTGAAAATCAAGAGCTTACTTTTGAGCAGCGAGGCAGCACTTACTCTTAACTGCCACTGTGCCCTTCAGCAAAGCATTTCAAGCTCTGACACCTCAGAATGGCACCATGCATGCAGGAGGAGTTAGTATTCAGCAGACAGACAGGGGGTGAGCTTTTGTTGCGGATTTATTATGATAGCTGAGAGGCTTTTGATGAAGGAACGCTCATTGCTGGCTCACATTTCCATAATGCCCAACGTGTTTGCTTCTCTGCTGGAATCCAATACTGGCTGAATCTGCCCCATAGGAAATATATTTTATCCAAATTATACTGAATGCTGCCTCCCTCCTCTTCAGCACCAGAGGGGTAAGTATGAGGCTCGTGGGTTTGGGGTGTGTCAAGTGCACGGATTTCCAAACAAACTTGAGATATGTTCATTCTGACAGATTTGCAAGTTTTTTCCAGATCCCCTACACTCTCACTGTCCTTCCCTCTCTGACATGTTTGCATTATTTTACCTCTGCCTCATTAGACAGTGTTTAGTCAGTTCTAGCAGTACAGACTTTGGCTTCCCTAAGGCACTGAGCAAACTTCTGCTGGCGCTTGGTCTAACTAGAAGAAAACACTTCCCACACAGTCACGACAACATCGCTCAATGCTGCCACCCTTGCCTGGACACCGAGCTAATGCTGTTCCAGTGCTGCCCCATTATCCAACATATCATCTACAAACAAATCAAACATACTGACTATATTCATGGCAATAGAAATATATGTTTATAGGCTCCATTCAAACCACCACTTTTAAATTTATTATTCTACTGTAAGGTACAACACACTGCAATACTACTAGATGACTTAAGTTGCTGGAACATAAAAAAAAGCCTCCAGGGAAGAACAAACCTATTCAAAAATCTAAAGCAAAATGTGTTAAAAGGTCAGAAAATATGTCCAAAGTCCTGACTCTTTTAGGGTAGTGCAGTAGCTACCACTGTTGCTCACTGATTAGACAATATCAGTTTGGTCAGTCTGAATACAAATTATAATCTACATTTGATTTAAAAATAAATCCTTTATTTTTTTACTGTATTAATGTAATTATGCTGTGATGTTCAGGTCTCTTCCATTAGTACTTAAATGTGCCTGCTCTGACATCACTTACTGGGATGTCATAAGATAAGAAGCAGGCCCAAGGGTACCTCTCAGCAGTCCAGCCAGGGAGTCATCCCCTTTTCTTGAGTGATGTAGTGCCAAAACTTTCCCAGCACACTGGCTTTATAGCTACACAAAATCCCACACTCAAAGTATTTCTGATCAGTATAGACATGAAATTATGTCAGTGACAGTTATACAGACTGATGCTAGTATGTGCTCATTTGCATAGAAAATCTTAGTCACTGTTAATTTTATTCTGCACATTTTTCATGTTGTGGCATCTTAGTGAAAAGCCTATTGTGATAAAAGATGCCATTCTTAATATACAACATTTATTCATAAGCTTGTTTTACATTATAGCCTTTGCATTGAACAAAAAACAGTGTTTAGAAGTTAACTTGCCAAAAAAGAAGGAAGCAACAGATGGTGAGTTGCCCATAAGCATGAAATGTCCCATCTCTACGTAGAGAACAAAATATCATTACTGTCCAGTTGAAACTTATGGGAGGGTGAACAGCTGTGCATCTTAATTAACAACATAACACTGCATCTCAAAGTGCCAAAAACAGAAAAAAAAATGCCACAACATAATTCTCACTTGGATTCTAGCCTGCCAACACCACAAACCAAAGCTGAACCCTCATGTAACATGCTACCACTAACTTTAACTGAAATCTCTTATTTAATTAAGTATTCAGACCCTTCGTTCAGTACTTTGTAGACAGGTTTGAGTTGTCTTGGATAAGTCTCTACAGACCGAGCACACCTGGATCTGGGCAGTTTACTTCGTTCTTCCTGGCAGATCCTGTCAAGCTTTGTCACAATTGATCAGAAGCATCTGGGAACTGCCATGTTCAGGCTTCTCCACAGATGTTCTGTGGGTTTTAAGTCTAGGATTTTCCTGAAGCACTCAGATACAGTAAGAGACTTGTTCTGAAGCTTTGTTAGAATGATGTTTGGGTTCTTGGTCACTCCATTGACCAAAGACCTTCTTGCTTAGTTGCTCAGCTGCCTCTATGAGAAATCCTGTTGGTTCCAAACTTCTTCCATTTCACAATTGTCCAGGCCATTTTTCTCCTGAGGCAACCCTTTCTCCACAAAACTGCATTTCTGTCCAACTAAACTGCATTTACGTTTGAAAGAAGTAATTTCATTTGGAAAACAAAATATTTTCTCACTTAAGAAAGGCTTTAAGTTTGAAAGAGTAAGTCAACTGAAGAGGACAGGAGAATAAGTCAACATAGGACTTTCACCCAGGAGACCAGGCCTCGTGCCCAATGTGGGTTTATTATTCTTGGAGTTTTACTTTACTAGTTGCTTACTTTTTGTCGCCACACACCGTTTGGTTAGGTTTGGGCCCCAAAATCACTTGGTGAGGTCTAGGAAAATATCACAGTTTGGGCTAAAGTCTGAACCTTTCGCTCCATGTTTAAAGCTTTTCCTCCATATTCTGGTTTAACAGAATAATGACTTCCACCCCATTTGATATATGATTGATTGGCTAAAATAGAAGCGACAGTCAACAATGTAATAAATAGCAAAAATATATCCATGAGAAATGTATTTGTGGTATGTTAGAAACAAAGTTCCCCCAGTGAATGAGAATACAGTTTAGAAGAATAGAAATGCAAGCTTTTGGAGACAAGGCCGCCTGGGGACACTCAAAGCTTTAGCTTGGCCTGATCTATGCTCGACACAGTTTTATCATGGTGATCTAGAGAGTTCCTTTGACTTCAGGGTTGGTTTTTGTTCTGACATATAGAATGGACTGCGGGACCTTGATACTCACAGGTCCTTTTTCTAAACTTCACGAACGATCAATTATGTTTTCCACAGTCAAGTGCCTGACACATCTCAAGGATAATAAAAGCAAATGGATTAACCTGACGAGACCACAGGGTACTTTTGTAAATGAGGAAAATAGTGTTTTCTGAGCATCTTACAGCAAAATGCAGTTGAAACAGATGCTTAGCTCGAGGACAGAAAATTGCTAGAGTACACAAAAGGGGCTGGAGCACATTTCTTATTGCACATTATTATACAGCATTTTACTGTGCAAAAAGACATCATAATGAAGACACAGTAGTGTTAAAACTTTAGTCTGTTTGCACATTATTATTATTATTATTATAAAGGCTCTGAATCAAGCAGAGTGTTCCAGTTCCCTTTTGTATTCTGGCACTTTTGTAAATGAGAAATTTCAATTCATAATACATTTCTTATAACAAATCTAAAAATATGTTTTCACATGGTCATTTGAGGTTATTGGTTATAGGCTAATGGAGAAAATTGACCCACTTAAAATGAAATTCACAGCACAAGGAGTGACAGAGTAAAGGCGGTTATGAATACTGAAGTGACTGTACACGCATTCCTGCTCATTTTTACTATTTGAGTAACTTTTGCCAAAAAATGACAAACTTGGGTTTTTTTAATGTCTGAGCCTTGTTAAAAATTGTGACTAGTTTTTTACAGACTTACATCTCCACTGGTTTTGGGCTTTACAGCATAGACAGGATATGTGAGTCACTGACAGTCGGATGAAACAAGTCAGTAAACTGATGGTAACAGCCAATGATGGTGTGACAGCATGTTTTCTCACTTGCACTGACACACACCACCAGGCTGGTGATCCTGATAAAAACCTGCAGTGCAGTCTGAATATTTCAATCTGTTTTAAAGTGCAATGTTTTAAAAAGTCTAGAATTTAGTTCTTGTATATCAAAATAAGCTGTGTTCCTAAAAGTGTAAAAAATAAAGAAAAGAATATTCAAGCATTTAAAATATTGTTAATTATCTTTAAGAAAAGATCCCATGAGCTCTTTTTTCCTTAGTAAGAAAATAAAATTTCAGATTAAAATCAATACGATGTATAATTTATTTACTTTCACCTTGCTCAAAAGCTGCATATGTCTGGTAAAATCTGAAAAATATTCCCAATAACCAATACTGACAGCTGAAAACATAGTGTAGTAAAAAGTACAGAGGTAAAAAGCAGCAGAAGATAAAAACGAAAGCTAAAAATATTATGTAGGTGTGATTTTTCTCCTTCAATTAAAAACATCTTCATTAGCAGAGAACGGACAGCTCAATGGTAAGAAGCATTCTTGAAGCTCCATAGTCAGACAGAATGAATAGTGTTTATGATATAGTTTACTCTTGTCATATTGCTGAACTTTTCCTCTACTTTAAGCCACAACCTGTTCTGTTCAGTCGCATGATAAAACCGCGTTATAGCAGCAGCCTGTGATGTGTAGGATGGCTGGACTGGAGATAGCCAGTGACTGCGATGCGCCTCAATGCTGTGATTTAAATCATAAACACCATCAAGCTTGTTATGTACATGTCAGTGCAGGTCTTTCCTGCAGCCCTGAAACTAGAGAGTATTTTTGGTATGAGTAACATTAGAATGTACAGTTATACAGCTCAAACCACATAGAGATGTATAGTTCTAGTCGAACCAGATTACAGAATGCTGTCAGACTGGACAAATGACGGTGTTAGAATGGCTAAAACAGATACAGAAGTGTTTAAATATGATCACAGTATACCTACTGGCTGTTTTGTCATTATGTGTCTTTACCATTTTAGCATCACCCTCAGACTGGGACAGGCGGTATTCATTAGCTTCTCCTCTGATAGCAGAAGAGAGGTGGAGGGAACCCAGTGGAAACAGAGATGTTGGCACTGGCAGCAGAGCACTGCCCATGTTTGAAGTGTGGTTGTTAGGGATGACAGTGTTTCGTTGTGGCTGCCTTGTTCTCGGTCGTGTCTTTACTTCGCAGCTTCCTTGGCCTGTTTTTCTTCTGTCTGTCTGATGTCTGCAGGTTTTTCTGCATGCCACCATGTTTTCATTGTTGCTGCATTTCGCAAGGCTGCTCTGCTCTCCTCCTCTCCTTGTCTTTCCTGTCACATCTCCTTCTCATTCTGGCACAGTTAGCAGGATGCAGCAGCAAAAAGTTTGGCATCTGTGCAAAGTGGCCTTTCTGTAAAAGAAGCTCAAAACTTGCATGACTGTGAGTGTGTTTTGGCTCCTTGCAAAATGACTGTTAAATGTACTTTCACTTTATGATATACTGTAGAAATGTTGTGTCTAGTCGACAGTCTATAAACATACAATTTGTGCAAGTATTGTGAAAGGCAAAGTCATAAACAAACTATGAAATTTTAAACCAAAAGCTGTATTAAACCTGGAAATACAGCAAAGCATAACAGCATTAAACTTGAAATAAAACATTGTATTTGTAAGGACAACTCAAAAGGGTGAATCATAAAATAATATACTTCCCGTTATATTTGTAAGTGAAAATAAAAAGACATTTTCCAGTTCCATTACACTTACTGTACTGGTGCATAAGACTCTTATCAGCTGATAAGTGATGCAACTAGTGTTTTTTAAAAATAGGAAAACAACATTTTAGTGTTTGGCTGTGTAGCAGTTTATCATAAGCTTATATCTTTGTGCTAAGTGGAAAACTGTTTCTCAGCTGCATTTGAAATTTGTTCCTTTTGCACTCTGGCTCTTCTGTTCTGTCTGCCTTGTTATCTCACCTCTCCCCTCTCTGATCTCACCTGTACTTGCTCCTCTCTTCCTTCCCCGTTTACTTTTTCGCCCAATATCACACTTAAAAGAAGTGTGTGTGTGCTGTTCCTGAAAAACTGAAAAAAAAAAAAACTGAGTGAAGATGTTATAAAATCATCTGGGGATCAGGACGTGTTAATACTGTCAAACATTCATGCTCTTAAATTTGGGAACTGATCAGTAATTCTCTGCTCCCTGACTTATTTTACCCACTTGGACCCATGGAACCTTCTATAATAACCCATTATAATATGCAAATTCATAAAAATTAGAAACCTAAATTTGGTCATTTACAAAGACATTCAAATCTGTTGTGGTGCCACTTACACTGTAGTCAGGTTCATCCTAGTCTAGTAATCCTCGAGGCCTTGCAATTCTTAGTGCATGTCACAACAAAAACCAAGCCATAAACTCGAAGGAACTCTCTTTGGACCTTCAGAATAAAACTGTTGCAAAGCATACATCAGGGCACAAGGTATAAAACATTTTCAAAACCTTTGAGTCTGCCCAAGAGAACAGAGGCCTCAGGAGAACTCTGGAAACTCTTTGTAGAGTTAGCAGCTGAATGGAAAGACCAAGAAAGAAAGTTTTAGGTCTGGGAGGTGGCCATGAATCCAACAGCTACCCTAATGAGCTTCGAACTTAAACCAGCCAAAATTTAGGCAACAGTTCACCATTCAGCATAACAATGACCTGAAGCAAACAACTATGACAACACTGCACCCAATGTCCACACTTAAACTCCAAAGAACTTCCATGGAGAGACCAGAAGATGGTAGTTCACAGATATTCCCAAACCAATTTGACAGAGCTTAGGAGGACTGCCAAGAAGAACAGAATAAGCAGTCCAAATCTATGTGTGAAGGAAGATCTAAAACCATGATTGCTGCTTTCAGAGTGCTACTGGGTGTGGACGGGTGGGCAAAAATGACAATTTTATCCATTTAAAATTAAATCTTCTACACTACAAAGTGGACAAAAAAGAGGTCTTTCTGATGCCACTATTGAAAATGTAGCCTGGATAATCCTGGCTGTCTGTCTAGCAACACTTTAAGGTTTCAACTAAGACTTCCCAGCTTTTGCATTTATTTGCATGACATTTCATATTCAAACCCATGCTTTCCTCAGGACGACGCACAATGATTCGGGTAAATCTTTAACCCTATCTCCAGTACTTCTCTTTATGACCAAAAAAAGCAAAACCAATTACATTCCCATCATCCTCAGTTGCTTTTTGCATTTCCTGCTAAGGGCCTATTGTTAGCATGCCAACATGTCAAACTAAAATTATTAGTTTCCAATGCCACTGTGCCTTTTCTGTGGGAAAATGTTCTGTGAGTTGAATTAGCAGCAGTAGGACACAACACACTCTGCAGCTATTGCAATTAGCATCAACCTCTGTGACAAAAACATTGTGTTTCCTGTGACAGCTTAACATACAGACTAAGAATTCCATAAGCACCAGTTATATAACTTGTGCACAGGTGGGTAGTTTCAATCTGTGAATAACCCTCAGCGAGATTGCAAATAATGCATTTACTACATCACAGTAGTCTATTTAATGCATTAATATGAAGTTGAGGAATGGAAATATATATATATATACATATATATAGATATATAATGGTTTGCCTTATTAACCCAGACATATAATATCAAAACGAGTAATTGTATTTTACAATAACTTGTGTAATTGCATTTTACCCAAGTTATATTAAATTTTGTTGGGATTGCTGCAGTGAAAAAAAAACGAAAGCATGACATTAACACAAAAAACAGCATGCAATCTTGCTTAAGTATTATGTACTTGTTCATTTCTAATATTTTAGCGGTATTAAAAAGAACTACCATGTGCCACATCTCTTAGTATTCTCGGTTGTCCAGCATTATGAGCAAGTTGAATACAAAACTTACTGTTGTGTATTTTTAACATCTGTCTTTAAAGTCCGCAAAATGACAAACTGTAGCATTCAGAATGTAAAGCAGGAGCAGGTGGAGTGTTTAATTTTAAGTTAGATCCTCATTAAAATCAACATTTTTGCTGTCACGTTGAAATGCATCTTGTTGTTGCTTTAATCTGATGTTGCCTCAGATATAACATTTAGTTTCATCTAGATAGTGACTGGAGCTAATTGAGTGGTCAGTACATTGATCATAAAGCACTACAAAGTTTTTAAAATATTAAACGTGTCTGTATGTGTGTCGTAAATCAGGAGTATCCAGTTGAATCCGAGCCATTTCCAGAACCATCTCCGGCAGGCTGTAGTCTACAGGATGCTGAGCAAACCCTGGCTGGCAGCAAAGTAAGACCTTTGTGTGTGTGTTTACAGTTTTACTGCAGTATATTATAATCATTTATTAATTAACGCCAGTGACCTAAGAATGTAGCTGCGGAGGTGTCAAGGCTATTTATGTGACAAAATTTAATTCTACTACATGTGGTCTGTTTGGGAGTAATATTGGATAGACCAAGGAATTGGACAAAAGGATATTGCTTTCTTTTCCTTACTGGGTAAACCTCTTGGTTGTTGCAAATTGTTTTCTGGTGGACTAAGAGGTTAAATCCTAATGAGGTCAAAAACTGAAAATTAGCTAAATAAGTATAGTAATAATGGAATTTTCCAAAGTGCTGCTACATGTGTGGTGATACATCAATAGAACAGGACAACATTCATTTTGAGACATTTACAAGAGATAAACATGGCTGCCAATGCTCTGTTTAGTTTAAAAGATAGTACACTGGAGTAGGGCCTTGAAACCTTGAAACATAGTCAACATAGCAAACGCTGAGCAGTTTTAATAGTGTTTGAATGGAGAAATGATCTGTCCTTCCTAGAGCATTCACATGTAAAAGTGAAGCCAGATGGCAGACGTCCATATTCAGCTGCCATATAAGCAACAATGTTTAAAACAAATCTAAAGAAAACACCAACAATTAGCAGGTGTGAAAAATATTATTAGAATTTTAACAGTGTCTTATAGTGAATGTTCTATAACGTTGACCTGTTGCAAAAAAAAAAGCCCTTAAAGAACCCATTTTATGCATGTTTATAGGCTTACGGTTTGATTCAGAGGGTCTACTGAAATATATTTACCCGCTTTAGTGTTCAAAAACACATTTTTGTCTCATACTGAACATAGTTGCAGCATCTCTTCTCACTTTCTGTCTGTGTGACTCTGTTCTATAAGTATAGGCTGAGAGATATAGCCTTAGCAGAAGTGACTACTAGGCATGTATCATGCAAATGTGTTACATGATGATGTAGATAAGTAACAGAAGAAAAACCTGGACTTCAAACGTAGCATTTCAGGACTGAAAGACCGAAAGACTGAGAGTAGAGAGCAAAAATATGAATGTATATCATGGTTCGGAACTCTGACAAGAAGTCAGTTACATAATCTAAAGTACAGCAGCTGCTGAGTATATCAAGGAGGTATAAAATGGTGCTGAGGCAAACAGAGGGAGATGAGTAAAGGCCAGGAAGAGCAAACACTGTTGTTACATTCAACGAGAGCTCTAACTTCAGGAACCAACAGAGAGGAGCTGGTGTTGTTTTTGTAATACACAACAGATACACACAACTGTTTTGGCAGCCAAATAATGGGACATTTTGGAGCTGCTGTTGGAGAAGTTACAGCAATAGAGTGGATGAAGCCACTTGTGTGACATCGTATCCTAGTTTCAGCGTTGTTCTGGCAGGTATGCAATAAAACTGACAACTGCTGCTACTGCTACTGTTGCAGCCTCCACAGTTCTTATGGCATTATTTCAAAAAGGTCCACTTCCATACTAACATCTACTTGCTCTGAGACTACCTTACCCTGAGAAAGGGTTATTACCATCACCTCTCTGCTCCTCTGAGTTTCCCTGTTGGGATGAAATTACAGGCAACAAATATCAAATTTAAGTTCTGCTTTCACTTAATTGTAGCTCTTCAAATTGAACACTTAAGATGGTTTCATTTTTGTCAGCTGAATTGTTAAAATTGTTATATCTTCTAAGCGTGATGAGGCCTCCTCTGTTTTGTGCAAATACCATTGTTACAGGTGACATTCTTATCTATAGGGAGCTTTGCGCAAAACATGTTTGTTTTCTCACGCACGGCTCTCCTCTATAAATCCAGCTATCATTCCAAAACTCTGGCTGTTTGAACAGAAATCATTCTCCCCAGTTGGTCCTGCAGCATCGCAGATACCTGAGCTCTCCACTGCAGAGCAGCGACTCATTTAGAAGCTTGACTCACTCAGCTGTAAAATACTGTTCACTGTCTGGGTTGAGCTCGAGCGAAGAAGTTACACTGTCAGATAATGCGGATGCGGTGATACATCTTTAACAGAGAGATTTAGATGAACTGCTGCCATTAATCTTGGAATTGGATCATTTCTTTTTGAGAGGAACACAAAAAAAAGGTGTCTTGAAAGTAAGTTTGACATCCATCCACATCGCCTGATAACGTCACATTCGCTGGGCTTTTAATAAATGTCAGCACTTTTGTCATTTGTATCAGTTGTTTTGTTGCAGCCTCTTGTCTTACTCTCAGCAGACTGTAGATAAAATTAGTTCATAAATCTTTTTTTTCTTCCAAGAGCTGGTAACCTCAGATAACTTTGCAAACAGACACATTACATCACTGAATGTAAGATGCTTTTTGCATCACTGCAACATGTTGATCAGCTTGCAAAGAGGAGATTTTTTTTTAGCAATTGAGAACACTCGCTAATCAGTAGCTGCAGCATGTGTCACTGCAGATGTTGTGAGCTCTGAATATGACTTTGCATTCAACAGTAGTAAGTTTATTTACCTACCTTCCACATATTTTATTTCTTTTATTAGTAAAAAAAAAAGTGATACATTTTGCCATTGTTCTCATTTTTGGTTGTTATTCTTTTTAGCTTGTGAATCATTCCATGCCAACTCACCAAAGGCCTCCCAATTGAGGTCATGGATTTTCTTGAAAAAGAGCAAGCAAAAAGTTCTACCTAAACCGTGGAATCTTGCAAAATTCCACAGCTCTACCCCAAATACTTTCTGAGTTATGAATTTTTGAAAATCAGCTCCAGTTAATAACTCTGGCAATTCTTTTAAAGCATCTCTAAAGCCTCACCAATTGCTTATTTTTCAGAGGATTTAGCTGATTTTTTTCTGAATATCCCAGAAACCTCAGTAAAAAGTTGGAACTTATATGTCTGATGTGTGCTGATTTTTTTATTTTATTTAACAGAAATTAAAATAATAAAATATATATAATTTATCATCAAAACGAAAAAAAAAAAAAAATTCAAAAAATATTATTTCCACTCATATTCACTCAATTCCAACTAAATTTTTGTTGTAGAAAATAAATTGTTGGTAAAAACAACTTAGTTTTGGCATACCAAAATGTCATTTGGTGCTACATCAAAAACTGACTGCCACGAGTCTTCCTAAAATTAGCTTCAGAGCCGAAAATCCACTTTTTAGGACATTTTAAAGAAGGATTGTTTTGATTTATTTGAAACTTTTTGAAGGGAATGTCTTCACATCCATTCAAAACATAATAAAAAATTAAAGATGTTATATCACTCATTCATTATTTAACCATTTTATGAAAATGACACATTTTCAGGCAGGCAGTGCAATATTGCACTCCCTCATAAACCTCACAGTATGCTGCAATCCATTCTACAATAACCTGCCTGAACAACCTACCAGGCAACAACCTACCACACTGAAAGTTTTGCAGAGGATTTTGGAAAGTACAGTTAGGCAGCCTTAATATTTTTTTTATTTCATATATATTATTGGTGAATTAGCCGTTTTAATGACAGTGCTCACATCCCTGCCTGTAAATGTTCCATCAATTTCCTTCTCAACACTGTTTTAAAGGGACTCCATTGCCGCATCCTTGGCTTGGTTCCCTACACAGAAATATAAACAAGTCAGATCATTTTTTGACCCCATAGCTGAATGATATTTTGGTTTTCTAAGCCACCCCAAGATGTCAGTGGTCCCAGTGGTCTGGTTATCCCTTTAAAAACATCAGGAGGAGCAACTGATTGATGAATTTAGGGTTGGAATATATAACCCATAAGAAATAATAAGCAAATTCATTTCAGTTTGAATTTGTCATGATAGGCAGATTTAATTGATATTGCTTTGTATTTCTATGGTGTAGGAGTCATTTCTAACATAAACTTAACAACTCAACTCACTGTGAATTTCAGTTTATTTTTGTTTGTTTGTTTTAAAGTCATATTTTTTTTATTGTAATATGGTATCATTTTAATTGCATAATATCGTTTCTCACAACCACGCTCTTGCTTCCAATTCCAACTCCCTCACCCTCTTTGGACAAATTGTTCTCCAGAAATATCCAATATTGCAATAATCAAATAATACTTATCAAAATATGTGCTTTTACTTTCACCTCTTGAGAGAGGCAGAGACAAAGACAAAGGACAAGAGAAAGGATTGGCAAAAGATGGGGAAAAACAGATTAAACTGTGAGTGTGTGTGTTTTTGTAGGTGAGCTAATGAGAAATGGTTTGTTCTTCGTTTTCTTTCCCTCCACTTCATTTCCTTCACCCATTCTGTCCTTCCATTCTTCTGTCCCTTCTCATCAGGTCAAACTGTGCTGACAGAGCACAGCCTGTCTGTCTGTCCATCTGTCCAAACCTCTCTGTCAGCATCCACCTCCGCTGCACACCCACTATCTCACCCCTGATTAGCTTTACTGAGGGATGAGTTCTGTCACATACTGAAAAAAGCAGAGAGTGGGATGGGAAAAAAATAGAAACTCAGGCTGAACTTAAAGGGAGACACAAGGTCTTTTTTAGCAGACTATGACCACACCTGTTTAGTAATGATAATAGTGCCACCAAAATAATCAAGGATATTATTGGCTCTACACTGGCACAACCTGGTGATGAGGTTGAAATCCGCTTTGCTTATCAGTGAGGTATTCTGGTGCCAAAGGAAGAATCATAAACAGGAGGGAGGTTCATTCAAATGAGCTTGTTGTGGGATATTTGATGGAAAGTGTGTCTTAGACTTTGCACTGAGAATAGATGTCTCAGAGCCACATCTGTTGGTGTGTCAATCTCCTGCCACTTTGGGGATTTTATCAACAAGAGCAAACGAAAATACTCCGAGCAAATGTGCAGCAATGATGGAATAATACTTAAAATGTAAATAAGTCATTTATTTTAATCACTCCCCAGCCAACAGATGCATTTAAATTAACATAAAAAATGCTCATTGGACTTTAAAAAAGAAAATTTGGTAAAGCATTCTGCATTGATCTATAACCATGGGTCTTAACTTTGAAATTGCGAGCAGGTTAAAACCCATTTCTGAGTGGTACTTTTTGTCTCTGTCTCCTCGCTGAGCTGCTCTCTCACATACAAATGCAACTACAAAGTAGTAACACTATTACACACATACACACACTACAGAGTAAGCCAACAACAACAATGCTCACAACTCCAAAGAGTTTGATAGCTATTTAATCTTAAACCCTTGGTAGAACAACATTTGATGCTGTCACTGATAGCACAGAGGAGGAAATTTATCTGCTTTGAAGACCGTGATTTCAAACGGTGCTTTATAGTGCATCTGTCCTCTTGCTTATGCGACTGACTCAGATGCCGCAAACATGAGGCTTTTAGAACTCAGTTAAGTGGTGCTTCTTTTATTAGTTTAGCTTAGAGGAAAACTTAGAATGCATTCACTTTTATCTGCCACCCAATATATACAGGGCAGATCTTGCTGTATACATTCCCTATACTACCATCAGTGGTAGATGCTGACTGTTACGAGATTCGCCACTCAGGGAAGAGTGACTGTGGAGGTTTACATGTGGAGTAAAGTGCAAAGAAATGATTTAGGAGACCTTTCAAAGCAACTCACCAAAACCTTGCCTCTTAACACACTGTATTCAGTGAGTCTTCATACTTCAACTCCAGTCAGCTCTTGAAAATTGAAAGACTTGGTGCTGACGTCAATGAATTTCAGTTTAACTCTGCTGAACCCTGACATATAAATATGTGCCAACTAAAAGCAAACAGCACTGACTACATACACAGGAGGCAAAAGCATCAAAGACACAAATGATAGAGATGTCACGATTCAATCTTTTTTGGCCCTGACCTTGATCCAAGTCCTTTACCGTTACATTTGCCAAGCCAGTATTTAAACCTACACAATGTTAGGCAGGTAGTTTTAGTGTTCAGCTGATGTTGCAGCTAAAGACTTGAGTGAATACTCAAACAGTGGCAGAGCTGCTAGAGTCAAAGCACAGCAGGAATGTGTCACAGCCAGATAATGTGGATATAAGAGGGTAGGAGAGAGTCATCACGATATATTTGCTGTAACACCCCATCAACTCTTTTGGTATTCTGTCCCAATGGAATATAAACTATTTCACAAGAGCAGCATTGTTGTGGTTTGGAGAGCTCCTGTAACTGATTCACTCTTGCCTGTTCCGGCCTGGCTATCATGTTAGCTGGCCAGTCACAGTATTTACCTGCAACCCATGTGAGTTGTTCCTACTTCTCTGAGCTTGTAGCACTATGACTGAAGTTTGTTGTGCCACTTTCTGGTTTGACCAGGCCAGTATGACACGGTTGAACAATTACACTGACCAGTAACTGATAAATATGAGTATTGCAGAGAGAAAGAAATTAAACTGGACCCGTACTTTAACCTATTCAGTATGTACCGAGTCATTTGTCAGCATGTGTAACGGCCTGTCTCTATGTTTTAATGTCTGTCTCCTTGTGACAGTGTTTCTCCTACTTTAAGTTGGCCTTATTCCCCTCTCCTGTGTCCCTCATCATATTTCCTATCCGGACAGCTGTCAGAAGGCCAGCAGGGTTATTATCTTGAGATGAGATACACCATGTCGGCCTTGGGCATCTCTCTCTCTCTCTCACTTTACCTCCATCGCCCATGCCCCCACCCCCTCACCTCCACCCCAGCTACTCTTCTCTTCTTATATGAGGTAATAGGTGTATTGATCTCTGGCCACCTCTGTTGCTGGGTGACAGACGGAATAGTGGGAATTAAGTGGTCAATCTGCATTATTGACCATGCTTGCCTTTTATAGCTAGCATCTCCTGTGAATATGTGGTTATACACATGTACTCATGCAATTTTTACACGTGTGTGTGATGTTCAGTTTGTACACAAGAAAGATTACTGACATTATTTTCTCAATTTTCCTCCCTAAAAATGAGATGTTTTTTTAGCCAAAAATGAGCCACACAGTAGGCTGATGGCACTCTGATTAATCAGATGTCAATTGAAAACAGGCGACCTCCTCTCTCCATAATGAGAATTGGAAGCTTACGTCAGCTCAGAATGTCTGGACCAATTTGAAGAGGCAGAAAAGAAGAGATGTTTGCATCAGCCGTGAGCCTCGTGTCCACTGGGGAGCTCTTTACAACATTGGCTTATTTCTTCTCCTTGTTTACTGTGGAAAGGACACACTGATGACAGCTCTGAGGGCTGAGTATGCGCTCATAGCTCCAGGCCTCCAAAGTTTATTTTTTTTAAAATCTCAGCTTCAACAAAAGAGTGCGTTGCTTCAAAGAGGTTTTCAGTACTTGCCGTAGCAACAGCAGGGGCAATGACAAGTGCTTCCTCAAGTGGCTGCTGTGCAGCGAGAAGTAAAATGGAGATGCTTTACAAATGCAGGGTCCTCAGTGAGTGATGCATTTTCAAACACAAACTGTACTGCGTACTGCAAAGCAAGATACAAACACCACATTCACTGCAACTAATAAGCTTTAATTTGTTTTAAAGAAGTAATGTATTTATAAAGGAAGTACACCTGTTAAATTCAGAAACTGCCTTCTCTCCCAGCATATTTATTTTTTAAGATTTATTTTATTTTTAGACATTCAAGTGGCTGCAAAAAGTGGAGGATTGGCTGTACACAGTAATTTGCCACTGCCATCTGAGTTGATAATGAATCAACTTTTTAACTTAAGGAGCAACTACAGATGGGTATTTCACTCTTTTTCACTTGAAAGACACAGACGACATAGGTCTTGTTATGGCCAGAGTGGCTCCACTGAGAGACAAGCTCTCCAAGTGTTAGTTGGAAGAAGGGCTGCAATTGTGTACTTGAGTAGTCATATAGATGCTGGCCACATCACAATCACTGATGAAGGAACGTGACTTTTATTTAGTTTTACACATAGACTGAATTGTTTTACAGCATGCTGTATACATGAGAAAAGTAAAGGTGCTTATCAATCAGGCAACCAGAGAAGAGGTATCATGGTGCTACTTAAGATAATTGCCTGCCTGCAGTCTCTTTAAGCAACACATATGAGCTTGAATATGCACCAGTCAATCACAACATTAAAACCACTGACAGGTGAGGTGAATATCATTGATTATCGATAGCCTATTACATCAGGCAGCTAGTGAACAATTAGTTCTTAAAGTTCATGTGTTGAAAGAAGGGGAATGGGCAACAGTAGAATCTGAGGAACTTTCTCAAGGACTAATCTGTGCTGCAAGACAAGCGGTTCAGAGCTGGGATCAACCAATATGGGTTTTTTCAGGGCCATTGCCGATATTGATTATTGGAAACGGAGAAAGGCTGATGACTATATTTTCACATTAACAGTTAGATATGATAGCATGGATCCTTAGCCAAAGTTGCTCATTTAATTTGTTTTGCAATAACTGGCCAATAAAAATAATGATACCAATAATCATAAAAATGACAAGCGAAAATGGGCACCTACCAAAAGTGGTCCAAGGAAGGACAATCAATGACTTTGCGACTGGGTCATGCGAGTGCAAGGTTCACTGATATACATGAGAAGCGAGGATTGACCTGATTGGTCCAATTCCATGGAAGAGCAACTGTAGCATAAACTGCTGAAAACTTTAAAGCTGGCTCTGATAAAAAGGTGTCAAGAACATAATACGCATTGCATATTGCTGCATATTGGGTTGCGTAGCTGCAGACTTGTCAGTGTGCCCATGATGATTCCTGTGTTTACCAAGAAGGAACCTATGATGGGCATGTGAGCATCAGAGCTGGACCACAAAGCAAAGGAAAAGGTCGGTCTGCTTGTGTAACGGCTGCTTGGATGACGCATGTTATCGTTTATATCATGTAGACGGCTAAGCACAGGTGAATTATTTATGTGAAGAAAAGAGGGCTTTTGTAATTGCATCGCACCTATTTAATTTTGAGATGGATTTCTTCTTTTTTTTCCCCTGTATTGCTACTGTCGCTAGTTGTGAGGATGGGCTGCTGGCAAATAGACTGTTCCAGCTGTAGCAAGTTTAATGCACTTGATTGCTTTTGTGCTTTTCAATGTCTGTAGTGTATGGCTGTGGCTGAAAGGGTAAAGTAGGTTGTCCACTAATTGCAGAGTTGGTGGTTCAATCCCAGAACCTCTATGGTGTCATTGGAACCACTGAACCTGAAATTGTTGCTGATGACAACTTCTAGTGGCAAAGCAAGGTGCTTGTTTTGCCACTAGAGTATGAATAGGTAAATGAAAAACACTATTACCTGCTATACTTTGCGTAGTTGTGACAGATAAGTAATATTTAAGTGCAGACCATTTACCATTACTACCCACTATCAATGTTGGTGGGAGCTACATAAACTACAGGAAAGCTGAGAGCAGTTACATCTCTCAATATGAGAAAAGGTAAAAGTATATTTTGGGCTCATGTTTTCCACGTAAAGCTCTCTGATTGAGGTTCCACTGTGTAATGACTGCACATTGACTGAGTGTGAGTTCACCCACTAAAGTGTGTGTACAGACGTCCCCATTTCCCACAAGATGGGATGATTATACCGTCATTGTACTTTGGCTCACCAGGGACTGTACTGTATATTGTCCAGTGAGTGGTGCAAAGTCTATCAACTGATGGTAATCTTTCGACAGCCCCTGTGCGGTGTAATACATCATCTATTGCCATGGGAGGTGTCTATCAACCGGATGTGTAGCACTCCCTCTCTCTTCAGCAATGAACACAACTCCCAGAGGATTTAATTAATCACTGTCTTGGTTCGCTGCCACATACACACACACAGGCACACAAACACATGAATCTTGTATTACTGCAGGGTGTCTTGTGCATTAACTGACCCATTGACAGTAAAGACATGGATACAGCGGTCTGTCCTCTGTCATAATTCTTAGAAGATTGCATTTGTCATTAGGCAGCTCTAATTACTAACTTTGTGTATAAGCATAGAGGTGCTATTGCATATTTAACTCTCAAATTAAAAGCCTTAAGCCCCAACATTGGAGCTTACTGAGCCGTTCTACAGCCATGATTGATGTAAAAGTTTCACCTTTCAAATATTACTAAGCGGTTGCTTTGTGTCCAAAAAAGGACCTCTCCTCCTTTGATTTGCATGTAGCAGCCAGAATTATGTCCTGAAGCAGAGGAGCTAAATGCATTCAAAAATAATTTACATGTACAGTGTAAGGGGGTTTAACTGGGTTAGTTATTGCCTCTATAGTGGGACTATGGGCATATCGAGCCTTAATGCAAGTATAATCATTTAAACTGAAAATCACCCCATTCACATTTTTAACCAATAGTTCCATATGAGCAAAAGATGTGCCCAAATCCCATCCTTTATGAATCCACTTCATAAACATACAGACACTTAAGAAAAAAGGAGGAGAACTAGAGACTACAAAAAACTTGAGCTCCTGCTCAGTTTTTAGTCAGAGATTGAACTAAACACAGCATACACAGACACACTCCTATGCCATCTGTGCAACTATTGCTGGCTAGCTGACAGCTACCACCTGTGCAAGAAAGATTAGATATTATTTGATTAGCAAACTGTGATTAGAAAAAGGGTTAGCTGGGCAAATTAAGGTAGTTTGATAACTGGATTCCAGATCCAAAATGATACCAACATCGGAATACAAAACTTCACAGGAACATGACCAAGTGACATGAGGCCCTTTTCCACTGCAGGAATGTGTGGGCCAGGTTAGAGTAGCCTAGACCAGGTGGTATGTTTCGATTGCAGTAACTGCCCCTGTAGAACCTCTTTCATGGCTGTTTTAAGTACTTATTGCAGGACAGGTTACTTCTGAGCAGCCCTGAAAAAAACTTGCTGTGCGGGTTTCGATGCTGGTTGATCGAACATGGAGAGGACCACAAGCACCATTTTTTCCTGCCCTCTTGATGTTCTTGTTGAGTAGAAGTCTTTTCTCTAACATCTCCATCAAAAAAGCAAAGTACACCATATAGGCTAACAAACCCTCCATTGTTCTATTTCCTATGTGCTCTTACAATTGGAATTCCATCCAGTATCTGCTATTTGGTGCTGTTTTTGCATACTCAGAATTAACATCACCGCCAAAGCTATTGGATCCTATGATGCCTCAAAGGGCCGATTACGGGGCCGTTCTGTAAACATTTGTGCCACCTCACGCATGTCCTGCAGTGGGAAGCTGACTATTGAGAAGGGACAACAGAGTGTGTTCAGATGGAACAGGAAATGAACTTGAGGCTGCTCCATTGCAAACAAAGTCACTAAGAGAGTTGAACTGGTGCGATTGAGTGTAACTTGAGTGCAATGTAACAGAGGTAGAACAGGCTGCAGGGAAATTATAATGCACACATTTCTTTGGATTTCTGACTTTGGTCAGAATCTGAGCTGAACAATACTCAGACACATCAACTTGTTGATATGTCTTATTGCAAAGACACATATTGCAAAGACACATCAACAAGTCAATGACTCTGGTTTTTGAGATAAATAAACATACTTCCTAATTGTGTTACTCAGCCTCTTGAAAACATATCACTGCAGCCTGCAATGTAGCATGTATGTGCACTGCAGAATAAAGTCAAGTATAGCTGTCTTTCTTTCTCTCTCTCCTTCTCTCTCTGGCTGTATGTTTGCCTGTCTCATTCTACCCCCAGCCCTGACACCAGTAAGCCCACCCACCTCCGCATCACACATGGCTGTCAGCCTTGTATGATGGAGACATACTCAGCCAGTAAATGGGGCATGGAGGGGCTCTTAGCATGACAAAAGATGGTTGACCTTGGAGAGCTGGTGTCACTTGAACAGCCATGTTTCTGGCTCTGTTAGCATCATCCATGTACCCACAAAATTATAACAGAGAACGTCGTTGTATGGAGAAATTATAGGGTATGTCTGCATTACCATTAGGCAGAAGTGCACAGAAATATCTAACCGGCACACGCACCCACACATGCACACACGGACACAGCAATCATTTCTGTGTAAGCTCCCTGCAGAGGAGACATGCTTTACATTCACAAAGACTGACAGAATGTTGCTTTTAATGTTTCACTGTGTCAGGGGAGATCCATGTCTCTGCTGCCTCCTCCAATCATGATGCACACACACACATGCATACTCTAATACGCTATAGTCCCACTCTGCAAACTCACTCCCATGTACACGGATGTCATACATGTCCAAGTGCGCAAATTTAGACACACACATACACAACTGCATTAATGTCTAATGTACATGCATCCAGTGACAGCACAGGCATTAAAGCTTTTTGCCTGGCAGGAAGCCAAGGCTAAAATCCAGGCTGACAAACATCAAACTGGCAAAAGAAAAAGAAGAAAAAAAAAACCCCACAAAGACATGGAGAAGCTGGGTGTCGCTCTCTGTTTCACTTCAGTCAGGTCTGACAACGAATGTAGTGAGAACTTTGGTCAGCCCGATAAGGAGGTTTCTCACTATTGTCACATCACATGCAAGTTTTTCCGAGTGTTTCTTGCTCCGTTTTATTTTCAGTAAGAAACTCAGTGAACTCCACTGACCTAAATTTCCAACTTCCAAACAACGCTGTGCTTTCCAGTGACAGATTAATGAACCAGTAATTTTATTTTTTTATTTTTTATTTTTTTACACGAACTGATGCTTGGGTGATACCATCAAATGCAAATGCAGTTGTGCATAATGTCACACAACACATTGTAAAAGTGTTAACATTTACTGACACAGTAGCTAAAAAGCATGTGATACATGTAACAGTGCACAATTACATATTTATGTAAGTAATATTATTAAATTTAAGCTTTTATATAATTAAAATCTGATTACTAGTTTGAGAAACAAAGCAATTTGGCTATCATTATGAACACAACATCGATTTAGTGTCACAGGAAATGAAAAAAAGAATCAGTCATACTTGTATTTTACGGTGGTCGACAAAGGCCAAATGCACTGCAACGGCCCAATGCGTCTCAGTTACAGAAAACAGCTTTAAGTACATAAATGATGCAAATTCACAATCTCAAACACAAGTCTAAATGAGGTACAAAAAGAGGAATGTGGTGCAAATGAAAAAAAAGTGCTGCAAAAACAAAGACAAATGCATCATCATCAAACACGCTGCAAATAGAGAAACGATGCAAACCAAGAAACGATCTGCAAATGAAAAACGCTACGTAACTATAAGCGAAAGTGCTCCAAACCTGCATGGGGCGCTCTCAGCATAACAGCTCAATGGAGAGACACACAAGATTCTGCTTTGAAGTCTTGATTTTTCAGTCGGCTTTAATTTGCCAGTACTAGTTAACAATTGCATAATAACGAGATTACCCATATTGCACAAACTCGTTACTTGCACTGCTGGTGTATAAAGATGCATGCAGTGACACATTCGATCGGTGAGTGGTTTGCATGCATTAAGCGTTCTGTGTAGCCACGACATAAGACCTGGGTCAGGTTGAACATCATGACAAATAGCTACATGAGGAAACAGAATCTTCTCCCAAACTTTGGACTATCAGTCAAACCTCAGGCCTATTTAGTGCATAATCAGCCTACTCACTGTTGTACAGTCGCAATACAGATTGAGGCTTCTTTGACCTCATAAAATTTAAAAGTACAGACACTGACCTTGAGATAAAACAAAAACAAATCAAGGGTCCAGAGCAGAATCTACCACTAGTGACATTTTACTTTCATATGCACAAAAATATCACAGAATTGTGTTCCTGATAAAAAAGTGCTTCATAACTGTATATATCGAATCAGCCCTGATACAATCCTTAGTATTGGCTCAGGACATCTGAGTGTGCACCCAGGTGGAAAAAGACATTACAAGAACTTTGTGAATCACGAGGGTGTGAGTCACAAGGGGCATATTTTGCCAAAAGGCGATGAGTTTGTAACTGTGAAGCACGAAATGCTGACTAACATGAAAGGCAGCACATCAGGCGCTGGGATTGGGAGAAGTGTCACAGCAGAAGTGAAACACTTTATCACGAGCACAGCTTTATATAGCGCAGTAAAAACAAGCATTATCTTGTGATTACTTCTTACACATACCACTTGGTACATTTATGTAATTATTCAAACAATTATACATATTGGACTGATGCATTGCAGAGGATGTGTGGTAAACAGCTCTACAGAATATTTATTTTTCTTTTTTGTGCATCATCGTTTAATTTTGTGATGCAAAGATGCAAAATTTTCACAGAAAATGACAAGCAATGTGTAAGTTATTGCTTTTTCCCCATATGTTAAATCTAACTGAACTTAAATCTAACTTAAATCTTTTTTTTGTATGTCATGTATGTGTTTTTGTATATCACTGTTTTATTTCTTTGTGTTACTGTAAAGCACTTTGTGATTTCTATCTGCGAAAGGTGCTATATAAATACATTTTACTTACTTACTTACTTACTTACCTGGAGGAATAATAAGAATAATTTGAGAAATTAACATACTAACCACTGTGATATTATAAGGTTTTGACTTAATCTTTACATTTTACGTAACTTTGTGCTTGCTCCTAAATAGTGAGAATATGTCACACGGGCAGAGGATGGAAGACAAATGTCACATTTCTAATTAAATTGTAGTTTCACTTTAAAATGGACATAACTTCATTTTAAAGTGCACTTTATGTTCATTTTTCAATCAGTAGTGTTCCCACTTAGAGGGATACGTGAGAACATTTGGACATGTTGTTGCCTTTTCTCAGACTGTTCACTGCCAGTATACAAGCTTGATTGAGATTTCTCTGACAAATTGTTTTTTTCTCTCTCTCTCTGTCTCATCAGGAGCGTCCTGACTGCTGACTGGCTGTATTGTCTGTCGGGAGGCACCGAACACCATATCAGCACGCAACTCAAACTCTATTGGCAGGTGTGTAGGACAGATGGGTGCTCAGCAGACAAGTGCAAGTGCATGAATGATTATTGGTTAAAGGACTTGCCGACTGGGGTCCTCACTGGCCTATCAATCAGGGCTGTTTAGCAACCTCTGGTTGCAACATAAGGCTTGCTAAAGAGTTTATAATGAGCCCACAAGGGCAAGGTGGAAGTGCGTGTGTCACTGCCTGTGTGTGTGTCCTGACCACAGACTCAACTTAACCTTAAAAATCAGTAACAGTGAAGAGTACAGTCTATATATCACCTAGTATGTCTTCACATCAACCTGACACTGTCTTTCGAACTCTTCGATATTCATATACACCAATGAAGCATAACATTATGACCACCTGCCTAATATTGCGTTGGTCCCCCTTATATAGTCAAAAATACTCTGAACCATTGGGCATGGACAAGAGGACCTCTCAGGGTGTCCTGTGGGGTCTGGAACCAGGACGTTGGCAGTGGATCCTTTGGGTGCTCTGGTTTGTGCAGTGGGGTCTCTGTCTATCAAACTTGTTCTACTGCATCCTGTTGATACCTGATCACAACGGAGTGTAGGAAGTTTGGAGGTCAAATCAGCATCTTGGGCGGTTGTCATGTTCCTCAAGGTGTTCCAAATTGTTTGATGTTGTTTCCATGTGGTGGGGTACATTTTCCTGTGGGGGTAGGCCCATGACATTTGGGATTTCCATTTGCATGAGGGAATGTGCTTGTTGTGTGGCAATGTTATTTGAGTGTCTAAGTCTCATCAACATGAATGTCAAAATCCAAGGATTTTCAGCAGAACACCACATGGTATCAATATAATGAGTTATTCACTTCACCTGTCAGTGGTCATAATGTTGTGGCTGATTGGTGTAGGTTGGCATTAAGTATAATAATCTGTTGTACTGGGATATTAACAAAGTAATTTGTAAAGAAAATGGTCTTTTTCCCTGTCTCCCCTAATTTCACTCTGTCTCCCTCTGGCCAGGTGGAAAAACTCCCCCCCCCAAAAAAATAAATGTAAAAAAAGCAAGCCCTTGAACTGGCTTTTAAGAACAAACTTTCCAAGACAAAAGCAAGACAAAAATGTATTCAGTCAGAATGTATGAACATTAAACATACCTTGTAGTTTGAAAGGACCAGGCTGTGCTAAATTGCCAACGTTAACAAATACTCTTCCAATCCAGCGTGAATACAGTAAGCTTCACTGTAATCATCCTTTTAAATACCTTTCATGAAGTGACAGATTTCTTTCCAGAAGTTCCTCTTTATCTTTGAGGCTGATTCTGTGTCTTTCAGACTGACAATGTGCAAACCAAAGTCCCTAAAGATTGAGAAATATCAAATATCACACAGATTAAATGAGACACAAAGGATTGATTTGACTTCTCCGGTAAATCTGTTTTCTGAATCCTCAGTCTCTCTTTTCCTCTGAGCTGAGATGTTGTTTGAAGCACAACACTAAGGCGGTCATAATTTGCTGTTGTCTGGTTTGATTGAAGCACTTAATGTAAAAAAAAGTGTGATGTGATGAATGGCCAAAATTAAAAGTGTTTTGTTGGTTTGGCCATTGTTATAATTTCTGAAATTGCTTTTTTTGCTTAAGAATACTGCAGGGAAATCGACATGTGCTAAACTCCATATATCTCAATATGTAAATATTGCACCTCAAACCATTATGCATAAGGAACAGTAGACCACAATGACTGTTGTTACTGTTTAACAAATGATAAAATAACTAAAATGGCACCAAAATACCAATGATTGATGGCATGAGGTTTGCATATGTACACTCTCAGAGATTGCACCATTTAGTTTCTAAGTTTGTGTGGTTTTAATAAAAGGGATAATAGCAGGGCTGTGCCAAGCCAATGCTAGACTTTTGTTGATTTCTGCAGTGGTGTGATGATGTCTCTGCAAGGTATCTGTAAGAGTAGCCCAACTGTTATCCCATTAGGCTATTTTTAAAAGAAAATTGTGGATTTTTTTAACTGTACATATGGGGCGATAGTGATGCACAATCCTGTGAAAAAATATGTACATTTTAAGGAAACTGTTTTTTGAGTCTTTTAAATAAAAGAAAGCAAACATTTAATCCTCCTTGAAACGGTGCCTTATAAGCTTAAAAGGTACAAAAATAAGAGGACACAAAATATGTAATATTCTTTAATGGCTAAAGTAAGTAGCCTCAGAGGCTAGTATTGCACAATTATGCTGCGATTTAATGTAATTTTAAACCACTCTTCCTGTAAAATTGCAAAATTCTTCAGTTGCAAAATGCTTGAGGGTCTTTTGGACTTCACCACTTGATCTCAAAGCCTTTTTTCTGGTTTCATTCACTGCATTAACAGGCACTGTAAACCTTAGCTACACACCTTAGCTAAGCATGCCACATATTGATAATTACTGGCTAAATCTTGGTAATCAGAGAGTATAGATACAACAATGAATCCTGATGAGTTTTAGTGATCAAACTAAAGAGACTTGAGACTTCATCTTCCTGTCTCGACAACATCTGGTAAGTCAGCAGTACATGCCCACCCACCATTGAGTGTTTGGTGTTTACTGGTGTGCATATTGTATTACAGTATCATTTCAGCTTTTTCCCCAGTGTTTTTAAATCTAGTTTTATATACCTGATGATTCTTTTAATTATTCACATTTGGCTGTGTGGTTAATCACAGCTTTTTGTGGTGTGACAAACTCTGAACACATTGTTTTTACAGCTTTTCACTGACTTTAAACTGCAATTTGTTTTTATTTTGCATGCTGAAAGGATATGTTCTTCACCACATGTAAGCCCTTTAAAATTACCAGAAGCTGTTTAATCCATTGTCTGGATAACAGCTTTAACCCATTAAAAAGAGTACCTTTTAATTTTGTTTTTATTCTGTTTTCTAAGTGGGTTAATGGGTAGCAGTTGTTGCAGTATTGTGGACAACAGTCCCATTCTACATTGTACTGACTGGTTTGTTACTCTGAGAAAGGATAGGTGCAATTTTTCCAAGTAAAATGCAAGAGACATATGAAGTTGCAGGATATATTTTTTTGGATACAACTTCTTTTTGGCAGAACTACACCAGCAATTTTTGGCAGCGAGTCAGACGTTCCCCTGCCTTGAAAAAAGAAGGAAAGAATAAGGCAGAGTAAGAGGACATCCTCAATGACATAACTGTTGTTCAGCCTCTTCCTTTCTTCCTCTCTGTGTCTGAAGCCCGGGGAGGCTCTCCTCAGTGCTTCCACCTGGAACAATGCCCTCTCTTTGTGTTCACAACTGTCTTAAGGATACACGCTCCTCTGTGTGGATGTGTGTTTTTGCCATCCAAGCTTGGTCATTTGCATTTGCTTGATGTGAGATAACTGCAAGGAGAGGTTTTAGTACACAGCACATCAAGAGAATTCTGGTTTTCTCTCACCCTCCCATCCCCATTGCAATCCCAAGCGACTTTTGAGATGCTGTATGTGTGTGTGTGTGTGTGTGTGTGTGTGTGTGTGTGTGGGTGCAATGCGCACATTCTATTAAAGGGCTTTTCACTTTAATTAAGCTTAAGCCAAAGAAGCCTCTTCATCTATCCTGCTATCAACACCATTACCACCAAATATCTGTTTTTTTTCTGGCCTCTGCCTCAGATTTCATTTCACTTTGAGGGACAACCAGATATGATTCTGTGTTCTTCACCTTTTCATCATTCTGTTGGGGTGAGGAATCTTTTTTCAACATCTGCAAAAAAGTCCACTTTTTAATATTTCTTCTCTGCCAGACTGAAGTTTAATTTCCTGATGTTTTTTTGTTTTGCACTCTTGCTGCAAAAGAGTCTCAGCCTCAACTTGTGCAGCTATACCAGAGAATTTGACTCATACTGGCACATTACCAGGAAACACTGATTTAAATAGTATACATTCATACTTTTACAGGTAGCTATTACTATTTATAGTACCATGTCACTATTGTATATGGGTTTCAAATATGATAGCCAAAAGCTAAAGTGCATTTTGTTGAGAGGCCTTCTAAAATGCAAAGAAAATCTGCTCCATTTTTTTTGCATGATGCCCAAGTGTTAGTACACAGCTGCCTGCTGTTATATTAATAGTGATGACAGTCAGACCCATATAGACATAAATCTATTTGTCTTCATCTGTATAGCCTACCTAAGCCCTGAGCAGCAGTTTTATTTGGGTACACCTTTGTTTCTTTCTGCAGGTAATAATTCATTGAAATATAAAGCAGTGTATGTGTAAAGTATGTCTGTTAACAAGACGGCACTACCCTTCTGTGCTGTTTAGAGAAGCCGGACGCTATAGAGAAGACATAGGAGTACTAGTTGAGAAGTAGAAGTCGTCCAAATAAGTAGAGTAAGAATAAGGGGAATATCTAATTAGTGTAAACACTCCCTGATTTGATTTTAAAGCTATTTGGAGGAAGCACAATCAGCTATGAAAACAACACTGACACATTATCACCACTGACTATATCTAAAAATAGATGAGACACTCCATGATGTGACCCAGTGGTTTCTTAAAGACCAGTTTTGAAGCTTAGTGTGATCTTTGTACCACCTGACTCCTCCCAACTCCCATTTAATCAAAAAATAAGCAAAGTGATTAAGCGTGATTGGAGCTAAGGCAGGCCATGCAAACATGTCTGTACCATGAATTTCCCTATGATGGCACCCACCTGTCAGTCAAAGTGGACACACTTTTAATTATGGACAAAAATTAAATCCTAATACAATTCAAGCCAGTGAGTGAAATACAAATTCACATCTTGTACAGTGGTCATGAATGGTTAAATTAGCTATAGAGAGCAAAGCTGTTTTATTTTTTCAGACTGTAATCATGTTAAATTGGTTTTCAGTGTTGTTTGAGGATCAGTAAAGCACCTCATCAGCTGCATAGTGAGCCCTGTAACTCAATTAAAATCAGGTAGAATAATACAAATTTTAATTGTATATTCCCTTAATGTGACACGCTGACACAAGTCCTTTTTATTTTGATACATTTTAACATTTTGATAACATTTGATTAGTCAGGTTTACTGCAGATGCCACTGTGTTTTCCCATCGGTTCAGTCTACTGTTACAACATTTGAGAGACGATAAATGCAGCACTGAAATCTACTTTCTGGATGAACTCTGCACATTGGTAAGATATGTCTGGAATGGATGTGAGAATAAAGATACTTTCTGGTCAATGCTCATCTCTAACCTAGTACACAAAGCACACATATAAACAGGTATGATTACTGTGTCTGTATTAGCTCAAAAACACTGCAACAAACAAGCAAACCATAGTACTACTAGGGACATTCCTAATGACTGATTTCCTGTTGGTTAATTTTAGACTAGTCAACTAGTCTAAAATTAGGAAAACACTCAAACTGGTCAAAATTGAGAACAATATAACAATATGATTAAACATTGTTTGAGAAAATATTGCTCATATTTATGAGCCATTTTAAGCCACATTCTTCAGTGACCAAATCCGATTTTAAATGCTTCTGTAATGGGTGACATTTTGCGTTATGCATATGGGCATTGTACATCCCACAAAAAATGACAACAGCTGATTACATAAAAGTTAACAAATAGCATTTAAATCAACATTCCTCAGCATCTTTGCTTGCATCTGCTGATTGTGGTTACCCATTTCTCCAGTCCAGTGCTCCTATGCCAGTGTATTCTGGCACAGTAAATGTGCAACCTTATTTTCAGTTTCTCGCTCAAAATACTGCCAAACCATACGGCTTTTGGCAGATGTCATCTGCCCCACTTCCCACTTTGCTGGTTTACAACATCTGCAGGGAGAGAAAGGTTGCAGCCTCCACTAGTGGCAGATACCTACATAACATCCTAGACACAACATCTCATCAGTGTTGTACATTATTGGCATAATAATCATTAGTTTAACCAACTAGTATATCTTGAACCAATTAACAAGGGCCACAATGTTTAATTGGGTAGTTGACTCATTATGCACAACACTAATTTTAACATGGTTTATTTTGGAGTATTTCTGCAAAATAAATTACTTTGAAAAGTGAGTTGTGTTTTGTGTCTTCACTTGCAGGCATTCACATCATCATTTTATGAGCACATTTTGCAGTGATATGAAGAAGAACACACTTGGGCTTCACTCTCCTCTCCTTTCTGCCCAAGGCTATGTTACATGAGGCTCAACTCGGAGAGAAGGACATCTGTGTGATGTACACACTGTACTCTGGGGAACCTACAGCCAAGGACATCAGCCAAGCACAAGAGGCCTGCATGAAGCAGCATCCTGCCTTCAGTGACCTCATATGCACAGGTGTGTTTCAAGTAAAAATTGCAGAAATCCAGTTAATCAAGCCTGGGGATGGTAACATGAGTTTGTTAGGTTGCTGGTCCCCTTGTGGAAGACTATTAGATGGATGGTTATCAAATGTTTTTGCAGTTATGAACCTGTATGGTAAATAACAATGAGTGTGGTGATCCCCTTAATTCTAACGACTTGACCAAAACTCCAGCCATAGTCACAGTTAGCTGTGTGTGGTATTAATGTTCCAAATTTTAATGGTAAAAATGGCAAACATTTTAGTTTTCAACATGTTAGCATGGTCATTAGAATTTAGCCTTAAATGACCACTATGCAAACTGACAGATCAATGCTATAGACACTTAGTCCTGTTTGCTTAAATGTCCCATATGGTGAAAATCCATTTCTATTGTGTGTCTGTGGTTTGTTATAAAATGGTAGCTGTTAAGATATGAAGACATTTACTTCTGCTGTTCCCCAAGTCCCCTACAACAAGATAGCGTCACAACTTTACAAGCCAGTAAGAATCTTCCCGGGCTGCTACGTTATAACTGAAGAAACCAATAGTTGTCTTACCCAAACTTCCCAACCTGTGCTTGCAAGGTGAGACATTCTGAAAAACCAACTGCAATTGCTACTGATTTTACAACCCAGCGTTGTCTGATAAACTTACAACATACATGAGTTAACAACAACGGCTGTGTTGTAAATTCTGCTATATCCCTCCTCTTGTGTTAGCTTTCTGTTACCATCTCTTGTGTTAACGGGTCGGTTTTGACCCGTGTCTTAAATCTGCTGTAAAATACACTGAAAACAAATTTTTATCATCCAATTTGTTTCTCATCTCTTGGTTACCTTGTTAGGCTTCCTTGTCTATGAAAATATCGGTTTTAATGTTTTTGATGTGGGTGTCTGGGCCTTTTTTCTTGTCAGTATACCCCTCGATTTCAATGAAAAAAATGGTAAAATGACCTCAAGAGACTCATATAAATAAAGAAGAGGTTGTTGTGTTACCTGACTATTACTGAAAGGTATTAAAACACATTTCTGAAATAAATTAGTTTTATTTATTTTTTCATTTTAATATTATTAACTATAATAACATCTATGGTGTTACGGGTCGGTTTCGACCCATACATATATTCACTTCAAGAAAAAGGCTTGTTTTGTTTTCTTTTTTGGTTGAGTTTGACCCTTGGTGGATGTGGGTCCACAACACAAGTGCATTATATGCAGACACATCAAGGACTTTGTAAAACACAACATTTGGCCATCTCCTGGTCATTCACTGGCATGTACAGTAGGTTGCAGTCAGCTTGTCCAGGTTGTCTACTCCTCCTTTGTTTTTGTTATAGTTGAAGATAGTTGTGGGCTTTTTGGCACATCCTGATGACACAGCTGCATCTTTATGAAGAGTACATAGTACAGAAGTATCACACTTGTTTTTGGTGTTTTTTGGGGGATTTTTGGACAACATGAGACAATAGAGGTGGTGACTGTAAAAGCAAACTTTGAGGAAAGTGGAGCCCTGTCCTTCACCTGCAAGATTTCAGCAGGCAGCTCAGGTTTATTTTTCTTCACTGTGCCCACCATGGTAAGTTTCCTCCTAAGAAGTTCTTGTCCAAGGTCATAGCTGGTTAAAAAGTAATTGTCACAAGTGATATTGTGATCCTGCAGTCCAGTAGTCATATTCAGGACCACGCGTTTTCCTTGGTTTTTCTTAGGGATGTCACCACACACAGCTTTGCCTGTGTAAATCTGTAGATTCCAGGCATAGCTGGTTTTTACATCACAGGCTATCCAGATTTATATGTTGTATATCCTTTTCTTACTGGGCATGAATTGTCGGAAGGGGCATTTTCCTTGGAACGGGACGAGATGTTCATCCATTGTCACCTCTGACCCTGGGTTGAACATCAGTGGAAGGAGTTGCACCCATCCTTCCCATACAACCCTTATGGGGCCAAACTTCTCAGTTCTTGCTCTGGCATCTCTGTTGTCAAATCTGAGGGCTCTTGATATCATTTGACAGGTCTAAAGTGACTTTGTTGCCCCAAAATATTTCTGCCTGTCAATGAGTGGATCAGTGGCCTCATTGCAGGATAACAAGGCAAAATGAGACTCCCTTAAAGCTTACATGATTGGGGAAGGAGCTGGCTGACAGTGTGTTGGCTGACAGTGCACTTATGATTTCAGCTTTGGCTCTAATTATTGCTTTATAATCTTATTTTTATAACTGGGTCGAAACCGACCCTAACACCACAAATGGTATAATTTTAATTAGAGCATTTTATAATTTAGGGAAAAACATTATTTTTGTTTTATTTTGTTGAAAGAGAGGGTCCTGACAAAGTCAAAAAGCCTTGATGCAATAAACAAATTTATGTGGTTCTTTTATGCATTTAAAATTTAAAACGGGTCGGTGCCGACCCTAACACAAGACAAGGGATATGTTCATGTAAAATGATCAAGAATAGAGAAAGTCCTGGTCTAGCAACTGTTTTTCTTGATGCTGGGAATCACAGATGCAGAGAGTTTTCTTCCTGAGGAGGCTGTGGACTGTAGCAGCTTGAACTTGCCAACAGACATATCCCTTCTGTTTTTTCTTCTACATTTCAGTCAGTGTTAACCTTCATTACCTGCTTTAAAGCATTGATAAAATGTTTCAGTGGTACACACTTGGCTTCTGTGCTTCATCTCATATGCTGTTCTGTGCACTACTTAAGCACAGCCTTACCCATGCCGTATCACACTATTGGCTCGTTGGGACAAGCACATTTTGTTTAGTTTTTACTCAGGTGTTTTAAAGCTAACAGCCCATTAAGAACAAGGTCAAAAACAAGCATTGATATAGCAACTGTAAAATGAATCATCCTTCCAAAAATTGAAAAGCACATTCTGACGACATGTGGGACTAATTTGCTGTAAAGGAGCACGATATGGGGCCTTTAAGAGAGAAATGTCAAGTGCTGGATTAGACTGTCTCTTAATACACAAGCCCAGCTGACTAGTCAAACAGTCACTCGGGTTTTCATCAACCCTCTCATCAACACAGATGACCAGTGAGTCACTGTCTTGTTGAGTCAGCCAGTTAGCTGAGCCTTGCAGACACTCATTTTGCCAGCAACCAATCAGCGCATCAGTCAGTCCATCAGCAGATCAGTTTTCCAGACTGGGACTCAGGAAAGGGGCAAATTTAGTTTATGAATAAGCAGCAAGGTCTCACAGTTAATAACGTTGGACCAAACCCTCAAAAATCTAAAACTACAAGTGGAGAGGGGAAAGCAAAGAGAGAGGGAAGTGATAGATGAGAGGAGACGGAAAATTAGGGGGCTCAAGATGTGCAGAGCAGAAAGAAAAACAGGAGAAGGCTGAAGTGAGAGGCAGATCTTTAATTATAATCAGCTTTTGGAAGATTTTAAAAAACCATGGCGATAATAGTTAAATAATTGCTGTATTAAGGCACTTGCACTGTGACTGACTCTGCATGACTCTGCATGCTTATACAATACATATACCACACACTGGAGTGAGAACAAGAACTGCCAGTGTACAAAGCAGCTGTATCTGCTAAAATAGTTATACATTACAGAACAAAGCTTGACTACTGTTGGCCTGGTACCTTGCACAGTGACCTCTGTGCCAGAAGATGGGGAAAACAAGAATAGCATGCAGTTATTTTAAAATATATATGTACTATATTCCTGTATGTAAGCCCCCCTTACATGCACATGCATTACTGTGCTGTTCAGTCACTATTTTGAAATATACAAGAACATAAACATGATTTTGTGCTGCATTTATGCTACATGGAAATTTTCACCGGCACCTCTTGGATGGGTATGACTTGCACTTGGAACTGTTTATATGAAATGCTGACCATAGAATGTGTTTCTCGAGTTATTTGCTGATGTTATTAGTTTAGCTAGTATAGTCTTTCATTTTTAAAACATTTTAATAATTAAAACAAAGTAATAAGTGTTTTATTTTTAATTTACCTGTATAATTTATGTCCCTGTTTAATAGTAGCTGTCTCCAGTATTATGCTGCCTTAACACTACTTCTGGGGAAAATATTTTTCATTACTGTCAGCTTGTGGTGGAGATGAGATGGTGCAAGGAAACCTGCGCTTGCCACAGTTGTGATAATTTATACCTTTTAAATTTTAATGTAAGCTTTTCATCCACTTTACCTAATTTATGTTTAATGTGTGATGTCTGTTTATGTTACTATATGATTCTTTGCGCACTGCACAGCCCTCAGATTGCTGTGATGGAGTAAAATACAGTTCATGCATTT
Source organism: Dascyllus trimaculatus (assembly GCA_024666655.1). Classification (NCBI taxonomy): domain Eukaryota; kingdom Metazoa; phylum Chordata; class Actinopteri; family Pomacentridae; genus Dascyllus; species Dascyllus trimaculatus. The sequence continues at coordinate 18,402,467 of CM045446.1, forward strand.
CCCCAGTACATTGTTGATGGCTGCCTCAGAACATCATTGATACGACAAAGAAGTTGACAGCATCTCTGCATCTTACCCTGCAATCCACTCTTTGCTATGCACAAACAACAGATCAGGCCTGGAAAGTGTAACTGTTCCTTATCACAGTGTACACTGCACCACAGACTCCAAACAATACACAAACAAGACATTGGGTAGAAAAAAATTGGAATCCTTTATTTAAAGGGTGTATAATCGATAGTTTAAAATAAAAATATATCAATATTTTGACAGCGGGAAAGACATCTTGTGCAGTGATTTGCCTCCATAGAATTATCAGCAGAATAGCTACAAACCTTAACAGAGGTGAGTAGTTTCAGCTCATTGTTTTGTTGTCTTGTGTAAACTTACTATTTGAAGTCCCTCTGCAATCAGTGATCAAACCCCCAAGAAGTCATCCTGGTGTATTAGCTACATTTTCTTTTTCATTAAAAAACGGCTTCAAGTGATTTAGGTGCAACTTTTCACTGTTGCTCCTTCCTTAGAATTTACAGACATATAAAGTCACTGCCTCTCTGTCCATTCACTCCTCCCCACTCGCTGCGGCTCAAGCACAGTAGCTCACCTTTGACTCTGCTAAAACACTGTAAAACTACTCAATGCTATACAATTGCAAGATTTACGATTGGATTCAATCATATTCAACCATACATACATACAACCCTACAAGTCTGAATCTGTGTTTTGACATTAATGTCATTGGTTCACTGCAGTTTCAAGATGGACATGTTTAACCATGGGGTTGACTCATTATATACCATCCAGGATATAAAAAAACACCATATGAACCTGTTAACCAAGTTAAAAAACTTGACTGTCACAGGAGCGAGTCTTAAAGTTTGCTATCTCGGTTGCAACAGAAAGCTCCTTTTAGTGAAAAAAATCTCTAAAGCCCACTGTACACTACATTATTATTTGATTATTATTATTTTTATTATTTACAAAGAGAAATGTGATGTTTAACAGACATAGAAAATGATAGTAGTGTATACAAAAGGGAGAGGCAAACAGAAATAAGATGATTCAGATGGTAAAGAACTGACAGTCTGTCTAGGATCATTGCGTACATGATTATAACTAATCAGAACAGAACAGGGCAGAGGAAATACAGGGAGGGTAAAAAAAAGATAAAGGATGAGACCAGTGACCTCCAAATGACACAGTTCTTGCACGATAACATACCTGTACAAGCACAAATACCAACAGTAGGAACTCACAGCACAGTTAAACACGACTCAAAACACCTCCAGTGTGGCCATCAGTAATACAACTCTGAACTAGAAAGTGAAAGGACAGGACAGTTCTGTGGTAGCAGATTACAACTACGAGACAAAATAGACAGAGAATACAGCACTGTACTTGGAGTCAAGGAGTTCCTCGTCTCTATGTATTCCATTATTTTCTTATTTTAGGACACCTCGACTGATAGAACAGGCCAGTTTTGATGAAATTCTCAGGACTCCCCTCTGAAACAGTTGAACGCATCAGCGGAGTCCTCAGAAATGGCATCTCCACCTCGGGAATCTCAAACTCTCCCCTGAGAATTGTAATGAAATTATAGTAGAAGAGACGGCAAAGTGTCCGCCTCACAACCAGAGATCATAAATCCCCCAGTATAACCCCCAGACTCCTTCCTCCCACTCCTCCCCCCTTCCTCCTTTTTGTCCTTTACAGCACATCTTCAATCCATATCTACTTTTTTCCCCTCTTTTTCACATTTTTCTATAATAGGTCATGATGATATTTTTCACCGATCTTCTTCCCTTGCTTCTTTCTCCATTTAGTCATTTGCACTGCCCCTCAGACCTTAACATGAACTTTCTCCTGCAATCCCATTTATCACAGATTGGATTTCTCCTGTTATCTAGTTCCTCTTGAGGGTACTCAATCTCTGTGTATCTGCTGGAGCAGAATCTCAAGCCTGTAACACTATCACTTCCACTATCATAAGAACTATGACACTAGCTGATGTAGTCAGTAGTCACAGCGCGTGAGAGAAAAAGGAAAGGATATCAAGGAGGGGTTTAGCAATGACTTGAAGTAGTTCTTCTACTTCTGCATTTTGTTTGATGGTCTCGAGTAAAGCACCAAAGTTTGACTGAAGTAAAAGTTATAAACAATGAATTTGCCATATAGTTCACCTCAAATGCAGTGAGTCTTATTCATTCAGGTCTTTCCTTGTATTCTGTGGATATCCAATCATCACATACATGGATATGTTTCAGAAAATATACTGTCAGGCTCCTAATTGCTCCTAATTAAATAGATCATAATGATACTTCTTGACATGAAATTGCTTACTGCTTTAGCCCTCTTAACCTCAAACCCATAGGCAGGTTTGGAGGACATGGTGAAACCTGTTGAACTTCCTAACAGTCCTTGAACAAATGGAGACATTTCATCAAAATCACTTTATTCTAAATGTCTCTTTTAAAAAAATTCTACCAAGGATAAACAGTTTGCTCTAGAACAGCTGCGATAAACAGTCTTTTGACAATTTGGTTGACCTGCAGGCTGTGTTTACACAGAGCAGAACGGAGACAAGTATGGAAAGAAATTAGAGAGATTGAGAATAAAATTAAACACACTCGAGCAATAAAATAAATGCAGCATGACTCGAAAATGGTACATAGACAAGCAAGTTGTTTGAAGATGGTGAAACACCTTTCTGGTGTTGATGTGCTGAGTAGTGTGAAAAACACAAACTTTGCAGAGGTCACAAAAATGTACATAGATACGCATTTAATTATCTATAGCATGTATAGCCTCAACTTTTTTCAAGTATTCACACCTGTGGTCACTTGGAAAAATGTTGTACATGTTGGTTTCATTTTTTATTTTTTTGTAAAGTAAAGTAAAGTTATGACATTGTAACTTTGTTATATTGTATAAAAAACATTTTTGAGTTCTCTCTACCTACCAGGTGCAAATAGCAGCTGCTTAGAGTTCAGAAGGTTATCAATACTATGGATGTCATTCTAAAAATAATCACAATTAACAATCTCAGAGGTTTTTATATTATAGTGTCACCCGTGGTATGCTCTCCACATATGAATGTATGCAGTCTATATGATCGTTCCTACCTTTCCATCTATGGTTAACTACCTATTTTTGAAATAAAACATCAAGTAAGTCATGTGTATACCAACAAAAGCTTACAAAGTGTTTCTCTGCCTCATATTTAACTGTAAATACTATGCCTCTAAGTGAAGAGATGCCAGCCTGTCAGGATTCAGGTCATGAATAAGAGTCAGCATCACACTGGGAGCTGTAAAGTTCACTGTTCACATTAAATGTTAATGTAGTGGCCACACTACAATCAGCAGTGCTTCAATTCCATTGGTAAATCAAAACGCCGAAATGCATTTAGATTCCAACACTGTTCATCCTAATATATACTTCTTTTTTTCCACTTTCATTATCTTCAGACCCCAAAGGTGGCCACATCCTGCCCTGGACCACTGACTGGCTCTCTGCTCCTGCTGTACCCCAATATTACCTCATCACTCTGGGTTTTAGGAGGAGAGAAGATGGGGTCTTTCTTAAGAAGATATACTCAAAGCTCTGCGCCAGTTTCCCAGGTTTGTATACAGTATATGTGTTGAATTATACACTGATCAGCCACAACACTATAACTACTGACAGGTGACGTTAATGACATAGATCATATTGGTACTATGTGGTGTTCTGCTGGAAAACCTTGGATTCTGGCATCTGTGTTGATGAGACTTAGACACCCTAATAAACATTGTCCCAGGAAAAAGACACTCCCTCATGAAAATGGAAATCCCAAATTTCACAGGCCTACCCCTGCAGGAAAATGCACCCCACCACATGAAAAAAACATCAAACAATCAGGAACATGTTGAGGAACATGACAATGGCCCAACATGTTGATTTTACCTCCAAACTTCCTACACCCCATTCTGATCAAGCATCAACAGGATGCAGTGGAACAAGTTTAGTTGACAGAGATCCCACTGCACAACCCAGAGCACCCAAACCATCCACTGTCTGCGTCCCGTTGCAAGACCCCACAGGACACCGTGAGAGGTCCTCTTCTCCATGTCCAGTGGTTCAGAGCATTTTTGACCATGTAAGGAGGACCAAAACAATATTAGGCAGGTGGTCATAATGTTAGGCCTGATCGGTGTCTGTCTACTTATGATGACAACACACTCGTATGTCTTGTTAAATTAATCACTTAATTGCCTTAATTTAACTGGCCTTATAGTACATCAAAATTTATTGAATAAATACAGATGTAGAAAACTTGCAAGTCTGAATGTGGACACTGAAACTACAAGGTATTCAAAGTTAGTTTAATGCTTATAATGCACATGAAAATGTGTCACATGACTTCCACGGGTATGTTAAAGCTTTAGAACAGAAAATATCATATTTCTGTCTAATGAAATCTTAAGTCACCGATTCATGCCATGGTTAATGATCGAAGGAATCAAAGGAACATGAAAATGTTTATTTGCCCCTGATAAACCATTTCTTACTGGCTTTACTTTTCACCAAAGAAGTCCATCACTACTGGGGTGGATCTGAATCTATGGTCTGACACTTGGTTTCCCAATTAGAATACTTTAAGCAAGGTAAGTGCCAGGACAAAGTATGGAAAAAGCCATATAGGTTTCCAATCCCCCCATTTTAATGTTACAGCGATACATTCATACTTCTGATTTACTACAACTTTGCTCTGAGGAAGACCGACTTGAGTGGCTTAAGCCTAGAAAAGAAATTGGTTTTGTTGTTTTTTCTTAAAAGTTAAGCATTTTATTTTTTTCACAATAAAAAAACATAGTTAAATATGATTTTTAGTGGGACCCGATACTTATTTTAGTGGGACCTATACTGTTGAAAATGAGACCCAAGTTAAACTGGAATTATCTTCTGAAAGAGTAATATTAGCTGGCAAAAAATGAAATAATGAAAAGCATTGAACATACAGTATATTGGTCAAATTGCAGTATAATTTACATAGTTTAGTTTTTAAGCATGCTACAGACCTACTTTAACATATGGAGCATGCAACCACACCTCATTACCCCCCTTTTCTGTACACAGAAAGCAGTTAAGTGGGTCAGAGCTGCTCTGGTTGTGGGTAATGGGGTATCTGTTCCAAAAGGGGAAGCAAGCATGAGTAAAAGGATGTGGCCATGAGATCTATGCCATTGTGTATCGTAGCCTGGTTAGCCAAGCATGCCAAAATGTGTGTGGTGTGTGTGAGTGTGTGTTCAGCAGAAATCTGTTTACACAGTCACTTGTGGGGATTCCCCTGGAGTATAATGTAATGTAATAATGTAAATTAGAACATTTTTGACTGAGCCTAGGTTTGAATTAGATTGTAGTGAGGTTTAGGTTAAGAGTAGCTTTCAGGTCAAGTCACTGCAAAGGAAACAAATGTAAGTCAATGCAATGTCATTTGAAGTGATGAGAACATGTCCATGTGTGTGTGTGTGTGTGTGTGTGTGAGTCTGAGTGTGTTTGTGTGTTGGGGTTTTGTAGTGCAATGCCTGCTGGCGGTTTCTATTGAGTCTGTAGTATTATAGGTTATCAGTCTCTTACATGGCCTGTAGCATACAGGAGTTAACAATGGCAACAATGTCTGAGTTCACTACGCTCCTGGCAAAGCTTATCTTGGGCTGCCGCTGGAATCTCAATGATCTCTAAATATATATCAAAGGCGAAAACGAACATGGACGCCAAGCATTTTACTCACTCAGAGGACAGCTGCTCAAATTCAGTTACTTTTCAATGACATTTTCAAAAAAAGTTAATTAAAAGAAGTGGTTCACGATACTATATAGGGAAATCAAGTAGTTGTAGCCAGGAGAGCAGTCAACTGACAACTGTTGTCTGTTCTGTGCAAAAGACAAAGGAGGAAAAGGAATGCTGTTGACTCCCAAGCAACAAAAGAAGCAAGAGATGGAACCTCATGAGTTTGTTGAGACTTACAAGAAGGTTCTGCCCATCCTGGATCTTATGCAAGCCACCCAGATTAATGTGAGTAGATAACAATCACACAAACTTGAAAACGCCTTACAGAATCATCAGTCTCTCGTGTCTAGCCTCTGCATTTATCTAACAGTTTTCAAGTGGACTTTCTCAACACATTTATATCACATCTCAAATACATCTGAAGACAGACTCGGTTATTATCAGTCTACCTTGGCACTAACTCCAGAGGTTCCTGGCTTTCCCCCAAAATGCCAAAATGGGCTTAATGAACCCCAGCTGCAAAAATACTGCACATTCTCATTAGACTCCATGTCCACTCATTCATTGTCTTGATTACACAACATTCAAACAACATATTGTGTCATCTTGATAAACGATTTGATGAGTTTGTTCATTTGCAAGAGCAGGAGTTGGTTGTCCTGTAGCTGAATGAACATTTTTCTTTGTGACTGGTAAAACTGATCAGCACAGAAAAGAATCAGCCTTGATTCAGGCAAACGGATACAGGGGACATATAAAGCCAGTATTATGACAGAGTTGTTGAAGGAAGTAGACTCTCCAACAGTGATACATGAAGAGCCAGAGAGAAAAGATCGGAGGATTAGCACAACAAAGATGATAAAAGAGATAGAGCAAGTGATATGAATGTGTTGCTGAGCTGGTGTGTTTAAAGTGCAGTCAAATCCACTTTCACACGTTTCACATCATAATTATTCAGTTTTGGAACTGAAGATGGCCACATCCAATCAACTGCTAAATAATATCCCAGTGAGCATTTTTCTGTTGAAAAGACATTTAAATAACAACCACTGTCACTGTAGGAAACACAATTTGAAGATGTTGATTGAGCATTTACATCTGGACCATATTTAACTATGATTTTTCTATTGTGAAAAAAATAAAATGCTTAACTTTTAAGAAAGAAGTGAGGACCAGGGTAAAACACTCAGTAGTCAACACTGCAACTCCAAAATACTTGGGCATTCACCTTACAGCAATAGATCTGATTTCTTATTTCAAATGAATGTATGTAGCTGTTGACAATACACTATCCTGGAAGCTTTTTGTTGGTAGCACAAAACCTATATTGTTCCATATTTATGATATTTTATATGAAACATTAAATGCACTGAAATGAAGTTATTTTAAAGCACACTTTGCAAAATTCCTTTCCACTAAATCAGTATTGTCTCTTTGTCAACTTACAACTTAGACATTTATTACAATGATGAAACACATTTGTATTTTGTGCCACAAAGTCGTAACCACATTGCAGCTGGCTGGAAAGAGGGTAAGAAGAGGTCTTTGACATTCAGACCTTATGTTCCATAGATTTCAACTCAAAAATAACGTTGGAATTCCAGCTGGTGATCACTGAAGTACTGTATATGCACATTAGGACTGACCATAAATGAGCTTCTTCTCTGAAACAACACATACTTTGTTGCTTCATTATTTGGCGAAACATATAGACACACAACTTTTACATCTTCAGAAAATATGTTGACACCATTTTTGAGTATGAAAAGTGAAACATAATAATAATAATAATAATACATTGGTTTTATACAGCGCTTTTCTAGGCACTCAAAGATGCTTTACATTGCATTATTCATTCACTCCATACTCGATGGTGGTAAGCTATGTATCTAGCCACAGCTGCCCTGGGGTAGACTGACCGAGGTGAGGCTGCCAGTCATGCACTGCATTCACCCATTCATTTATTTTAAAAATTATTAAGGTCAGCAGTACATGCAGGAATGTATAATTTGCTCAGCTGATAAGACAACAAAATCAAATTAACTTGCAAGTGTATGTAACGAATAACAATATTCACTGTTAGCATTTTGTAACTGATGACAGTTCTAGGCTAAGACTAGGAGGCTAAGAACTGCAGCAGAATTCGCCAAAATCATGCAATGTAAAAACTTCATGCATTTACCATGGCAAGTTAACAACTGAATGCTGTATGTTATCAAATCAAATTATAAAATAGAATTCCGGAGCCTCAAATGTTTTTCTGTTTGTGTCAACATCTAAATAGAAAGGGTCAAGACTGGGACTAAGTTTTCAAACCAGATGAAAAAGACAAATCATCATCAAAAATACAGAATAGGGCTTCATTCTGCCACATATTATGTTTCCAATGTCTTTAGACTGGAGATAATTCTATGGAGTGATCTCTCTCACACAGACTCGGACAGGTGCTGTGTTCTCGCAGTATCTCTTTAAGTCTTACTTTCTTGTGACTTTGTTACATCTTTTTCTCTTTTTCTTTCCAAGGCGGTTTTGGTTGCATCTCCTCTCTGTTCCTCTTAGACAGCATTATTTAGCCAATATCATTCAGGTCCTCCCTCTGTATAAATTTTATCATTTCTTCTTTTGCTATTGATTTTTACATTAGGATTCTAATTTAAATCAAACAAATGTGAAATTAAATTTGCATGATTTTCATCGTCAATGTATTTTTGCTGTTTTTGAGCTGCTGCTGGTTGTACACAAAGAAGTCTGGGTCCAAACTCTGTAGTTTAGATTTGCTGTTTTTGCGACCAACTGTTTAATAATGAGACAAAATTCTAGGGATATACACCGATCAGGCATAACATTATGACCACCTGCCTAATATTGTGTTTAGTCTCCCATATGTGATCAAAAATACTCTGAACCATTGGGCATGGACAAGAGGACCTCTCAGGGTGTCCTATGGGGTCTGGCACCAGGACGTTGGCAGTGGATCCTTTGGGTGCTCTGGCTTGTGCAGTGGGGCCTTTGTCCATCAAACTTGTTCCACTGCATCCTGTTGATGCTTGATCACAATGGGGTGTAGAAAGTTTGGAAGTCAAATCAGCATCTTGGGCCATTGTCATGTTCCTCAACATGTTCCTGATTGTTTGATGTTTTTTTCCATGTGGTGGGGTGCATTTTCCTGCAGGGGTAGGCCAGTGACATTTGGGATTTCCATTTGCATGAGGGAATGTGCTTGTTGTGGGGCAATGTTTATTAGGGTGTCTAAGTCTCATCAACATGGATGTCAAAATCCAAGGTTTTCCAGCAGAACACCACATATCAATATCATCAATGTTATTCACTTGACCTGTCAGTGGTCATAATGTTGTGGCTGATCGTTGGATATTGGAATGCAAACAGACACTTTCATTGTATGTGTCCAGGTATACTGTCTGGTAGCTAAATGTTGATCCACACTTTCCAAACTGTCATGTTGTAATTGCAGGAATTATTTAAGGTGTTTCACATGTGTTTATCCTGCAATGATAGATCAAAATGTCCAGTAAAATTTGAAATCCTATTCATCCTTGTTGTAAAGTGTACAATACTATCAGTTTTCAACAATACAATGTATGTTGAATACACAAGAATCTCAGTAGCAGTACAGACCTACCACAACTGCTTTAAAGAAATTAATAAAAAACCAGCAAACACCCAGACATGAGGCCAGGAGACAGATGAAGATAAAATCAAATAGGAAGTACAGTCAAACAATGTGCCAGAGTTCCTATTTGCAACACACAAGGAACAAGGAGCCACTAAAAGGCCCTCTCAACACAGACATCACATCCTCAGACACCTGCACACAGGCTTTAATCCCTCTCATATGCGTCCAGCTATAACCAAAGACATCTGTGTTTTGATCCAGCAATAAATCTTCTTTGAATTGCGCTTAAAAGAAACCACAGGACACATTTTCAGTCATGGTTCAGTTAAAATGCACACGTCAAAAAGCATTATAAGCAGCGCAGCATAGTGGTATCCGTAATATGCAAAATGAGTTGAGCGCCAGACAGGGGAATAAAGGTTATTCTCCACCTGTCACTTTAAAAGATATTTTACTAACTAATTAAAGGGATAGCCCAGATGTCTTTAACTCCCTCGCTGCCAAATTTTAGGATTTAAATCAGGCTGCATTCAACTCCAATAAGAATCAAACACAAAAATATATCGTAGACAAAAGCCCATCAGCAGAATCCCAACTAAATATCAGACACGGAAGAAACTAATTCTATTTCAGTATCCAGATAAAGAAAATATCATTTCAGTTCAGTTTCTTTCAGAGCACATAAGTTCAGCTTTGAGGCCTTTAGGTGAGTTTATGTGAGGAGAGGCTGGTGTGAAGGATTATGCACCCTAAATTGAGGTAAGGGAAAGAGGAAAAGCCAGGAGATTTGGACAGAAAAATAAGAGACTTACCTCAACCATGGTCCAACAAAAGGTACAGACATCCAAGCAGCTGTCTAAGAAGGCCAAAGAGATAGAATGACACATATCCAGCCCTGCTCCAGGGATCAGCTCATTTCCAGCACTTTCTTGTTCTTTTTTTTTCTTTCTACCAGGAAACACTCAACTATCCAGTTGGTTCTAGAGTCCAAAACTAGTATTCTTTCTTCTTAAAATCATTTTTTGAAACAAGTCTCACTTCTCTCTGTTGTCCTCCATGCTTCCTCTGTTAATAGCAGCAGCTCAGCTCACAGGTGTCTCTGATTTCCTGCCAGGGAGGAAAAGGGGCTGTTCTGTCTGTCTGTTTTTTTTTTCTGCTACACAAGGTCCTGTCCAACAAAATATAAAGAGGTATAAAAAGTTTTTAGGAAAGTCACCAACCATGCTAACCAAAAATAAAGAGAGACAGCTGCCAAACCAAAAAAAGTACCCTTTAGAAATAAAAGTTGTGACCACTAATAAATAAATAGTAATTTTACAGATGTTTGCTTTTATGTTTTACCAATTTGTGAGTTTTTAAAATTTACAAAAACATCAATAAAATTACAAAGATTATGAAAATGACTGTAATGTACGAGATGGTTATTTTCTATTATTTTACAGATGCTAAAATATTACCAATTTATTCAACAGTGTACTGAGCTTAAGAACATTGAGTACCTGACTGAAGAAGAAAAAAAGCTGCCATGACGAAAGTTTCCTGCCAAACCCAGAAAATGTGTGTACTGAACCAGAGAATTGGTTTACTGGGCCAAATAAGTTTTCTACCAAGGCCAGAGAAGTGTGCGCCAAAGTCACCCAGAAAACTGAATGGAAGATTGAGAACAAAAAGAAGTCACCTACTGAGACACACAAAAAATGTTGTGTCCTTTTTGTTCTCTACCAGATAGCCCAAGATAAAAACATCTGCTGTGATCTCACCTCTTATTTTCCTTACCCAGCTTTTATGTGGAAATGAGAGAGCAGTTATCATGCGTTTGCATTGCATTTCGATCTGTTGAGGCCATTGTATAAAGCTGATTTACACTCGCATTTTCCGTTTATTCTTAAGCTGAAGTTCGATTGTTTGGTATAGATTTTTTCTTTTAATATCAAACAATGTTCCCCTATTTGAGTGAGGACATTGCTTCATTTCATTAGTACCTTCATGTGTGAGTGCGTGTGCACATATACACCCTCAGGCAGCTACAGGATATATTGTACAGTGAAAATTGCTTTTCTAGTTCATCTGTGTACTAAAAAATCAAAAAATCTTCAGTGAACTCTGAAGGTTGTGAACACCCACCAATATCCATGGATCTATGTTCTTTCCCTTTTTTCCAACCCCTCTTTCATTCTCAATAATAGCACTGTCACAAGTAGAGCACACAGACCTCAGGGAGTGTGTGTGTGTGTGCGCTCATGTCTGTGTTCGTACATGTCATTTAGACTCCATTAACCTCTAGCTAGAAGTCATCTGGGAATTGGGGAGAAGAATGTGTCCTACAAAACAGAACAGGAGTGTAAGGAAAAGGCAGAGGGAGAGCAGCAGATTTTCCAGACAATTCTTTAATTATTGCTGGGCTGAGTTGGGAATTCTCTCTGTCTGTGTGTGTTTTGACCCTTACCTGGACACACTGACCCTCTCTGTGAGGTCTTACTGTCTGCATAACCTCAAGTCCACCACACAGGAGGAGAACATACTCAAGTCTTTCAAGGTCCTTGCAGTCTCCTTATCAACCTTCTAAACTCCAAGCAGTTTCTGTTTGTGTTTTGCTCCTGTCACATTTTCCACGACAACATAAAGTCCTGCACCTCGATGGAAACAGCACAACCACGACTAGAAGTAGAGAAAATGTCATAAATCATTAAAAAAATAAAAATAAAAATTTTGTTTATTATTTATTGTACATAAAACAAATAAAAATAAAAAATGGAATCAACTTGTACAAAGTTTTTTAAAGTACACACAGGTAGTACCAAACTGAGGAAAAAAAGGTGACTATACAGATATATTACAAGTTGCATTTGTAATCCATTTATGTACTTGTCTCCCATCTGCTCTGTGTAAACACAGCCTACAGTTCAGCCTAGTTTAGCTGATAAGTTCCTAAATTTTTATAAAGTGACTGTTGGTCAAAGCTGAATTACTAATGGCTTCTTGGTTGTGCTGAGGCATGCACAATTTTTACATTTAATTACAGAATTACAGGTTGGAACAAAGGGTTTATCTTTGGCAATTTTATGTATGGGACTTGTAGAATGAAGTGATTTTGCTGAAATATCACAATTTTGTGAATATATTTGGACAATTGCGGAAGGTTTGCTGATTTTATTCTATTATTATGTATTAAAAATTTAGGATTTTGGACTATTGGTTGGACATTAAAAAAAGCCAAGTCAAGTCAAGTCACTGTTATTTATATACCACTTATTAAAAACAAGAGGTGTTAAGCCAAAGTGCTTTCCAATATGGAAATAAGATTAATGTTAAAATGTACCTGTCCAATTATTTAACTAAACTTAAATATTAGATATATTAAATAATTAAATTAATTCAAATATTTCAATATATCTTTTAACTAAATATTAAAGTTAGGAACCTGCAGTATTATGTATCATAAAACATTATTTGACCAACTGAACAACTGAGGTTAAGACCTGAAAGAATTATACAAAGAAACCCAGTGATTCCCTTTGAGCAAACTCATTTTCAACAGTGAAAAATGTGAGACTGCCAAACACTTTAAACAACTATTCAAGTAAATTAGAGAAATAACAGGAGACAAAAAAATTATATTAAATAAGTACCCAACCAAGAGAAAAAGCATGTGTAAATAAGAAAATGAACCATGGCTAAATTCCATTTTGCTGCTTCAGTTTCCAAGTACCTGCTGGCTCACTGCCACACTGTCCCAGATTACTAGAATACTTGAGTAAAAAAGAGCCAATGCAAGTAGTAAAATTGCTGTGCTTTTCCTACTAAGGCAAAATGTCTTGTCTGAATGCTGTGGAAAATTGTTTCACATTATTTATTCATTTATAATATTGCAGATTCTTGTTTTCTGTCACTGTTGTACAACTTTCTGTACATAATAACCAGAACCAAAGCAAAACCTTTTTACAAGGAATCTTGGAAGTCCTCTTTCCCTAAGCCAGTAATTTCATTATATTTTGTCACAGTTTTGTAATAAATAAGCTCTTTTGGGGAGATTTGTTCACTACAGGTTGTCAGGGAAATTTTGTAGATCCTAAACATTTTTTTAAATATATATATATATATATATATATATATATATATATATATATATATATATATATATATATATATAAATGATAAGAATCAATCAGTTAATAACTGTTAACTGAACCTCTGTCCAACACCTGTATCCACATGCATCAAGAGCCATTCCCTTATTCATATTGATGGCGTCGGTGCTCTTTGTTTTGCGACTAAAGCTATGAGCCCTTTGTTCAGCGTCGTTCAAAAGCCATAAAAGACGTAATCAGCAAACCTAACAGTAGGAGCTGACAAACATCAAAGAGCTGTAAACTGGTGGAAAACTGTCACCCAGCAGGACTCCGACAGTTGGAGGGGAGGGGGGTGAACAGCAAAGCAAACAAGTGATTGGGTATGCAAAGGACCAATGCAATATCTGTACTCTGATCGCCGCACTATATGGTTAAAGTGCCTGTGTGGGGGGGCAATGTACCTGAGGTTTTTAATGACTGTGCCCTATGTAAATATGTGGATGATATCATACATATACAGTAGCAGCTAAAGGGAGGGATGAAAACAGTGCATGCCAGCAATTGTGAACTTGAAGCACTCCTTTATCCAAACTACAAATTGGCCCATGTTGCTCTTCTTGAACTTGGACAGCCTCATAAGTTACAGAACTGACAGAGGTTTTTCTGTTCAATTAGCCAAATGCAATGTTCGAAAAACCAAAATCTGAACAGAAACTGATGAAGCCTCTCTTTTCATCCATCTTGCCAGTACATTAATCAGACATTATGAGGTGGTGGTGTCACCCAGTCACTTTGCCAACATTTTGGCTAGGTGCTGCTGGAGCTTCATTGCAGGCATCATCTGTGTGTGTTTTTCAGTAATTATTGGTGCCTTTAAAACTCGAGCCAGGGCCGCTGGCCTTGCTCAGACATAGCCGACAATTGGTATGGAATGGATTCATCGCCTCCCACTTTACTGAGGAAACTGTTGCTGTCGTGAACAAAGAAACAGCTTTTTTCATTTGGCTTTGTAATCTGAAACGCCCGCCACCATGTCTGCTCTGCACAACTCCCTGACCAGGTACTGCCAGCTCTCTTCCAATGAGACTAGCTTTTGGCTGCTCTAAATCTTGCGAAAAGGTGCCAGATGACATTATATGTTAATTTGCATATAATACAGTCTCTCTGCTGAGAATCTTTTCTTGTTTTTTTAATGGAAGGAAGATCTCCTATGTATAGGAAGTGATGTGATGACACCTCGATAGATTTGCCAAGCAAGCAGTGCACATTTACATGCATTAGTATCAGCTGTGCCAATTTGTCACCAAATGCTTAATGGAGTAAGCACATTAACAGTGCTCCCGGTGGTTGTTTGTCAAAACTTTATTTTTCACAGTGTCTGAAATCTGCTAAATGTGGCAACAGAGTCATCAGGTTGGCAGCAGTGTGTGTGAATAACGCTAAGTGAGCTAGAAACAAGACTACAGTGTGCAGCCAGTTTATCTGTGAGGCTGCGATATCATTTGTTAAAATAAGAAAACATGTTGTAAAAATGATAAAAGTTGATTTTTTCTCACTTTGTCAGAGGAGTGTGTCATGCTGTGAGCATAAAAGTTAAGAGATGGAGAGCCTATAGCAGGAATGCACAGTGTGGCAGAAAGAAATTAATAGTAGGAACCTTTGAGATTTAATAATATGGCATGTCCAGTCTTTTTTTTTTTCTTGAAACACACCTGAAATATATGTGGATATAATTGAACTGTGTTACCTTAGAATGAGCCCTTTACATAGAGCATATCTACAGAGGGTGCTGTTCTTCTTTCATGTAGTCCACCATGTTGCACCACTATCTTCATGCAGTTGTTCAGAATGGATATAACAAACAATAACACTGACTGTAAAGTCTACCAAGTGCCTGAAAAAGACAGGTACCATTTAAAGATCCCATATGGTGAAAATAAATATTTATTGTGTTTTGTGGATGTTAAAAGAGTGAAAATATGATGCATTCTCTAGTGACGAAATGCTTTGCTACCGCCACTTACTCATCGCTGACTTCTGTTTGCTAATTTGTACTGGTCACATAGTGTAAAATGGCTTTATCAGAGCTTTTTAATAAGCAGTGCGACAAACAAAAGCCAAACAAAGAAAACTAATAGATGCTATCATACTTCAGATAGCTGAATAAGCAACGGCAGTCATATTACATGTTGATTTGCATGCAGAGGCAATCAATTAATAAACCAAGGGAAAGTGAAAACTACCATCCTTTACATGTACTTACAGTGAAAAGTAAATGTTTCTGTCTGCAAACATGCAAATTAGCATTAAACACAGTGAACAGTTGTTGCTGATATGAACTGACATTGGATTTACATTCATGTTCAGATATTTATCTCTTGAACTCAAAATGTTCGACCAGTATGCCAATGGACACTGCCATCTCTAAGTTGCCACAATACTCAGCTCGACAGTTGTACAGCTTCTGAAACCCTGTCTTTTTTTGATTCTTTCCATGGGCATTCTAGCCACTTATTGTATTTTAAAGTCTGAAGCACTGGGGATGCCTTTGAGAGGATGCTGTCTGAAAATGTAAACCTGAATAACAGTGTCTTCGTCCTCTTTATGATGGCCAGCTTTTCACTCTGCTTTCAAGTGTGGCCTTTAGGAAGAGTTTGGAATTCTGACAGAGTCGAGCAATAAGTTGTACAAACTGTTTCTCTCAGTGACAGAACCTGAACCTTAGAGCTTTGTATGAGTAGGCAATAATAGGGTCCATCTGTGTGTGTGCTGCCTATATAGTCATACATTTACTGTGTTCATTGTATGTGCCGTGTCACTTATGCTTGCAACTCATCACCCACGCACCAGCGACACATCTAACCTATGTGTGTTATTCGTTGTGTGTCTCTCCCAGTCAGGTGTGCATGTGGGCTCAGGTCTGATTGAGTGGCTTCAGTATGGCAGCCAGCTGGTTAAACTGGGTTACCACCGAGAGCACAGTGTCATACTGCACCGCTGCCAGGCTCAGCTTGCCACCGCTCCTTACCTGTCACAGATCACCACTCAGCGGGAAAACACACTGGTAAGCAGCTGCATAGTCTGTGGGTAGATGGCTAATATCCAAATGTTTATGCAGTAGCCTGTGAATAAGTGTTTGAATTCTAAAAAAACTAAGCTGAACAACTCTCAGGTGTGAGTAAAACTTCAGGTTTAAATCTTACAGCTAATAGGTTTATTATGACTATCAAGATGTATTTGTTGTGCCAGTTCACAAACTGCTTTTAAAAGAGATTGCACATTTGTTGCAAATGCTTATAATGCAACAAGGACTGCACTTTTGGATTATTTCAACTGATTGGTCTTTTTGAAGGAATCTTTAAAGATAAACAGATTTTTATGTGTTTATGTGAAGACATAATGTTGTCAAAGTATTATCAGATTTGTTTCAACACCCAGTTGTCAGCTCTATGTCTGTATGGGTGGACAAATGTCAGAAGGGCTGCAATATCTGGAAGTATATAAGTTTTATTTTAGTTTCCTCATTATTTTCTCAGCTAGTGGAATCCAGCAAAAAGGCCTGTTCCTACATGCAATGCGTCATTCATCATGCATTAACATAAGAAAATTAAAAAGGACTGCAGCTATTGAGATTGTTCCCATTGGAGGTACATTCTAGCATCCTAAAATTTAAGATCTCTTTATTTACGATCTATCCTCTTTGGAGGTTGCATGGATTTTCAACAGTACTTGAGGGCATAAACCAAACAAAACTGTCAACTTGTGTCATGTGTGGCATGATGTTAACAACTGTACATTGAATCTTAATAGACAATATGTCAGACCAACTACTGGATCCTTTTCTACATACTCCAATACTGTTGGTGGAGGTATGCACCTGAAGTTGGTGATCACTGGAAGTGGTGCTGGAAGTGCTTGTAACTAAACTCTTCATTTTGATCATTTATTTGTGCAACAAAGTGACATAATCAAAGTACATTTCTTGTAACACGTCCACCATCAGTTTAAGCGTTAGAGTCACATCAGGAAATTTAGTTTTTCGTCTTTTTCTTTGTGATTCTCTTCTGCTGCTTTGAATGTCAGTAATTTTAAATAATAGGCAACAGTACCCTCAGAGATTCATCTTTGTGCCTATATATCTTTAGTTAGGGTTAGTTATCCTGTGTGATGCCCCGCCTTGTGACAGATTCATAAACTTTAATGCATAAATACTGTTTTTTTTTTTTTTACTGTAAACACACCTCTTTAACATTCTAAAATTTAAACATTATTAAAGAGGCTGCAGCTTAAATCTATTTCCTACCACAATTTCACATTCCCGGCTAATCTGTAATATCCCACTGCTCCCAAAAAATATTTTCCATTGGCAGTTAATTGACTATCTGACCATCAATCAGCTATGTGATGCATTTCAGTTAAGTTTCAGTACCAGCCACAGTTCAGCCAGCCAGCTCTTGTGGAATACATTATTATGTAAATGCAGAATATCTACAGCATGAATGTGGTGCTTTTGGGCTCAGACCTTGTGGGAGTGGAGAGCGACAGTTGTAACCATGATAGAAGTAGAATCAGAGGCCACAGATGGATGCTAGAGTTCACATGGGGCTTTTGAAATGCTTACAGCAAGCAGTGCCATTTAGATCAAGAGTCCAATGCCAGCCACTCTGTGAAATTTACCACATAAAGGCCAGCAGAACTGACTACCATCCAGTGGCGTATAGTTTATAGTAAGCACCTGCTATTTAAAGGCAAAAGCACCAGCCAACATGTGACTTTGCTGCAAATAATTAAAAATCCCAGACAAATAACTTGGACCATTATCATTTTATCAGCTGTAGTCATTGTAGTGTAATGAGCAGCAGTGATGGATATTACCCTGGATTGTGTTAAGAGCAATGACTGTGCCCGAGTACAGCATGGTGAACCGAAGAACATGAAGTCTGCAGTTCAGACTAATACAAAGAATACCTACAAAATTAGCTTTAAACAGGCAGAAGTATAGTATATGGGGAAAAAAATATGTAGTCCATAAGACAATTTAAAACATGAGCAAATACACAGTATTTCCAATTTGTTAGTAGTAATAAACATGCAAATGAGCTCAGCCACCACAAGAACCAAGTTCACCATTAATAGCAGCTACCTACCAACGAGGTAACATCAGTAATGAGAGTAACTACTGTATTACTGTGGTAAAGCAGCACATTGTGAAATTGTGTAGCTAAAGTTAGTTTTCCTACTGTTTTGGTCATTAAAGAGTCCGTATCATGCTTTTTTTTTTTTTTTTTGTACATTTCCTTCATAGTTTTATATTGCTGCCTTTTTGTGCAGGTAATAGGGCTATGAACTTCAAAACACCCAAAGTTCTCACCAAAAGGTTACTTTTGGCCACAGAAAACACTGCTTCTTCTGACTGAAACACCTTGTTTGAATTTGAGGCTTCTCTTCCATTACTGATCTATGTCACAATGTAACACATTTGCATTACGTCTGTCTAGCAGCTAGTTTGGCGTACCCTCAAACCAACAATGAGCCACTTTCTCGCAGTTTGTCATTATTTCTTCACTTATGGATCTGGGATTACGATATGTAATCAACCTTGTCACCCCTTGCTTGGGCTAGCTGACAAATCAGAACAGATTGGGATTTTTCATTGGGAGGCCTTAAAGAGACAAGTGCAAAAACAAAGTGTTCCAGGATGGGAAAGGGTGTTGTAGCAATGCACAGTACGAATATGTGTTTTTGAACATTAAAGTATGTAAAGATATTCTAGTAGACCCCACAAATAAAATCCTAAACCTGTGAATGTGCATAAAAATGGCTCTTTAATTGAACATTTACAATCTGCAGTAACATTTGGAGTGCTTTCTCAGTGCAGCTTGATATGACATCCCATAAGTCACAATGCTGTAAGAGTCACCCATGTAAGCTGAGCGCCCCCTAATGACATTACACTATAACACGTGCTATGATGTGTCACAAGTACGATGCAACCACTGTAAAAGTGCAGCTTTTTTTTGTTAAGGTTAGACATTTTTAATAACCACTGTAACTATTTCTCTCAATAGTATGTTGTGAGGAAATAACAAGCATGTGAAAATATATAGCACTACAAATGACAGAATAATCTGAGCCACTTTGTCACATGGCTGGAGTAGGTGATGCCCAAATCTCTACAATAAAGCGTGTAGATAATAATGCTATAATGATCAATAACCAAAATCTACCATAATATGAGAAAAAGGCCCAAGCTGACAAGTACTGTTTGAATTAAGGTCACTTTTTTGTTAAGGGTAAGTGTGTTAAGTGTGTGTGTGTGCATGCCAGGATGGCCTCCAGTGTAGCATCATCAAGAAACACTTTTAAGCAGCACAGTAGCAACAGAGATAGAGAGCTAGGCTACTTTTAATAAAGTCTTGAATTATGCACAGCAATAAGCAGAGCCTGGGTTTGAATATTTATGAACTGAGAGAGAGAGAGAGAGAGAGAGAGAGAGAGAGAGAAATCAGAAGGCAGACTCTGCCCCTCTTTCTGTCTTATGTTTGTGAGTTTGTGCATGTAAAAAAAGTGAGTAATGAGTGGGGGTATGTGTATGTTGGGGGGCGGTGAGTGAAAAAGTCTAAAGTGAGGGCTGAGAGAAGCTGTGTGTCAGTGAGTGTGAAATGAAACAAGCAGGGCA
The DNA here is from genome assembly GCA_024666655.1 of Dascyllus trimaculatus. Lineage (NCBI taxonomy): Eukaryota > Metazoa > Chordata > Actinopteri > Pomacentridae > Dascyllus > Dascyllus trimaculatus. The sequence goes on from CM045446.1 coordinate 18,422,619, forward strand.
CAAAACCATCAGCATGATTGAGTGTGTTTGTGTATTTACATTGTACATTCAAAAATATATAATAATCTTTATGAAACGTACCACTAAATACAACAGCATGTGTCATCATCACAAATACTTAAACACCACTCAACAAACTGCCGCGTTCAAAGTATAAGTGATTCGTATTACACAGCTGCTATGTGACATTCTATATTTTAAGTGTTCTTCTCCTTTATTTTGCCTGACTATTGATTTGTCATTTGGCTCAGTTGAACTTGTGCAATAACACTAAACTGAACCATTAATGGGGCTGTGAGGCACAATATTTTAATCTCTCCACACAGACAGATAATGATAGATGGAGAGAGTCACAAAATATCTGAGACTGACCTCACAACAACAACAAAAAAACAACAGGATTAATTGTTTGGTAAAATGCGTGATGTTACATTTACCTGATTAGTGATGGTTTTAAATTATACTGACAGGGTTATACCTTCTGCATCCATGAACATGTGAGGATCTACTGGGAGCTCAGTGATATAACCTCATCATTAGAGGGTATACATCTGTGCAGATAGCTGTATACCCTCTAAGTCTTTCTGACGCTACAATGGTACAAGTTCAATTCAATTCAGTTCAGTTCAACTCAGTTTTATTTGTATAGCATAGCACACGCAGAAAGAACAGAAAATAGAAAATCCAGCAATCTAAAGTTGCTTCTGGATTCCCTATGAGCAAGCAGTCAGCGGTGGTGGGAAGGAAAAACCCTAGGATAGGGACAGAGGAAAAAAAACTCAGACAGAACCAGGCTCAGGGAAGGTGGCCATCTGCCTTGACCGCTTGGGTTGGGAGTTGATGATGAGGGAGGAGGAGGAGAGAAGCAGGAGAGAATGGGGTGTGGATGGCAGGACAGCAGGTGTTGAGGCCAGCGACTGCAGATCAGGGATGTGGAGCTCCAGATCCACAGACATCCACAGAGAGAACAAGCACAGGACACAGGACCTCGGGGGAAACACAGAGTTAGTGATATGTAATGGTGATATATAACAGTGTGTACATATATAAAAGTTCACTAACTCACACAGAATGATCCGAATAATAGCTTTTGTTTTGTCTTTTATTTTTGAGGGAGTGTTTCGCTCTGACTTCTTGAATGAGTGTAAACCAACTGGCTTTTGAGAGCTGATGCCAGTATTTTTATAGTGAAGCTTGTTTTTATACCTGCTAATATTCAGCAACCTAGAGAATGTATTCATCAATCTGCATTAGCCTTAGAATTAGAATTTTTACCAAGGTCAAACAACCAACTATGTAAATAAAAAATCGGGATATTAGTGGAAGCATTTGTAATGAGCACTAATTCATTCAATGTAAAGTGGAGTTTAAGGATCATTTCAGGCTTGCCAAAGACCGCCAGTGTGTTCATTAGTTCTGTAGTTTTTCCATGTACAGTATACTGCATCCATTATCCATGACGAGACTTACCAGACCAATTATACATACATACATACATACAGCTTTCAAATTATGTATTTGAAAGCTCTGTGTAGCTTTCAAATACATACAGCAATTTCTTTTCTTCTTTAAAAAAAAAAAAAACAAGTCAAATTGACTTTCTAAAACAGATGCCAATAAAATTTCACCAATAAAGCACCATGTCCAGACTTTGATAGTCTTGCAAATGTTACGCACATGAAGGACACCTCAGTGTGTTTTAGGGTTTCTTTTTGTTGTGCAATGCACATGTTTTAATGCTGATCGGTCACACTCTTCCCTGAATTCCACACGCTTTCACCACACGCACTGTCCAGGGTCACTCCACCACAAGCGCTCACAAACCGCAATCTCCACCTTGTGGCAGAACTTGGGCACCACAGGTGACAAACCGCTCAGCAAACACACGTCTGAAACCCAAATTAAACACATTATATTTATATTAGTGCTGTCAAAAATATCGCGTTATTAACGCGTTAACGCAAATCAATTTTAACGGCGTCAATTTTTTTATCGCGAGATTAACGCGGGCGGTGGCATGGTTGGCGAGGGCGAGGTGTTCGCCGTCGGAGTCCGACAGGATCTCCTGCTGGCCGTGGTACAGCAGCATTCTCCTCGCCTCCATGCCTTTCTGTCGGCTCCTTTTCCCAGTCCCGAACCGCTTGCCGCTGGTCCACGCGGTTCGGGACGCGCACCGCCAGGCGACGGCGGCCTGGGGTGCGCGCATGACGATTGACAAGACCAAAGATATCTCTATGTGTTGTCAGAGTGAACCGAGTTATTATCGTAGCACATCTAGTCTTTAATACCACTTGATGGCCAAACACAGCTGACGCGAATTCTCCGCCTCCTCCTCGTATAAAATGATAATTCAAAGGACATTTAGAATAGATAAAAAAATGTGCGATTAATTTGCGATTAATCGCAAGTTAACTATGACATTCATGCGATTAATCGCGATTAAAAATTTTAATCGATTGACAGCACTAATTTATATATATCAGAACTGTCCCAACATTTATGATCGACATCAAGATCAATCAATTTTGCCTGGGACTGCAAAGACATAAAGAAAAACATTGTCCATGGGGGTGCCCTGGTTTCAACCATGACTGTTTCCACACAAACACACACAAACACACACACACACACACACACACACACACACACAGTACCTCTCAGCCTATTTAAAGCTAAAAAGCTCCTTACCCAAGCACATCTACTCCTTTCTTTCCTTTCCTCCACCACCCAGTTTCCTTTTTTCTTCATTTAATTTCCACCCCAGTCCTCTGCTCCTGCTTCCTTAGATCCACTCCCCACCCGCCCACTGCCGCTCAGAACCATTTCCCCTCCCCGCCATTTTCTATGTTGCACTGAAGATAGTGCAGGAAGTTAATTTTCATGTGAGTGGACTCTTTGCCGCTTCAAGTGTTGCTTTCCAGGCCTCGAGCACATCCCGGCCAGCCCTATTCATCCCGGCAGTGGGTAGCTCCATGGCTAGGATGTCAATTAATGACACACTCCACTGGTGCAAGGCGAGAAAGTGTGGAGAGGTTTCCATCTAATAGCAGACATCTTGTTCCCCAGTAGCCCAAGTTTTCCCAGAGCCACGTTGGAGCTGTCGGTTAAGAGCATTAGCTGTGGAAGGGCACAGAAATGGCAAGCCCAGCTATTTAGAAGTTATTTACTGTTCTCTTCCTCAAAATTGCCAGCAGTGAGGCATTCCTTATGACGTCTAAAACTGAACAAATATCCCTTTTTGAGTAATAGGTTGTGTATCATATTTTGAGTCAAGTTTTTTTTTTGCAATTTTTAGCACCATTTCAAAATCTTGTCCTAGTTTGGTTCACAGAATGTGAAGAGGAAAAAAATCAGGTGTCAGTTGGAAGATGAGTCTGATAGAGGGTTTTTGTGATAAAATGTGAATCATCACCTCATCTGAGCTATTTTTTTTTTTTTGTACTTTATTAAGTAAGCATGGCAAAACAACAGGTGATAAAGCAGGTGTTTTGTCATAAGACAACCCACAGCATAAGGTGTGGGTATGTACAGTGGATGGGCATTTTCTGCAGTGTTGGGTAAATGACTGGCAGCATAGGGGTGCAGGGATGAGCAGGTGGAGAGGTGGAATAATGTACGGAGCTGGAATCAGAGAGGGGTGACTTGCAGTTTGACACCATCCCCCAGCAGATCAGTCAGGAGGTGTGAGGTAGTTCATCCACACATTCAGGGTGTATGAGTGTGCGGGAGAAGGTATACCAACGTTCTCATCATTAAATAATACTGTATTATTGCTATTTAATTGGATTGTTTGTTAGTATTGTTTGAAGTGATATATACATACCTTCTGACAAATAAATAATAATTAGGGGTTTACTGGATGTTGTGTCTTGGACATTGCTGGAAGAAGTCAGCAACTCCCTCTCTTTGTTGTGTGTGTGTGTGTGTGTGTGTGTGCGAAAGTTGTATTCCAAATGTGTGAGCACAGAGACTGAAGTGCAGTATAACAGCAGAAGTGTTGTGCCAGTTCATGCTTGAATAGAACTAGCTCAAAGTTCCATTCACACATATGAAAATGAACTAGTTCACGTTCATAGTTCACTTTTAAAAAATTTGATCCAAGTTCACAGTCCTAAAAATGAACTTGTTCACGTTCGATGTTACATTTTTTAAATAGATAAGACATTATGTTATTCAATAGAACCAAGTGCGAACGTCAGACTGATGTTCACCTTGTTTTTTCAGACCAGGTGGGCACAGTGTGCATAAAAATGTAAAGCTCTTGCTGTCTGTGTCTTCATTTGTTAATTCATAAAACTCCGCTAGGTCTTCTGCTAAACTGGCTGTGGTACTAGCCATGCTGTACTGTCACCAGTGTTTGCCATAAACTGTCGTAAAAACCTGAAAACCGCTTTCTCTCGCGAGAGTTTTCAAATGAATGTGAACGTGAAACTTCCAGATGGATATTGCATTAATATAAAGCAAAGTACTGCCTAAAAAAACATTTTTTGTTGGCTTAGCAATCATTATACATGACCTATAGCCAAGAAATACTCAGAGATATTAAACTGAGGACTGGTATTCACGGCCACAGTCTTGGTATTTAATGGGAAACACTGGTGAATGCCAGTATGGCTAAGACTATGGAAAATAAAAAACAGGAACACACAAAACACTCAGTGAAAAGTCTACTCATAGAGGTTACAGAGTCAAATGAAACAGTTTATCTCGTATGTGACTTCAGCGCTTCTGAATGCTGGCAAATATATAAGTTGATTCAAGGTGTGATTAAAAGTTTATTTCCCTTAATGTTAAGCATGTGCATCTGTAGAATACAACAAAATGATTGCTTTAATATGAAACAATTAATTACTGTAGCTGAAAAACCAAGGCAGTATGAAAATAATAATAAATATCATAAAATTGAAATGTTATAAACCTCATCATAATTTTGAAACTTTGAATTAATCCACAGAAGCATATATTTAGTGTTATGAACAGTTCAACCTTCCAATATATGTTTCCATGTGTATAGTAAATAGTGAAAATATAAGTTCTTATCCAACTTAAAACATTCTGTATATCTGTAGACTTGTGTGGATTTTCGAACAATAATAAAGAATTGATCTTGTATTTGCTGTGGTGGCCTCATTTTGACAGAGAGTCTAGAAGCGAAGTAGATTACCTGTGTTTGTTGATAAAGTTGCATTTGTTGAAATGAATTAGGTTTGTTGGGGTATTGTTGAACTGTCTGGGCCTCACAAAAGCACTCTGTGTCAGGACTTCATCTCCATTTAAGTACTTTTCTTTACTATTGCTGCACTTTAGGAATCTTAAAAGGTTTGCAGGTTGTGAAATGTCTATTTTTGTTTGATTCCTTATCCAAAGCATTATTCATGCACCTCAAACAGTTGGGCAAAATGTGATTGATTGCTGTCTTCTCTCAAGAGTTTTCTTCATTCACAACCTACAGCATCCAGCTTGAATGAAAGGGGCCTGAAAGAAACCAAACTATTGCTGGTCACGACAACATCTATCATTTTGGGTTGATAGGCTGTTACTCATGATATGCAATCAATCAGACATTGCTCGAGATCACAAAGTGATGGCTATAGATAGAGAGCCAAAGTCAAAGCATCAGAGCCAAAGGGCTTTACTTTTATATACTTTATTTTATCAGGAATTAGCTAAAATAATGGAGAAATAAATAAACTAATGGCATATCGGATCTGCTAGACAAGATGTTTTGCACATTTGAAAACCTAATTACACACACAAATTTTGAAAAGACATTTGCAGATTCTGGTTTGCACACAGATTGGATACAAACACACAACTCTCCATACACATTTACAAATAGTTTTGCTACAATAATACTCCCATACAGGCCAGTGATTGGCAGATCCCCAATACTGAACCACCACTGTCACCAATCAAATCACTTGGTTTCAGCAGTGGAGCTTCCCACTGGTGACCAAGTGCTCTTGGGTCAGTTCAGTTGCTGTTCACACATCCTAAACATCACATTGAAACTATCTTAATAAGATAAATCTGTATTAAATATGCTGCAAACAAAACAGTACAGAACTGCAAGAAAAGGAACAAAAAAATTGGTTGGTTGAAAATAGGCAGCACATTGTTTGGTCAGATAATACCAAGAAAAAAGAAATGGTGGCTGAATAGTGGCAACAAGGTGGGAGTTTGATGATGTGAGACATGAGGCTGCATGAGTGCAAAAGGTGTTGGAATGGAACTATAAATTCAGGTTTGTGAAAGATGACTGTATGCAGTAAACAGATATAATTTACTCCAATATTACCTTAAATGTGCTGTCATGGCAACAGCTACAAACAGTGCAAAGAATACAAAAATATAAGCCATGGAGGAAGAAGTTGATTACACAGATCATTTGACCTGGAGCATAACTTGTGCTGTGAAATATCAACAGCTTCTACATTCAGTAAAAGGCTCCCAGTGCAGAAATGTCTGTTTGTAATGCAATGCAAGACTGTATGAGTGCAACAGGTGGGACATGGGCTATTGACCGTCTTCCAGACCATAATGTTTCAACTCTGTCATCAAGTGCCTTCCAAATGACGCACCTGAGCATTTTCTGAATCAGCCACTTCAGTTCCAAGTTTCCCAGTGTCATAATTCTGACAAAAGCTTACAACACAGTACAATTGCAAAGTATGACAGGAATGGAGGTGTTTAAAGCAGTATTGTTGGCTGAACACTATAGTCATGGAGCACAGCATCCTCTGGAGGTTGTTTTGAAACCACTGTACAATGTACCATTCATCTTGAACAAGACATCATCAGTAGTGACATATAATTCTTTGTAGGTGTCAGTGTGGTGCTAAATTACACTGCGTTTTCTCTGATTTTCCTTCTGGACTAATTTGGCCAATTTTTTAGGATTTCATCTGTATTTTTTTTTTTTTTTTACTTCTTAATTACAACCTGTGACATTAAATCTAATTAACCTTTGAATTTAAAAAAAACATAATTAGCTTTGGCTGACTAACATACTACTCAGACAATATATAGAGAGTTCTTGAAAAACAAACGGACAAGAAGTTGATTGAATTCGACATCCAATTAATTACATGCCCACTTAAGATTGACTTAACTCAGGGTACAAGTAAGTTGCTTGAAAACTGTCTCATTCTTTACTTCCAGCAAATAACTTCTATTTAGTTGTCCTATTTAGAACACCTTGAAGTTTAATTTTCATGACTTTGATGAATAAAAGACCTTGAGTTGCAAATTCGCTCAACACACACCCCACACTATTCACAGCAATTGACCAGACACCAAAGAGAGAGTGCAATGATTTGTTTTTTTTTTAGTTATATTTTATGCATCTTATTTTTTAGTAATATTTTAATGCCACATTTTCCACAATAAAATTATGGGAAACATATCCTGAAACTTGTTTAATTCGTTATTCTTAAAATTAAGAATTTAAGTCTTGTATGTACAGTTTAGCGTGGACTCTATGCACCCGTTTTATTTTTTATTATGTGTTTTTATTATGTGTGTGTACATATATATGGCAAGCTGTTTAGGAAATTATATATGGAATGAAAGTCCGAATATATATAATGAAACTTGGAATATATGGAATGAAAGTCCGAATACATATAATGAAAGTTCGAATATATGTAATGAAAGTCTGAATATATATAATGAAACTTGGAATATATGGACTGAAAGTCTGAATATATATAATGAAACTCCAAATATATATAATGAAAATCTGAATATATATAATGAAAGTCCGAATCTATATAATGAAAGTCCGAATATATATAATGAAAATCCGAATATATATAATGAAAGTCCGAATATATATAATGAAACTCTGAATGAAATGAAAGCTGAAGTAAATCTTCACAATCCACCATGTTTAATTGTGTTGTCAGCACAGAATTTGCTCGGTATACAAATGGCATCAGCTGAAATATATTAATAGTTGTTCAAGTGGAACTTTTTCATGTCATGCTCCAAACAATATTAATAGTTTGTAGTGTACATTGTGTCTGCACTGCACTGCCTTGGATCCGCGATTAAATAGTGAATGGATCTCTTCTTCAGTGCAGTGAAGAAGATTGCTTTTATTAGTGTGACAGGTGTTAACACAGCATAGCACAAAACATCACATTTCCATCCTGTCTAAGTGTCTTTGAACCACAGCTAGCAACTAACCCTGACCTCTGACCTTTGTGATGCAGGATACAAACTGAAAATACTGTTATCAGCACATGCAGAAATAAAATATCAGCAGCATTGCATTCGTGTACTGTGCGCTTGCCACTCAGTGAGTCAGCTCCGTTAAATCCTGTCTGAATGGCAAAGAGTTCTGCTCAGTGACAGCCTGGCACACACTGTACAGAGTGCACCAGCCTATGAAAAATAACACCCAGCAAATGGATTTTTAAGTAGTTGTAAAAGTGTGTGCGATTGTGAGATTTTGTGCGTCTGTGCACGCAGTGTGGGAGAGTTATGGACGAGCAAATCATTGGAATATGCATGGTGGTGGGGGGAACTGTATGTTTGTCTGTGTGCTCCTGTCAGATACTGTGGTTAAAGGGTAAAAAGTGGCATTACTCAACTGTCTATAACCCTTTGTTTGTGTGTCTGTGTGTGTGTGTGTGTGTGTGTGTGTGTCTGTGTAAACCTCTGCAGCTGCAGGCTCTGTTGACAGACATCATGGATGAACTGGGAGGATGGAGGAGTAGGACTGAACGTGTCTGGAATACAATGCTGAAGGTAAAAGGAGAAAAACTGTGTGCATGTGTGTCAGACAGAGATACTCCAAAACACTTAATCCACTACTTGCTCAACATACCAAAAACAAAACTTTCAATTTTTAGTAAATTATTTAATCACTACAACATGACCACATAGCTAAGGTATGGTAAAGAATGGGGATAGAAATTACTTAAAGGATAAGTCCACTAATTTCACAGTCTGGAGCTGGTTGCTCCAGTTCCTCTTAAATTGAATCTTAGCCTAATTAAGTGTTTACTAAGTCAAGATTTACACCTCTTTAAATTAAAACAGGCTGTACAGAAGTCAGGTAAATGTTATTTATACAGCACATTTGAAATAATAAATGTAAACGCAAAGTGCTTTCCATTAAAGTAATAAGATTACCGTTGCAAACTTACAATACAAGAAAGCAGAGGTTGGGTATTGCAAAATAAATGTCTTGTAACTCTTGTAGAGCAGTCTGTAGTAACTAGATTAACGTACAAACACTAGCTAGGAGACCACTAGAATTGTTAAGCGTAAAGAGAAAAAAAAGGGGAATATGGTCATGACATCATGACATCAAAGCTGAGACCTTAAATTTCACTATATACATATATGTGTGTGTGTGTGATAATAACATTGTCTTTTTTAAAATTATGACACATCCATCCGTATGCATTGGGGTTTGTGGTTTGAAGGGGGGCTACAGGGTCCGTCACAATGCCCTCAACTTTATGAACGAGCAATATAGTCATGGTGAAAAACTTTAAAGACCTTCTCTGGTGACAATCAAGTTTTTTTTTTTTTTACCTTGTTAAAATGTATATTTGGCATTATTTATGTATTATAGGCCACATCATGAGCAGTCAGTCAGTCAATGGCTGAGCTTTTCCGAGCAGTTCTGATGACTGTCTCAATTACACGGATTCAGACTTCTGGGATTTGTTGCATAACAAATCTAAGAAACCAATCCTGTCAACTTGCAGTTTGCTGTTGTGTAGCATAGAGCCATTCTACACTGTTTGAGTGGAGTCATGGTTGAGCTGGTGTGCTCGGGCTGTGGAGACAGAGGCAGGGACCTCGAAGATCTGCACATTCGAGAGGAAGCAACAGTGCAGAGTTACATCTAAGCCATTTTAAGGCATGAAGGGATTATTATCATGGAAAAAACCTACTCAACACATAACATTGATGAAAAGGGGAGAATTTTTAGGTGTCGTAATGGATACTAGGACCTTTAAAGAGCCAATAATTATTACTTAGCATTATTCATCACAGATTTATTACTGAGCTGGGACAAGACCCAAACTCCAGCATCTGGCATTCAAGTTAAATGCTTATCTAACACTCTGAGCCCCATGCTTTGTTTTTCTTTTTTGACATTTAAAAAGAACTTTGCACTCATTGACACACCTTTTGTTCCAGTTAGAGAAAATAAAGGCATTCGTAGCTTTGAAGGCTGCATTAGAATGAGATGTCATGGTTTGTGTCTAAATCTAGAAAAAAAACAAAACCATAAAAACAGCAATATGTGTGGATAATACTTAAACAACTGCAGAAAACTTTCAAGAGTGGACTTACAGAAATAACAGCTCTTAAATCAGGATTTTTCTTCAACTGCGAGGAGCAACAGCAGCATTTCTTTGTATCAACTGTCTAGTGATCAGAAATGATACTGACATGATAAATATGTTGATACTAACTGAAAAGGGGAAAAAAAATATTTCTCAAACAGAAATCGGCTAAAATGAGCACATTATCCCTAATAATAAGGAACAAAGTTTAAGTGCCATTAATTATACATTGTGTTTTTACCATCCCTCCATCCATCATTTTCTTCCACTTATCCGGGGTTGGGTAGCGGAGGCAGCAGACTAAGCAGATCATTCCAGACATCCAATTCTTTGTGGGGGATCCTGAGGTGTTCCCAGGCCAGATGAGATGTATAATCCCTCAAGCGAGCTCTGAGTCTGCCCTGTGGTCTCCTCCCAGGCGGACGTGCTCGGAAAACCTCCAAAGGAAGTCTCCTAGGAGGCATCCAAATCAGATGTCCAAACCACCTCAGCTGGCTCCTTTTGATGTGAAGAAGCAACGGATCTACTCCGAGCTCCTTCTGAATGTCCGAGCTTCTTACCCTATCTCTTAGGCTGAGCCCAGCCACCCTATGGAGGAAATTCATTTTGGCCACTTGTACCTGTGATCTGGTTCTTTCAGTCACTACCCAGAGCTCATGACCATCGGTGAGGGTTGCAACATAGATGGATTGGTAAATCTAGAGCTTAACCTTCTGGTTCAGTTCACTCTTTACTACTATGGTCAGGTGCAACACTTGTATTAGTGCTGATACTGCACTAAGCCGCCTGTCCACTTCACGTTCAATTTTCCCATCACACATAATCAAGATCCCAAGATACTTAAGCTCCTTTATTTTATTTATTTATTTTTTCTACACAGACAACAGAATATTTTTAAAATGTCAAATTGTGTTTTTACTTCATAGCTATATAGATCAGTAATGCATCAGCAGGGCATAATGTGAATAAGCTGTGGCTCCTGGATACCTCCATTACTACTGGCCAGTACAACTGTACACAGGCTGGTAGGAATGGAGGTAGCTCGTAGTAGTAGCATCATATGACTAAACAGAGTGCTTTGAGCTTGGGGTAATAGTTATCAATATGGCACAATTAATAACTCGATAGAATCAGAACCATTACTCACTGACCCAATTAGATTTTCTTAAATTGTTGCCACGATACCATTTCTTTTGCCTTTTACAGTATAAATAATTAAGGCTGACAAACTCCTAAGGGAGAGATTGCTTGGTTTTTCTCCCATGCTTGTTTCTATTGTTTGTCTCTTATAAATGTAAGGTATGTTAGTAGCAACAGTGCAATTATACCAAGATTGTTTGATTTTTGTTGATTGTTTTTCTTCGTCTTGTTTCCCCCAATCATCAATTTCTCAACTGGGTCCTTTTATTCTTTGACCAAAATCTGAAATGTTAAAAACAATGCATTCATAATATAAGGTAACTGTGCCGTAACATTATGTGAGTAATAGCCTGTTTGATTTGTCCCATCTTGCCTGTGGCAGTAAGTGAGCCTCCTCCAGGCAGAAAGTTTAGGATGCCGGATATACTGGATGCAGTGATCGATTATGAATGTGAGCTCATCAAAAAAGATGGCATCAGGTGTTTTGACATGCACAAGGATGAAATACCTTTCATTGCCTTGTGTTGAATCAGCACTGAGGCTCAGTTGTGAGCAGATTTTAACTTGAATGAAGTAATTTCAGGCCAGGTACATTGATTTGTATGGCACCTTTTCTAAAGCAAAGCAATTACTTAAAAAAACAATTAAGGGGAGCAATTTAAAAGACACAAATAGACTCGGATAAGAGTAAAATAAACTAGAAGGTAAAAAATAAGGTGAAATAAAGTAGGACAAATTAAACGAGAAGCTAAAAAATTGCAGTATAGCTACTGTGTGTATTACTCCCAAATTTAATTTAACAAAAGTATACTTTTTAATCATTTATAGTATGATTGAAATGTTATTACTGATGTGCTAGTAGCATTTCAGTTTCATCAAGAAAAAGTCATTTTAACCATTTTCCATATCCCCAGGTAGTTTTAGAAATGCATCATGTTTTAAAACCTAATCATGTATTTTGATGACAGTCTGAACATCATGTGGAGTGTATACTTGATTAAATTCCACATGTAACATCAAAAACTTGTACAACCAACTCAAAAACTGTATGATGAACCCGATTATGCTAATGATCAGAGATGTTAATACTGCCATATTGACCACAAGACACCCAATTTACAATCAAATCATCGCATTTTAAAGGCTTTATTCTGGAAAACTGCTTTAGTTCACTGATGCTGGGTTGATTAATCTAAATCTAATTTAAAGCTGAATCCACTGAAAGCTGAAATCATTACCACTGATGATCTTGTTACAATGGCACATGTCAAGGAGTAAGATATATTACGCAGCAAATGAACTGTCAGTTCTTGTAGTTGATGTTTTGAAAGCAGGAAAAACAGGCTGAGAGGCTGGCAAGGACCCTATTGTGATGGCCAGATAACGGAGTCAGAACATTTCCAAAGTGGCAGTTCTTGGTATGCAGACGTTAGCGTCTAAAAGTGGTCTGAAGAAGGACAGCTGGTGAACCAGAAACAGAATAATGGGTGTTCAAGGAGCACTGATGCACTTGAGGAGAGAAGGTGGATCTCATGGAATAGCTATTGTAACAAAAACTGCTGAAAACTTTAATGCTGCCATGACAGAAAGATATCAAGGCACAGAGCGCATCACAGCTTGCTGTGTATGAGGCTGTGTTGCTGCAAAGTGTCCATGCTGACCCCTGTTCACCACTGAAAGCATCTACAATAAGCATGTGGAGATTAATCGATACGAATCCGTATCTAGATACAAATGTGCACAATGCGAGTGCATCTATTCATTCAGTGTGCATCGATACAATTGACGGGTGAAATCGTGGATGTATCGTTCGCTGTGCGCCTGCATCAGTAAAATCCATGGTTGCATCGATTTTTTCATGTTGTATTTCATTATATCCTGCGTTTCCAAGGCACACTGAATACACCATCACTGTCTAACATGTGCGGTATCTTCCATAAAGTACAGTGTGGGTAGTGAAAGATAGCAACACTGATATGCTTTGGGCTAGGCTCAGAAGATCAGATTCAGCTCTAGAAGTGGGGAATAAAATGCTGGTTAGGCTTAAGCGTTACCTTATATTGTGAATTTGACAAGACAGACAACATTCAACAACAGTTAATAATAATGTACTGAGAATGGCCATTCATTGATAAACACAATGCATTTCAATTCATAATCAACATGAATAAATATAAATCTTGCAGTGATATTTCCATTTGTGCATGAACACTAAGGGAGTTCAAGGTTTGCCCGTAATGGGGTAGGCACAACACAGTTCAATAGGCCCCACTTTTGAGTGTCCAGGGGGAAAAAAGTCCAAGTGTTGAGAAGGGGGTGTGTGTTGAGTGAGTGGTTGTGTGTGTGTGTGGCCCGTGAATGAGTTGCGAGGGGCAATATAAGAAAGGGGATGGCTGCATAAAGAGAGCCTCCTACCAGCCCAACCAGAGCAGCGGAGGTTCAGCTGGTTCGATCCCAGGTAAAATCTTCAGGCTTTGGGGCCCACACTAGGCTCTGGCTCGCCATCAAAACCTGGCCTGTATAAAAAAACAAGCCCAGTTAAACATCTAGTGTGCACACTTAAGCAAACATTCTATGCTAAATAACAGAAGCTGCATTATAAATAGCAGTGCTTCACAGATCAATATTGTACAATACAATCATGTCATATAAATTCAGTTTGAATAAATAATATAATCAAAGTATTCAGTGTAGCAGTTCAAGTATCAAAAATAAGCATCCATAAAAAAAAAGTGCATATCAGCCCCAGTGAATAACTGGACTACATTAAAGTGCATTGGATGCAGAGCACCAATAAACAAGCAAACTGACTTTAAAGTGCTTCAGTTACATACACAATAAACCACAGTGATTATGGTTCATTTAACGGATCATATTCAGAGAATCAGGCATGCCCGACACCACTAACCATACCAAAGAATCAAGGTAGCGGCTAGGCAAAACAATTTAAATGCATGAACGTTAACGCGACTCTCCAATTCAATAGTTAATGGAGACAAAGCTCCGTTTCAGCCGCTCGACGGCTCTGGTATTCTGCTCCTACAGTTAACATTTGTTGCATTTAGTTTTAGAACTTTAAGTACTGAATTCAGCGAACAAATGACAAAACATACCTTCAGCAAACTTTTCCCACCTGTGCCCCGCTCGCTTCTGCCAATAGCAAATTACGGTACTGCTGGTTTTATGCTCACCGGATAGGCCGCGCTCGGTCAGGTGACTGCGTGACGGATTGGCCGCGCTCGGTCATGTGCCTGCGTGAAGCAATGACGCACTAACACGGGTTTTTCCACCTGGGTTACAACTGCTTTGACGTGATTTGAGCACGGTCGGAAGCCTGGAAGCACATTTCTACCGCAACAAAGTTACAACAACATGGAGGTCCGCGAGAGCAGCAGCAGCAAGCAGCTAGATGAGAGCACCTAAAAAGTTCAAATCAGACGTTTGGAAATACTTTGGCTTTGTTTGTTGTGCTTTTTAAAAGGCCAAAAAGAAGTTGCATAAAGTGATGCATAGTACTAGAGTAGAGATTATAAAATGTGCACTTTTTATTAAATTTGATGCTTATAAGGAATAAAACAAATCCTCTGCCTCTAGTACCATAGTGAATTGCAGCTTCTTATTTTCTATTTAAATTTTTGGTAAGCTATAATTTCTTTGCATCATGTTGAATCACATGGTACTGCAACAAATCTCATCGTATCGCATTGTGTAGAATTGAATCACCATAAAATTAATATCAAATCATATCAAATCGGGAACAGGGGTGAATCGTATCGCATTGTACCGTCAAGAGCTTCAGTGTATCGCTAATGTATCATATCGCTGGTGGTGCATCGAGGTGCGTATCGAATCATTGTCAGTGATGGAGAGTCACATGTTTAATCTACAACCATCAGAACTGAACCATGGAGCAACAGAAGAAGGTGACCTGATCTGATGAATTTTTAAACTTAAAATACGTGGTTATGCCTGGGGAGGAAGATAAACTACAGGAAGAAGGCAAACCAGAAGAGGCAGCATGATGCACTGGAAAGGGTCCTGCATTCATGTGGATGTTACTTTGACCTAAACATTGTTGCAGAGCTCGTATATCTCTTCATGGCAGCTATATTCCTTGATGGCAGTGGTCTCTTTCAGCAGGATGACGCTCCCTGCTACACTGCTCAGGAATGGTTCAAGGAACACGACAAGAAGTTAAAAATGCTGACTTGGCCTCCATATTCAATAGATCTAAATCCCATCTACAGGGTATGCTGGGATAAACAAGAAGACTCCACCTTGCAATTTCTAGAGCTGAAAGGATCTGCTGTAGACATTGCTGGAACACCTTCAGAAGTCTGTGGAGTCCAGGCCTTTGTGGGTCAGAGTTGTATTGGCAGTACAAGGGGAACCTACACCATATATTAAGGTGGTTTCAATGTTGAGGCTGATTGGTGTATTCATCAGGTTAAGAAGGTGGATCTTGGCTTGATGTCAGTATACAGTTTGGTCAGTGATGAAATGCTCTGCTAGTTTATTGATCCTTTTTAAAATCGGAGAGTGAAGTAAACTGGCAAACGCAGACCTTTCTGCTCGACTGAAACTTTGATCTGTAAAATGGTAGCAAAAAGATAAAATAGGGAAAATCCACATAAGTACACACACAAGTACACATGCACACACACACACACACACACACACACACACACCAGCTCAACGATCTGTCAAATTCAACAATACAAGAGTAAACAATTAGAGGAAGACTGGCTGCATAATACCTCCATTTGTAACCATCTAACAACCTCATTAAAATTTCACCGTGTTTGAAATATTGAAGTGAAATATCAAGAACATGTTTGGTCTTTGTGACTGGTGCCAAACTAGACAGCTGATGAATTTAGCGGTCTGTCAGAATCCTTGTTCATTTATTCAGAGCATCACCTTCAGCAGCATGGGAGATAAAGTAGTGGGTGCAGTGAAGTGTCCAAGTGTTTGAAACAGCAGTGAGCAGTATCAAACCAGATGCCCCGCAAACTAAAATCTCTGCTGCTCGTCGGCTGCAAGACATGCTTTTCTGAACATACATTCATACATACATACATAAATAATTTTTTAGGGCATTTTAAAAGCATTTCATTTGTTTTGGTTTTATTTTATAGATTTATTTGTTTTTACCAACTGTTATTTAATCCAGCTAAAGAAAAGTGGTTTTGTACAAACATGTGACAAAATTAATTACACATTATTTTAATAGATAACATTTAAAGTTACATCAGTACTGACAAGACAAGCTGCACTGAAGATGTCAGACAGTTCCCAGGTAACAGTGCTTAAAATGTGTTCAGTGGTGTTTGTCAATGTTTCACTGATCCTGGTTTTAATCAAAATATTCAGAAAAAGACGTGCAACACAACCTGGTTATTAATCCCCTGTATGATTTTAACATGATTCAGATGATTAATCACCTGTATAAGAACTTCTATGACTCCTCGACATTACAGACAGACACTCGGACTTATATCAGCATCTCACTGTCCTGCTGATCCAATACTTATTTTAATTTTATTTATTTTATTTTATTTTGCCCTTCATATTCTTCATTATAAAACAAGTATACACCGCACGCTTTAGGCTTGACTCGGTAAGTAAATCTGCTTAGTTATGGACTAAACAGCTGAAAAGCTTCGCATAAAGAGAATATTACTGTTTCTAGCCATTTGATGAAACCATGGAGGAAAATTTTTAGTGCATTTCTAATACTGAACTGAAATATTGAGGATATGTTTCATTATCTCTGCAGGAGTACTGCTCTCCACTACCGTGAATTCAGAATTCAGAGCTCTGACCAGATGCTTGTTCTTTTATTCAGAGCATCACTTTCAAAACACAAAGAGAATATTATTGTGTTTCCTTGTTTTATATCATAACCTTTACCATTTTCTGTAATATCCATGGAGAGGATTGTCTGTGCGGAGACAGACACTGGTCAGCCAATTGCAGCACTTTAGGTTCACCAGCAAAACACCACTGAAACAAACAAAATGCTGCTATGCTGCCCACTGTGTGGTTAGTGGGGCGTTTTGACAGCTGTCTTTTACAGGAGCGAACATCT
This sequence comes from Dascyllus trimaculatus, assembly GCA_024666655.1. NCBI lineage: Eukaryota > Metazoa > Chordata > Actinopteri > Pomacentridae > Dascyllus > Dascyllus trimaculatus. The sequence continues at coordinate 18,440,163 of CM045446.1, forward strand.
GGATTTCCAGATAATAACTGTAATCAGAACACCTGAATTGCCCTGGCTCTGGACATAAATGACTTTAAGTGCCAGGTTTACATCATTATTTATTATTATACACAATACCCTTTGTTAAACCAATTGACTTCTGCATGTTTTGCACTAAGGAGACAGTCATGCACATATTAACCCCTTCCACTCTGGAGGTCTTTGTGCTAAAACCAGAACGCAACTGGGGCCATTTCTCAAAGCGTGACCGTCAGGGGACATTTACTGAGGAGGCTGTCTGGTACTATATCATTAAAACGGATGTTTCATTAACATTATTTTCATTCACTCATCCTGGTGATGAAAATAAAGAGAATTGTATTTCAACACTGATCCATAGAATCCAATGATGTTTATTTCGGCCTCAGTTTTGCAGCTCTTACTGTGTACATTTGAGCATTTTTCAGGTGGAAATTTTTAAAAAAGCTTAGAGCTTAAGGAGTTAAATGTGTACCACAGTGGGCTGTAGTAGCATGTCTGTACTGACCAGTCTGCCTGTAGTCTTTTCTCTGTATTAAGGGTAAAAGGAAGGGTGAGCAGCAGGGATTTTTTAGTACATTTAAGATGTGTATCAGGTTTAAAAGTACATTTGGGATCTGAAAGTAATTACAAAATACTTTTTAGCCTCCTCCTTGGCCCCTCTCCATGTGGTGCACTGGGTAAAAATAGTAATGCCTGCATTATACATTTTGAGGTGATCTTCACATCAGATGCATCCCTGTGCAGGAAAGGTTGCCATAGTGACGTATGCCTGAGCCAGCTGTCTGCACTAGAAAAGTAAGTCTCAGCCCAAAGATAGCAGGTTAACTCACAAATTACCAATAACTAAAAAACTCCAGTGAACCTCCGACCCTTTAGCTCTGCTTTTTGGTAGCAGAAAGCAACGTAAGTGGCAGCGACTGTGCTAAACTTAAACTTTGAGGTGTTCTCAATGTAACTCCTCCAAGCTTTTGAATATAATCAAACATGCTGGTTATGATTACATAGGAACACGTTTAATTGTTTTCTGAAAATGTCTTTATTCATTTTGAATTTTGGGCCACATACTTGTGTTTCTAAATTCTCCCAGTGTTACCAATTCACAGATTATTCAACTATCTTCTGTACTGACTAAATTTGGGGTTATTTTTGCAGAATTGGCCTCACAGTTAGGATTCCTAGTTAGGAAAGTTTTAAAATGTTTTTAGCAACTGTTTTGGCTACATCATGTGTTGTTAGTACAGTCGGGACAAATCAACATCTTGGGGGATTGTCATGTTCCTCAAGATGTTCCTGACTGTTTGATGTTTTGCCACATGGTGGGATGCATTTTCCTGTGGGGGTAGGTCAGTGACATTTGGGATTTCCATTTGCATGAGGGAGTGTGCTTGTTCTGGGACAATGTTTATTTAGGTGTCTAAGTCTCATCAACACGTATGCCAAAATCCAAGGTTTTCCAGCAGAACACCACATAGTACCAATATGATCAATGTTATTCACTTCACCTGTCAGTGGTCATAATGTTGTGGCTGATTGGTGTATGCATACCATTAGTAATACCAGTAATACCAGTGTTTAACCCTATGAGTTGACCATATCCACCTTATATGGTGGGTCAACCTTCTGTTGCAAATAGAAACATGTTTTCCTTTGTCACAGTCACAACCTCACATGGCAAAATATTATTTTTATTCCCAATAACACAACAAACTAAAATGCCTACAGTCAAGTAATTTTCACTGCAATTTTTAAAAAGTTTTTATCAACAGTTTCAACATTTATGCTGCAATTGTACATGTGTATGGAAGTGAAAAGATCCACTGACTTATAGATTCCTAAAGTAAACCCTCATTCAACCCCTTCAAACCAACTCCACACCAGGTCCTCAAAGTGAAGAGTGAAGGAAGGGAGAGGTAAAGATGTGAGGACCTTTTTGATTTAGCACATTTAAGTGATTTAGGAAGACGGCAGAGAGAGAGACAGGGAGAAAAATGGAGGTGGAGTGGAGTTGATGGCTTCTGAGACGGTGGGTAGTGGAGAGGAAGAGTGGGAGTGTTCGGGTTGTGAGAAAAAGAAAGAAAAGAAAAGAAAAAAGTACTTACAGCTTCCTGCTCTCCTGCAACTCAGATGATAAATGACACAGGTGTGTGTGTGTGTGTGTGTGTGTGTGTGTGTGTGTACATGTGCATTATCTGCCGTGTGTGTTGTGAGATGGGGGATTTGCCAGGCGAGACTCTGCACTGCTCAATGAAGCGAAGCCGCTGTGGTTACTGATAGGCTGTATTAATCACACCATCAGCCACTGCATGACACAAACACACACACACACACACACACACTGACAAAAGGCTCTTACACACTGTGGCTGCATCCAAACTGTGTGGTCCTCCTGTCTGTCTGCATTTACCCAGTGTTTATGTTATGTATGTACCATATCATTTAATAGTTTTGCCTGATTAGCCTGCTATTTTACTGCAATCTTCGTGGATTACAGCAATTTTCTCCACAATTGTGACGTCAAAGGTCACAGAGATGCCCACCTAAATTTATATTTTGATATTTGATAGTTATATTTTGTTAGAAGAAAATAAAAAATGCACTGACCCTTTTATGACCTCATCCAATTAATAAGAAAGCGAGAAAGCCAAAACACCCCAAAAGTCATGAAAGCGGATGAAAAGTAAGAGCTTGAAAGAAAAGATTAAGGACTTCATCATGCAGCACAGAGAACTGGAAGCATTTTTTTTTAATACTTATCATTTTAATACTCTAAGACAAGCATACATAACACACCGGGGCGGACAACCTAAAGAAGTAATAAGATATGTATATAAAAAGAAAACGCTAGATTCTACACAACATGCTAATTATTAAAGTCATATATTAGTACCATTATAATAGGTGATGAGAAATACATTCAAATGTTTTTTTCTTTTCTTTTTGCAAGTTAAGAGCCCAACAATCAAGTTAATATTGTCTATAACATCACACACTGTAATAAAGAAAAAACTCTGGCTGACAGTGCACTGCTGATTGTAGATTTCCGAAAAGAATAACAAATCATGTGTCTCAGCAGTATTCCAAATCAATTTTAATTGTAAGAATGTAATTAACATGCTCCCTGAATATATTCATTCCAAGAATTAATCATAAGTGTCTTCCCATTTTTGAAATAACCGTTAAAAACAGATTTTTAACACGCTGGCTTACCAACAACTTTGCTGTAACATTTTTTATCTTGAAGTAAACACATTTATAGCTATAAATGACATACAAAACAACCAAAAACTTAAATTTCATCTCATCTAAGCATGTTGTAAAACCTTTAACAGATTGATTAAATATTAGATATTTATGTGTTCTATAATAATAGCAGTGGAGACTAAGCACTTTTGTGTTATGATCTTTTAAGCACCTGAATGTTCTGCAGTTTTATCATGTTGTTAACAGTAAGGCTGAGTTTAAAACATCTTCCATTATTGCACATCATGTGTAGCCAATTTAAAACCAGCTGCATGCTTCTTACAGTGGACTCCACAGACACACACATGCACTGGAACATCTCCACAGTCATGGATATTCAGCAGGAATTTGAAACTGCAACCGTAACTACGCCTGGCTCCTTGTTGATAATTGGCCAGTTGATATGTGGGAGTACCTCCTAATGACTTGGGCTATTCATAAAAGAGTTATTTTCTGCACTACTGTCAACTCTGAAGTCACAAAAGCTGTCCCAAGAAAAGATTTTTTTGGTCTGTAGTTAATCTGGCATGTGTCGGGTGGAAACATGGGTGAAGCGACAGAAGAAAAAGAACCCATCAATGCATCTGGAGTTTAATTTAAAAGGCATCAGAAAACATTGCAAAAAAAAACCCTTCAAAAAAGCATGTATCCACACTCATAAGCTATACAAAAATACGAAAACATTCTCTATTTTTTCAAAGCTGCCACCACAATCCTACTTGTTAAGACAGAGCCAGGCTACTTGTTTTCCTCCTTCTTTTAGTACTTATGCCAAGCTAAGGTGAAGCCCTATAAAGCTGATATTATTCCTTTTATTCATTTGTTCCACAAATGAGCAAACGGTGGAAATGAGCATATAGATGCCAAAACAGTCATTTACAAGAAACTAACAATTGTTGGTAGCAAACTGCACAATGCCACTGACTCATTGTTCTGCATTATTGCCTTCAACTGAAATGACTCATCCACAACTGCGGTGATTAGATAAAGTGTGGGCAAACCTTACCACAGCTAGTTTATCACCACTCCTGTGTCCAAGAAAATACTTAACACACAACTAAATTGTTTTCACAAGCCACATAATTGCTGACTGTATTGTGTTTGTTTGTTTGTTTGTTTGTTTTGTTTGGGGGGCACCAATTTCTACAGAAAAGGAATATGAGGCTATGGACTGACATGCAGTAAAGGCTGGGCCGGCTGAGAATCAAATTATGTAATGCACTGGATTGGCAGGAGGTGCTTGGGGTGGATGGTGGGTATACAGAACACACACTCCTCACACCAACAGCCTCCTGCCAATCCAGTGCAGTACATAATTAGATTCTCAGCCAGCCCAGCCTTTACTGCATTGACCAACATGCAGTAAAGGTTGGGCTGGCTGAGAAATCAAATTAAGTACTGCAAGCAGGAGGTTGTTGGGGTGGATGGTGGGTGCACAAAACACACAACACTCACACCTACAACTTAGATTTGTATCCAGGGTCTCACATTTGGTTCAGTTTAGACAGCAACAAGAAAAACTTGAGTTTAAATTCGTATATTTAGAATGAGTGATTGTTATGAATCTTGCACCATCTAATTTATAATTGGTTTAAATGAGAGCAACAATAAAGCAAAGAAAATGCAAAGACACATTGAGTTGAAACGTATCCATGATACATCACAAGCAAATATAATCCAGCAGAAAATATGTTTCCTTCAAAACATAATTTAGAATGTAGTTTAGTGGAAAAGCAATGTAATTCTTTCGAGACAGGGTTGAAATATGACATATGCAGTCGTAAACAGGGTTAAAGCCTCCTTCCTTCTCATGATTCTGGTGAGGACACAGCACTTGACAGAAGCCTCAAACTTGTAAGCAGTTAACTATTCACAAATCATCAAAAACATCCTCATTTGTAATTACCCCGTGCTCATTTTCCCTTTGATGGCTTGCTATATTTTACAGTATATTTGCTTTCTGAGTTGACTGAGCCCGTTCCTGACGTCTGCTGCCCCTCGTTAAAATTCCATTACATAAAAATAACTGCAGCCCACTTCCCACACTGTCCCTTTTCTTTCTCGTCCTTCTCGCTTCCCTTTTGTCCTTTTTTTCCCCATCTCAGCTCTGACCAGAACAGTGAGGGTGCATCGAATGTTTTTCCACTCCATAAAATATCTATAAGGGAATTTACAGGCTGTGCCGCTCTGCTGCAGTAGAGATGGGGGTGCTTTTTTTATTCCGTCTGTGTTGGGTTTATTTTCAGACACTGGCCCCCACACCACCCCACTCTTGGTTTATTCTCTTCCTCGGTTCACCTTGATCTTTTCCTGCCTCCCTCTCTGTCTTTCTCTTTAGTTCTGTGCTTCCATGTTTCCTGTTTTATTCTTTTCCCTTTTCCTGTCACAGTTAGTGTCTGTTGTTTGTCCACCTTCCTCTATTTTTCATGATTTAAATGTTTAGCTACCTGTAAAACGACTTCTTAATTACTTGGCAATAGTTTTTGTTGTGCAATATAAACTAATTTTCCCTTTTGTATTATTTCTATGACAAAGTACATGAGGATGATGGACATAAACAAACAAAAGATGAAGTTTATCAGCAAAATATGGCCTTAACACCATATTTTGCCATCAGTGTTGACGTAATGATACAGCAGCTCTACTTTGAGGCTTTTTCTAGTAGAAATCAATGTTAGCCACAGTCGGCAGCAGGTTAGCATGAAGAATGGACACGCAGAAGCAGCTAAGCACCTGGTTCTGTCCAAAACTAACAAAATCTGCAAGCCAGCAGCTCTGACACTCATTAATGTTTCATATCTGGGTTGTTTAAAAGCTGTATGAGAAATAATTAACCATTTAATAGTGGGTTGTGTGGCCAACTATTCGACAGTCACCGTTTTAAACTTTCATTTTCAACAGCAGATTAAAAACTGTTATTGCACTCCTATGAATTGGATCAGTAAGGTTCCCTCAGCTTTTGCTCCCCTTCTTTCATTTTGGTGGAATTTACTTTGTCTTACTTCTGTATGCAAATTAGTATGTGCAATCCCCTTTCTCTGACTGATGCATTCTCTTGACCCAAGGCTCCTCCTCCATCCTACCTCCTGACTTGGCTCACCTTTATGTCTCTAGTTTGTGTGTTTTCTGGTACTTAGGTTGTGTCTGTGCCAGGAAACTTTGGCCTGTAAATTATTTTGTTAGGTGTTCGAGACACTTGTTTGTCACAGGAGGCTGAGCCAGGCAGTAGATTTTGTTACTGCCAATACTCCCAAGAGCTTCAGTAAAAAGCCACTGGGCTTGCCTTTTTGGTTTTTCAGTTGTGAGCTGAAGAAGCCACTTGGATTATCATGATCTGGATGACTGTGGATCTATGCAGGCATATTGCTGATACTGATGCAAACATATTGTTTGTTTTAAGTTTAAGGGTTTGGGTTTACCGGGTTTAGGTGTGTTACTCCCAGCTGTGATTTTTGGAATGATTTTTGAAATAAGTGAGTTTACAACTTGTAGTTCGAAGTCCTCTTTTTGTTGATGTTTATTTCTTTTATTTAGGTAGCATCCAGTGTCCTCCCTTCCTCTGTTTGTTTCCTGTGCTTATTTATGTTGTTACTCCAAAGACCTCTATTCATTAAAATCCATTCAGCTTTGGTACAACCACGTCCCTTCGGATGTTTATTTATTTGGTTATATATTTATTTTTCCCCAAGTGAGCTGGGCCGTAACAAAGGGGTTGTTCCATCACAACAACTTCATTGCTTGGTGCCGTAGACTATTCAAGTGCACTGAACTGTATTGGAGCTACTAAAATGTCCCACTGGTGTTCAGTTTGGGTTGAGATGTGGTGACTGTTCAGGCCATAACATATGGTTCATATAATCTTTATTAAGTACATGTATTCATTATCGATGTCTACTATCTCCTCAGTTTAACACCTTTAGGTTGTCAAGGGTTTATGAATTTATGGCATTCTACAAGTTTGCTTGCAGTCATTAGTGCAGTCATGAGACACAACTTTACTAAAACGAGAACTGATAATGCCACACCTTTTCGTTATTGAATTTCAGAGCACATTTGTTCACATACTGCCTGATAAACAAGCTGTCTGGTGGTTATTGTTTGCTGGAGCCTGTTTTAACAATGCAGACAGTGTGGGGAAGGTTATTGGGCCACTACATTACAATATTGTATGCGTCTAAGATCTGTGTGTATCTGAAGGATTGGAAGATATATAATAGAAAGATGTTGTGAAACCCTTGTTTGATAGATGATTTATATAATAGTAAATGTAAAGATCAGAAATTACTATAATGTCCACTACTCATCTTGATAAACTCATCTGGACAGTCACAACCTGCAACTTTCATTCTCACACTGTACAGGTCAATTCATCAGTGCCAGACCTTAAGAATGGGACCCTGGTCAGTTTTGTCCATTGACAATTCTACTGAAGTTCAACTGTATCCCCAACAATGTTTACAAAAGAAATAAAGACAGCATCAAAATGTGTATTTAAATGAAAAAGAAATTAAGTAGTCTGTCTGTTCTGTAAATTTCACAGCAAAGTCCAATTTCAAATCAAAGCTTGTCTCAGTAAACACTGTAAATAAGCAGAGCATTTAGAGTAATACTCCAGTAATATTAAAATAAGCTCACTCTAGTTTATGGTTGATCTGTTGACAGCATTTGAGAGTTTAGATAAATTACCATGAAAACATTTGGGTTTTATGAGTTGGAGGAGAGAGAAACAGTCACATTTCCTTCCCACAGCAGCTCAGCGTCGGCCACAGTGGAATTGCTAATAACTGATCTTACACATTTAGAGTTTGTGGAAGAGATTACATCTCCTCCTGCTAGAGCAAGCCTATTCACAGTATGCTCATGCTGTGGGGGTTTGCATTTGGAGGCACATCTTGTGTTTACATTTAAATCACAAAATGTATCTTTAAATAAATAAACAACATAAAAGGCATTTCAACAAAGTTGTGGTTTTAATGTTTTTCTAAATTTGGATTTTACTGCAAATGTAAATCAGTTACAAATATCGGTTGTCAGACTACTAATATTTGGGATCAGCTCTGGACAAATCACATCAGTTGAACCCAGTTATTTATCAAAATTATAAAGTCATATATTAAAGGTCCTTTGTGTGAAAGTGGTGCCAAAAAAACAGATAAATACCAGGTTAATAATACTGTACGCATCAAACTGTGAACATGTATGTATAAAGAACCTTTAAGCTGAAGAACTGTGTAACTGTCCAGCAGCATTAAACATTTATATGCTAGACATAAGATGTCGTGGAGACTGAAATGGTTCCTCCCAAACCATTCCCACTGTTTGTTCAAGTGGAACTGCCCAGTTCTGTGCATACACGATGGGCTGAGCTGTGCACTCGGAGGGGAAGAAGGAGGGAATATATATATATATTTTTTTTTCATATGTCTGTGGGTTTGTCTGTGTACCGACAATGATTACAGCCGACAGATGTGACTGTCAGCCTGACAGGTGTCAATCAGCACACGCATCGGTGCAAGCGTGTTTTGTTTCCATTCCACAAAACCCACTTAGTTCAACTCTCCATCACTGATTCATTTTCTCTCTTCTCCCTCCTTTTACACTCCCACCTTCTAAAATGAAGCAGGGAGGTGTTGAAACTGAGACAGAATGGTAATTACATCCTTGACGGGTAGAAAAAGTTGAGTGGGACAAATATGTTGGAAAAACAGAGAGAAAGCAGGGGGGAGTTAAACTGTGTGAGAGAAGGTGGAGGAAAAAAGAGAGTAATGGAGAATTTATTCATGCTCAAAAAGAAAGTCGATTCATAACCTGGTGCCTTCTGTCCGTAACTGTATTACTCTCTGCTAGTTTACCGACTTTAATGGATGAGCTCAGTTCTGTTCAGGCTGGTTTACACTGCAAGTAAAGCTTATTAGACAGCAAAGGATGCAGATATACTTCCTATCATCGCCTAATAACAGTAACATTAGTATTGTGTTTAGGCTTTTAAAGGGAAGAGGCTCAACCATTTAGTCACTCAGTGCACATTCATTCATTTATTGGCCTAAATGAATTATAAATAAACATAAAAAGCTTCTATTTGCAGTTCATCAAATCATTTCAAATTGGTTGGTTTATACTGAAATGACCTGGACACTCCAGCCAATCTAATGATGCTGTTGCTCTGATTAAGTGTTACCACTGGGCTATGGAGAAAAAGGCAGCTTGATCTGATAGAACAGGTTAGTGAAAATATTTTAAGAATTTTACTAGTTCGAGTCACACTGATACGTACACCCACAAGTAAGTAGAGCCCATCATAAGATTTTTATTATTATATATTTCTCCTAAGCAACCTAAATGTAATTGTCATAATTTGCTTGATATTAACACACTGATAAAAAAAATATTAATAAAAAAGGTGAAATCTGGCAGCAAGAGTGCCAGAAAAAAATGCATTTAAAACCAAGTTATAAAAACAAAAAAAATCCAGCAAATGTCTGTAAAATAATGTTATTTGTACTTAATTTGAATGCAGTAAAAATAATGCAGTTTTATGGTAAACTAGTGATTTCTTTAAAAAAAAAAAGTACAGTTTTGGCCTGTTGTTCTTTTGTTTGTCTATTTGTGTGTTTGCTTGTTTTTGTTTTTGATAAAAAAAAAAGTTTTACTATATTTTCTCTAAAATCTACGAAAAAAAGGAAAAATCTTTTTAAAGCGGCTAAAAAGTATTTCATTTTATATTTATTTATTTATTTATATATTTATTTTTCTGTGATTATGCTAGTTATTACATGTACTTACAAAATAGGGAGAATCTGTAAAATAACAGTTAATTGTTGAAAAATAATCTTCTTCAATACTGTTAAAAAACATTGTATTTTATAGTTTAAAGTTATATACAGTTTGATATGACACCAAAGGGGCAACAAAGTCCCAACATGGCAGACACACAATTCAAAAGTTTACAAAAAACCAGGGAGTGGTTCTTTATTATGAGCCTGAGGTATGAACCTATTTTTAAACAGGTGTGTTGTGTTTGTGTTCAGGTGAACCGGCTTGAGGATCTGATTCACTCAGAGGAGAAGAATTACCTCCACAAGAAAGCTCAGATACGCAAGTACAGAGAGATGAACAAACATAAGGTAATTAAAGTGCCAATAAATACTTTTTTGCCCGTGTTTACATGCAAGACTTTGGTTGGCTTTGCAGAAAAATCTGTTAAACATGCTTCATAGCAATAAGATTCAAGTTTCCAGAGAAGCAACTGTTAACTGTCACAGTTAATGTCACAGTGGAAGAAGCACACGTTTCTTATTAATTGGCATTAAATGTTAATACCTGCTATCAGGCGGAATACATCTGCCGCACTGAGCTAAGCTCACAAGTCAACAGGAATTTGAAGCTTTGGGAACCTTTGTAGTTGTGTTTGGAGTAGTTTGAGGGTGGATGACTGCATGTGTCTCAAGTCCGTGATATTTAAAGACGCCAATGAATATTTATAGTTTTCCCCCCATTCGCCTGATGCATATTTATGATCAGCATGTTTTACTCTGACAATTGACATGACAGAGAACCTGAGTGCAGCCTATGTCGACCTAGGCGCTCACCTTCCTTTGAATATTTATGAGAATTCAACAGACCAAGGAGACTTCTGATATTATTGTTCAGTGCGACCTGGGTCACATCTGTGCAAAGCATTGCCAAGATGGATATTTTGCCCCTCACCATGTAGCTTGATGATATGTGGCTAATGGTAATAGCAACTTCTAAATTATGTAGCAGTATGTCGGAATGAAAAGAAGTGGCAGAGTTGGTCTAAAAGCGTCGTTAGGGACTGGCTGAGTTCTGTGTGTCCTACATGGTGCTCATTCAAGAATCAGCCAAAACTCTAATGTGCTGTGGAAGATGCAGCAATGCAACAATGTTTTGTATCCTAAACTCCTACACTTCAGAAATATAGTTTAGTGTCAGTTCTTCCCTGCATATTTACTAAATACAGTATCTAAAAATCATCAAACAATGATTTCTTTCACAAGGCAAGGATGCATTATCTACCTGTAACTTTCAAATGCAACATTCAGTTAAAGAGCCCATACTATGCTTTTTGGCTTTCTCCATTCCTTCAGTGTGTTATGTAGCTTCTTTTTTGTGCATGTAAAAGCCCAAAATCCACATCAAAAAGAGTTATCCTATTCCACATAAAACACCCTATTCTCCTTACTTGCAACATTGTTTGTTTGGTTTGGTTTTTTGCAAGAGCTGATTCTGCAAGAGTTACAGTTGTCTGTCTGTACTCATGAATCTAGAGTTATGAAATGTACCCAACGTTCCCTAACAGCTGACCAATCAGAGGAGACTGGGCTTTGTGGAAGGGCGGCCTTAAAGAGACAGGAGCTAAAATGGAGCGTTTCAGACAGAGGAAAGATGCCACACCAGTGTACATTATGAGCAAAATTAAGTGTTAAAGCACGTAAACAAATTCTAGGAGACCCCAAAAAGTTTACAATAATCTCGTAAATGTGCATAATATGGGCTCTTTAAATTTTAGAAAAGAGAAATGCCTTTACCAATATTGAATACATTTGCTTTCCAAGAGCTTCCACACAGTTTTACTGGAGTTTCCAGTCACTTGATGAATAAATGATTTATTTTCCCACCTTATAGTACAATACAGTTAATATTTAGAGATATATTTATATAAAGATAGATTTAATGTGTTGTACACACAACTGAGCTCAGTTGGTCAACCTGTCCATGGCACCAGAGGAAAAGTCAAGCAATCACCAAAGCTATTAAAATACATCATCTGGAAGCCATGAATACACAAAAATGGGTGTTTGTGTTTTAAAGAAAGTCAGGAAAAAATCGAAACTAACATTTAAGGAATACATATTTTAAGAATGCAATTAATATATAAAATGTTGAAAAAGTGAGAATGCTTAAAGTTTACAGACTCATCAAAAGTTTCTTATGAGTGTGAGGGTCAGATTTTTTTCTTTTTATAAATGTTTTATGTCTTCAGGTTTCTCTTAGAAAAGACGTATCACTTTCAATGCGGCTACCTGATTTAATAAAATCTTCTTGTTCTCTGGTCATTATCAGATGTTCCTTTCTGCTTGCTTCCTTTGTGTCTGCATGCAGGCTAAAGTAAGGAAAACATCCAACACCTCCAGAGAATTATTTCCAGTTCCTGCTACAGAAAGACTCTTCCCCTCAACTGAAAACCCAGCTGACGCCGGTTCCAAGACACCTTCATAGTTCATCAGCAGGAAATGAAACAGCCAATGAGACTCATTCTCTTCGTGGAAAATCCCTCCCAGCTACATCATTCAACATAATGTGTTTGAAGCTGTGAAAATCAGAGGATGAAAAGCTCCCAGCGCTGACTTAATTTACAGAACTATAAATACCTCATATGTGTATTGAAGCACATGACAGAACTGGGTTTCATATTTTCGTAAGTAGTGCATCTTTTAGAATGTCTGCGTGAAAATCATATCTGAGAAATATTGACTTGTAAAATATCAACATGTTACTGCAAATAAATATGTGCAAATACTTCTCAGTTTGTGATTCTTGATTTATTATGTATGCACGAAAGCATATAGTAGTTTATCCTAAGTGTGTCATACTGAGGACGAAAAATAGAATCTCTGTTTTATTTTCACATGTCAGTGTAACAGATTCTATTTAGGCTATTAATGTAATACTATACTGATTTCTATATTTCTACATTTATTTATCTCTGCACTTCATTCTTCATTTATGTAAGTAGGTATGTGTGTCATGGTGATTTGATGGGGATTGTTTGCTTCTGTGTAGTTCAGCATGCTAATCAATAGCCAAAATGCAGATGTAGAATTGCAGAAATACAGAAACAAAAAATATATATAAATTAAAAAATAGCCAAAATGAAAAGTTGATGTATGGAAATGCAGAAATAAATAATGGACTTTGATCTAATTATTTCCTTTTTGTCATTACTACAGCGAATGTTGTTTTTTCATTTAATTACTTATTGATTTAATTATTTACAATTTACACTAAGTAATTTTTCTGCTCCATAGGTCTTAAGACTGATGTTACAGTTCTGTTTGGTTTGTTGTCAGATGCCAAATAATGTGTCTTTCTGATATATTTTGCAAAACCAAAGTCAAAAATAAATAATTTAAATTTAATTTACTTTGATAAAAGTAGGAGTTTGCATGTTCTCCCTGTGCAGCGTGGGTTTTCACCGGGTCCTCCGGCTTCCTCCCACAGTCCAAAAACATGCTGAGGTTAATTGATTATTCTAAATTGTCCATAGGTGTGAATGAGAGTTTCCTTGGTTGTTTGTCTCTATATGTAGCCCTGCGATAGACTGGCGACCTGTCCAGGGTGTCCCCCGCCTTCGCCCGAGTCAACTGGGATAGGCTCCAGTCCCCCCGCGACCCTGGTGAGGATTAAGCGGTGTATAGATAATGGATGGATGGATGGATGATAAAAGTATTTGTCCCTTAAGTTATTGTATTTACACAGTGATGGATTTTTGTATGGTCACTCAAACATAACAAATTGGACAAAGTTTAATATTAATTCTACTCAAGCTAGCTTTTTTGGCATCGGAGCTCAGGTTATACAATCTTTCCACTTGTTACACGTAAAGACTCAGATTATTAAATGTCTTTAAAAGATTCTGTATCTTTGACTTCTTTGTCCCTCCTTTATAAACTTTTTGAACAGCACATTGGTATTCCTTTGAAATTCTTGATTGTGAGGTAAACCTTCAAAGAATCCAAAGTACAGTTTCATTCTCCATCTTACAGTCTCATACTTAAGAAACAACCTCATCCTGCTCATTTCTCTCAGCTCCTATTCTCTTCCATTAAAGTGAATACACTCTGAGCCTTTCTGACTGAACCACCCCTCACTTAATTTTATACTTTTCACCTGTCATCCTCTCCTTCTCAGTCCTAAGCAGCATTACTCTTGTGTGACACATATAAATGAACATGTCACATTCTTTGCTTTTTTTCCCCTCTCTCTGATTTGGAAGTCCTCCTCAGTTCAGATGGCCATGTGTTCAGTGCAGTGGGGTCTCACATTTTCAGTCTCCAAAGGGCTCAAAGACTCCTTGAAAGGCTTCCCAGCAAAATGAGGGATATTTGAGGATTTATGACAAATTTAAGTATGCTCTTACAATTTTATATGTCTATACCAGCATTAGACTGATGTCTCTTCCACTGTAATGGATGAAGCTCAGGCTCAAGAAAAACTCAGAGAAGAGTCATTATCAAGATCTTTTGTTTATTAGAAAAAGATCTGAACTAGTCTGATTGAATTCTTAATGAACACGTAAGTTTTCATGACACTGGCAAAGTCTCACTCCCATTTCCAGTGTCCAGTGTCCACCAGGCTCCTCCTCCCAATAAGAATCTGCCATCTGTGTTTATTGTTGACTTTAATTGTCCAATGAATGATAAAGTGTCTCCTTCTATTTGGTGATGGATGACCGTCAAAACTGGGCTTTACAGAATCTAGGGACTTTCTGTTCTTTAAAACCAGAGCCCGTTTACAGGTCATCCTGTGTTTAACTGGGAGGTGTCAAAGGTCACCAGCCAAGAGCCAGTCAACAGCCATTTAGAGATTGTGAGGAACATTAGGTGTTTTCCACTGCAGGACCTTGTGGGTCATTATAGAGTGGCTGGAATCTTCGTTCCAACTGCAAGAATCACCCATGTAGAACCTCTTGCCGGGAAAAAGTAACTTTTCCAGGGTAGGTACTTCTGAGCAACCCTGAAAACTGCTGCACAGATCTCGAAGCTGGTTGGTTAAAGGTGGAGAAGACAAAAGCTGATTAGTGAAACTCAGAGAGGACAAGGACCGTTTTTCGATGCTCAAAATATCCTCATTTAGTAGCAATCATCTTCACTCTAGCATTGCAATCAACAGCGTATACTAACATAAACTCTCCAATGTTGTATTTCCTATGCTAAATGGTCTACATTTATATAATGCCTTTCTACCTTATTGGTACATACACCAATGGCGACATGCAAGGTGCCTGCCTGCCATCAGGAGCAACTTTGGGTTCAATGTTTTGCACTTTGGACACTTCGGCATGAGGAGGGGCCACTTTGCAAATCTCCAACCTTGTGATAAGTGGACAACCCGCTCTACTACCTGAGCCACAGTCATCGTATGTGCTCATACATGTAGAGTTATGTCCAGTAACTAGTATTTGCATTTGATTTGGTGCATTTGGATGGCGCTGTTGGATCCTACACAATGATGGAAATCGAAAACACTGGTGCCACCTTGCGTCTACCCCAAGCTCCTGCAGTGGAAAACCTCCTATTGCCACCCAGCTAGACAATGTGGGGTTACCATCTCAACCACAAATCCAACCGGTGTTTCTGATACTGTTAACACAAGACGAGTTCAAACTACATTTGCTGCCCACGTCGATCAGATGCAGTCGCAACATCAAACAGCCAGTAACTGCACTTTTGAGTTTATTTTCTTTCGCTACATTTCTTATCCCAAGGTCAGTTAACCGACATGTTTTTCAATAAAGCTGACAAAACAATGCTGGAGAAACACACCTAAAGCCATGTCCTTCAGAGCTGTCATTTTACGATTCTCTTCGAACATGAAAGGAAAAAATCCGAGCTTTGATGTAACGATCTGTCTGGATTTTAACTTCACATTGTGTACACAAAGTGAAACTGCATGTATCTTATAGTTCATTGGAGGGTCTACCTGTCTAGCAAAGAGGAATTTATGTTGGGAAAGGAGGGACAAGCCTCTGTCACTTTTCAAGAACCTATTTTTGCCTTAAGAACTTGAATGTGTTTTGAAAAAAATGTGCAGCATTTGGATGATATAGGAGACAAATGGCTTTTGTCTGGGTTAGTAGTACAGTAGAGGTTTCACATTGGAACAGTACCATCATCAAGTGGTGATTGATTAATGTTCAGTTTCCTGTTTATGTCATTTCAACCACAAAATATGTCTCATATTTCTCTTCTGTGATCCATTTTAGTGTTACACCAAGCCTCAGCTATTTAGTGTAATTGAAATGTTTTATACTCTGTAATGAACTTAACTCCACACGAGCAGCACAGCAGGAGAGGCTGATTAAGGGCCCCACTTCTGGTTGTGTCATGTAACAGATCATTAAGGGATTCTCCCTTCACTGGAAGGAAAGCCCAAATGTGCATGTAAGTGAAACTATAAATATAAAAAAAAAGCATGCAGGGTGCTGTTATGGACAAGGTGCTGCCTCTTACTATTCCACCACTAACAACATCTAATAAGATGTTCGTCTTTGCATCTTAGCATCTGAACATGGTTCATCAATACTGAACAAAGCTCTCCTGCTCTCCTCTGTCAAATGGAGGACACAGAGGGTATCTGAGAGGTTTGATTGCACCACGAGACTCAAGCAGCACCCGTTTCCCATGGACTGAAACCCTCAGCGGACACAACATGCACATCAAACGCTGCTCGCTTTTTCCTGACACAGCTGATAGTAACTGCCAAGAGTCCGACAGCCACCTGTTCTTGTGCTCACAGGTTATTGTTGATGAGGGAAGAAGCCTCTGTATCATCATCAGCCCAGCAGATAATCACTGGTTCCTCACAAACTGGAATTCTCAGGGATGGACAATCACACTGCGGCATCAACACATTCTGACGTTTTCCTCTCAGGGTCCATCTATTGGTTTCTACTTTTTATTTATAATCAGTGGAAGAGTTGGATGAACCACACACCCTGCTGTGTTGTTGATCTCGTGTTAATCGTATCCAGGTGCAGACTGGCCATCAGGAAGGTCAGGAATTTTTCCAGTTGGCCGGTCTGGTAAGGGCTGGAATTTTTTTTTATCAGTTCCGCGTTAATGGCCTGCATGCCCATATACAGATATTCAATAGGTCATCTTAGCTGCAGTGACTTGGCTATCAGATAACAGATGCCATCAAAACTTAAAAAGTATCTATCAATCAGGTAGTTAGTGTTAAAAGCACTCACTGCTGAAACATAGACTTAAAGAGAAAACCCAAGCTCATGGTACAGAAAAGGTACCAGACAAAGAAAAGTCCTTTTCTAGCTGATGATATAATGGAGCAGACTGCAAGCAATGTTGAGGATGGTGATGAAGAGACAGAAACTTAAAAGCTGATAGAAATCTGTGCTGTGAACTACCTAAATGAACTAACTAAATAGTTTTGTTATCCTGGGGAGGTTTCAATCCTGGAGTCCTGCATAAGATTTAAATATTTCCAAGGTTTAACTGTTTGACTCAGTGCACAAATGCTTAGAGAAGCTTATATGAAATTTTTCTTAAGTGTTTGAAAAATGCTTTTCAACTTTGACTGTAAAATAAAATGTAAAACTACAATTGTGACAATATTCTGCTAGACTACTCAAGAGTCCTTTTTTTCATTGGAGTCTATAAGGCATATCGTATTTGATAGGCAACCCAGGAGCTACAATGATTTGTTAAACTCCACAGTCTAAACAAACAGGTGAACACGACTTGAAGAAGAAAGAGAAACAATGGAGGAAGAGGGAGCAGAAACCACAGAGAACCAACTACAGGTGCACTATTCAGTTTTATTGTGTGACTGTTAATTACAGGACAATGCATTATTCACATAATCAAGCTTGACTTCATTCAGTTTATTTGTAATTGCATTACAAGAAATAGATTGAATGCCAAGTGTGTTGTAATAATACGAGTAATTCCGATAATAAAAGCAGACTCTTAAAACAAACAAGGTATCAGGTGATCATGACATTATTTCATCTTTGAATTTTTGCTTTCTGTACACAAAAATATAGGGAAGGAACTTTTGGAAAATTAGTTTCATAATTTTATCTCTCAGTCGAACACAAACAATACAAATAAACACATGAAGGATCCACTGACTTACTAACTTTTTGTGTCGTTTAAAATTTGGTGAATCAAACTGACATTTGCCTGCAAATTGGGCCCCTTTTACTTGGTAGTCCGCACCTGATGGCATGAATACTTATAATGGAAATATAATTCATTTTCATTACTGTGTCACCCATAACACTTAGACTTACACAGCACGGCTGTATATTAAATAAATACAAAAATACAACAATTTTCCCCAAGAAAAAACAATTACCTTAACACAAGCATTTTATTAGAAACCTACACCTACTTATTCTTTTAATTATCCCATCAGCCAATCCTCTGGCAGCAGTGCAATGCAGAAGAGAATAGCCAGACTGGTTTGAACTGACAGAGAGGTCACATGCAGGAACTGGGAAAAGGATTCAAGGATTCTTTATTGTCATACCAGCAAACATATCCACATGAAACGGCATGAAATTAGTACTTGGGTCCCAGTTGTAAACCACAGAAATAAATAAATAAAAATAAGACAAATAAAGAAAACTACAAAGCACTATTAAAAATAATAAACAGTTTTGAGCAGACAACAACAACAACAAAGAAACAGTGGTGAGCAGAAAAGCACATTAGAAGGCTCAACCCATCAAACCTTGAGGTTGACGGGCTACAACATCAAAAGACCACGTTGATTTCCACTGGATATTGAATCTTTAACTACAGACTTTGACTTGTTTAAAATTTCTTAGCTGATGTAAAATCATTTTCCAACAATATCCAACCTCTCAATGCATCAGTGTGCAGCTGTCAGCCATGTGGGCAACACTGAAACACAACACAACACGCTGAGTCAGTCTGAAATCAGTTCCATGACAGCGGCATTGTGCCATTCCATATGAAAACAGACAATGACTGACTTGCTGCAAGAGTTTACACTTCAGTGGATCAACGCTTTCAGGTACAGGGTTTTTGCCTGAATGTTTTAAGCAAGATAACATAAGTGAAGGAATGTACAGGGACAGGAAGAAAAAGGAAACTGTCTGATTGTTAGAAATAAGACCGACTTATGACAACAGTAACTGCTTGTTTTCACACCAAACCACTGCTTTATATTGCGGTGGTGCAAATTTGTAGTGGTAAGAAGTATATGTATTTCTATTTGATGTCACTTTACACATTTACTTCAAATGTGCTGGATACTGTACTTACATTCCTGCATACAAAGCATATCAGTTATGATTTTCATATGAAAATATGCTACACTGTTGTAGATCAAGTTGGCCCACCATGCTTTCAAATTGAGTTAAAACTTGCTCCACCAACTACATTATATAATTATAATTGCATATAATTTTCAGTTATCCATATAATAAGTGCTTTAACTTTTGGTGCTTTGAGTACATCTTGCTGATGACAGGGGTGCACATTTACTAAAGAAAAGTAAAGGATCTGTGCATTTCCTTAACCACTCTTTTGAGAGCAAAAATACCATGTCATCTCCACTATTAATGTCTCTTTGGACTGAGATTTGTGTTATATTCCTACGAACAGAATACAGCTAAATGGCATTACTTTACATTAGAGAGATCTGCTTTGAATCTCAGTTTTCTGGGTTTTGCTTGTCACACCTACTCTCAGACAACCTCCAACACAATAACTCTATAGGCCACATCTACACTAACATGTTTTTTTTTTTTTTAAATGCATAACTCCTGCTATGTTTATACCAAGTGTTAACATTACTTCAGAGTTACAAGATCATTCAAAGAAAGATTTCTGGAAAGGCAGCTGAACACATTTTAGTTTTAAAATGGTGGGGTTGCATTTTATTTTGGAATGGCAGACACAGAGACTTGGAAACACTGCTTGCTTTGTGATTGAGTTTTGTCACTAAGTGTTGTTTCCTGATTCATCACACTCTTATTGTGTAACCTTTTTACAGGAAAATTACAATGGCATCAAAGTTTTCTAACAGTGGTTAATTTGACATACGCAACAAATTTGCTGAGCTGGTTGTCTATGCTAGAAGCTGTTGTGCAGTCAAGGATACCTCTACTCTGTTCTTCCTCTGCAGTATTTTCTGCAACTAAGTAACAAGGCCCTCCTTCATGTTAACATTCACTTCTCTGCTGTTTTTTCCACTTCTCTGTGACTCCACACATTTCAATTTTGAAAAATAAAATGAGATGCTGAAGAATCACAAAGAGGTGCACATTAGTCTTCGTGCAAAAAGATGTTAGACAACCCAAACACATGCAAAACTATGAAACTACCCCACCCCCCAACCCCCATACAGTGCAACTGCAACTACAAAGAGACGCAAAAAGAACAAGAAAATATAAATCTAGTTCAAAAGAGACAGAAAACTAACATGAGATGCAAATGTCTGCAAACTGACACAAACAACTAGAAATAGACAAAACAACTGAGATACAAAACTACTTCAAAAGAGACAGAAAAAGATACCAGTGACAAAAAACAACTACAGAGAGATGCAAAATATTACAATGAGACATAAACTGACTATAAAAAAGACACAAAATTACTTCAATGACACAGGAAAAGACCCACAGTGACAACAAACAATTACAAAGAGATGCAAATGTCAACCGTGAGTCACAAAATGACATAATAGAGATGCAAAGAGAGAGCCAAATGGTAACACCCAGAAGAAACGAAAGGGCTGTTTTGTTTTGTTTTCTCATATGGGGTGGCCAGATAGAGACTTGTGCTTGGGGTGGCACACAAAAACCAAAAGCCACAACTGAGGGCTGTTTTGTTTGTAGTCATTTTGTGTGTCTCCTAATCTGTGCATCTTGCTCTTATGTAGGAGGTGGGGGGCGCCTTTTACATGTACGTGCCCAGGGGCCATGTCTCATAGTCTGTCCGTGTTCCTATATTGAACTCTTTGCCTTTCCAGCCCCTCCTCTCACTCCTGTGGGATGGCAGTGATACACAACAAGGCAATCAGCAATATGGGCATGCATTCATTTCACAGCTGAATAAATTAGTGGCATTTTATTGAGTGGCAAGATACGGTGAGGAGACCACGTTGGCATTGTTACTGTATTGGCATCTTAAAAAGATTAATTGTGCCCAAGGTGGTTTCCAATTGGTAAACAATTATTATAATTCTGCAAGCTTCATGTATAATTAATGAGCGGATTAAATGGCTGATGCAAGGCCTCTGCTTCCTCTACTTGGCGAAACAATACGAGAGCCCAGTTGCAGGTTACAGTAGGTAAAAAACCACTTCACATTTCATTTTGCTGCAATTCAAGAGCACTTTAAATGTCAAGTGCCACAAAACATAGCTTATGCATGCTGTATACAGTGAGATCAATGTAAGCAGAGGTAGAGGCTTTTCAAAGAAATGCAGAATGCACAAACATATACAAAGACAGCACAAGACAGGAGAGAGCTTTTAAAAGGGAGGTTACGTCGCCCTAGCAAAAAAATAGAATTACACATTGTGATATATACCTGTAAGAATTTTAAGTAGTTGTCCAAGTCTTCTAACGCTTTCAGGTGAAAGGGTCCACATTTATATTTCAATTATGTTACCAGTTCATTCCATTAATGCTAATTTTTTAATTCTGTTACATCATTTTGGCTGCCAACCCTGGAGTTTGTGTTTGCATATGTTTTTTTCTGCTACATATATACTGATCACACATAACATTATGACCACCTGCCTAATATTGTGTTGGTCCCCCTTATGTGGTCAAAAATGCTCTGAACCATTGGGCATGGACAAGAGGACCTCTCAGGGTGTCCTATGGGGTCTGGAACCAGGACGCTGGCACTGGATCCTTTGGGTACTCTATCAATCAAACCCGTTCCACTGCATCCTGTTGATGCTTGATCACAATGGGGTGTAGGAAGTTTGGAGGTCAGATCAACATCTTGAGAGATTGTCATGTTCCTCAACATGTTCCTGATTGTTTGATGTTGTTTCCATGTGGTGGGGTGCACTTTCCTGCAGTGGTAGGCCAGTCACATTTGGGATTTCCATTTGCATGAGGGAGTGTGCTTGTTGTGGGACAATGTTTATTTGGGTGTCTAAATCTCATCAACACAGCCAAAATCCAAGGTTTTCCAGCAGAACACCACATCGTATCACTATCAGAATCAGAATACTTTTTACATTACAAGGAATTTGTATTGGTCTGTTGGTGCAAACAGTTAAAAAAAGTAAAGATAGTAATAATAAAATAATATTAAGAATGTATAAAAAAAACAGAAGTGTGATCAATGTTGTTCACTTCACCTGTCAGTGGTTTTAATGTTGTGGTTGAGCGGTGTGTGTAGAAACTTCAAAGGAGTGGATGGACATCTAAGTTCACTAGTTGATTCATCAGTGCAAAAAACAAGTAGAGGGATGTACTTGGAGGCAGACAAGTTAAAGACAAGTTCAAGTAGCTTTCCTATAAATTGCAAGGATGATATTCGTGCATACATTCACCTATAATGGTCCTAAGCTGACTAACTCCGAAAGTCTCCCCGCCCTGAAAAAGGCTGACAATGACAGGAAAATTTGCCTTGAATCAGCGCTGTTCAAAATGAAAACACTAGGCTTTGTAGAAGATGTGAATGGGCAACGTTTTGAGAGGAAGAGAGAACAAGTCAGCCTCAAAATAACAGTTGTACAGAGAAAGAGGGACTGCTTGACTTCTTGACAAACAATGTCATCCTGCTCTATAAGCAGAAATTCCATTCTACTGAGACAGATGGGGGTCAGAGATACAAAAGATGACGAGTGTTATAAAACGATTTAAACATATA